>OY720628.1:3783261-5033261 GCA_963170105.1 Cantharis lateralis | reverse complement strand
TGGAGCAGCAGTAGCAATTATCTCTGTGAATATAGTCCAGACTTCGTTGATATCGCGATATTTTTGTTTTGGATTTTTAACATATAAGGTCAACTGCGATCGTACCCATGCATCGTACAATGGATCTTTCAGCCTTAAATTTGCTAACAAAACCCACGTGCAGCTTCGATCTCTTTTGGGGCATTTTAAGAATCTCAGTTTTAGGCGTTTGTTTACTGTGCATGCATATAAATGATTTTTATATGTTAAATTGTACAAATATTCTTGTGAAACAAGTGCAATATCGTGTGCATGCAGAGCACCACCTTTCGGCATCCGTTGAAGTATCTTGAAAACTTCGGATTTTTGGATAGCTTCCCGTGCTTCAAAAAAATGTCGGCTAGGTAGAAACAACCGGGAATTGTTAACACTGTCGTCAAATTCTTTTGTTTTGTAATACATTAAAATTTCGTTTGCTTTCACCTCCTCTTCGCTCAGCACAATTGATGATCCCAGCATTCGCGACTCTTCAAATTTTATAAATTCAGCTCTACTGTCATCGTAATTAGCTTTTATGAAGGTTGCTTGCAAGATTAGAATCAACACAGGCAACATATTTATTTATTACAAAAAAAGCGGCTCTCAAAACTGCTACCAATACCGGCTAGATGCCGCCTAAACAAAACCGTTGGTTCAATGTAGCGCTCGAAATTACAAATAAAATTATTATACTAAAATTTATATTTATTTAAATTCTACATTTACATATTATGTACATAGTATTGTAATATAAAGATAACGGTCAAGTACGTTGATTATTTTTTACGATGATTTCCAACTTGAGTTATTCCAGGTTGCCAAGCGCTCATTTTTGTATTTTAATAAAATTGGAAGAAATACAAAACTACCAAAAGTGAGGAAACCAAATTGAGATTAAAATTTCTACTACTCACACAATTATAACTATCAGTATTAATTAATGAATCTATAAATGTATTCCACTTTTTTTCCCACAATATCATGCTCGTGTTTTTTTCCGTTTCCGATAAGGAACTATACTGGATTGAATTGATTGCCAATTGCTTCAACAACCTCAGGTCTGAATTTCGACCAGAAATTCCCACAAAGGCCATGTAAAAGTCGTAGCTTAAACCTTTAACTGACCAAAAACTCGGATCGTCGTAGCTGATCACAACCGGATAACCAGAAGCAATCAAAAATGAAGCTGGATGATTTCTCATGTCGCCGACCAACATCAAAACTTGATTGGAAATTGGGCAAACTTCAATAGCTATGTTGTTCTTTTTAACAATTTTCATTACTTCCGGATGCTTCACCAAACCAAACCCATGCCCCAGTCGTTTTGATCCCATCAGAACCGCATCCACCAAATTGGCGTCAGTGCTTGCACCATACCAGTTAGTCTCTCCAGAATGGAAGTAGAAGGGAATATTTCTAGGTACTATGTTTAAATGATCTATAAAATCGCTCAATGGTCGGCCTAGATCTTCTTGCCCAACCAAGTCAAAACCTGCCAAAAAATCGGGATAACCCTTCTTTAAATCCTTAACAGTTTGTATATATTTTTCAACAGTGAGGTTGTTGGTACTTCTGTGGGGAGCATATATAAATTTAGCCCCTATGAAATCTGGATAATCATTTTTAAATTGTTTTACTACACTTTCATAGAATCCCATAACTTCCATTGGTTTATATTCTTTCCCATCTAATTCGTACACGGTTGGCAAAGTTCCACGGAACTCTAAATAGGATACATTGTCTTCGTAAAGTTCCTTTAAAGCTTGATAAAAAAAATCTTCGAAAACTGGTCGATATGTTACCATTGGATTGGTTGTTGAAAATCTCTCATTTAACGCATCCCAGACTTCGTTGATATCGCGATATTTTTGTTTTGGATTTTTAACATTTATGGTTAATTGCGATCGTACCCATCCATCATATAATGGATCTTCCTGTCTTAAAGTTGCTAGCAAAGCCCACTTGCAGCTTGTATCTCTTTTGGGATTGTTGAAGAATTTCAGTTTTAGGTTTTCGCCTACTTTGCAGGCATATAAATTTTCTCTAAAGGTTAAATTGTATAAATATTCTTGTGAAACGAGGGCGGTATCGTGTCCGTGAAGAGCGCCACCTTTTGGCATGCGTTGAAGTATTTTGAAAACTTCAGATTTTTGGATAGCCTCCCGTGCTTCAAAAAAATGTCGGCTAGGTAGAAACAACCGGGAATTGTTAACACTGTCGTCAAATTCTTTTGTTTTGTAATACATTAAAATTTCGTTTGCCTTCACCTCATCTTCACTCAGCACAATTGATGATCCCAGCATTTGGGACTCTTCAAATTTTATAAATTGGGCTCTATTGTCATTGTAATTCGCATTTGTGAAACTTAAACACACTGGCACCACAAATATCAAAACAAGGAACATATTTAATTATTATATTCGCTTACATTAACTGAATTCGCGATTTTTACAAAGTTAAGTATTGCTAAAATAATTCAATATCAGCTGATAATAATCTTAATAGATAGCATATAAAATTTTGAAAATTAGATAACGGAATGCTGTAAAACATAATAGCATTCAAACCTAAGCACCAAATCAAATTTATACGTAATTTTGCATAACGATAATTAAATTGACACTTATGCCCGGTTTCTTCACTCGTAGATATACTGCCGACAACTTGATTGTGGTATATAAAATGTAGGTTGTAAAGTTGTAAAATTGTCACACTTGATTTTTACCGGATGCTGTTACTATAGAGAAGAAAACCAAAATTTGTTTTGTCGGCGGTATATACCACGATCAAGTTGTCGACAGTATATCTATGAGTAAAGAACCCGGGCATTCAGGATATTGATAGGTTTTGCTAGTAGCAGAGCAGGAAGGAAAAACATAAATTTACTCCCACTGTGGGTAGAATTGAAATCTGCATAAATCGAAATTTTGTACTTCCCCTGTGCGTTTAATGTCGTTTGCCAACTCGAAATTTGCATCTGATCACGTTATATTTCTGCAAGGTTCCTGAGTTGTGCGGTTCGGTTAGTATTCTTTTTGAATACTATCGCAGCGGTTTCTGGGTTCCCATGGGACAGAACTACCTATTTTAAATCGCCATAGGCGGAATAATAAAGGACAGTGTAAGTAGTGTTCTCTTCACATCTCGGTTTACAAGGATAACTTTCCGGAGACATAAATTACACAGCAACTGCAGTTCCCATCGCTGCCGAAATTATTTGGAACAACAAAGTTTCCATCGCAAATTCCAATAGCGAATAATTCAGAATATTATTATCCTTGCCCGCAGTACTTGCTCCTTCAAAAGTACGTGGTAGCCTTAAAACCGATTTTAAGTGGGGGAGAGAGCGTGGTTCATTCACTGGCAAGCGGTACCCGTGGAAACATCATTTGAGTTCCTGTATTATTGAGTTTGTTTGCAATACGACGATTATAATAATTCACACAGGGGTTGGGAAATCCACCCGGAGTCCGAAGGTCACACGGAAGATAGGTTTTCACTGTCCCTGACATTGGCAAATCTCGGATCCCAGCATTCAAATTTCGTCATTTTCGAGTTCTGTTGCGCTCCGGGAGATTTTTTTAATTATTTTAGCGAATTTTTGAAAAACTACTGGATATTCCGCAAATTTTATTTTTTATAATGTACTATATAATATAGTCTATATATAGACTTTTGGAAATTCTATTAGGACAGCTATTCAGATAAATATTTGTATAATCCTTATATTAGTTATCAGATAAAAAATACATTTAAAATAATTGTGAAATTAAAATTTTCCAAAAATAATATTAAAACATTAGAAAATATTAGGAAATACATTAATCGTAATCAGAAGCCTTCCATTGTATTTTAATTCTATTATTATTTATTTTGAAAGTCAATATTTACTTTTTTATTATTATTAAAATTTAAAAATTAACAGGTTCAATGTACAATAATTGTTTAAAAAACAGTTTCGTAGTTTATTTTGTTACATTCGATTATTTTTACTATATTTTATTATTATATATTCAATTATGGCTCTATTTGCACATATTATCCTGAGTAACTCAATGCATTTTCTAGAAATCCGGCTTTCTCGCGCCATCTATTGGTGTGAGTTGTTTATGTATTATATTTAAGCCATAAACTAAGAAAGAACTTTTTCTAATGCCCGATATCTTACGTTAATATATCTCTAGGTTAGGATATTGTTTAGGATACAAATTTATTAAACAAATAAATCAAGTAACCAATCAGAGAACAGCAATTAAATTTACGGTAACAAATCAAATATTTGATTGGTTACTTGATTTATTTATTTGATTATTTGTCTAATAGATTCGTATCCTGGAGATGTGTCAAGGTGAAGAAATTGGGTGGTGATTTAAGCATATTTAACCTAATCTCATCAACTCTTGCCACCAGAGGCGCCACTTATGCAATATTCCTACAATTTGGCAAAGTTATACGTATTATAAGAATAATGTATTTGTGTCGTTTTATTTCCCAATATTCGAGTGTTACCCGGTATAATACATAATCGGTTTACTCTATCTGAGAGTTTATCTTTCATTGTTTTCGCGAATAACTCAAACAAAATACTTTGATTTATTTAATCTCTTATTAAAATTTATATTGTAATATTACAAAATAATATTACATAATAATTGTTTCCTGGTAATCTTTCAAATTATCCTTATCTTAAAAAATAGTATATTGTTTTATAGAACGCGAAGTGAACTTTTCTTGGCAAGCAAATTAAATATTATTATTTAATATTAAAATACTTATTATCACAGCATTAATTTCCAAAATTAAGTGGTTTAACTATGGATAAACCTAAATATTTTCAAAATAATCGAATTTAAAGTTTCGATTTTTCGCATAAAAGTCGATGAATTGGTCATTCTGTTGACGGTGCGGTTTTTGGGTTCCTGCAATAATTTTTAAAATTACATTTTGTTGTGTAAATTAACTTGAAAATATAAAACTAACCGGTCATTTTACACCTGAAATAATTTTTCAAGTGGTGACCAATAATTTTATTTTACTGTTGCGTTTTTTGAACGCCAATTTAGAAATTTCGGATCTGGAGAAATGATTTTGTAACAATGTGAAATTTATCATCCTGTCTTGGAAAGAGTTCGCAATTTTTTAAAATTTAATTGACTGGAAAATATCAACCCATGAAGTTATTAATAATAATTGATTTGTTTTACTTCCTGAACAAAATCAAACATCGAAGAAGCTATAAGTTTCTAATTGTAAATACCAGGATGCATAAAATTATAGTACTTTTTCTTATCCAAACATTTGAACTGTAGCCATCGCAGCATGTCCGCAGCTACGTACATGCATATTATATCTAACTGGTCAACATTATTAAATTATGTAAATTCAATTGTGTGTGCCTACTTGTATAAAAAAAGATACCCATTTAGATTACTTAACTTTTAAAAAATTAGCATTACATAACAATTAGGGACTTCTAAATTTATGTAACAAGTAATTTTTTTAATTACATTAGAAAAAGAAAGACATCATCATCGAACGTAAAAACTGCAAAACGTGACATAAAAACTGTTACTTTCTTATGCACAATTTTTCGATGTTATTAAGTTTCTATATTTTGTAACGAAAATTAGATTATTTGGTATTTACTTTAAAATGTTAATGCTCTACTTATGCTAGCGACGATACGTGCACGCATAGCCTTACCTAAATACTTCCTTAATGCGATAATTATATACGTGAGAATTATCACAACTAAATAATATAATATTTATTACACGACGATGATGATAATAATAATAATTATTATTTCGCAAATTTTTATATATTACTAATAGAATTCACTTTTTTCTAAAAAAAAGCTAAAATACGTTTTATTCGGAGCAAATGCACTTTTTGTGGCTGATTGCAAAAATTAACTAGAAAAAATCCAAAAATTGCGATTTTGAATTTTTTGAAATGCAGATTTTGGTTTCACCAAAAACATTTTGAAAAACATTAAAATATTCAGAATTTAACCTCAAAGAACTTTAAACTAGTTGTCCTCGTTACTTTTTCTAGTTTTGTCAAGATTACTAGATTACTTTCGTTACAAATGAGTTTATTAATTAATTACATTGTGTAAACAACCAAAAGTACATTACTTTGAACTTGGGATTTTTTTTTATTTAATTGGCACTCTGCTATTTTCAAAGATCAAATCAAAGAAGTTGTTTTGAAGTTGCGCTTATGTAATCATAAGCAATACAATGGAAGATTAGTTAAATTGCTAAGAGTACCTAAAGCTATTGTAATTCAAACACTGTTATTAAAAATAATCAGGTATTATTGATTTGACCTGTTAATAGCAGAATTATTTAGGATTAGAAAATCATTGTCTCATAATGAAGTGTGTATTTTATTTGTATTCAAAAGAGGACAGTTTCTACAGTTCAATAAACTTCTACTGCTTTAAGATTGATAAGATATCGTTCTTACTTTAAGAGGTCGTCTCTATACAGTGCAACCTGGATAGCTAGTTTCTAGTTAAATCTGTAACAAAACTGGTCTGATCTCAAATAAGCTATTCATCCATATCAGTATTTAACTTTAAGATCAGAATTAGTTACTTTAAAGTTACGAACTTCAAATTATTAAACTATTTCTGATATTCAAGTTAACAACTTTAAGATCAGAATTAGTTACTTTGAAGTTATAAACTTCGAGATATTAAATTATATAAGAATCTGTAGCCGCAAAACAACTAAGAAGTCCAATAATACCAGATTTTAAAAAAATAGCAAATTGGACATCAAGCAAAATAAAACAGATGAAAATTTGTATGTTCAAGTTGTTTCCAATACAATTCTCCTTTGAGCGGACCCAATCTTCAAAAATTTGCAAAGCAGGATGTTTGTGTTATGTTATCGGACACTAAAATGAAATATCAACCTTCAACAACCTTACACTCAGTTGGGTGAAAGGACATCAAGATAATGAGGGGAATGTGAGGGCCGATATGCTGGCGAGAATGGGCTCGGGTAACCCACCTTGTGGACCTGAGCCTTTTGTCACGCCGGCTGTCGGCACGATCAATACCCTCATAAGAAAGCAAACTCATGAACTACATGGTAGAATATGGGAAATATTACATACAGTTGTCTCGTGGTAACCTAGGCGTCATTGCGGAGATTCTGACAGGGCACTGCAAGTTAAAGAAGCATCTACACACGATGGGTCTTGTAGAGAGTCCCGTCTGTCGTGGCTGTGGAGAAGCGGATGAAACGGCAAAGCATCTGCTTTGCAGGTGCCTTGTCCTGGCGTCAAATAGAGGATCCATATTGGAAAAGCTCTGGCCTAATATGTCCAGTATTAGGGACATGCCGACCTCTAAAATTCTCGAGTTCATCTTAAGGTTGGGATGGCTTGAAAAGTAGGGGGCCGGCTTCCCTAAATGAAGGTTGTATAATGGGCCAATTATGGCCTGAGTGCGTACAACCTTTCATGAGGCTGTCCTTTACCTACAATCCAGAATCCTGAGAGCCGCAGTTTTGGGGAGAGGAGGGAAATTATGTTGTCTTATTTCATTCATTTCGGGGTCTTTGGAGATAAAGGGGTTTAATGGATTAATAGTAGGCTGCGCTTTATTGATTGGATGTTCATCGCCTACGTCCTCCGGCCTGAGAAAGGGAAAAAGCCATTTATTCTAGTCGTATGGAGGGTGGAGTTACAGGATTGCTTTAGGCCTTTTGTACCGCAAATAGTCATCAATCTGGTAGTTATCCAGGTCTCTTGGGTTTTTCGATGTGCCTGTGGAGTAGTAGATTGATCTGCCGCACTTCAGATAATCTAAATGATGGGTCAATGTTCCGTGAAAATTTGTGTGGAGCCACCTATATTTATAGACTTTCTTGAGTTGATGAGTTACACATATGGGAACGCCAATAAAGTATTCGTATTACATTGTACGATTTTGGCTCTGTTTTACAAAAATATATAAAAAATGATCCTCAAAATCTTAAGTTTATAGTTGTAATTTAAACCTTCAACAACTATCAAAATACAATTACTTAATCAAAAAAAAATTTAAAAAAACAATCTGTGACATCAAATGCCAATACAAAATATAGATCATAATTCCCACTGGTCATAATTTTCATAAATATGAACATTTAATTTACAAAAAATTCATTAATTTTTTTTAATAATAATTCACAAATTACATAAGAATTTCTACATAAGAATGCAATAAATAAACAACCATTTTTAATGCATTTATCCGACCATTTTATTTAATTTTAAACATTTTCGCGGTAGAGAAATAAATTTAATTTTAAATATTATTCCTGACTTTAATTAATAATTTAACACTGCATTTTAAACAATACTGTTAAAATTAAAAATTATTATAGAAACCGCGTAACCATGAATTCAAATAATTTCATTCAATCATATGATTCTTCTTGTTGACAATATTGGCGCAATATTTTACCAATATTGGTGCAATATTGATGCAATGTTGTATCGATATTGGCTATATATGACAATATTGCTTCAAAAATGTATACTATACTCTCAGTCAAATATTTGAAAATATTTTAATGATTTCGAAATTCATTGAGGTGAAAGAATATTATGTAGAAAATTGCATTTCCATTTGAGGAAACTGCAATTGCATCAAGATAGCTATTTTATGTGGGCCAACTACTTTAAAAATCAAAAAAATGGAATATATGTATAATGAAAGTAGATTTTAAAAATGCAAACAAGAATTACTTGAACCAATAAATTGCAATAATAATAATTGCATTTCTAATATTAAATATACTTTTTTAGATTTTATTACAGTAAATTTAACAGTTACATAAACTCAGTTTGCATAAAACAGAAATTCGCCAAATTAAATTTTACCGCCCTAGGGTCGAAGTACTAGCTTACGCCCGATTTTTAGTACCACATTTTTCGATACCTCGCACACAATTCAGTGCCAATTAATTGTTGCATCGTAAGAAATTTGACTTTCACAAAAAAAAAAAAAAATTACTTTACATTTAATTTTAATCTTGAGAAGAAAATCAATAAAAGAACATAAATTTTGTGGTATAAATTTTGAAACAAGAATTTTGATAGAAAATTCGATAACCACTAATTACCTTTTAAAATGAAGTTCGCTTTTACTACTATATGTAATAAAAGTAAAATACTTTTTGTTTTATAAAAATATACAAATTATAAATTTTGATAATTAACTACGCCAACGAACAATTTCACCAATTAATATTAATGTGATCCAAAAATTATAATTGTTTCGAAATGTAATGTTGATCTTATTGTGATAATAAAATTATAACATTTTTAGTAATTATCAGTTATAAATAATAGCATTTTTATGTTTAGAAAACATGGAATACCTATGTACATACACGGAAAAAGAAATGAATAATAATTTCCTGCTATAGACCTTACTAAATTAATTTTGACTTATGTAATATTCTCCTACTTCTTTCAAAATTGTTATTATTTATGCTGGCTTCTTTAAATAATATACTAAGATCGATTGTAAAATAATAGTGTTAGTTCTGTTCTGACTATCGTGGAATAATAATCGTAAGGGGTGAGTTTTACTGCCATTATTTAAAGGGCACAGTCGGATAAAACACAACAAACAAATTTATGAAAAAATAATTTAAATATTTTTGATTTTGAAATATTTAAATATTTTTGATTTTGATTTAATTATTAACTTTTCTAAAGCTGTTCGTGTTTTTTGTTCGAGTGTAGTCCTCGGAGACCTGCTTGTGTCACATAATCTAAATATGAGCAACGCGACTCAATTTAAATATTTTAAAACTAGGTTCTTATCTAATAGTTTTTATTATTTTCGTAAATTAAATAACAATGTTTGGTTGATTTCCAATACCAATATTACAAAAATATTAAGTAGGTTGTTGATCTACTTAAATTATCTGTCAAACAATAAATTTTCCATACGTAGAAACGTAAATTAAAAATTAAAAAAAAAATTAAAAGTAATTTTTTGAAAATATTTTTTGAAAATTTTGAAAAATGAAATTTATTTTTAATAACTCGAAAACAGAAACCAGTACCAATAAAGTTGAAAAATGATTTTTTTTTGCATTTTTTGCAGAGGGGGGCCAAGTATATTTAACAGTAGTATTCGCGCATTAAAGTTTTTTAAATAGCACAGTTAGTGTAATACTAGGGGTAATTACATTAACATGCTCACTTGAGTCTATTGTATACTATTTTCCAATTGTATTTTTTATTGTTTGTATGAAACTGTTAGTTTAAATAAAAATAACCTCAATAGCAGATAAACTTCAGACAAGGTCGGGAGAAAGTATCGCATTAATGCAGTTCTGCAGTGTGCAGACGTTCATACCCTCATTTAAAATGCTCAGTTTTTAATAGTCATTGCAATTATCAAATCTCGTAACTACATGGTAGGTCAAAATTGATATATCCGTTATGTCTGTCGTAACAATTTTTTTGTATTGGAGTTATGAGTTTTGATAATTAATTACTTTATTTTTTTTATTATTAATTAATTTTTCATTTTCGTTTTTTTGCAAAATATTCTCAATTAAAAAATTTTTTGATTTTTTTTTCAAAATTAAAAATATGCTAAAATTATCATAATTACGCACTGCCAAGATATTATAACAGACAAATAGCGCAAAATATGAGAGGATTAAAATAAGATAAAACTAATTTGAAAATCAATCCGGAAGTATGGATGGCGATAATCTGTCCGCCCGACCATGGAAAATCAGTTTTTTAAGATTCGTAGATTCTATGGGAATGGATTAAAATTTCACGAACCGAAAAATATTTCTTTCCGCATTTGAATATATTCAAAATTTGATTTTCATCACTTACAGTCAAAAATGCAAACAAAATTTTTTAAACATGTACCAAATTATATTAAAAGAAGTTTCATATTTTGAAAAAAACACATCAGGTGCTGAAACAATACCTATTGATTGATATTAGTTAGAAATTTTGATTTGCGAAACGTAATTGGCTAGCCCGAAATATATACTGATTTGTATTTATGGTATTAGCGAAAAACCTAAGGAAAACAGAATAAAAAAATTGCAATTTTAAACTTTTAAAAATAATATGTTATTTTTGCAATCTGTGAAATCGCAATCCTGAACTGATTCATAAGCTTCCTCTGTAGTTGCTGTAAAATCGTAGATGCTATCTTATGGATTTTTGGAGAAAGAACAGTATAGTACGCAGTCACTTTCCAGGGTAATCTTTAGAGACCGAAAATTAACCAACGATAATTATTGATTCAGAAAAAAAATATAAAATATTTTTGAGAAAAATCAAAATTTAAAAAATCATATTTTAATATATTCAAAAAATGTTTTTTTCCAAAAATATTTCTTGTCTACTTTGTCCAAAAATTTAAGAATTTTTTGGGGGGTTTTAGCTAAAATTCATAACATGTATACTATGATTACTTTGCCTTTACTTGAAATTCTATAATTAAATTTGGAAATAAAAAGGAAATAAACGAAATGATGAGACTTTTTCCATTGTTGGTATATTGCTCAAAAAATTATTTATCACGTACCTTGACTTTTATTACATGAATGAATAATTTTAGCCCGTAGGGCAGCCAATCTTCTGCGAAAAAAATGGTCCAGTGAAAGTAAAATGCACACCAGTTTTTATTGCGACTATTATGTGTTATATAATAGTTTATAGTTCTAAATTATTAATATGCGAAATGATAGTTAAGTAATTAAATTTGCAGTTTTTCTAACGTCACGATCATATAATTCGAGTAATTAAAAGGGCCGTAAAAAATAATACCGTTGTAATCTCTTACATAATTTTATATGAATTATATGCATTACCTTTCTCCGCTTACGCATGGTATTACTTTTACTCTCATCTACTTGACCCTGAACTTGCTTCTGCTGAAGTTTATGCGTAACATATACATATAATTTCGATTGCAGGCCCGTATCTAGGCTTATGGCTTGATTCTGATCGAAGTATTTCAAACTGACTAATGAAAATCAACAGTTTTACCTTAGCCCCGCCCCTTTTGATTTTTATTGGTTGGTTTCCAAAAATTGGGAAAATGCTCATTATAATTTTTGTTACAGAAAAATGACTCTTGAATTAATAGTAAATCAACCTTGGAAAGATGCCGGCTGTTTGGAAAAATCTGAAGAAGCTTCCAATGAGAACTTAACTGATAACATTTGGGAAGTGGCCCTCAAAGAATTACGAGAAGATGAAAAAACTCGTGAGCAATGCTTAAAGCAATTCAAAGAATGGATTCGTCAAAATAAAGATATTGAAAATTGCATTATGGGTAAGTTTCAAAATTATTAATTTTTTTTTTTTTTGAAATTTAAGTGTGCCAGTAAATTTAATGTATGCAGAAGTTCGACTGCGGAAGTTGTTTATTTAAATTAGTTATTTAATAGATGAACCTTATGTAGTTTTTAGGTTATGTATTAACTTTTTTTTTAGACGACTCTTTTTTGCTTCGCTTTTTGCGTGTTAAAAAATTCAGCATTCACCAGGCCCAGCAAATGCTGCTTAAATATTTGAATTTAAGAAAGTGTTACAAATACATATTTTATAATGCCGATTATTTAGAACCAAAATTGGCCGAAATCATTAATTCTGGGTAAGAAAATTTATTTGCGATATTACATAAGTTAATAAAATTGCAAGACTTTTTGTTTAAATTACCGTCATAAAATCAAAATTATGTATAATTTAAAATTTAGTTGAACTTTTAATTGCATAGTAAAAGAAAGTAACACTAATACTGCAATAACCCAAAAAGTTACCTACTTTTTTTCTAAATTTCAAGATTACAAATAGTAATTTCCCAAATTCCGAAATTAATAATTAATTTTAAAAATTTTAGTTACATATTTGCTAGCCCATTTAAGGATCGTAATGGACGTCGTGTTATTATTACAACTCCGAGTAAGTACTTTTATCATTTTTGTACACAATCAGTCAGTAATTGACCCATTACTAAATTTTAATAAGCTGGGAAATAGTTAATTATTTACTTTCACTTTCCAACCTGAGGAAAGTTGATAATTTTTTTTTAAATTATTTAACTGTTTGTCAATAAATTAATATACTCAGTGTCAAGTGCTTGTAATGAAGCTCTTTGCACCTCGGTACGTAATATACTATTTTATTTATTTTTTTCTTAAAATTTTCAGAATTGTTTGAGCCCACCAAATACAACAGTACTGACCTGTCCCGCGTTCATTTGATTACCTACGAAACATTGGTTGATGATGAAGAAAATCAAATTTTAGGCTTCACACATATTGGCGATGTTGGTTCCGCATCTCCATCGATGATTACCATGTGGTCCATCACCGAATTTGCCACCTTGGTCAAATGGGGAGAAGTGAGAAAAATATTATATCAAGTCAAAATAATTAAATTAAATTTTTTTTAGCAATCCTTTCCAATGAGACATAAAGAAATACACGTGCTGAACATGCCGATGGCGTTGCAATACGTATACGATTTTTGTGCTTCCAGAGTAAGCCAAAAAATCAGGGATCGAGTTAGGGTAAGACAATATAAATTTACTCTACAACTTTTCTGATTGTCTAATACATTTTAGCTTTACAATACCCAAGAGGAACTTCATGGTGCGATCGATTCCTGCGTTTTACCGGCCGAGTATGGCGGTATCATGCCCATGGCTGAGATGGTGGAACTTTGGAAAAAAGAATTGGCAGCTAAACGGGATCGTATTTTATCGCTCGATAAAATGAATTTGATAAGCGATAAGAGTATAATTTGCAGAAAGAACAATAATAATTCGCTAAATGATGTCAACAACATAAGCGGAAGCTTTCGAAAATTGGAAGTAGATTAATAACTAGGATTAGGATTAAATTACTGTTTTAATGTTTTGGGTATTTGGATTTTTAATTAATTCTTTTAAACACTTTCTATTTTTCTAGTCAATCATAAACTAAAAAGCATGATTCCCGAAAGGAAAAATGCACATGTAGTTCTTCTCTTCTTCTCTTTATATTCTTTACTATTTTACTTATCCAGTAGCTGCCCATGCGAGTTTTTATTTTTAATTGTTTAAGTATCGTAGTGTTCAATTTTTTATACTGTTAGTTTTAAGTCATCGTTTCATTATTGCGCACAAATATGTATCCCATTTTTCATAAATAAATTTTATTTGATGAAGTATTGTTTAAAAAATTGGCCAAGAAGGAGAAGTATCTACCGGTTATATATTGCTATGATCTACCCTTATAAATTGGAAAAGTCACCGATACAGCTAATCCTGGATGAGATAATAAGTTTGGGCAGATTCCATCGTCGTAAAAACGGCAGCTTGTGAAGACTAGCTCCCAGGTTTCATCATGGACCCGATGGACCCAATCATATAGTGAAGTGTGTATCGCACATAAAATTTGTAAGATGTCTTCTCTCTTCATTATTGATCCTTCTTCCAATTCAGGCCATTTCGTTGCCCACTCTGTGAGGGTGTTTGGTTCTTGCTTTCTTCCATCTTGGACTGCTCTCGAGTAGGTCAGGGAATCAAATTTTTGGAAAATAATTGCAGTTCCTTCTATTTGTTCTTCTGTCTTTGACGCTCACTCGTTCAGCTTCTTTTAAGTTCATCAATTTCTCTTTTTAATGTTTCTAGTCTTGAGAGGAGGTCTAGAGGTCCTACTAGGACCTCTAGAGTCTCCTTGTCGTTTTCTGTGCGTCTCTCAGGTTCCACCTCTGGGGTACCTAGTTGCCAATTTCTCTGGCCACTTATATACATCGTGTTATATTTCACATTGTCTGGCTGCTATTAAAGTTGTCTATGCACAAGTTAGAATGTCCCTCAATGTTTGTGAAAATTAGGTAAAGTTGATAAAATCTCCCTATGAGTTGGCAAATTACGTATGAGTTGGCAAAAAGCCAAAAGTGTAAATGCTAAAATAAAGGTAGTTAATATACCGAACAAGGGTGATCATTAAAAAATTTTTGCTTCCCCCGGAAAAGTTTCTCTTGGAACCGTCCCTGCTGAGGAGGACCAAGTTTTACACCACTTAAGCAATGATCTAGTAAAGTGCTAATTGCACTAGAAACACAGCCCATAGATCGAAATCGGACTTTAGATCACAGCAGTGTAGTTCTAGTAACCGGGCATCCAATCGCGGTTACTCGCTTCGTAACTTTCATGAGCCCTTCAAAGTCCACTTCTGAACAGTTGGTTTCTTTCTCATTGAAAAGGGTTACATCATTTAGAGTCCGTCCCTGCTTAAATTCGATTGGAAATTTAAGTTACCCACACATTTTCTTTGCTAATATTTATTGGATAACGTGCAGACAAACCTTATTTTATTCCGGATTGGTGTCGATCTTTTCCGGTTTTTTCCTTCAAAAGTAGGATAGGTTTTCTTTAAATATTTGAAAGCTGTTAGCTTTAAAAAAAACATTCACTTGACGGTACGTGTGCGCTACGTTAGGTCTTCGCAAATTTAGGTGGAGAGAGAGCGTGATTCATTCTACCGCATGCGGTTACAGAGTAAACATCCGTAGAAGGTAGAAGGTAGGTTTTCACTGCCCCTGACATTGTCAATTCTCGGATTCCCGCATTCAAATGTCGTCATTTTCGAGTTAAGCAACCCTACAGGGATGTTTTTAGTGAGTTTGCTACATTCGGGCGTTCCGGGACGTTTTGACAAGCGCAACCACGGCAAATCTCGGATTCAGGCACTCTAAAATCCACCATCAATAAAATCAAATAAAAGTTTTATGTAAATTTTGCAAAAACTATTGGATATTCTGCAAAATTTGATTTTACCTACCATCTAGTGCAAAATTTTCGGCGAAATTCGAAACCGGAAAACATCGACCGGCCCCAAAAAGAGGAAAAATTACTTACATGGTTTACAAAGTTGTAAATATTATTTAATTTAATGGATGTAATATAATTCAGCTTATTTTTTATTTGCATATATAATTACGTATAATTCATTTTTTAACTCCAAATTAACGGCATATTTTTTATTTTTACGTTTGAATTTTTCTATATAAAACATGAAATTCGAGCAGTTGTACGAAATATTTTTTTTTCACTTGAATTCAGAATGAAATTTTTGATTCTTACCGGTTTGGTCTTAACAGCCATCATATCAGCTTCTCATCAAAACCAGGTACGGGTTTAGTATTTTTTTCAAATTTCATAATTTATTAATGTTGTATTTTGTTAGTTTGCTGCACATATTTTGAAAAATTATTTTACTTCGCACGAAGAGGTGAAACGGCATTGTCTACTCGAAATACCAGTGAATAAAAAACTGGAATCTGTATTTGAGGAAACTGGCGAAATGGGAAATAATGAAAATCTCAATTGCTTCATAAAATGCATATATATTACAGCTGGAATAATTAACAATGAGGGTAAACTACTTCTGGCCAATATACAGCAAATGCTGAATATTAAAGATGCCCAAATTATAAACGAATTTAATGAAAAATGTTCCGACTTTTCCAAAAATGATCTCTGCGAAGGTTCTAAACAATTAAGTATCTGCGGCTTACAGCTCATGGAGTCGCACAAGCTAGATCTTGTCTAGTCCAGTCATGCCAAGAAAATGAGGAAAATCTAACAATGAAAAGAAAATGGTGGAATGTATTCTTTATTTTAAACCTCTGTATATTTAATATATAATAAAAATTATAACTATGGAAATTTCTTAACCTGTTCAATGCTTTACATGCCCATCATTTCTTCCGCATATTTGATTGCGCAGCTTATAAATTCCTTTGCACCCACGCATAGATCGTCTTTGTTGAAGGTTGCACAATTTTGCTTTAATGCGCCCAAAAGTTCATCTGGAACATCTACAGTCTTCTTGATTTCGTCTAATAGAAGATCTCCACTTTCAGTCATAACGCCATATTTGACAAATACGCATTTCACAAAGCATCGATTGTTTTCATCTTTATCATCCATATTGTCGAAAAGGCCTTCTAAACTTACTTCCTTACTGACCATGCATTTCGCTTTCAATTCTTCTTCTGAGCCAAAGATTGTTTGAAGCATTAATCCAGCCATCTAGAAATAAAACTTATAAATAAATCCAAAAAAACAACAAATGGATTTGACCCCCCCCCCGAGAATTACAATATTTTTGTTTTTTTTTTAATAAAATATTACGAATAATTCAATTATTTATTCCACCTGAGGAATTAATACTGAAGACCAGCTGAGTTGATCAGATGAAATGAATAATATAAACCTGGCTTATATAAAAAATGTGCAGATCCCCAATTTTATTCTTTTAAAAAATATGAATTTTCTGATGTTATCCTACCTCACTAGATTGATGAGAAATATTTATAGCTGCTAGAACCAGAAAAACAACCAATGTACCAGCGATCAATTGCATTTTGAATGTTTGGTAGTACTGCCCGTATCAACAATTAAGAACAAATGCGGTATAACGAAAAATTAAAATCTTTTATATAACTTAAATTTCAAATAGTATGAAAATTTATTATACATCTGTATAATAAATTAAATCAAATTATTAAGCATTAATTATGATTTTAACAATAGATTATTGTATAATCACTTTTTACTGCTTAAATATTTTAACATCAAGGTTAATTAAAAAAGCAACACATCCAAAATTGATAATCCCTAAAGCGGTGACGCCGGTGAATTTCAATTTGAAAGTCAACAGAGAAAATGTAAAAAGAAGCAGATTTTCCTTGTTGATTATCTCTATTGTTTATCTTGATCAACCATGAAAACTATAAAATCTAAGAAATTAAGACCCTATGACCAATTTTTGACCACCTTTTTTGACCATTGTCCATTTATACCACCGACGCGCACAAGTGGATTAATGAGATTCTTTGATTCTAATAGTATCTAAATCGTATGAAAATCGATTGGCGTGCAACTATTATTGAGTAATAATAAAATAATACACTTTAGCATCAACTAAGCAAGAAACTGGAGCAAGAATTTTGTAAAATCAACGCATTTCGTTTAAAAGCCCAAAATACTGAAGAAAATAAAATAAAAATGTACAAAAAGAAATAAATTCACAAAAATATAAAAATTCATTTTTGTTAAAGGTAATTTCTAATCTATATTTAAAATTTTGGAAATTTTCAAAAATATATTAATGTAATTAACCGAATTTAAAAAAATATAAATACACAAATTTTGCAATTTTTCATCCTTTTTTTACTTACTTTAATCATAACTTGAAAGCCGTTGATTTTAGACAATAAAAGGTCAGAAACTAATTTATAGAAAATTTCATGCTTTTTAAAAATTTACTGAACCATTTTTATCAAATTATCAATAGATTTGAAGCTATGGCCATTTGAAGATAGAAATTCAAAATTTATTATTTTAGAACAATGATATTTTGCACACCCCTGAACCAAAATATACCAAATCGGTACTGATTTACGCAAAGTTTTCTAAACTTTATGTATTTTTGTGTTTTTGTCTATAATTACGATTTACTGAAAACTAGAGAAAAATATGAAAAAAATAAAAAAATAAAAATTAAAAATTTTCTGTTTTTATATTTTTTGAAAAGCATTTTGGACCATTTGGCTGCTCATATTAAAAAAACTTACACTATTTATTTAAACGACATCCTAGGGGTCAACAAGATAATACGGCAAACTTAACCCCCCTTACATAATTATAAAAATTCATCTTGACACTTTTGGTGCGGAGCATTTCGTAAATTACAAAAATGATAACTGATAAGCCGAATTTTCTATATCGGTGGATAATTGCTCTAAGATTGTTTATTGAAACATAAAAAAATAAAATTAAATAGTATAAGGACAATGGGTGTTTTCTTAATTGTATGTTACAGATCAGCAGATAAACACTTTTAAGTGTTAGATTTTCATGAATATTCAAACTTCTGCAATGCGTGACGATCCTCCTAGTTAAAATTTTGCGCAATTTTATTTTGTAATTTAAATTTGCACGATTCACATAAAAATAACTATTTACCATTAGAGAAGCAAAAAATTATTATTACATTAAAGTAAAATAAAATTAAATTAAATAAATTTGCAATTTCTGATATGCGCTAAACTGCTATAACCTTCCAATTTACAACAAAACGAAAAAAGGAGAAATCAAATTTTTTTCGGTAAGCTTTTTCATTTGCAGTCTCTCACAACTTCTTCGAGACTCGAAGATTCAACTAAATTTACAATTTTAAGAAATACGTAAGAATTCACAAATAACAAAAATTCAAGAAAATATCTTCATCCGGGAGAAATACTCTTGGATGTCATTTTTCTTAGGGGGATGCCCCCTCGTAGTTAGCTCACTTCTGGGGTTCTGGGGGCCCTACAGAAATCTCTAGCTGCTTTTATTATTTTTTATTTAACAGTCAGTTAAGTGAGCCCTATTCAAGTCAAATTTGTAGTCAAATGTACATGTGGGTTTAGCAGATATTATATTAAGCTCAAATACTCCCTTGTATTCTCTGTTGATTTGACTTTTGTTGACCAGTTTAACTAACTATATTCGTGTCCTGCAGTTAGTGTATCATAGTTATTATGTTTATTGTATAACATAATTATTTAAAAATATTAATTCAAGGTAAAATATTAATATCCGAAGCTCAATGGCTTGAACTAACTATCCAATGTCAGTATAATTACTGCTCCATAGCAAAATATTGTATAATTATAAATAATTAACATAATTTATAGGTTTTTAAAGTTGAGTAATATTAGCTAAAATAGGTATTTTTATATTTATTTTATACCCAATAAACAATTTTTTTTTATAAAGGATCAAATATCACCATCATCTAAAACTTTCAAAATAAAATTTTTCGTATGGTAGTGAGATAACCTAAGTGCGTACCTACTACAAATTCAATAGATCCAATTCAGACTGTTTTATACATAAACTGAATCTGGAACCTGCTTGCCTACCCCCTTAAGGTGATATTCTAATCTAGAAATTACATTTTTCAACGTGATGGACATAATATCTCAAGGTCTAAGTGACCGATTAACTTCTAATTTCGTGTATACATTCAGTATATGTTACTTTGTAGTCTGCACCTTGGAAATTCCTAAATTATTTTTATTACTATTTTTAAAAAATAAAAAACTTTTTCAAAAAATTCAAAAATTATTTTTTTTTAAACAACCGTTAAAATACCGAATAATAATAATCTAGCAATTTCCTATGTACAAGTTATAAAGCAGCATATACTGAAAGTACACACCAACTTTGAAGGTAATTGGCCAAGTAAAACTTGAGATATTACGCAATCACTTCGAAAAATGTAGTTTAAAAAAAAGCTTTTCGACTTACAAATCTGTACTTGAAGAAAATGAAATACAAGTCACTTTCTTAAAATTTCTAAACTAGAATACCGCCTTGAGCTAGCACACTGCACTGAGAGTATCTTAGTCATTGGTACACTTCTTCTAATAAATAAAAATAGTCATATTTCGTCAGGTGACTAAAAATCTACTTTTTACAATCCCTGAGGTGGTAATAGAAGACACTTCCATAATTCCAAACTCTTAGAGTTTACCCCCCTTATAGCAATTTTTAAAATTTCTATCTTCGAACGGCCATAACTCCGATTGTGTTAATTTTTTTGGATTTATTGATCAGTAATTTTTTAAAGAGTATTCGCTTATCTACAAACTAGATTATAACCTTTTATTGTCTAGAATCATCGGTTTTCGAGTTATGAATTAAATTAAGAGAAGAAATGTGAAAATTTTAAGAACTGTTTTTTTTGTTTTTTTTTGCGAATCCTGCTTCTATAATTTATTAATTTATTAATTAATTTATAATAATATAAACATCCTGCGCTGTATATAATTTTAAAAAAAACTATAATTTTCATATTATATTTTTAATTTAATTTAATTTTAATTTATTTATTAAAAATGAAAAATTTGATCCTTAATTAAATTTGAAATGGTCCTATTTGTGCTTAAAATGTTTGAAGAAAAAATAAAATTTACTTATGGAAAATCCTAATTTTTTAAGAAAGTATTAATTAAATCTACTAAATCCATCCCTGTAATAAAATGCCAATGCCCGAAACTGGCTTGACAACAAAACAATTTGAGGTTATGTAAACCCAGTTAAAAATAATTAGACACTTATTTCGGGTTTCTGTTTTCATTTTAATTAAAAATAAATTATGTTGGACGGTTGGTATTGTCGTTCGATGGCTAATGCAGCTGCGGCAGCTGAAGAAGAGGAGCAAGCTTTGGAAGAATCTCAATGCAAAAAACAGTACAAATTTTTAAAAAGAAAATTTAAAAATTTAATCTATGTAAGTAAATGTTTTATTATACAAAAGAAATTTTCTTATTACATAATTTGTTTTTAGGAAAACGAATGCTTTCGTGATGCCCTTCGACTTTCACAGAAACGACTATTGTTAACTACTCGAGATCGTAACTTCTTACTTGATCGATTACTGCAATACGAAAAATTGGAATCAAGTTCTGAAAGTGAAGACACTGAATCATCAGACGATCAAGATGCAGTGCGGGTGGAATTGACTAGAAAGTTTGATTTTATTCTTATAACTTACAACAATTAGTTATCTGTTTGTCGTATTTTAGACGAAAGTTAGATTCAAGTGTTGCTCAAGGTAATGGATTTGCTAGTAGTAGTGGTGGGAAGGTATTGCCGACTATTAAACGAAAGAAACCAAACACATTGGCGAGACAACCAAAACCTGTAAATCAACCAATGGTTAGTTTTTTTATTTACTTATTTACTCTTTCGATATTTTGTATTACCAACTTATTTTTTAGATTCAATTACCCACGACTTCCTTGTCTAATAACATTTTATCAGATGGCCACATGACGCCGGAGGAAGTGGAAAGACACTTGCAATCTCGACAGAGTTACATGGAATTAATGCCGGAACGAGCGCCGTTAACAGTGCCCACCGAAATGTTCAGTAACGAACCTTCCCTTGACAGTGAGTCCAATGATATAGGAGAATTGGAAACGTCTCCGAGTAATATTGGAGAAGAATTGAGCATCGATATGATTCCAGAATAATTTCGTAATTTTAATTCTAAATGTTAAACATGTGATACACTTATTTTAGTTCTTAGTTTATTAAAAAATAATTTAAAGTAAGGTTTAGTGAACAGAGAATCGGAGAGATCAAAATTATTATTGAGTTAAGCTCATTTTGAAAACAAGAATCTGCAATTGAACATTCTTTTTGTTATCCTTTAAAGCCTTATACCAGCAGTCGCCAACCTTCTGAACCACCAAACTCACACTTCCGAAGCCTGCAGATCACCAACAAATAAGATTTTCTAAATTAAAAAACTTTTCATAAAATTTATATTTTAACTTTCCGAACTTAGGAGTTCGGAAAGGAAAGTATTTGACCCCCAAAATCACTTCAATTTTAAATTTAAGTCTACTGAAGAAGAATTAAATCGTATGGGGAAAACGGGAGTTTACTTGAAGCGATAAGACATAATCCATCATAACTTCGAAATGCAACGAACTTGGTAAAACTTTGTTATGACATAAAATTATTGCTATTAAATTTCCTACAACTTGGTTTTTGCTAGCCGAGGTAAATTCGATACTAATTTTAAAAATTTTGAACCAGTAGGTTGGCGACAGCTGCCCTAAACAATGTGCATGAGTGATTTCAATTGCCGCCTTCTAAAATTCAACTAATTTAATTGGTTCTATAACAAATAAATCACTTCCATTGGTTGAATTTTTGATTGGTGGTTGACTGTGGCCATGAAATTCAAATTTTCTTAATGCTGGTATAGCACGAATGACATTTTGAACTTCTGGCATTAATAATTGTATCAAGATTAGGTCTTCAAAAATTTTAGAAGAAACTGGCAAGGAAAACCCCTTGAGTTCAACTCCAGGATTGGGACAACTTTTCGTAGGTAGAAAGAGCACTAAAATTAAGGAAACACCTGTTTGTTTTTTTCAAGTGCTGTGAGTATTACTGAAAAATGTAGAGAAAGCGATCCATTTCAAACGTGTTGTCGAGTGAGAAACCGAAGCATTAATAGACCCTGACAGAAAACGCGACCTCGAGGATACATGGTGAGGCAATAAATTTTACACTTAATGATAGCGATAGGTAGGCCCCATTTAATTACATTATGAATGAAATTCACGCATCATTTAAAATTAGGGCCCAAATAAAAATTCCAATAGACCAGGAACTGCATCTTCGTTTGCCGATCAAATAGTATACTTGGCTCTATTCAAAAAATTCTTCGTTATTGGACTTACAGCTTAAAAAAAGCTCGATTTTATTTTTCAAAAATGAACCGCTATAAATTAGTGATATAATCGCCCTGGTCTGGGTGATATGGAGTACCCTCCAGCATTGGCCACTTAAGTAATCCGCAAATAAAGAGAAAGGGTACATTGGCAAAAATTACTAAATTTTTACTTTTAAATAAACTAAAATCTGTATTTTCAATATTTTTGTAATTGAATGGTTAGCAGATGATTGATGTCCAGCACAGAAATTTGTCTCCAAAATTTTTAGCTAATTTTGTATCCGATTAATTTTTATTGCAAGTATTCACATTTTTAAATTTGGTTCTAGTCCCCCTCCTCTAAAAACACATTTTGTGTTCTTCATTCCATCAGTTCCTATTTTTTGTAAATAATATTAGGTTTTATTTTATTTATTTTGAGTTTATATGAGCCCTGTAATGTAAAAAATAATTCTAAAAGGATATCCTCCCCAGTTTTAGTTTAAATTAACATACTTTGAAATTTAAAAACCAATTTTATTTAAATTTAATTTTTTTTATTTTAGAAAAAATATCAAGTTTTTATATGGTTTTATGGTTACTGAAAAAATTATTTTCGAAATTATAATATAAGAAATCCCTGAAGACATCACTTTCGCATTTAACGGTAAGATTTTGAATTTTAAAAAACTGGGGGTCATAATATATGCTAAATTTGTAATTAAAATGTGGAAAGGTTGTTTTGGGAGACCTCTGCATAGCTTTTCTTTTGTATTTTCAATTTATGGCAATCCAGGAAAATCTTGTAAGAGGAAATCTAGTGTAAAAAAAAATTTGCCCTGTGACCAAAGAGAAATAAATGTTATTTTAGAATAAATTTTATTAAAAGGGAAATCAGTAGGTTTAAAAATAAAATTGCAAATTCATATCACAGTGTACCTTTTTACATGCAGTACCTATATTTAAAAATTCGTTTACTGTCTGTAGAGTAAAAAATTATACATTGTAGTTTAATATATTCGATGGCACTTAAAAGTTTACAAAAAAATAATTTTAATATTGTTATTTTCACAAAATGATTCAACAATTATATTTTTATTCTTATATTTCTTGTTGTATGCAGTAAAATATTACACACCTTAATTGCAAAGTGATTATAGAACCGCCCTGTATACCAGGTGTTACCATGCCACTTATTTTTTAAGAAATCAGTTTGAAGTTTTGCTGAATTATGCAAGGAATAGTCTAGACTCTGGAGCTTTACTCTCTTATTTTTTGGTCGGAAGATCAGAGTTGTTTTAAAAATAATCCGTAGTAAATTCAAATAAACCTGAATATTTAACAAAATGATGGGTTCTTATTATAAGTTCATGTTGATAACTGCTATACACTTTCCCCTTAAATTAAAAAAAATATATAAAACACTCACATTTGGGTAACTTGTTAAAGTAAAATTGACTAGCACAAAACATTTTCTTAAAAATATTCTTCCCTTAAATACTAAATCTTAAAATCTAAGTAACTAGGAGTTAAAAATGTTAATTTAGTGCAGTTTCATACTGATTCATTTTTGTTTGTAGTATCAAACAAGACTAGAAAAATTTCCAAATAAAATTAACACAAAAAATTGTTCAGAAACTGCAAACAATGCACATAGACAGGGTATCCATGAAACACTTATTAAATATTCGAATCATACATATTTTTACATTTTAAAAATGAAAGGAACCACCCTGTAACTAACAACCTTAAAAACAATACTTATTAAATAAGATGAAAAAATGCTATACCACTGCGTGATAATATTATGTTTTATGTAGAAAATAAATTAATAAACTTTTTAAACCATTGGGAAATCTTTGGTTACAACTGGTAATTTTTGTGTGTTTTTACAAATTTTTGAAATCACATTGATTGATGGTATATTTTAAATATAACTCTGAAGTTGAAATCACTTTTTATCCTGAACAAACCTCGGAATGTTCGTCCCACGCAACTACCTGTAAATAAATAGAGTTTGAGGAACCACACTGTAACAGGCTCAACAAATTTCGTTATTTTCGCAAGCAAAAATAACAGGTTTATCATTTCTTGTTATCAATTTATGCTCTGGTATTTATATTATTCGAAAAAAAAAAATGCCACTACAAAGTGGCGCTACTACAAAACGACGCCACTACAAAGTGGCGAATTGACGTACATGTCTGTTTGCGAAAACAACAAAATATGTCTACCCTGTACGGTTAATTCATTTATTTTTCTCTTTAGAATTACCATTCTCAATTAAAAAAGGATCACAAAAGTTACTTTTTGTTTATGAACCCAAGAAATAAAAGTTACCTGGCACTCTCTACTGCAATACCATTGGTTACCACACCCAGCACAAACAAATTGAGCGGATTTTAAATTGCATCCTTGACATTGTGGCACTTCATCGCCGTTATCTGATCCATTGTCAATCCGGTTACGATCGGTTAGCGCATCGCTTTCGTCTATTACTAACCGGTCTGCGCTATCTTCCGCTTCCTCTTCTTCCTATCGCACAGAACAGAGTATGCCTTACCAAAATTTAAATCCCATCAAATTTATACTCACGGCAACTGTTTTTTCTTTGACGTTGAGTTCAAATTGACCGCCAACAGGAGTAATTGTGATTTCATTTCTGGCCTGAAAAACAAACAAGAAATAATGTAATGAAGAGCAAGAAAAAATGATTTGTTTGATCGTTAAGTTTGCAAATTAATTGTAAAGAGCCACAACATCCAACTAACCTTGTTATTTGATAACATATCAGAAATTGAAACTGGAGTGACATTATTGTGATTGTTTGTGATTGGCAAAGATGCTGCTGAACTTCTTTCAGGTGCCGTTAATAATCTCGCCAACGTGGGGCTAAACGTTGATTTAGTGTTGTCCGTTCTGGATTGCGTCTAAAATTAATGGAATCTTAGTACCTATTTAATTTGTATTTGGGCAATTTTCTCAACCTTCAACAAATATTAAAAAAATCACCTTTGTCAATATGCCGTGTAATAAAGAATTGGATGACGATTGTGTGTGTGAAGGTGGTACTGGATGAACCGTAACTTCGGAATAAGGCGGTGGTTTCATTGCGGTTTGAAGAAGATCTTGACGTTCGTTTTGGGATAGCTTTGCAAATTGCATTAAAACATCTTTGAATGAAGTTGTTTCTAAGTGACCATCTGCGTTTGATTTTAATCCACTTTGTTTTACCTGCTTTACAAATCATTCTATAATTTTGTGGTTCAAAAAATGAAAATCTATTTTTAACATTTTTCCAAGCATGATGAATGCACGAAGACACAGTCCTTGCTTTTATTAACTCTCAGGCTGTATAACATAATTCATTCCAGTCTATTGATTGAACGAGTTGCAAGTCCAATCCATGAAGTTAAAATTTTTGGCTAAACTTTGGGGCTCCTGAGGCAAACACCTCCGTTCCCTATTGTCGAGTTTAAAAGATGTTTACAGATTTTGGATTTCAAAATTGATCTGGGGGTTGAGAATTGAAAATGCGCATACACAAGGTTGTACAGTTCATTTAGCCCTGGTGAAATTAAAATTTGCAAAGAAAGAATTTAAGAAATAGTTAAAAACTGAAGTCATTCAACCTTGGTGAAGCCCCTTAATTATAGTAGATACCCAAGAAAGTTGACCATTAATAAAGGAAGATTATGGATTCCGTGAAGATTGCAATAAATTCAGCCGACTTCCAAAACAACCTTCAGTTTTTGTTGTGGAAAGATACTTTTGAGCCAAAAATAGCAGCCCAAACTTGTCAGAACAAAGAAGTGGGCAGCATGGGCAGGTTCAACATTATTGTAAGAAGAAGAAAGAAGAACGCTCGCAACATACAGACACAGCTTTCCGAAAATTAAACGAATATGGATTGCGATTAAACCAGAAAAATGCGTTTTTTGCGGAATAAAACAACATTTTTTGGGGAAAAAAGAAATCATAAATTCAGCCATTCAAAGTACGTGAAATAAAAATTTTAATCGGCACCAAGAAAAAGCAGACAATAGCCAACACTTTATCAAGTAACAAGGACTAATCAGTCCAGCGACCACGAAGGTCAACACCAATCAATCCGAAACAGCCACTACCTATTGAATTAAATTTAACATTCCGTTTGCTATAACTGTTAACTATTAACCTTAACGGGGGGGGGGGGGGGGGGGTTGGAAACAATTTTGATTTTTGCGCTCTGATTTGAACAGGTTATAATTAACAATCCAATTGTTACGAAAAAAAGAAAATGAGAAAAATCAGCGTTAAGACCCATTTTGGAATTTTTCTCTTGCTTTTTGGAAAGATGGTTTCAGTTTTCCATTTTTCAAATTTCCACAGATTTACTAGCGGTTCACTAAATTTTTGCTAAAAATCGTGCTGATTTTAAGAGATAGCTGAGGACTTAGCTGTAAGCTCTTATTTTTACAAAAAAAAATCATTAACTAGTTGTGCATGGAAAGAACTCAAAAAATGTATTTTTCTTACCGCAACAGACGCAAATTAGTGAAGGAATGTCCCAAAAATTACAATACCTTAAATTGGCCCAATTCAAAATACCCAAATTTTGAAAATCAATTTTTTTTTCTTCTTTGAAATTATTTGTTTTCTTTTATTCAAAATTTTGAAATTGAGCTAGGAGCAAAAATTTAATAAACAGCAATAGAGATGGACCGGAGCGAAAATTTTTGAGGGGAGGGGGTAAGCAGTCCTCAATTTCGGTATACAACTAAGCTTTCTTCTTTTCGAAAATGTTTTCATTTATCTATGAATCATTTTTGAGTTAGATGAACAGCAAAAAATCTACATCGAAAAATGAAAACTACGGTTTTTCGGGAAAAACTCATTAAAAAAATCGGGGGCCTATGAAAGGTTGTATCTCGGAAACTAGATAGGCTAGAATAATAATTTTTTTTTACTTTTACGCAGAATTTTATCTTCTTTAATTTTGGTATATTTTGGGCATATAATGCGCAGAAAATGGCCAATTTAACAGTTTGTGATTTTTGGGACCTTTTTTAACTTTTCCCCTGTTCCGGTTTGAATCTGTTGTAGAAAACTTCAAGATTTTGTTTTATGATACTAAAGTAAAAGGTAAAAGTAAACTCAAAATTAACCCTTTAGGGTTGTGCTATAAATCAATAAATCTTCAAAACGAAATAACATCAGGAAACCAGGTATTTCCTTACCAATAAAACTTGACTTAAGTACCGACCAGTTCCGGTTTATTGGATCATTAGGACAACGTGAAAATATTAAAATTATGCATTTCATATTTTGGAGTGTGAAAAATGAACCTTAAATTCGATTTCAAATCGAGACACTTTTGATATTTCAAGGGCCGATTTTGAAGGCTTAACAGAGAGTTAAGCTAAGCACCGACCATGATTGTCTAATCCTCTCTGAACTGAAGATGTGAATCCAACAAGTACGCTTCGCAAACCTTTGAAATCTGATAGGCATGTCATGCCAAATATTAGTATTAATACAGGTTAGGCTCAGTTGTACGGCTGCAAGTTAAGTTAAAATATTTGGGTTAACTAAATTTATAAATTTTAATTGCAAGATTCAAGAATATGAGATGTGGGCCCTGATGAAGGCGTAACAAACCGAAACTGGTCGACACTTGAGTGTTGTTTGCAAGAAAATGGTTCTGGTTTCCAATTTTATTATTTTTTAATCAACTTTACGTAGATAAAAATTCAGTAAATTTCGTGCTCGACGTGGCATAAAAGTGCAAAAAAGCAAAATTCTAGTTGCCGAATAATTGGAATCAACCAGCGTTACTAAATGCAAAATAAATTACTAGAGAACTTAAGGGGGGTGTCAGAAAAATGGTTCAACTAAAAAAGCAATAAATGTTCCTTTCTAATGCATTCCAGAAAAAAAATAATGTAAAAAGCATGAACAGTAATTAATTACATGAAATTACTTACATTATCCACTGAACTCAAAATTAGTCCCAATTCGCTATTGGAATCAACACCGGCAGAGTTTAGGTTATGTTTCACTTGCGCACCGGAACCTAATAAAAGTGATGAAAAATTCATTATTCCCTCTTGTCCAGTTTTTTTGGACATGGTATCACCTTGCGAGCCCAATATGGATCGTATCCTTCGTCCTCTTCTGGGTACAGCTTCCGGATGCCTCTGTCTGTAATCGGCGATGATGGATTGGACGTCCAAAAGCGGCCTTTGTTTGTTTTGTTTCGGATCACCACATTGACCGTTTAATTCGATAACAGCACTGGAATATTGTTTAGATAACAAGCTTTTTTGTTTTGAACTTTGCGTCTTATCAAAAGATTCGCCCGTCATTTTAAGGTCAGAATTTTTAGGTGTAGTCGAAAAAATTACCAATCCGCTACCGGAATTCACTAAATTATTCTTTAAGGCGTGCTTATTTTTTCCCATTCCGCCATCCGACTGCAATTCGGTTTGCATGTCGGAATCGTTCCAATCAATTTTATCGTTGGTCAAAATCACTATCTGCTTACGCCTCTGAACACGCAGTAATAATTCTTCTTTTACTTTCCTTAAATGGATGATGTTGTTCCACTCCTTCTCCTTTTCTCTTGCCAGATCGTTCAAAGTGCGAATTTCGGATAAAATTTGATCAATGTAGTTCTGAATTTGCTGCAAAGACGTACATCCCGCCGAGTCGACGTATTCGTTCAACATTTTATCCCGTATTACATAATTTTGTTCTAAATCAGATCTTATTTTTTTGGAAGTCGACGTTTCTTCCGCTTCCAGTTTGCGTTTGGAAAAGTGATTGTCTTCAATGTTACTATCGTTACTAATTCCGTCTTCGTTGGAATTTTGATCCGATATATCTTTGTCAATGACCACGGATTCGTTGTTGTTGACAGTTTCCGCATCCATGGATTTGGAATCTTCATTGCAGTTAATTTTAAGTACGGAATTTCCACCGTTACTTAATTCTTTCAGATCGCTTTCGATTTCATTGTTTCCGTTAGTTTCGGTGTGGTTAACTTTGTCGTCGGATTCGTTGCTTTCGTTATTTTCTTCAATATCGGACCGTTGGTCCGCGTGTCCAGGTGACGATGGTTGCGCGCTGGGCACATCTGAGCCTTCTCGTACATCCTCCATCACGTGCATTTTATTCAAACTGCAAAGAAAAAAAATTATGTAGAGTAAGATTCGAAAACAAAATAACGCGAAAATTTTAAATTTCAAGCTTACCATTTCAAAAATCAAATGCATGTATACAAAAATTTAAAAAATGTGTAGGTGTTTGAAATTAGAATTGATCATGTACGAGGCACGTGTTTTACTGTTTGGATAACTATCCAGGGTTACATGATACTAGGTTGGCTTTGTGGGAGGCTTTGTACGTATGGAGATCGTAGACCCAGGGGCAAACGACCTGAATCGGATATTAGAAGGGGAATTCGAAGGACAGTCGAAAGCGAAATCGTGGCCAATTTATAATTCTTAGTCGCCCGAAGAATTCGTTGTGCAAAATTGAGGTTGCGAATTTAAAGCAGTGGCGTACCAATATATATAAATAAACTCACTCTTGAGGTAAGCCTCCAACTTGCGTGTTCGGTACCAAGCCGACCGCCAATAAGACGGCTATGCTGCTATCATTGGTGGAGAGTTCTTCGCATATGGAAACGAACGGCAAATTTTTTTCTGGTAACGCGCCCTTTTTAAGGCGACACCTGGTTGGCAGTCCTAACAGTTCGTGCTGGACGTCGCGTTCGTAACTGTCGTCACTAAAATGACGGGAACACACTCGCGAGGTTGCCCAATTTTGAACATGGCGACCACAGGATTGTAACCACTTGGCACGAGTGGAAGGGTCGCCCGGAAAGCGGTGATACCGCACTGCACGTCCTTTAGTTTTTCTGTGCGTATTATTACAATTCGCAACCGCACACTGAGGCATAATTAATTAACACTTCAAGTCATAACTTTTAAAATATCTGCGTTTAGAATTAATTGGGAAAAATAAAAGAGGCGTCAGTACCAGCGGAAGTGTGAAATATTTAATTTTGATTTTAGCTTCGATGGGGCATGTATTGATTAATAAAAATCTAAATTAGAAGTTACCCTTCCCAATTTTTAATAAATTCGGATTATTGCAACATGCAATATCGTAATAACAACAATGGAAGTAACAATGACCCATTTTAATAACTGTTATGAAAGTGTCGCAATAATCATGGAATAATTGAAGGTCAGTGGCGTATCAGTTAAAAATAAATATTCGAAAGATAAGTAGCGCGCGTTGGGTTGTTGGTGAGATTAGATAAAAAGAAAATTTCGGAAATGTGCTGGTACCGAGCAATTTTTGAATTGGGCCAAAAAAGCGTCCTTTGACGAAGGTAGAAGTGAACGACTGGTTGAAAAATAAAATCGCACCGTTTCACGGTGAGGCCCCAAATAAATCTGCAAAGCTTGTCCAAGGTCCACCACTAGCGTGACCAACTAAACGACCACTGACCTTTACATCAAGTTGCAAAAAAGTAGGACTTCGTCTTGAAAATTGAACGTACTAATAATTTTTGCAACAAATCTATCGCTTTCTATCGCGCATCTAATTAGCTAACAAAATAAAGATCGCAAAATGAACAAATATTTTACGTAACGAAAACAAATTGCAAACGAAAAAACAATTGAGGTTTAACGATGAGTCATTATTATCAAGACTTAAAAATCGATATCATTACGGTTCACCAATGACACCCTATTGGTGCATAGTTAACCTACGAAGGAAATTCATTTGTCATTGGTAACGAATACGCCGATAAAAACGTTCAACTGCTGTTCATTTTTTATACGCCCGAAAATAGGTTACCAGTAACACTTTAATCACAAACCCACAAACCGTTTCTTAATTAAAATACGCGTGCTACAAAAAAGAAGCTGCACGTCTGCGAAAAAGACGCAAACTGGCTCTGAATAGATTTCTGTGCATCCCCTCTCTTGAGCATCGTCAATCTGAGCACCGGTGACGTCACGGGCGTCTCCGCCGCATTGGTGATAGCGTTTGACCATCGATCCATTGCAAGTGATTGTGGGAAGATATTTCCATTATTTTAGTTAGCACTTATTTTTGATATCTCCAAGCAGTTAACCACATCCCCCATTCGACTTATACAATATTTAGGGGGAGTTAAAGTTACGGCCGCCGAAAAAAAGTTATTCGGTAAAAATATTCTAAAATTTATAAAGGAAATTAAGTTTAAATTATTGGTAATTAGATAACTCGAAATTTTATTATTGGTTTTATAACGGCGTGAGATCGTTTAGGGCGAGGCAGGTATGGTCGAAGGGTGGTGCTCACATATTGATCGAGATGAGGTGGTCCTAGACTGCGGCGCTTTGTATGAGTCAGCGACCCTTAATTGCAACTGGTCAAAATCTCACTGTGCATATTGCAATCAACACTTTAAAATTAAAAACGAAACGACCTTACCTCGAATTAATTGTGCGCATATGCACATTTCCTTGAGAAAATTCAAATTCGCAATTTGAAACAATAATTTCTCCCACGTTTTCACTTTTGTTCTGCTTATTAAATGCACCTCTTTCGATTTCGTTCGAATTAGGCAAATTTTGATCAGGCAAAGCCGATAGTTTTAATTTCTTTCGTAGCGGTAAGCCTAGCAGTTCGTGTTGCAAATCTCTCTTGTATGCATTTGCAGAAAAGTGGTCACTGCAAATTCTGGTATACGATGGCGGTAAAACGTCTTTGTGCCCACACAACTTTGCCCATTTTTGCGCCAAACTCGAAGATGACGGAAACATGTGATAAATCACTTTTGAAGTTGAACGCGTTCTTTCGTAATAATTACTACACGTTTTAACGTAACACTGTGGCATTTTGGCACAAACTCGTCCAGTCTGCCTTTATGATATGGGGCATACCCTACACTTTAACAATAGTCAAACTGCAATCTGCAACCCCTATTCAAATAATAACTCAACCAAATAACTTAGGTCGATCTATTAAAAGCTTCCGATTCATGAACTGAACGAATCTAGTTTATGTGTACCTACAGGGTGTCCCCGACACCGACAAATACTTCTTTGCGCGACAAGTCTAAGGGAGATGAGAATGCTCGCTCACTCGCTCCTTTACTACTGGTCACATCAGTACCAGATCACCCGCTCATTCCGCTCAAGTTTTAACAAAATTTTTCAATGATAATTTAAGCCTTGGTTAAGTTAACCGGATGGTGTTCCGTTCACGCCTACGTGCGTTATTACACCTATTGCAAGTACGCCTATGGGAGACTAACTCGTATTGTAGACCGACGGTTTACATGTCTTCCGATGCATCAAGACGGTCATAAGAAAGTTTGTATAATAGCAATTATTAGAGAATTACCTAAAGACTCTTTCACACAGTTCTTATCTCAACTCACACGGACAGATACGGACCTGCACGACCTTTCAACTGTTTTAATGCAGCTTTTCAGACGAAGTGGGCGTCAGCTTAGGCGGATGGAGATCCGCACAACGCTAGTCGAAACGTAAAACAATAAGTAAAAAGTTCATGAGCGTCCGAGCTTGCAGATCCACAACAGAGGCAGTGGACAGTGCGGTTTGCTTGGCAAAAGCCATTGATAGTAAGCAAGCAAGGGCAGTGATAAAAGTACACTCTAGTAAACATTCAAAATATTATTTGAAGCCGTTCAGAGAAAATCTACGGGCAATAACAGAGATCTAAACTGGACACTGCAAAGTAAATAACATCTCAATGCATTGGGATTGCTGGATGATTCCAAGTGTCGGCAATGCAAAAGAGCAGATGAAACACCTGAGTAGGTGGTTTTATTTGGGGAAATCTGGCTTAATGTGACCAAAATCAGCGATACTTCACCTGCCAAAAGACTGAAGTTAATCCTGAAATTGGAATGGCTTAAGGAGCAAGAGAACACGGGCTGCTGCATCGAAGGTAGTGTAATGGGCCCCATATAGCGATCTAAGTGTGTCTAGGGATTTTCGCTGCCCTCCTACCTAATACCCAGAATCTAGAGTTGAGTTAAAAGGTCTGGACTTGTGTGCGCGTCTGCTCAGTGTAAAAGAGTTCTAATGCAATGTAATTAATATCAAGATGATATTGATAATGATCATTGATTAGGACGATGAAAATAATTAATTTAATAATTAAGGTGATGACGAAAATGACAGTGATAAATAATAATAGTGCAGACTGCAATGATAACAGCAAGGATTTATTTTTGACAATTTGAAGATCAAGTTAAAATCTGGTGTACTTACACCTGAAGGAAAATCTGAGAAAATCGTAAGAAATTCAAGAAAATCTCACTGAATTCTATGAAATCTCAGGAAATTCTATGAAATCTCAGAAAATTCTATGAAATCTTAGGAAATCTTAAAAAATCTAAGAAAACAAATCTAAGGAAAACTTAAGAAATTCGAGGAAATCTTAGAAATAGAAAGTCTGAGAAAATGTAGAAAATCTTGGGAAATCCGAGGTTAATAATGAGCTTAAATACCCACAATGCCGATTACTGAATCCCACCACCTATCGGGAAATCAGCGAATGATTTTTCTCGTATCATCTGTACTCCAAAAGCAAAAAGAAGAAAATTATTATTAATTTTCGCCATAAAGACGCCCGATGTTCTTAGTCAGGACGCTTAAACGCCTTAATTAATAATTTAATTAATTGTTCATCAACTAACCAATTGAATCAATAAAATGTGTAGATTTATGACTTAATTGTTGCTTAACCTTAACCAAGCTTTAATCGTGTATTGAAAAATGGTTTCAAAGTGCTTTTTTCAAAAATTTTAAAGAGAATGAAATTATTTGCAAGATAAATTCTAATCCTTTATTGTTTAAAATCAGCGGCCTTTTCGAATTAATTAAGTTAAAAATAGTTGAAAATTTAGAAGTTTACCTTTTTGTTCTTTGAAAACTTAGTACTTTTAACTGAATTTTTTTTTTACGAAAAGAAATGATTGAATTTTCATTTAAATAAGAAATTGTTTTTCAAAAGATAAGGAAATAATTAAAATGAATTTTTTACTTTATCAAACGTAGTATGAAAAAGTATTGTAAGTGCAGAAATAAAGTTGAAATTTTGATGAATTTTTTCACCGTTTTTGAATCCCACAAGCTAAAAATCGAAATTTCTAAAAAATTTCTGCGCGTATGTATGTTTGTATGAGTAACCAAATTTTGCATGCGCTGTACCCCAAAAAGTTTTACAACCAAATTTCATATTCAGTAGGTATTTTAATAACGAGATTCACTGATAATCACAAAAACTAAAAATATATTTAATTCCCTATAATTTTTAAATTTTGGAAATGATGATTTTCAGCTTTAGGGACTCCAAAGTGCCCAAACTCAACAAACTTTCGGCTTTTTTTCTGCACGATTGTACTGGTGCAAATAAAAATTGTTGCTCCTAACCGGATAACAAAATTCTGACGAATGAAGCAACGCTGATAATTACAGATCAGATACAAAAGTAAATGTTCTCCGAATAAAACAGGAGTATTATTTTTTCTGAAAATTTTAAAATAGTATTTTTAGTATTTTATCATTAGTATCATAATGATGGTGCGAAAATCTAAAATTGGTGATCGTCCAATACATATTGCTTTTCTATTTCCAGAAAATTTTCGTACCTACTCTTTCATTTTATGGTAGTTTCCATGGTACGACGGGCTCATAAAGCCGGTTGTCCCCTGATTAGAAATAGCAGAAACAAGGTAAAAATCCACCTTTATCGGGTGCTGATTGGTTGGGTTAAGTATTGCTTCGAATATAAGCCCTTGTTGGTAGTAAGCGCCGGGAAAATCTAAAATTGAAAATCTAAGACCGACAAAAAGAAATTCAATATGGATATCATCCAATACGCAGCAATTTTCACAGCAATTGTGTATCAGGAATCCACAAAACTATTAAAAACTATGATACATTTCTAAGTGTGAGTTTGAAAACGAACACCCGGTATGATTTTGTATTCTAAAAAGATATACATTGGCAGGGCAGAGCGGGAAACCGCGGTTAGGTTTACATCGATATGTGGCTTATGGAGAAGGCAATGAGAAACCACCCGATTAATTATATTTCCCTATTTCCCGGTATATCCCTATTAAACCCGTTTGCCTTCGGTCAAGTTAATTGCTGAGAAAATCTTTACTGAATCTTTTATTTATTGGATAGAAATTTACCTTGCCCCAAAAAACCAAATGTACACAAAATTTGCAATCTTTTTTGCGCCATTTCGAAATGGGCCCATAACCAGCGCCTGCAAAATTTTAGGTCTCTGTGACTTAGTGTTGATTTATACAAAACATAAATAGACAGATGGACAAACTTTCGATTTTGGATATGATTTAGGTTTTAGGTTATATTTTTAGGTTAGATTTTTATGTAACCTGTCATGATATGTTCGTAGTAAAACTTAACTCGTCCAATATATTTAAATGTAAGGCATTGAAAGTTGCGTAAACTTGATTAATTTATGGAAGGTAATAGTTTCAACCTTTTGGATTGACGATTAATTTTAATTTACATCCTAGGCAAACAACTTACCACTTTATACTTCGTTTTTTCAAAGCGCTGACTAACGCATTTCTTCTGAAGCGTTTGAAATCCGCGATGCTTTTTTCATCTTTCACGATGTCGTTGCAATTGCTTATATCATCGCATACTTCAAGAACATTATCGTCCAGGTCTCCACAATCCAAAACGTTTTCACTTTTGAATTGAATCGCTTCATTGTCGTTATCAACGTGCGATAATAATAAATCGTCGTTGAACTCCTTTGAATCTTCCGCCAAAAAGCTTTCGACAGCGTCCTCTTGCGCGAAGACGTCCATACCAACTTCTGGCACAACTATATTTAATGGTTTATCCATTGGATCACTTTGTTATGAATGTTCCGATTTTTTTTGGTTATGTCATTTTTTGCATAAATATTGCTAGAATACTTAAATGTTATCCGTAAAGTTTATTTACAGTATTGGTTTGGTAAATAACTCGATTACAGAATAGTGAAATCGCACAATGTAAATGTTGCTTGTTTTCTTACAGGCAAAACAATACCTCGGATAAAAAGTATTTGCACAGCACAATAACGCATTCCTAAACTACTTTTCACCACTTTTCTCATTTAAATTAGCCACTTTTTAACCTACACTGATGAAAAACGTAGCAATGTACTGACCTAAATGTATTGATCATGCGATGTAACACAAACAGGGTTCTGTTTCTAACACTAGGTTTATTAGACAAGTGTCGCCACCTAGCGAGAGTGTAGCTCACTGTTTAATGTAATTGGAGTATGTGTAAATAAAAAATAATTAAAAATGTAACTTCTCTTTGGGTGGCATTTGATTAACCTTGAATAGTTAATTTAATGCTATATTAAATGTTTATATTCAATATTGCAATTTTCCCACTTACTCGCAGGATTGTACGTGGTATGTTAAGTACGTACATATCTAGCGGCATATTTTCTAATTAACTTTTTTTAAACAAATTTAATTTACCTACTGTACTATATCAATTAAGTTCTTGTAAATTTGAACCAAGTTCTGAAGCATTCCCGAATTGACGGTTGGTAGACTTGAATCGTAGAGCTAATATATACTTTAACTGCGATCAATAACAGAGGATCGTAAACTTGTTACATTAAATTTCTTTTTAGTTTAGAGAAAAACAACTTTTTTATTTTGGGTATTTTATCGGATGTGCGTTCGGCGATTTAATTTGTTAAAGCGCATGTGCACCGATAGGGGTAATTATCACCCAATTGAGGTTATGTTATTTTTTTTATTGGCAAAATTGATTTGGAAACAAAGAATATACGGAGTTGTGATTAATGAAATTGTTAGTTCGACTGTACCTGCACTGATGGTGCATTGAATTGTATAATATTCAAGCAGCAATCCCTTGGTGACCTTGACAGCGAGACGCTTTACAATAAAAATTCAGATTGTATCTCTCAGTACGACTTTGAAATTGAACTCTGCATCAAATGCAAGTTGGCTTGGACGATACGGGCGATAGTCGCTTATTACTTCTTTGTATTTAGTTCCGCTACAAAAGCAGAATGCATTGATAAACGCTCGGTATAAGAAATACCAGAGGTTCTCTCCATAGCTTTAATAAATAAATACGAGATTAAAATTATAGTAATCGTTTATTGTGATAATTACACTTTTTTAAATAAGCAATATCTAAAAAATTATAGTAATGTATACAGTAATAGTAATAATAGGGGTAGTTCTTTGGTTTTTGACATAATTAAAAATGAATTAATACACTTAAAAGTATGTATAGATAATAAGTATAATATATTACAACAACTACAAGAATCAATAGCTGTTTAAGCGTTTAAAGACCATTGATTTACAAACAATTATCTCACAATGTTATTGTCTACACTTTAATATTTTCTTTGTTTATTTAATAAAACATATTTTTTTATAATAATTAATAAAATAAGTAAATTTACAGAGATATGTATGAGTAGAGCTATCAGTACATTAGGTAATAATTTTAAATAAATATTCTACCACTCGTCGCCATTTTGTTTTTTAATATGGTGAAATAAGTTACCGTTTACACGTTCACAACGGCTGATTTGCTTTATATCAAAAGTATGAATTTTTATATTCGCAATTCTCTACTCTCAATTCTTTCAAGTAGATTACATAGTAAGTATACTTTTATTACACACAAAATCAAACAACGGTCACGGTTCCGTGTAAACTTCATCCAACATCAAATTTAGTGCCATATTTCTTTTAATAAATTTTGTCTAATTATGAGAATAATAAACTAATCTACTTCAAATCTAACATGAATATAAATATTACATATTTCCTAATAAAGTTAATTTTTTCTTCAAGACGAATTTCTTACTCCAGGTAAACAAGTTTATAACACTTTGAGCAATCAAATAAAATTTAAAATGATAATTAAGGTCGAATCGACCAAATTCGCCCTCGCATTTGCCTTTACATGGTCTAGAAGAGAAACGAAAACAGTTGGCAAAGCAAACTGTACAAGATTCTTTTTACAATAAGTAGTAGTACAAATTTTTGGCTCCCTAACATATGACTTAAATCATTTTTCTGTCAAATTAATATATCTAAAGTGCGCTCTACACATTTTTGTTAATTTATGAGTACATTCAGTATTTACAAACTGTACACTTGTATATCTAGATTAAAATAATCAATAGTAAGGTCATCAATCAAACGTGGTAAATAAATTCTGATACAAAAATAGCGCAAAACATGGCGCATTTTGAAAACTGGCGGCAAAATTAAACTAATCTATAATCCTATTTGTAATCAAAGGTCAGTAAAGCTAATAAAAATATTGCACTGCCAACAATAAGTATAGTAAAGATTTAAAAAATAGCCTTCAGTAACAAACAAAAAATACATAAACAATGAGGTTATGTAAAAACATTTACATGGTCTGGGGGTTACAAACAACAGGATAAACACCGTTTTACATAAAATTACATCAAACATAACATTAAATTGTAGGTACAATTAATTACTAATTTTAATGAATATTATTTACAAAAATGCGTATACCTACTGATGGTTAGGTATAATTGTTGAATAGATGATACATCATAGTATACACCCAGGAACAATACCTTTGATTTCACTTTTAATAAAATTTTTGGAATGTTTACGATTAGTAGTCTCACAAATTATACAAATTGCACTTTCATAATAACAACAAATTTTAAACTTAATATTAATAGTTTCTCGTAAACTGAAGAACCGTCTGTTCGCTAAAAATTGTGGAAATTCCCGAAGTTGTAAAAAGTTGTCGATGTCCTATTAATAAAAGAGAAAATTATCAAAATTTAATTAGATCTAGGTTTTTAAACTTGCCAAATCTAACTAAAAAAAATTTAAATATAAATAACACTACTCGGCCGACATATTTAATTTTTGAATACGAATAAAAATAAAATGGCGTGTGTAAAAAATTCGGCGCCTCTGGGTTTCTACTCATTCAAATCCTAGGTATAAAAAAATTTACCTGCTCCGAGGTCGGTTATTCATAATTTATTTTAAGTAGCTATATAAATTAAGACCCGCCTTATATATCTAAAATACATTATATAATATATGTAGAAAACCATCCCACCAAAAAATTATATTCTACTCTACCAAGATCTTGTTTTTATTGGTTTAAATTTAAAGTGATGTTAGAAACTTGTATCTGCAGGTATCTTAAAATTAATGATCTCGGGCGTTCAAAGTTTGACTGATTTTGCTGCAATATTTAATTTTTTTTATTCTATTTTTTTATAAACTTTCAAAAAGAAATATTATATTTTTTACATTTAATTTCAAATAAAATACGCACAACCCCCCGATTTTAAATATTAAAAAACGATAATTAAAAGCTGTTACATTTTAAAAACCGACCAATAATAAATACTTCAGAGCAAAATTATTATTTTTGAGTTTCGTTCAAAAATTTAAAATTTAATAAACAATTAATTTATATAAACATAAGTTTTTATCTACGAAGGACTTAAAAGTTATGAACCTTCGTATTTTTAATTACTGTCAACCAGATTAAAAAAAATGAACCAAAAAAATTTATTCATGCTATAAAGTTTTAATTAGGGCATTTTTTATCCTCTCCAACTTTTTTAAAATTTACTTTTATAACAGAATAATTAACTTCATTTCTAAAGCTTTAAATCTATAAAAAGCTGAAAATACCGGTTTCGCTCTATTAATCTATCATCATCAGGATACAATAGAACATGTTAGTTTTATTTACTGGTTCGTATTATCGAGAATACACCGTACTTAAAATATAAATAGTCGATGTAATCCAAGAGGTAAGTTAATATTCGATGGGGTTGCTGTATATTCTATATTTGATGGGGAAATCAATAAATAGGAAGAAACAGTTGGTAAATTGAGATAACTTAATAATAAACGGTGTATATAAAATTAACTTTGAACTGCAAAACTTAGTTGATAAAATTAGAAGTACGGGTACTTATATCTAAGTAGGTTAATTTAAAGGCTTAAATATCTTATTGCACAACCAGCTGAAATGTAAATTCTATTAACAAACTAGCAATAAATTTATTTAGGTCATAAGTTTTTTTTACTAATATCCGTTGAGTGCAGTATTGCATTATGATTGCATTACGTACAGGGTGGCCCACTTTGAATGGCTTTTATACAAACGTCCCTTATGAATTGAGTTAAAAAAAATTGATGATATTTTTTACAGAGGTAAAAAATGTCCTAACCGAGATCCGTATAGTCGAGTTAACCATGCGGAGCGACAGGTAAGCTAATATATTATTCTTCCTGTCGTAAAACTGTCACGTTCATACTAGAACAATAACAGAAGACACGAAACTTCAAGAGTTCTATTTCTTAAAAATAAATATTCATGCACCGTGAAACAAAATCTGTCGCCCTAACAAACATTTTGGTATAGCTACTTGGATAAAGATTTTTGCTGCTACAACAAATTTTATTCTGCCATAATAAGAATTTTTCTGATCAGAAATAAAATTAGTTGGTTCAATGAATTTTCAAATATTCAAATTAGTTCATTCAACAATTTTTGCTTTTCGGAACAAATAAATTCTGTTATGGCAGCATAAAATTTGTTGTATCAGCAAAAACAACTCTGTTGTAAAGCTGTATAGCTAATAAACCTTTGTTAAAACGACAATTCAGTTTTCATAGTGATTGTTTGATTAATATTAATTTGGTTAAATTGTTAATTATTTATAATAATATATGGATGGTATAATTGAAACAATTTAATTAGTTAATCATTTATGTCAACAAGAATGTCTATGAAAATTTAATTATTATAATTTTGAACTTTAATTCATTTAAGCTGTTCTTATTAAAATATTCAATATTATAAATAAATAAGTATTTTTAATTTGTTCGCAAATAAAATGAATTTAAAATTCTACAATTAATATCTATTGAAAAATATCGAATGAGATGGTGCTTGCTCTTAAACGTTCTCATTACGTGCATTCTTTTGCGGGGATTTCAATAATTTGCGAAACTTGTTACACCGAGAAAAAAAATTTCTAGTAACAACAAGATTTTTTTGCTGCTACAACAAAAAACTGCTTCTTGAATCAACTAATTTCGTTGTTAGATCAAATAATGCTTTATTGTTGTTTTGAGTGTATTATATATTTATTATCTTATTAAAAAATATTTCTAGTCAAGCTCTGACAGAGTGATTGTCCTAAAAAGTGACCCCCAAAATAAACATTTACAAAAAAAGAAGTAGAAAAATTCAATTTATTTACTTACACAATAAAACCAAATAAATACTAAAATTTTTATGTGTTTCTAATATCTACTATATAAAATATTTATATAAGCGTAGGTAATCTTTTGAAAACAGATAGGTAGGTACATAGTAAAAAAAGTAACAATATTTGTTTATTCTATTTAACCTACTTCGGTATGGTTTTGTATAAAATAACAAAAATTAATCGACCGAAAATTGAACGTCGTTAGTAAAATTGCGGTTATTGCACTACAGTAAAGACGGAAAATATCCAAATCCAAAAATTATTTTTATTTTTAACTAAGAATTTTGTATTGTGAAATTTATTGCTAGGGTAAAGAAACCCTAGCAATGTATGGTTTTACGCAAATCAATTCTAATAATACGCAGTTGCGTTCGATGTATGTATCGAATTTTATAAATTTCACTTAAAGCTCTACTTTTACTGCGCAGATCTTTGTATACTGTGGTTTTAAACCGAAAGTTGGAATGAGTCCCGGAAGAAAACTTGAATTTAATTCTAATTAATTTTGTTTGCAATTCTGCATTACATAGCCTCACTTCGAGGAAACACAATTATTTAATATTTTATTAATTTCATCTGGCGCCCGTTTACAACAAAGGACAAAAGCATTCAATTTGTTTTGTTTCAGTTTTAACTAATTCAACAGTTATATTATGTTATGTTCTACAAAATAATTCAAAACTACTCCTTTTAAACTATAAAAAGTGAGGTTAGATTATTTTTATTTAAAAAAACATTTTTGAAAAAATCAAAAGATCTTGAATTTCTTTTTTTTAACAAAGGTTTCCTGTGGTATGTGCGATAAAAATATCAGTATAAGGACATCATACTGCATCTGATGTTAGTTAGGTGTGGTGGAATTTACCATCATCATGAACTAAGGCAACGAAAACAAATTTAAATGCATACATTGTATGTTAACGTTGTTTATATTACCATTTTCTTATCGGAAATTATATAGATAATATTAAAAAGCTTCAAATGAGAAAGTGCCAAGAAATCAATTATTATTGGAATAAAAAACTAAGATTGATGGAACTCAGAAGCAGAAACGATGCCGTTTGAGCTATGAAATAAATTAGATTTTTCAGTTGTTTCTCAAAACAAAGAAGAATGTGGATTCATTCAATCGATAACGAAAGCTAGAGAATTAAAACAAGTGGAAGTAAGGCGAGAAAAAGAGCGCAGCTCATATTATACAGGGTATTCTTGAAGTTAGCTGCAGTTGCAAAAGATACAAATTCGAATGAATAGAAGTATCAAGTACTTTTTGCAATAAATGCACAAGTAAGCTGACGCAAATAAATTAAAAAACTTTAGTTTGATTCAGCAACTTTTACAACTTTAATTCGTCGCCATATTGGTTTGGTTGGCAGCTGTCACTTGTAAATTGATAGTTTACAACTACAGTACGTATGGGAGATACATTATGGAACGTTTTTACGCTTGAACAACGTGTCTTAATAGTAAAAACATTTTATCAAAATCAGTCATGTGGAAGAAAGAAAACGAAAAATTTTCTTTTTCTGTAATAACTTTTTGCTTTGTATTCAATAGAAATTTTATAAAGAGCTTTGTTATAATATCATCCACGAATGCTAATTTCTTCTCTTTTAATGCTATTATCAAGCTTGTTTCTTAGAAACAAACGCCAGAATTGATTTTATGCAAAAAAGAATTTTTAACAAATTTCAGGAATATAAGCAATTTTTCTATAATTCAAGTTTATTAAATTGCAAAAAATTTCGACTGAAAATAATAGAACAAGTGGCACTTGTGTGGGTAGACTGGAACACAGTAGTCGTAATCCCGAATACACTAATATGACATTCTAACAAAAAATGTGGAAAACTTGGTGATAATTTTCAAAATAAAACTAGATTTATTCGTAAGAGTTCAAATGAAATGGTAGATAATTTTTTTTTTCAATTAGAATGCATTGTCTTAGGTATGGTAAGCGATACAGCATAATAATTATGTAAGTAATATTTATATATAAACCAAGTGCGAACAGGTTTATTGGCATTAAAATAAAAAAAAGAGCATTCTGTCACTACAACAATTTGTCAGGTGATCAAAGCCTTTCTAAATATAATATGTGTTCATGTATGAAATAGAATTTTATGCAGTGAGGTCGCGTAATATGGAAATTATAATTTATAAAAGTGGAAAAACAACTTTTTCACGAAAATATTACATTTATTAATAACAAATTAGTACTTAGTTGGTAAAATTAAAAGTAGAACATATTATACGAATAAAAACCGATAAAAAATAAAAAAAACTATAAATTATTTTGAAATTACATGCAATCATTAGGTATTTACTCCAATTAATAGTTATTATTCGACAAGACTGTAAAGTTAAAGTTAAAACATAGTTTAAATATTTACACAGTGCAAACAAAGAACCTAGTAACTCGAATTAATAAATACTGTTTTGATAATGGTTTTCTTAAATAAAATAAACTCGTTTAAAATAATTTTAAAAAATTATAAATTTAATTATTTTGATTAAACTGGGACCAAATTTATATTTATATCTACATATAAAACCAATATATTTTTGATATTGCATTTTGCGTGACCTGAAGCAGTCAATTAAATTTTTGTAAATTGGAGGGCGTGCACATATTTTATTTTTAAATATATTTTTTTTACAATAATCTAAAAGTTAATTGGAAAAATAAATGAAAAAGCCATGACGTGTTAGACCAGATTATTTTATCATTATTTATTAGATTGGTATGACCATTAAAATAATAATCTCTCTAATAATAATATACGAAAAAATTTCAATATACTCGTACATCCGATAAATCTAATAGAATTTTACAAAATAAACAAAAAATTTGGCAAATTTCGTTGAATTTTGTTTAAAAATAAAAAAATATTACGAAAATAAATACAACTTACCTGTTAAATAAACAAATTGACTAAAACGTCAAAATATGGGTAAGTGTATAAAACTAGATAATTTTATATTAGTTTTATCATTTAAAAGGAAAGTCTGGAAAGCCTGAAAAAACAGTATTATTGCTGCTACGTCTGTATATACTTGAAGAAAACCCCCAGACATCTGGAGGGCATGGTTCTTGTTATTCACCAGTTGCGGATACTGTTGTCCAATTCCATGGATTGTTGGAATTTTTCTGGCTGAAAAATAAAATAATATTATTAATATTTTTTAAATAATAATGCAGTTGGATGAAGCAACTAAACTAATAATATGTTCATTAAGTATTCATTTGTTTAAATGTACGACCTTCTGTTTGCCATTAACTTAATGGCTTGGAAATTATTTAGATGAAACAAAGTACCCACGTTTACCCATATACTACCTTCTGCGGAAATATGCTAACTATTAAATTCTATTTTAAAATTTTATTAATATTTTATATTGTTTTATTTGTTCTTAAGCTTTAAAAATAATTATACAAATAATTGTATTCATATTATTGCTTTAATATTTTATTATCATGTTTTCCCTATTTTTTCTTCTTTTTTACTTAATAGTTTATTTGTATGAATATAGAAAAAACATAGCAATATATATTATTTCCTATTTATACATATATTATTTTTATTATTGATTTTATTACAGTAACAATAATAGTAATAATATAAAATTGCTAATAACCTTATTATAGGTCCTTGGCAAACATAATTATAGTAATAATTGTAAGCTTTTAATTAATAAAAAAAAAATTAATTAATATTTTATTGCTAACTGTTGCGCGTCAACTTAATAATAATTATTAATTTAAAAAACTGTTATTAATTATTAAATTCTCAATCCTATAATTTAGATGTTTTAATTTATTAAGTTAATATATTAAGTGTTTATATATTCTAAAATTTCAGGGAACAGGGGAAATGGGGCAAACGCACAAAAATATAAAGTTACGATCAGTATTAATTATATTTGTACATACTAACTATTAGCATCGAAATATTCGTTATATTAAAATAGCAAAAGTGACGCGCACGAATGGATAAGTAGCCCATAGAGTGAAAGAAGGTCTTTAGAATATTTGAGAAAATGTGAAATTGTGAAAGTACTTAAGGGTAAATTTGTTTAGTAACTCACGAAGCTCACGTACGGCACTGATATCAGATACTTCACCTTTAAATTGTAGATCTTATCAGTAAGGTATGCATTTTCAGTCGATCTTAAAATGTGTAAAACCAGCTATTAGACTCAATGAGCGGTAATAGGATACATTTTTAATGAACAACAAACAAAATCCGCCGGTAAGTAATTGCAAAACAAATATTTTTAGATTTGCTTTTTTTCTTTAAAAGTTAAATGATTTCTTTGATGTTATTACTCCCTCAAAACTATATTATGTAAGCACAATTTAATATTCACATTTTTTTAGGAATCTGTTTTGATATTGTTTTCAAGGATAATTTTATGATTTTTTGTCGCATTGAAAGTTAATTTCGTGTATGATATGAACAAAAACAACAAATTTAAATTCAACAGAATCTACAAATTCACGTAAAAATAACAAAATATGTCTCTAAAATTTAGACAAACTGTTTACACAAAGAAAAAAATATCGCGATCAGCTTGGAAGTAAAATATACTTCAAAATAAATTTTTTTCTATTGTAATCATTAAACAACATACCTCTAACCTATATATAGTTAGTAGTAGTGAAGTTAGGCTCGTACTGGTAGTTTGAGGTTAGGTCAGATAAAATATAATTTTTATTTGAGCAACGTTTCGGACCGTCGTTTTCAAAACTTTTATACAAACAAACGTAACGAAATTAGCGTTGAAAATATATAATTTTGACAATATTTCCAGGTTGTTTCAAGCAGAAATAAAATTTTATTCGAAAAAACAAAGCTATTGTTTCTTTCGAAAAATATTTATATTTGATGAATCTAATACGAAAAATATGTAATATTTTGTTACTGCTTTACATAAATTCTTTTCTTTTTTTTACGTTATTACAGAGCACATTTAATATGTTGTTTACATTAACTTGAATACAAAAAAGGTTTTTTATACTGGATTTGTGACGCATTTAGAAGTTTTTTTACCCTGTTTTTTACTAACGAGTATTTTGTATGTGTGTAAATGATATTGTATTAATTAGTGCATTTTTTCTGTCCTTGTTCATCGACTACTGAAAAGTTAACCTCACAAGTTTGTGGTTTAGCAAGGGCCCGAGTGATTGCATTGCAATACTTTTTTATATGTAATTTGATGTGAAGTTGGAATAAATTTGATCTCGGTTACGAAATTTTTATGATTGCATAAATTTGCAAATTTTTTATATCAGATTCCATTTTTAAATTATAGGAGTATTAGTACCTTTAAGGTCCTGTGAGGGACGCCCCCCAAATTAATTTGGATTTATTATCTTAAACTGGCATTTGATTGGCGATTATAATTTTAATTCATACGGACTTGGTAAATATAGCGAAATATTAATTTTTCCTGGCAACGAACGTATCGGAAAAGCTTTCAAGTGCATTTTCACTTTCTTTGTTTTTTAAATTTACTTATAGACTGCGAAAGTAGCACGCTAACTAAGTTAAAATTAAATGTTAACACAAAAAGCTTCTACATCTATTAAATTTATAATCAACTTTTATCAAAGAATTTTCGTTAAGTAAATTTTTTGTTTTGAACGACTAATTTTATTATTAATATAAAAGTTTAACGCCAACTTAAGTAAATTTTACCGTAACTTAAATTACTTAATAATGTTGAGATTATTAACTTGCATGAGATGGTTTTAAATTAAATTAATCTTTAAAACATGTATTATGATTTAATATGCCATTAATTATTTCCTTGCTTATTTAAAACAAAAAGGTAAATTTTATTTAATTTGTTAAAACTTTTAAAATTAATTTAATTTAAATTACTTTATGATTGCTAGGATTCACAACCGTGATCATCTTCCGGTAAATCTACTATATTATATTATATAATAATCAATGTTGAATTAAAAAAAAATCTAAGCCAGTATTTTGAGAGATTCGAATTTTTCCTGGTCACACGTTATTCCAGTCCGACTGTTAATCTTGCATTAATTTAGAAACATAAATTATTCTGTGCTGAACTATCCAATCGTAAGACACACACCTTTAGAAAGAAAATCCGGTTTGAATAACACATCAGCTATCCACCCTGTATGTGTTAAATAAACATTAGTATTGTATTTGCCTCACGGCAAACAATAATACATACATTGGTTTGTTGTACAAAAGAAACCAGATTTCTATACGGGTTATCTTGGTTACTCATTCATCTATTGAAATTATGTACGATGTATCTACCCTTTAGCTTCCAAAGTTCCTATTATATCTGTGTCTACAAATAAAGTCCACATATAGTAAGGTCAAGACAAGAACAAGTTTTAAAGATCAAGACAAAACATTTTTCTGTTTACTTTTGTTTAGTGCATACGAAGGGGGTTTTTATTACTCTTAACTTCGTGGTGACGAATAATTACCACTTTTTTATTTCAAAAATTATTTGGAATATCCTGAAAATTAAATAAATAGGATGAGTTCGCCTGTTCTCGGCCACCAAAGAATAAAAATTAATTACTACCGAAACCGTAAACCGAAGGTTTAAAAAGTATTACGCCTATTTTTGACTACGTTTATTCGTGAATAAACGTGAATAATTAAAGATTAAATCAATTGATGTACGGGAACCAGAATACAAAAAGCTACCATTCTCCGTTTTCGGCAGCGCAGTTCTACAATACAAATTTTTAGCTCGAAAAATATTTTCGGTCAAGAACCAACTAATATTGTGTTTTCATTTGCCGAAATCCGGCGAATTCATCCTATTATATCTTTTCTACATTATGCGAATATTTTTTAATTAAATTCATAGATTAAAAATGGTATAAATTAATAAATAATTATAGATTGATTATGAATGGGGTCAAATGTTTCTAAAATTTCACAGCAAGGTTTTTAAATAGTATTTTGTATTGTGTCATTATTTATTTAATATGAGATAACTTGGCAAGGTAATATATTCTAAAAATAAAATGCATTTGCACTTTTATTATCTGCTAAATTTAATTATACAATATTAATTTATTATTATACCATATAATGTTTCACATTGGAGTTATCCAGATTTATGCTGTGTTTGGTTAAAAAAAAGACTGATAAGTTACATCAAGGGGGATTAAAATAAAAATTACACTAAAAATAATAATTATATTTATGTAGCAATAAATTGTCAAATTGCATTATGAAATTATATAAAATACAAGTCATGCTGATTAAATCAGTTAGGTCAATCATTCATGAATACAATTGTACCGAAAAGTGTAGCTTCTGAATTTTATTTCGACAGAACAATAGATATACTGCGATATATAATGTTTGATAATTAGGTCATCGATCATTTTGATTAACTTCTGCATAATTTCAATTATGGAACGTAGACATCCCCATCACCGACAGTCCGGAATTTGAACCCAAAACTTCGTTTCAATTTAATCAAAAAACCATCGCTCCTCCTCTAAACATTTTCCCTAAACTTCAAATTTATTTCTTTTATTTTCTTCACGTTTTTTCTATTGGATTAATTGTCCTATCTGCACCATTGGTAAATCAGGACTTTCTTTGTGTCGATTGGGAAGCAGTCATGGGTAATGAATTTGATTTAATTGTATGTTTTTTTGAACATCAAAACCCCAGCCCAGATATTAGGGATTTATTTGTATGTGCTTTAATTTATTTTTGTGGGGATCTTAACAGAACTTACGACTCTCGCGTACCTCAGGGCGCAGCCACACAGTAGGCAGGGCAATAAACTTTTTCCAACAAGTGAAAATTCAACTTGGTTAACGTTTTCGTTTCCTAAACGACTAAAGGATTGGGCACCGGGGCCTAAACTGCTTTAATTTGACTACTCAACTCTTGATTTAGATGCCTGTTTGAGAGATGATTATTTTATACTTTCATTTGTTGTTCCAATAGGAATTTGCGAAGGTGAATCTCACGGTAAAGTCGTGGAATACCATTGTAGTATGTCAACTGTTCAGTTTATTTTGAATTTATGATTTGGCTGCTACTTTCCATTTAATGTATGTATGTAGATTCTAAATAAAGACGAGCATCGTCGGTGAATTATTTTAGTAAATAAATTTGAATTTGAATTCAAGATAAATATTATTATCTTAAAATTCAAACTAATGTTTTCCATCCGCATTTAGAGAAATGTGCTTTATATTATGTATATATTGCTATGTTATCTTCCATAATTTATCTGCAAAGTGAACTTTACGTTTACTTTAACTTTAACGTTAACTTTAAATTGAACGTACTAATTCCTAATTTTCTCCTAGTTTTCCTGTTAAAAACGTAAATCAAGACGACTACTAGGAAATGTTGACAATTTCCCGTTGCCTTCCGTATACACCACATCAGGGTGGATTTGGAAAAAAATAATATTGTTAAATTCAGGCAAAATTTGAAAAATGATTGTTTATTCCTAAATATAGCTATGTAATTTCTTTTTATATTACTATTATTATTGTTAGAAATTATTTAATGTTGCTTAAAATAACACATTTCTCAAATAATCTTTGACTTTTGAACTTTAGTTTAACTCAATTTATTTTAGCAACACAAATTTTAGTAATTATATCATATGGTTTCGTTTTGATCAACTTAAAAGCGAATTAACTGTACGTTGTCGTGCACAATAAGAATCATGCAAAATGATTAAATAAATCTTCCTTAATTTTAGTTAAATTTTTACATAACATATTGCATGAGCATTTAATATAATTGAATAAAATTAAATTCAAAATTTTTTAAAATGTAAATAAAAAAAGTTAATATTAAACATTTTTTCGCAATTAAACTTTTAAATTTGTTTACATGTTTTTATCTTCTATTTAGCCAACATCATAACTTTTTTTAAAAGTGTTTTCTAGCTTAGGTTTTGTTTTACAAACATTTTTAAATTAATATTTTACAAAAAGGCTTAATTAAATTTTAAATTCTATTTATTTTGTCATTTAATTATCCAGATGTTCCCTTGCTTTCAAAAAGTTGCTTTTTCGATTATGTACAAAAATGATAGAATTTTCAAGATGTTTTGAGATGATCAAGCAAATATGTTAACATCTTTTGAATTTAAATTTTATTGGGCAGCAATGTGACGATAATTAGTCCCCCAAAATGATCTCAAAACTTTTTTTCCTAAAATGTATAGTTTTTCTAATCGCAATATATAAATTTCAAAAATAATGCTTGAATTGCAAGTTTGCAAGAAAATTACATTGATTACTTTTGAATAAGCTACTGACATTTTCCGAAGGATTCAATGGATTAAAATTGGGTATAATATAATACACCTACAAGAAATTGCTGGAAGTTGAGTAATTAGAATTCCATTATAATTTACAATTTGTTTCGTATGATTTTATAACTCCCATTAAAAGTTTAGTTGTAAAATTAATTAAATGAAGAACGCAATGAGAATTACAATTATTATTGCAATAATATTAGTACGTACAGTTGTACCTAATATAAAACGTGTGGTAGTAACAATCTAACTTCAATTAGTGCGTCGCAAATGAGTGGCTATTACGAGAAAACATAACTTTCTTTATTTTAACAAATTATTTCAAATATTAATTATTTAACAATAAAAACTGCTCGTAAGACTATAAGAATTCCTATATCAAAAATTTTATTACCAACGTCTGAAGTATTTTCACACAGCCAAGTATTTTATTCTGGCCAATGAGAGGATTTAGATTTTTTAGCGAGTTACAAGAAAAATGTTCAAATAAGCAAAATAAAACTAACAAACCAAAATCCTTCCATAATTAAAGGAGTTGAAACTACAGTCAGCTATAAAGGGAATTTTCCAAATTTTTTATATTGCGATTACATATTATACCAAAACCGTACATTTTAAGAAAAAATTGTAGAAATATAGAATTCTGCGGAATCACCAATCCACTGAAAAACTCTTATGTAATTTGGTTCTTTCCAATGCACTAAGGGCACTGTCAAACGAGAACAGCGCTGTGGTCACTTATCGACAGGATAAAATCCGGCTTTCCGATTGGCCCAGACAAAAATAAGTTATTTATATCCAGTTTGCTGTGAGTCGACGTCGCTTATTTGTCTTACTCTACCAGAAACTCTATTATATTAATCAATACATACGCAATTTCACCCACTTACCCATTCTTGATTAATACAATAAACTTCAAGTAGAATAAAATGATTTATTGCCTCTAAATATTAGTTAATTATAGTTTAATATAAATTTTCCAATATGTAGTTAAGTGAACAAATTTGTTTTATTAATTTTCTTCTTTAAATTTTCTTTACTTTCGTTCCACTTTCTATCGAATATAACTTTTCAGATATCGATTTTCTCTTAAACTTTCTTAATAAAACACAGTTACTTCGTCAAACTAATTAGTTTTTCTTATTTTATACTTTTCTTACAAATATTATCTTTTAATCAAAAATTGAGCTCGTCTCCTATCAAGCTAAAGACAAAGTCGCGTTTATAGAGAACCAATTGAAACTTTCACAATTTATATGAGCATGCAGAGTGAATTCAAAATTGTGTTTTTCTGTGATGTACTTTAGATTGGCCTTAAATTAACTATCAACACAAAATAATTTTCAAATAACTCATACACTATTAGTTCTGGGCGGCCTTAACGCCGCTTGATCTTGTAACAGTAATTGAAATATTTAGAAAACTTTTTTTAAACAGAATTAAAATTTTATGAATTGATACATTTTTGCAAATATTTTAATTCCCATAATTTCTTAATTTTCGATAACTTTTGTATAAATTAACTGTGAAATTTGAATGGTATCTGTTTATAATAAAAAAAAAGATTTTTTATTTCAACAAGATGGAGCACCTCCATCGTCAATGCACGTTAAAATCGTAACGATTTGTTGAACGATCGAACTATTTAGCTGGATTCGGACAAAGTCAATGTTGCGTGCAAATTACGTACATACAATAAATTATCGTAGTCTGTTTCTTTTAAGAATGAAGTTCAAATTTGCACTAATTTGTGTGACCTTGCAAGCCGATTGGTTGAAATTTATACACATGCACACAATTTATATTTCATGCACACAGCTGAAATTTGTTTTTCTATTGAGAATAAATCACGAAAATATTATTCTCGAATTTATAAGATTTTATAAGAGTTAATTTTCTTTAATTTAACTAAAATATTTTTATATCAACAAAATTTTGTTTACCCAAAAGTATTTTATTTAAATTAGGTAAAATTTGGTTGAAACAAACTGATTTTTTTTATTCAAAGAAAATATTTCTATTATAAATATTTGCTTATTTATTTATTGCAATCAGAGTAAAATTACTTTTTTTTACGCCAGGAAAGGCTGCACAGAGTCGGATTCGGCAACAGCGACCCATCTGGGAAGTCCCGATTTACCTATAAACCTATTATACGTTTTTTTAAATATCTTGCGGTTTTCTTGAAAAAATGTAACTCGAAATTTTGAGCGACCATTATTTAACTCTACTGTGGTACATAGTGTAGACTGTAGACTATGGCAAAAGATTTACAAATGCGATTGCAGCTAAGTTTAGACACTTATTGTCAAGCAGTTCATGGTCAGCATTTCAATAAGTTAATTAAAACATTCTTACGAATATTATGTAGTATATTAATTTAAAAAAAGTTTGTAATGTCTTTTGAAAAGTTATTTTGATTTGAAAATCAACATTCTTAAATTGATTAAATTATTCACGAGCAAATATTTCGCGCACGTAAGAGATACATATTATATACATAGTTCGAATCCATAACAATAAATCGTACAAACGGTAACTGCTTTTGCATAAGTTTTCTCGTGTATCCACTATATTTTATAAAGAAAACAACGTTAAAGATGCTCTTCCTTGAATACCAGCAGTGTAAAACAAAGAATTAAAAGAATGCTGCTGTTGGAAATATAAATTTACGTTTTTCAGAAACCTCACCTGAAGATGACGTGACGAAAACGTTTGCAAATATTTGCATTGTGATTTTACAGTAATCATCAAGCTAAATTATGTTATGATTATCGCACTTTGAAAACTTGCTATATAAATAACTATTATTAATGTTTTGAATTTCAGATCTGAAAATTGTTCGTGCAGTCTTTTGATACTGTAAATAAAATACATTTATATTTTGGATTGAAGATACGAGTAACTATAAATTTACAAAATGGTTTAATATTTTTAAATTGTGAAAATATATTTCATATCTAGAAAGACAAATTGTATTTAATTTCTTCCACTTCCCTGCAGTCTATTTGCGTTGTTCATCACATATATGTCCGATTTTGTCAAAATAAATTTATTATATAACATTTATAAATTTTCTATATAACAAACACGAATTTTGCATATATTTAATTTAAATAAATTTCTAAAAAAATTAATAAAATTAGTAAATATATTGTTTATTAAAAATTTTTACCTCAATAATAAAATACAGGCAAAAATTTAAATTTCTGGATGTCTAAAAATCCGAAAATTTTGCTCTTAATTTTTTTTATTGTAGGTATAATGCAAAATTTATTAAAAATTGTGCATGCTTACTTCTTATCATCGCGAGATAGCAAAAGCAAGAAAAAAACTTTTATAAAATATTAGTATAAACAATTTTTTATCGTAATGCTTATTTTCAAAATAAGACGACTCCATATATTTTATATGCTAAAACCCATTACGTAAAAGATTGCTTATAAACATATATTATATAAATGTATATCCTAAAAAACCTTCAAAATGAAAAGCAATCAATTTTAAAATCGTGTTTAGATATCATTAAAAAATCTATATTGGATGGTGTAATTTTAAAACAATTTTTTTCAAAACTTTATAAAAAAGACTACTGCATGAGTTTTTTGTTCGATTAGCTGCGATGTGATTTACGAAACAAACCATCAAGGAAATGAATTGTATACAATATTATTACCTATTTACTGTGAAAATGAACATTATACTCTGACTGCTAGACGTATTTCTCAAAATATTAACGATTGAAGTAAAAAATAATAATTAATCTCCCAATAAATCATCTTTATATGAAAATGATCCTCAAGAACCCACGAAGAACATGCCGGTTAAGTTAACGTGTTTCCGACGTTATAATAAAAGGTGTTATGATGTAGGTCGTCTCGTCTATTTTCTTCAAACACGTTAATAACACGTTAATTAAACGGCATATCTACGTTAAATTCACGTTAACATGATGAACTTGTTGGGAAAATTATACTAATACTACAAAAACTAAGATTAAATTTTTATTATTAAAATATAACACTAATAAAATTTTTTCGAAATTTAAAATTACCATATTTTTTCTAAATCAAAATTTGAAATTCAATTATATTTTGATTTCAATTTTTGATTACGTCGCCGAGAAACGGAAAATATAATGAACAGAATTGAAGAACCGCAGCTTGATATTAAAATAACTGCTATCAATAAAATCTATAAAGTTATTTTATATAATATTATTATTTATTATAAAACGGGACGTGCTGCAATTTTGAGCAATATTGGCTTTTCCGCAATATCTCTTTACTAGTTAATTTTATGACAAAAGTGGTTTCTATAAATTATATAGAAAATTAAATTTGCTACAACATTGGTCTGAAAGATATTTCTTCAACTCTAATATTTACCGATCTACAGCGCTCTAAAGTAGGGAAAAAGATTAAAAATTCTAAGAACGAAAATTTGAAATTTAAAAAATAAAAATATAAGTAGTTTTATTGTCACTTATTTAAAAAAAAACAGTTCATTTACAAAAAGTTTAGAACTAAAGAAAATTATTGAGTTGTTAATTTTTTGGTCAAAGTGACAAATGGTTCATTTTACCCAATAACCCCAGTGGAATGGTTGAGAATGAATGATGAGAAATCCAACCACCAATTTATTTAAATCTTAGATATCTCAAATGACACGCGAAGCCCTCATCTACATGTTGCTCGGATATTACTAACGAAATGGCACAATTTGGAAATTTAAGTTCAATTACAAATACATAATAATTTAACAATCTGAAATCCAAGTCATTCGCAAAACCAAAATCTAAGATCATTTGCTGTCAATGCTACCTACGTGCCCATTGGGTAGTATAAAAATAACTTAAGAAACCTAACTATTGCGGGACCAACTCAAAACTGAGATCAAAAAGAAGCCCTTTTAGTTATTTTCATTTACCTCCAGTACTTTACAACGCTGCATCTTGGCACATATTACAGTTAAACAAAAATGTTTTAGACAAAACTTGAAAGAAATTTTATTTTCTACATGATTTATAGGAGCCATTTTTGTGATAAAATTAACTGGTAAGGAGATATTGCGGAAAAAACAATTTTTGCATGTTTTCTTTAAAGTTTTAGAATTTTGAGAAATCTTCTCACTTTACAGCGCTGTAACTCAGTAAATCATCGAGTTAGAAAAAAATGTTTCAAAGAAAACTTATAGGAAATTTTATTCTCCATGTGATTTGTAGAAATCAGTTATGTGATAAAATTAACTGGTACTGAGATATTTTAGAAAAACTAAATTTTGGCTTGTTGATTTAAATTTTCAGTAATTGTTTTTATTTTACACGCTGTAACTCTGTAAATATTGGAGTTAGAAGAAAATATTTCACAGAAAAGTTGTAGAAAATTTTATTCTCTATGTGATTTACAGAAAGCATTTTTGTGATAACATTAACTGGTATGGAGATATTTTAGAGAAACTAAATTTTGGCTGTTTTGTATCAAGTTTTCCTTAGAATTTTCAGTAATCTTCATTTTAAAGTGTTTTAGCTCGGTAAATATTATAATTAGAAAAAAAAAATTTATATAAGGTAGTAAATTTTATTCTCTATCTGATCTACAGATATTATTTTAGTGATAAGATTAACTGGTGAAGAGATAATGAAAAATGGCGACATTTCGCGCTTTTTCCAATGTAACCGTATTCTCTCGTCCCTGCTGTTAAGCTAATAATTGTAAATTACGGGAGTTGGTAAACCATTTAATCTTGAAAATGTTAGTTTAAGGATTTGAAATTCTCAGTTTTCGAAGAGGAAGCTTGCTGTTCCATGGTTACAAGGCCATAAGCCGTCTGGTTACGACTTGACATCTAACCGAAAGCCAGGAAAGCAAAAGAAAGAACTGGCAGCATAATTTGAATCTGAAATAGTCCTGGCATAGTCGAGTGCAGATTAAATAAAGTCTTATTTTAAAAATTTCGCTTAGAAAAACGCTTTTTATGCAAAAAATACAATCAGGTTTTCGAAATTTGGCGAAAATATAATTCGAGCAGTTTTGATCCGATTTACATAAAATTTTAACTGTAGCTTCTCATTAGATAGATTCTTTAAGGTTGTAAACACGATTTTTACGATTGATTAATAATTATAGTTTCTATAAACAACTTAAGACCGATTTTTTAGTGAGAAAAAAACATATTTCGTAATTTATATTTAAAATGAAAATGATTTTGTTCCGGATATTGATCCAAATGATTTGAATCCAAATCATTTATTCTTAAAAAAATCGAATTTTTCAGTCCAAGTAAGGACTGAAGGAATCGAGCGTAAATCGCGTTCTCATCCAATTAGCGCTACGTAAATTAGTAAAAAAAAACTATATTTTATCGACGTATTGGATCTTAAGTAAATTTTCATTTATTTTATAAATTAATTTACCTCAAATACATCAACGAAAACGAAGTTCTAAAGAAGAAATGTGATTTTATTTATTAATTTACGTTTAATTTACGTATAGCGTTAATTAGATGAGAATGCACTTAATGCTTATATTTGCAAACCCTGCCTTTTCTTTTATTTTCAACATTAAACTTTTGAAAATTTGTAGTAAAATCTGATCAAAATTTTCTGTTAGTGGAAATTACTACGTTAATCGTACTATGATTTTCAATTTAAGCTTGTCAAAGAAGCTCTCAAAAATTAAACTAGACAAAATTTTATGTAAATCTAAGTAATACGAGGGTGGATCAATAAGTACCCGTGTTCGAAGACAGGTGGCGTTGCTAAGGGAAGTTAGTATTACCGTCGTGTACTACCATCTGTTACACGACACCATACTAAATTTCAGACTGTTTCATGGGTTAGTTTTTATTGGGCAGCCAATTATTTCACACGTGTTGCGTGTTTCTCGATAAAATAGAAAAAGAACAATATCGATCCGTTATTTGCATTTTATTTTTGAATGGAAAAACATGCGGAGAAATGGAAACAAAGTTGGGTGCTGTCTATGGGGACACTTCACCATCTATGACAACCACAAGATATTGGTTCAATGAATTTAAACGTGGTCGTACATCTGTTTTTGATGAGGGGTAATATGAGGAGAGCTGCGGCAGCCTGGCAGACGTGGTTTTTGGGACTCCAAGGGAATAATCCTCATGGACTCTTTACAGAAAGGAAGAACGATCATAGGGTAGTACTACAGTAAATTATTGGACCGATTCGATACAAAATGAAGGAAACACGGCCCCATTTGGCTAAGAAAAAAATTGCTGTTTCACCACGATAAGGCACCAGCACATTTATCCAGGATTGCCGCGGCCAAGTTGCACGAACTGCACTACAAATTGCTGTCGCACCCATTCGACTTGGCTCCCTGCGGCTTATTTCTGTCCCTCAACATGAAAAAGTGGCTCGGTGGAAAAAAATTCAGCTCTAAAGCGGAGGATATCGTCGAAACAGAAGCTTATTTTGAAGAGTTTGACAAATCGTATTTTTGAAGGGCTTAAAAAAATGGCAGAAAAGTTGGAAAAAGTGTATTGCACTAAAAGGAAATTACGTTCAAAAATAGAAAAAAAAAATTGAGAAAAACTTGCTTCTTCATTCCTAACGCGGGTACTTATTGATCTACCCTCGTAAAGTAAAACTATTATTCTTGTTCCTCGAGTTTTCCAGATAGGACTTCAATAAAATCTCGCATTTTTCTCAGAGTTTATCCCAATAAACTTAGTTTTCAGTTTTTGATTCAAACTTTTTTTAGTGAAACTGGACGCAATTCAATATATTATATCTACAAATTACTAACTTTTTCCAAGCCAATTTTGCATTAAATCGACAGGAAAAATAAACTACGTCGTAAACCGAAAACGACATTTTTTGGGAACAAAGTTTAGAGTTGTATCTCGAAAACTATTTATTGTTTTAATAGTTGTTATAAACCATGAATTGGTGAATTTAAGGACCTTTTTTGACAACTTTGGTTTTCTTCCTATCTGAGCCTGATGTACAGAATTTAAAAGCGGTTTTACGATTTCCAACTGCAGGATTGAAGAAATAAAATTGAATTTTTACGTTATTTTCACGTATATTACCTTTTCTGAAGTTTTAATTACTAAATAATGAGTTGCTTAAAAAACGGAAAAGTTCAGTAATTTAATCACTCTAAAAGTTAAATTTATTACTATAATATTACATTAAATTTTTTTCCGATTCCCTTCTATTGGGTGGGGCATATTGAACTAATTATGGGGGTTAATTCCAGAATGATAAAAATGCATAAAAAGGTATTTTGTAATCCGATTTTTTCTAATAAATTTCCTGTAGGTGCATGTCGGTGGGACAAATAGAAATTGAGATATTTTAATTCACGTAAATCCTGTAATTGGAAATAACTGCGGGCGTTAAACGAATACAAAAAAAAATTGAGTAAATTATAATAATTTTGAACTACTAATTTGCTTTTTTATTCCCAATTAATTTTTAATTACAAAACCAATTAATTTCTTTCTGAACCAATTGATATGAAATCAAAAGCAAAGTTTTAATTTGAGTATGATGTATATTAACGTGTAATTTGGACTGTGTTTGATTTGGAGATTATTAAAAATTTGTTTTTACTCAAGATTTTCACGAATTGATTATAATTTAATTGAAATTTATTTTTAACCCTATCAACGCAGCATTTAGCACCACATTAATTTACGAGATAAAATAAAATGTTTTAATTGGATGTTAAATAAGAATAAGAATGTAAATGAAATTTATGACTTTATAATTTTGTTGCACTTTCTAAAGTGCCCATTTGAAATGTCTACACTTTATTTTCTTTTTGCAAAGTATATGTAATTTATTAAACAATGTATAATGGTTCCGCAATTAGTTCGTACCAATTTAAAAAAAACCGTATTTGTTTACTAGACCTTCAAAAATTATTTGTTTTGTACATTATCTGATAAAGTAGAAAAACATTTAAATAATATAATACGTAATTATATACACAGTACAGTGATGAAAAACAGTAAAAAATTTTATAAAATTTACCGGTATGGTCGGTAAGTAATAAATAGAATACTACTCACTTTCCAAATAGAGGATGCCACAAATGCTTTTGTGAGTCTTGCAGATGAGTTGTCATATCTTCGATGGTAGTACTGCCAACTTCCGGAATATCTTCCAATTTCAGTGATGATTTATTATTAAAATTGTCACTTCCGAATAAGTTTTTACCCTGACGCAATTTCGAATCGTTAGACCCCGATAAATCCATCGGCTGCTGTGTCACAAAATCAATATTGGCTTTTTTACCATAGTTTTCGTGAGACAGAGAGGACGAAGAAGGTACATTTTTGCGCGTATCCAAATTTGTCACTTTTGTTTTATGATTATTATTAACAAGCGAACCCGATTTTTGATTGTACGGTTTCTGATTAGTTTGCGTTTTGTAACTGTTTTTATAATCACAATTAGTTGTCGACTGTGGCTTTTCGATATTTTTATTTAGATTAAAGTTTTTTTGTGGCATAATTGAATTAAATTGAGGTACTTGTAGAGTTGATTTTAGATTATGTGACGGAAAAGTGGTTGGTACGTTGATAAATGGATGCTGCAGGTTAGATAAAGACGAATTGTTTTGGTGAAATATCGATGGCGGGGGTAGGTGATGAGATTTATTGGGGAAATATTTATGACTAGCGGTATTTTGTGTTTTCGATCCATTGGTATAAGGAAATTTATCCATGTAATCTCTGCAAATTGTTTTAGATCTATCGTATTGATTCCCGTTTCTTGCATGACTAGCAGTTTCGTGCCACATTGAAATTTCGAATGGATTTGATGGAAGAGGGTATCCCTGTTGGGGATATCTGTTTAAGGGAAACATTTGCGTAAAATCCGGCACTTGATTGGAATACGGCGGAAACGTGCTGATCATTTTTAAAAAATCCGTTCCATTACCGAACGCCATCGCAGCAACTTCAAGTTGGTGTAAATAAGGTAACCACATCATATGATTTAATGCATTTGTATTGGTCAAATTAAGGTCATTAGATAACTCACCCACTCTATTTAGTCCCTCTTTACTATTTGACTGTGCTGGTTTCGTTAGTTCGCGGTGCTGTTTCACACTTTTTTCTTGACTTCCACACTTAACTTCCGTGTCGACCTTTTTTGCACTACTCTGATTTTTTATTTTTTCGTTTGACACAGGAAGGGACTGTTTTTTAATTATGGTTTCTAATTGCGATAAAGTAATAACTAAAATATCGGGATCCTGCAGCAAATGAGGAAATGCCAAAGCTTCGGGCAAACGCAATTCGGGCCGCCTTGATAACAAACGCGGAATTTCCTTCCCAGGTGACAATAAAATTTGACTCAATTTGTCTTTAGGAACCAACATTGGATCGGGCAAATTTAAGTTTACATCTGCCTGAAGTTGCTTAAATTGCGAGAAAGCATCCGCTTCCGATTCTATTGTGCAAGTCAAAAGCTCTAATAGACGCGACGATTCGGATGATTTTACTTTTGGATGTACTTTCAGGTCGTCTTTAGCCGAACTTTGATTTGTTCGAGTTTCCAGAATCGTCCTCAAATTGACGTCGTCAAGTTTCACCTTTTTCAATTCCGGTTCGCTTTCGTCAAAACGCTTGCAACAATTAATCGATGAGTTTATTTCTTCGGAACAAGTGACAGTTGGACTGGCCGATTTGCGACACTTTCCGAAATCTAGGGGCTCTTTTTGTTTGTGCATTTCGGAATTTAAAACTTTTTGTGTGGTCGATAGCAGGGATTCGAGGTAGGCCGACTTGTGAATCCGATCTGGCGAGTGTGGAATTGCTGGAAGTCCACTGGGTTGCGGAGATTGTATGGTTTCTGAACACCTGGAAGATGGTCTCGGACTGACCAAGTTGATCTGTTTTTTCGGTAAACTTAAATCGGTAGGCATTAAATCGTCGTCTGATGGAACGTTGATGGTTAGGCTAGAAGTTAAATCATTTTGCAATACTTTCGATGTACTTAAATCCGTGGGTACATCTTCCTGTTGTTCCGTTATCGATGTGGTCGAAGACGGTGGTTCCTCTTTACACTCAGTTGTTGCGCTTTCGAGAATTTCCGATTGATCAAAAATGATGTCGTTATTTTCTTCGTCGTTATAAGTTTGCTGAATTTCATTTTCTAAATTGTCGGGTTCTTCGACTTCGTTATTCTCTACTTCCTCTGGAGGATTTTCTTTTTCCTGATAATTATTCGAGGTTACGTTATCGTTAATTTCTGCACAAAGTGCATCTGGACTTTGCAAAGACTGCTCCAATCTCGTCAAAATATCATTCATAGCTAAATTATTTTCGTCGTCTTCGTTATAATCACAGTCATCGTCCTTCTCGTCCTCGCTGTCGAACGCTTCGTTAGGGGTAACGATAGGAACAGAATTTGTTTGGGAAAACAATTGATCACATTCTTCAGTTTTACTTTCATCGACAGCATCGTCGAACTGTTTATTATCACACAAACTTAAATTTTCCGACTCGCACCATGCCTCAGTTTGAATTTGTTGATTAAATTCTAATTCTGCAACTGCTAACAAATTGTCTAGGGGAGTGACGTCACAAATTTTATTTGCACTACACTTTATGTTAGACGCTTGCGCCGCATAATTCTGATCGGCGGAAGTGTTTACATTTATATTAGCTTCATCCGTTGCCGTTTTATAATTTTCTTCTTTGGAAGATAGCGAACGTTTCTTATGAATTGGAATGGTATGGGACGGTAAGTGAGATTCAATGTTAATAGGGACATTCCAAGTGGGCGTTTCGATATCTTCGGTATTTTGATGAATTTCTTCATCTGCCTGAACCGCTGCCGATTTCCGTTTAACTTTGTGAATTTTTTTTATCTTTCGCGATTGATGCGCATCATTAACCGCCGCCTTTAAATTCGGCACGAGAGTCTCGGTTCGCGGAATGGCACGCCATCCTTGGGGGGTCTTTGTCAAAACAATCCGATTGCGTTTGTCGTAGTCTTCGCATTTCACGTCCACGATGTGAGTGTTTTCTTGACGGACCCAAACAAAAATTGGATTCACGCGTGGATTAACACAACTTTCCTCTTCAGATAAAGATTTTTCGCGCTTAGTATTCGACCGCTTTTTATCGCCCCTGTGTTCACTACGTCTTCTGTCTGATTTACGATGACGCTCGGCCCTCGCTTTCCCGGACGGCGGCGCTTGCGGGGTGGCGGTAGAAACACGTGACCGTTTTGCGATATCGATTAACTCGACGGTAGGTTGAGATAGTATCCGCCGTGAGCGCTGTTCGCCCATAACCTCCTTTTGAATTGTTGCGCAGGGAGTGCACTCCCTAATGTCGTTGTTACTGTTGTTGTTGCAAGATGGACTTCGTCGAAGAGCTGAAATTGGTATTAGGCCCGGCACGGGAGGCAGAGAGCCGTAGCTCATTGCACTCTCAGCCGCGCTCCCTTTCACACATACCCCACGTATCGTAAAATTATTTTTATATTACGGTCCCAGAAAATTTCTCAGGACCATATCTCACATATTACACCGAACCAATGTCACAAAAAAATTTAACGCCGTACCCGTTAATAAATAAGGTCACAACACCGTAACACACAAACATAACTACATAACCCGACACAGTATACTCGCACAAAACTATGCTCACTAGCAAGTGCTTGCTTGATCTACTATGAGAATTTATATACGAGAACAACCGAAGCATTGTTCGTGTCCGAACGACGACGTGTCTGATGTTGACCTGTTTTGTAGTGCGCTGGTTTGTCGGTCCGTGGGTGGGTATTTTGATATAAATGACGCCCTTGCCGCGCCTACCGTTCCTGCAAATCCACGTATTATAAATAATGGGTTACCAACCCGACAAGGAAAACATCTCGCGGATGTGAACGTAACTAAATGTATCGAGTTGTAACCTTGACTCTCCGCGTTCACACCCTTTACTGCTTTCATGCAATATCCAATACAGTCAAGTTTTGAATGCTTTTTCTACACTGTAAATAATAAAATTAATTCTCAACCTTGCAATAAAATTAAAACATTTAATGTTTCCATAATTTATTTTATTTTAATGTGTGGCGCCCCGTTTCGCCCAAATATACTTTATTAATATACCCACGAATGCGTAGTATAATGTATCGGTAATTTTATTTCGAAAACAAAGTAGAACAAAGCGAGTGTAGGTAAATACAACAAATGACATGTAACCCACTTTTCCTTTTGTGATAAAATTAAACAGTGTTTGCTTTTCATGAATTATTAATATAAATTTGACAAAAAAGGTCAAGAAGGTTAAATACTTAGTTAAAAATTTTATTATGTTATTGAACCTTAGGTCTCGCTGGAAATTCAATTGTTAAGGCAGGGATTTTTCTGAAACACAACTAGCAACATAAAGATATATTAATAGGTATATTGATTATACAATTACTAAGTAGATAGGTAATTATTATTTTAAAGACTTCACGATAATTGTGAATAATAAATTACAGTAAAACAAAAACAGCTACACCTAAGGAGATTGAGAAGTATAGTTACCGAGAGCAGAGGTGAGGAAGGGGAGGTTGCATGCGCAAAGCACTTGACAAATAAATTTTGAGAATTATATTCCTTATTATTAAATATTATTTACACATTTCATATCACATCATTTCTAGGTTCTTAAACGCTGCGTCTAGTTAAAAGCGACAGGCGTCATGCGACACGCGACAGGCGTCATGCGACAAGCGACAGGCATTAAGTCGTTTTAATTATTTTTAAAATTACCAATAGCTGCGTTTTGTTACGCCAATGTTCATAAACCAATATTTTATTAGTACTTAAAGAGTTTTTGTTCAAATCCGATGGGTGGTTGCGTCAGGTATACTTTGGTAATTACCGATGTTGTTGTGTCTCTCATGCATAATAAATGCCCATGTATAAAAGCTTGTTTTGAGAGTTCAGAGTGTTAGTTAAATCGGTGATTATTTTTATACATTGACAATAAAAATTTTTGTAACCCCCATGGCAAACAGAAATCATTTTATCCTATTAGTCGAGCTTATCATTTGTAAATACACAAAATTAGAGACGGAGGCACAGTTGGTCAGGGCTAGGGGCACGTTTGCCTTTTGTATTGTATGAAAATGTCACACGTGACTCTAATATATTAGCTGAGTTGGGTGGATAGTTAAGAGCTTGATCACCCCATTGGGGTCCACTTGTCATTGACGTAGTCAATATGTCAATTATTGGTGCCACAGGCAATTACTTGTGGTCTTCGTACACTTAAACAGATCCCCTTACTCACCCTAACTAATGTTGAAGGTACCGAGTATTTTATATCAAATTTGTTTATTGAAATTAAATTCTTCTCATGCAACAGTGAATTTTTGCTTTCCTTACTACAAAGTTGCAGTATAGTTGTAATTTAAATAAAATATTACTATAAATAAAACATTTCAAATCTACTATTCTGACATTCTCTATTATTTCTCTAGACACTCTTTTATTATTTCGTAACAATTCATTTTCCACTATAAGCTAACTTTATAGAGCAATGAATTACGAGAAGACCTCATCATCAAAGTTGCAGGATTAAATATTGATCCATATTTCTTGTGTAATATAAAACAATGATCAACTTCTCTCTTCTAGTTTAATATTATTTTAATCACTTTTATTTCGTAAATGTACATGAAAGTCTTAATAGTTATTTGTGCACCTAGTGTGAGAAATAGGCATTTCGCGTACTAGCTGTACACGTCATAATTTTTTTAAATACTTAATTTAAGCACTGGTCTTCTGTCTATGGTCTGAAATTTTGATTTTCCCATTATTTAAAAATGAAAAAGGATTATAAACTAAATTATTTTAGATTTAATTTAATTTTTTGCCCAATTTTAATTTAAAAAACATTGACAAATAATCATCGGTCGGTTCTATTGATAACTTTAAAAATATAGGTATTATTATAATTATTAAGAAAAATGATTGTAAATACTAAGAAAAAAATGTGAACAAAAGCAACAACTATGAGCGTAGCGTCAACTAGCGGTGGAAAAAAAATTTTGGGCAAAAATGGCCGATGAATAAGAAGCCAAATTTGTTAGTCCGTAATATTTAATTAAAATATTTGTATAATTTGTGAAATCAAGTTGTGATTTTAAAATTTAGAAATTGCGAAACAGTTAATTATTCTTAAATTTTCCATTCAATTTCAGAATCTAGTGAAATATTAAACTGGTATTCTACATGTAGTTGAATTGGTCTATTTCCGGCAAATATTTCTTTTCCAAAATTTGTAGGGTTTCAGCTTTACATCAATGAGGAATATTTTCCACCTTAAAGATTATATCTCAAACGGTTTCTCCATGATAAAACAAATAATTTGAAAATATCAACTTTAAAAGGCTATCGCTCAAAAACGGTGCATTTTTTATATAGCTAATAAATTGCGGGTTCAATCTGCCTAATATTGTCTTATTTCCAGTTAAACGTTGGGGGATCTTTTTACACGTAAACATTAAACTTTGCCCACCTTGTACAATTCAGAAAAAAAACTCATTTATCAAAAATTGTAGGAAATTTGATATCGATCAGTAGCAAATTTAGGGGTGGCTAAGGGGGCAATTTCTCCCCAAGATGACTTAGATTTTATTCTTTTTAACCTAGTTTTTGATTTTTGGAATTTGTAAGGACGCGCATGTATGGATGAACGAGATTCTTAAAATACTTTGACTTCTCCTCATAAGGATTTTTTAAATGCGCCATTGATAGTAATAATTTTCAACTTTTACCTTTTCAATTGCGTTTTGAAGTTATGGTGGATTACCCTTATCGCTTTTAATGGGTAAACCCCCGGTTCCCGTCATGTTATGATATTCATCTGCGATGGGATTGGTGCCACATTTTCCAAAAATAGTAAAAATGGTTTAAAAAAATAAGAGGTAAAATTTTTCAGATAACAATAGGTACTTGCTTATTAAGGAGTTCTGAAAGTTATAATTGGTTTCAATTTGCAATTAAGTAAATAATAATTCGAGTATGATTTGATGATTTTGAAGAAATAATAAAACGGAATTAGTTGTTGTTAGTAATTAATAGTTAGTAGTTAGGTGAAAAAAAAGTGATAGTGGATATTATAATATGTAATTGGATGTAATTTAGAATTGCGATGAATAATTTAATTGGATACTGTAAGCATTTGCAAAATATTAATTTGGATAAATATAAAGGAACGACGGAATTATGATCCCAATGTTTGTTTAATATTACTAGCACAGGTTTTATTTAAAATGAAATTGAGAAAAAAAATTAAAATTTTATTTAAAAAAATTGTATTTTTCTGAAAATTTAAATTGGAAAATTTTGGAATCTAAAAAAATACAGTTCAATTTAAGAATAGTAAGGCGGGGGGTCAGATTACGTATTTTGAGGTAAGATTTCGTATTTAGAGTTTGTCTGTAACATTTTACCTACTATTATCTTGGAAAATTTTAAATGAGCTTCACAAAACAAAGATCAAGAAAGAAAATGATAAATTCAAAAAACCTTAAACCTAAAGGGTTGATAAACCAAAAAAAATAAAAAAACTGGGAAAACCATGAAAAAATAAAACATAAAAAATCATTTTAAAAATGGAATAAAATAGAGAAAATAAACAAAGAAATATAAGAAAAGGATGGGAATGGAATTTATGTACAAAAATTTTTATTGTAGAAAATTAAAGTTGGGGAAAGAGGAAATTATATATAGTAAGAAATTAATTCGGAACCTTTAATTATTATTATTGTATTGAAAAGGTTCATTCATCCGAAACTAATACATTCTGAAAATACACCAATTGATAAAAAAACTAAAATCTAAAAATCAAAACAAAATTGCTCACAGGAAATATAATATTAAGCTTTCTCATATACTTTCAATAGACACAAAGGGAACAGGAAGCAATTTAAGGAAACTTTAAAAGCAGTATTAATGTTTGTTAGTCAATGTCGGGAACAATTAAATAAATACACTGCAAAATAAATTCGAATTATGATAAAATATCGCAAATGTTGTTTTCTAGAGTTGGTTTTCTCATAAATCTTTTTTCTGGCATCAACAAATTATAAGCTTATAACATCTAAAATGGGCAGTTTCGTGACTGATTTTATTTGGTATTTGTCTAGGCTAAACTAACAAATAATATAAATGTCATCGATCCACTTATTTTTCAATACTAAACAAATCATCATAAAATCTTTTCTTATACAATTAGATTACCTCAATTCCACTTTAGTAGTGCTTTCAAAGCTAGTCTGTAAAATGCTGAGATTTAATGATTTTGCCAGTCCCCCGTCGGGGCTTCCCTCGTTCTCAGTCTTGTGCAGTTGCACTTGCTTAAAGAAATCATTAAAAAAAATTGTAAAATATAAAATATCTTATCTAAAATTTATTTAATTTGATAAAATCAGTGCAATCTGAAGCGGTACAAAATGGTACATAAAATAGTTTACAATTATCAAAATAACAAACAACTTAATCAAATAACTCAGAAAGTGCATATCCTTGAAGTACTGGACCTACATAAGAGTCGTCGATAACCTTACTAATTGTATTAAATATTACAGGATTTATATCCTTCGTAATTTCATCAAAATTTTCATTCATAACCTTGTTAACTTCATTCGTAAGTTGTTCGTTACCAGGAAAAACGTTTGTCAAAGTTAAGCCAGCATTTTGATAACTGGTCTCAGACTGGACGCCATCTTTAAGCTGTACGTACTCTTTTCCATTTTTATTAATGATGTCAAACTTCTTTATGTTATCACCTTTAATATTAGCTAAAATTAAAATACTTTTAATTATGAAGTCGAAGAAATCACATAAACGTAAAGCATAGATGCGTCAAATAGATTTTGTGAGGTTATGATATGGTTATCAAGATTTAATGTGAAACTCATTTGCGTATACCAAACAAATAAAGTAAAAAAAACTTTTTCCCAGTTTAAAAAAGAAATATTAATTAAAGAAATAATTTTTAAGGTTATGTTTATCGTCACTTTTTTATTAATATCAAGTAATAGAGGGGAATACCCTAAACTGACCTACGTTAATCGTCTTCTTGCAGTAAATATTAGATTTTAAAGCAAAACGACATGCTCTGATTTATGGTAAGTATGTCGTTTTACCTTGAATTTGAAAAATTTCATAAAAGTAACCTTGCTTTGCATGCATGTGAAATAACTGAATAAACTCAAATGACCACACAAACATAATTGTGGTTTAAACTCTCGAAATATTCATACAAAATTTCGTTTAATCTTATCGAAAAAATTATATTGCATTATTTCAAAGTTCCTAACTCAAAAAAGTCCCTAACCCGATAAAACGGCATATGTCGTTTTATCCTAGTCTGTCATTATAGGCCAGTTTCAATTATTTAAAAAAATTCTCTTCCTCCAGGTTTTAAAGAAAGATTTGAATTTAAAAATTGTTGCCTTGCTATTTTCATTTAACTTGTTTATAATTAAATTGATTAAATTGATAATATTTTACTTACTTAAATTTAACGCGCTGCTTCCTGCGCTGTTCAGTTCGAATAAAAGAATTTTTCCATTAATTTCATAATCTGCATTTAATATCATGAAAGGAATATTGAAAGCAAAGTCTACAAATTTATCCTTAAAATTGAATATAGCTTTAGTGAAATTCATATCTTTAAGGCCAAAAACTTCAATATTTTTGAAACGTAGTTGAAGGTTTTGGGCATTCACGTTCATTTTTGGTATGCGTAAAGGCTCTATTGGTGGAAGATGTAATTCTGGAAGTCCCTTTGTTCCAATTAGCCGCGGCAATACCGAAAGTGCCCTATCAATTACGCATTTTTCCAATTCTTCTGGGCTATCATCCTTTTTACATTTTTTTATATAAGATGCTGAAAATACAAGTTAAGAACAATCCAAAATTTATGAAAATGAATAAGGTTTATTTAACTTTTAGGGTAAACCTTGATTACAGTTCTATAAGCAGTTGTTTTCGAAAAATTAAGGGTGTTTAACGTAAAACATAAAGCCATTGGAATTTATTAAATTAACGCTAATAATTCCTAATGCTTCTTAATGCCAGATTAAGATTTTTCATTACTTTAATTTATTTAGGGCCAGTTTTTCAATTGTGAGTTTGGTTTAAAGACGTTTAGGACCATTCTGATTGGTCACAAACGTAGGTTAACCCTTGAACTTAGTTTAACTCACAATTGAAAAACTGGCCCTTCAACAGAATCAAAATTTTTGAAATATTCAAAATTTTTCAAAAAATCTAAATTAAAAATTTAATATTATCAGTACTTACGCAATTCTTTAGCAAAATTTAAATCAAAAATATAAAATAATAAAGCTGCACCTAAAATATAATACTTCATTGCACTGACTTCTGTATTAAAACAAATATTTTTAATATTCTCAAAGTGATAGTATTTATACTTTTAATCGTTACCTGGAATTATAATTTTTCACAATTATTTCTGACGCAATCAAATCGTAAAGTGCGCATAATGTCAATGACAATTTATCATTATATATCAGGGGTCTCAAACTCGAACCCTACTTACTCATATTTTATTACCCCACAGTTTTAGAAAATTTAAATTTTTTAATTTATTTTTAAATTTATTATTTAGCTCTAGATTAGGGTAGCATATAACATTATTATTATTATTAAATTTATTAGTTGTTATTACAATTTAACAAAGATTATGTTTAATGTTAAATTTTTAAATTAATTACATTGAATGTGGTTTATGTATAATTTACTTACTTAATTACAAACATAAACAGGCATTTTTTATTACATCTCAGACAATTAAATAATTATAACTGATAGATGGTGTTTTATAAAGGGGTCAAGCAGCATAACCAGTAAGTAGTATTATCATAAGGTATGTAATAAGCTTATGTATGTTACTTCTGATTATTTAAATTATTTTATTAATAATTCCTATTAATTATTATTCAAAAAATATTTTATTATATTATTATCTTTGGAATAACAAGATTAGAACTGAGGTCGAACCAAATCTGTATGTATTATATGTAGGTATCAATAAAGTGTATTACTTTTGTAATTACAATGTGTAATATTTCGAAAAGAATTTTGTTTGGATTAGGGATTAGGGATAATTAGGGATTTAAATCCACACAAAAATTTATTAAACAATATACATCATAATTATTCTATCTGCGTTGGGGTCTAATAGACCCCACGGTACTAACGGAAGGTTAAAAAGTTTTTCACCGGAAATTTGTAATTTGAAGATATTGTTAAAAGATAAAAACACTGCTAGGTTAATTTTATTTTATTAATTTGAAGGTCAACTGGCTTTTTCTCTTAAGAAAATTTCAGATTACCTATTTATTTGCTTGTTTGTTCGTTGGTTGCTTGGTTCGTTTGTTTGTTTATGCGTTTGTTTGTTTGTTCGGGGCCTCAAACTCGAAAATTGCGGATCTTAGTTTTCAACTAAAATTCGCCTATAAATAAACGAATCCAATTTGAAATAAAAAATTAATAAATCACACTCCTGCTTCTATTTACGTTGAACACACGGACCGTCAACAGAATGAGTTTTTACGTACTTGGTATGGGAAAAATAAAAACTTTTAAATCAATTATTTAATCATAGTTTAATCGCTTCATTTTAATGTCTTCTTTGAAATTCTTTAAGAATTAAAATGAACGCTGGGCTCACTTTGCGTGTTACACCCAACTCTTCTATATTTCTCAAATGCAGTTAATGTCATTGCGATCCATTTTCTAATAACCTTTAACCTTCGCAGATAACCAGGACAATTACCAGCCATAGCGGTAATAAACAGGGGCAGGGGGTAGACCGCATTGCGATGATTATAATTTGATTAGCCTACAGGTTCGTTTGAGCACTGGAAGTATAAAAATTTTATATTACAATACTTCAATTTTTTCATCTGGAAACTGAACGCTAATAATTCATTCCTGTTGCCCCTGACAATAATCCATTACATTCAATATTGACAGTTTTTTTAAGTTTACAAATGCTATTATATATAGCTAAATTGATGAAATAAGAAAATTAGTTCTGATAAATTCATTTATGAGTGGAAATGAAGAAAAAATTACCTTAGCTAAATTGAAAGCATTGGTATTTCCTGATCTGTAATTTATCTTAATTATATATTTCTTCTATCAACAATATTAGATTGAAAATACATAATTTCAATGACATTGCTTTTATAAATTACGGATTAAACGTAGAGGAGGTGATTAGAAATTTTATGAAAAAATATTCAGGGTGGGTCGCCTAAAATGACATACACCAAAATGACATTGGCATAGTAGATTATTTAAGTATTTGTTCTACTCTTAGTTCTTAAGTCTACAATATCATTACAACAATGGTTTATATGTACATAAATTAATATGCAATTCAAATAATTGCGTTAATTAATCAACGCATTTTATTTTTCAGATAATTTAAATTAATGAGATCATTTATTTACCTTACATTTTCATAAAGAATACGTTTATGAATAATTAATAAATTATGCCCCATTAAAGTTATAAAATGAGAAAAACATAGTAGTACTATAAAAAAATTGGTGACATGTTGGTACTATACCACGAACCGCGCTTGCTGTTATGTAGAATTATTGTATCCAAATAATTTTATTGTTAAAGGACCACGACAATGATGACATTGAAGTGAAACACTGTATTAATATGATGATTTATTCTAATTAAGATAATATGGAAATCAAAGCATACAGACAAACAGTCTCATCCCAATAAAATTATTAAACTCGATGGAATTTAATTATTATAATTGTGTTAATTATTGTAGTAAATAAATTCTAATAAATTTGCAGAATATTACTTATAGTTAATGTTTGATAATGCAACCCTTTGATCAACATAATATACAATTAAATGCCAAACCTTCGGTATTTGTTAAATAATATACTATAAAGTTATGATAAATTAGAGTTTAGATTAGAATAGCAATGCTTTCAATTAGTCAAATTTTTTAGGTCGTTTATTATCTATATTATTTTACAACTTACATTAGATTTTCTAATTTTTTGTTTTGATTTTTTGTTTAATTTTGATATTTGCGGTTGTTTGACTATAGAATATCGGAGAAGAGAAGAAGGAATAAATTCAATAAAATTAAAAAATTTTGGTTTTAGGAAATAAGAAGAAATTTTTAACGGAAATTTGTGTTTAAGTTCAAAATGGTCAATTTTTTTTTAAATGGTAACCATCTTTTTTTATTTGTTAGATTCATTAATTGCTTTATGACAGTATATAAATCTATTTTCCCACTCTTTTTTGGAATCCCCTTCAAGTCTACTTATTTTATATTTTTATTATATTATTAAATTCTAATAGTTAATATATTTTAGCGTTAATTAATATTCGTAATGTTTATTATACCTACTCAATTTACAATCGATTAAATGACCGTCAAGTTCAGTAACAAATTATAACAAGATTTTCTTTTTTCTATATTTTTTTACCATTTATTATATTTATTATGACTTTGTACTTTTTTTTCATTTTTCTTACTAATTATGAGTTTATACGTAAGAAAGTATGACATTAATTTTATTATTTATAATATAATTAATTATTATGAAGTACCTATATAAAATAATTATTTTTATATAATTAATAATTCAATTTAGTTAAACAATAATATTTTTAATTGGTTTACATTGTATAGTATTTTGCAAAATGTGATATTTTAAATTAGTGAAAAGCCAACTATGCATTCCTGTGTGACCAGGAATATTTTAGGTCGTTGACATCCTTGGTGCCTAGCAACAGAACTCGCGGTACTTAATTTCACATCAAATATTGTTATTGCATTTGAGTATCAATTATTATTATGAAGCTGCAAGCTCGACATAATAATTATTATTTATGCATTTAAAAAGATCTCAATTAAACCTCATTTAGTAATTCAAATACAAAAATTAGATTAACGTTAAGTATTCCGCCATCTTCAACTTTTCGTTCTGTTACCAATTAACTGGCCAAGTTGAAGATTTGGAGCAACAACAAATTTTCAAGATTTGATTATATAATAATTATAAATCAATATTTACCGAAGGACGAAATTTCCAAGTCACCACGAAAATTTAAATTAATCCTTAACAGTTTATCCTTAGAAATCAAGTTAACGCAAGAAGATAAACAGTCACTTTAATTGAAGAACTATAAGATTTTTGCAACGACACATTTTCATCACTAGATAAATCTGAGAAAAATCATTGGACCAAAGCTTAACAGATATTTTTCTAAAAATTAAACTCCAGTAAAATCCCGAAAATAAAGCAGAGACTCGGCTTAAGCACTCTACTATTCAGTCTGATAATGAACCGAACCCCAGATGTGAAGAAGGAATTAAATGTTGGCTTTACTTTTGGAAAAAACGAAATAAAAATTATGTTAAGCAGTAAGTGCAGACTTGCTGAGATTATTAAACCGTTTTCATACTCTAAGTGCGCACTAAAAATTCAAAAGATCCAATTTAAAGTATTTAATAAAAAAACCAATAGGAAATAAAATTATTGAGTTTGCTACACTTTAAACTTAAATTGTACAAGGTAGCTACATAAATGTCAATTATATATTAATTGGAAAGATTTCTTTTTCTTGTTGTTGAAACGACAAGGATTTCTTGCTCCTACAAGGCAACTGCATATTTGATCCTTAGAGTAACTTGTTTCTTTTATTCTTCTTTTCGTTTTTACAAAATTACAAAATTAATTTCCGTTTTTAAGTTATGAAAATATTTTACAATTTTATTAGCACTTTAACTGTTTATACAAATTTAGATAATTTTAAGAAGATATTATGTATTTATGGTCGTAATAATAATAACTGACAAAGCTAAATACACTTAAAATGTTATTTGAAAAGCAAATTAATTTGTTACAAAATAACTGAGTTACATATTATTTTACAGCTACAGGATGAAACGTTAATATACAATAATCATATTGATGAACAAATTCATAAATACAATGATTTTTTTCATTAATATTATGAAGTTCTTATCAATATGAAGAATTTTATTCATCGGCGTAAAAATAATAAATTTTTCATAAACTATTTTTTTCAGTGTACATCAAGGTTACGAGGATAGAATAGATGAGATGAGAGTAATCAGTAGGGTAATGAGATGGAAGCTTGATGTATAGAGAACAAGAGGAAGAACCAGAGAATAACAAGAAAAGTAAACATGGGGTTAATTCATCCGTAAAAAAGAATTTGAGAGAATGTGGCAATTTTGCGTGAGAAATCGAATGTGAAAGAAGAAGAACCAGGTTAGGTACGTGATTCGAGTGTACTGCACTTCTGGTTTTTCAATGGGCGCATTTACCTTCACGCGGTTCATCTTTAGGTGAGAGCGCTCAATACTAAACAATCAGCTAACGACTTAATTTCATTAAAGCTCATTTGTTTGTTTCAAACTATTATAAAACAGATAAAGTTTTGTATATTAACTTTACAGAAAACATAAAAGTACTCTATGATAACGAACGTGTGGCAGTAAAAAATTTATGAGTGCTTCTGATTTAGAGTTTAAATATGCACTTGTCCTTAATATAACCTTGATAACCTTAATACTCCCTATAACACCTATATATAACCTTAATACGCCTTATACAACCTATATATTATAACCTTAATAATCCTTAATACTGAAACTCTGAGAAAACGTTCAATCCACTTCATTCCTTCGTTCAATCCAATCATTGAGAAACAAGATGAAACTTTCAGTTTTTGGGCTTTTTTACGAATATTTTTGATCGTATTAAAAGATTCTCAACAACCATACTGCGACGAAAAAAATGTCTATTAGGACACTGATTTCTCAGAAAATCTGATTCCGAAAGAGTAACAATTACAGAAAACAAAAGTTTCGTGGATTGCGAGAGTCGAAATGGCCGCTACGTGGTTGCCGAATGTAATGCCGTTAGGCGGTTTCCCGGCCCACGGAGATGGGGAGAGGGTTTAATGAGTGCAAGTCTCACACTACCGACTTCTTTCTTCCCGCGTAAAGCAAAAAAAAAATCTTAATAAGAACCACATCCAACTGATCTAATGGAGTCCCAGATCAGGCTCCACACAAAAGCGGATACGGCAACAATCAGGTCCAGCCATGCCTGGACCTAATGGCGCTTAATAACGATCGCTAGATTAAAACCGGCTAGGGGATCATTAAGGCGCTTGGAAAAGGGAAATCTTAAGCAGCGGCGGACTGGCAGTATTTTTTAGGGGTGGTAAGATTTGTAGGGTCCAGCTGCTATGACAGAAGACAGTTTCCCCTAGATAAACAGTTTTTTTAAATTTGTTTTGAACTTCTACCGAATTGATCTAATACGACGTCTTCTGAAGGTATTTATTGGGATTGAAAAGGCCCGGTCCAGCTAACTCCGAGGGGCCCGGGATGCTGTAGCTCCCAGCACTTCTGGCTAGTCCGCCACTTATCTCAAGTATGGCGGTTCCGGTAACAGTCAGGTTCAGTCATGGATTGCCCTAATTTCGTCCCCGGAAGTAAGCCGGATTTAGGCCCCCAAATAAATATCCTAATAGGGCATACTATCCCGAAACCTGATCTGGGCCAGAGAATGTTAGGGAATGCCCTAGTCTGGAAACAAAAGGATCTAACTTTTTAATCATTTTAACCTCATGTTTTAAAAGAACTAATCACACCAAGTAGAGTTATGAAATTATAGACAGAGCAAAATTTAGCATTGCCGTAGGCCGAGCAGCTGGCAGAATTATCAAAGAGAGCAGCCGTGACTCTGCTCTAACTGGCTAGTAAATAGTAGATTATATAGCTAGATCGTTATGAGACTTATTATTCACGAAATGGATAGTATTTCACGAGACAATTAGCCGAATAACTTAATACTATCCACACGAGCTATTAATCAGCAGATAAAGCCCGTGTAATATTTATTACTTTAAAAATTAAATAAATTAAAGGTCAATTACAAAACTAAAATTGGTCGTAAAGGATTTGAATAAAATTATGTAACTGCTAAACATTAGCAATATACCTCATTATACTTTAGCGTCCACAGAGGAATTATACAAAGCGATCAAATTCATAATAGACCTAAAGCCATAATAAATGGAATAGTAACTACGGTCCACCAAAACAACAATGAGTTCACTGCTAATAACTTGGTGGGCGCGTCCGTCATATATGGCACGACATTGTATATATGATCTGTTTGGACTTGTCATTAAACTTAAAATTATGATCCAGGATGCCTGGCTTGACAAGCCGTCAAAGTATCATATATCATCAGTTTCTGAGTTTCTGAAAGAGAAACAAGCTCGATATGACCGCGTATAGGCACCTTAAGCTAGCAGTCGTTTGATATACTTCTATGCTTGAAATTTCTAACATTAAAATGGAACATTTTTGCAATTTTATTACAATTTATAGCCAAGGAGAAAGTTTAACTCGAAAAGGCATGATGATTTATGAAAATAAAAGCGACATTTTAAAGCTCGTTATATTTAATTCTTTTATCGGACAAAATAGCTTTTATGTACGATTGTTTGAAAGATTAAAGGACAAAATACAATGTAGTCACCCTCGCTATATGTCACATAAAGTGGAAATTGCACCTGGACAGATCACATTATAGTTGATATGGGATACAGGTTGCGCACGAGTCGGACAAAGGGATTTTGACAGGGTTATGTCGGTCGGTCGGTGCATGTCTCTGCAAGGTTTTCCTGCTGCTGAAGGGTCCCACTCGATCAATACTATATGCGTACAGTCCTTGGAAAATCTGTGCCTACCAATGCAATTTATAGGTGACGTATTGACGTTGATGCTTTATCACGTACTAATACAATACAATTTGTTTACTTTGTATTGTCCATATCGCAACATCGGTTTCATTTTGAAATTAATTTTTAATTGCCCAAGATTTTGAAAATTTAAGAAAAACGCATCTATTGCTATGAACGTCGTCTACATAAATCAAACTGCCCAAATTGTTCAAGTTTTAATAAAATAATGTTCGGGTGACGTATATGAATATTCATTTCCTCGCTTTATCTTCACGTTAATGACGTAATTAGAGTTAAGTGTGACGCATTTAAGTTCGCAAAGGGTGAAAGTGAAGAGCGAACTTTAAAACAAGCCAATAACAATTTCGAAAACGCTATTATTTCCACAACGAAAACTTAATAGCTCTAAAAATAAGTAATCCTTCAAGCAGACAGGTCAAGTTTCCTTTCATAAAATTATTTTAATAAAGACAAAAAGAAAATACTGACGTGAAAATCAATAAGTGGCTAGGAAATTTACTTTGATGATAACTTTTAAATTATCTAGTTAAGTAATGCTTTCATACATTTTTAATAAAGTTTGGTATACTTAGTCTTCTTTAGTATTTTATTACATTTTGTATTTAAAGCATCAATTCTTTTATTAATGATCTGTATTGATCTTTAAATCAATACACCGATATGCTTGTTTTATATTTAGCTACCTTTTGTTTTTCTATTCTGGATTCATTTGTTTACATTTTGGTGGATCGCTCTTGCCAATGAACCACAACATTTCTTAGCCAATAACAAATAAGAAGTGAGAGTTAACCTCCCTTTTATTATTGCAAGGGTGAAAAGTTTAGTCTGCGTCTAGGTTTGTTTACCACCGTAAAATTTTAACAATATTATCTAACATTGCAAATTTTGATTATCCACCCCAAATACAATTTGCGCAATTGCCTGTCGGCTACACAAAATTCAAAATCAAATTTTATGTTGAAAAAGCTTATTTTCACAATTAAAAGATTAAGTAGGGTTAAGTGTCAGTTGAATGTAAATAAGTTATTTGAAAAAGTAAGGTTAAGAAAATACATTATTATTATATTAAATTTTTTTTTAGAGAATGTCCCAACAGGAATACTACCAAATTGTGCTTTGCATGAATAAGCTAATAGGAAAAAAGTAATACTACGATTCTCAAAAATTGCCTACAGTTCTATGTTGTAGCTTATAGAACTACAAATAATATAAAAAGTGTATACAGTTACATTATGTGTGAGTGTTTCACTCTCGAGGGTAGCTAACCTGCTGTAAAAGTTTCAAATTTGGTGACGACGTAAATCTCTAGAGAACTGCAAAAATCGATTCCCAAATAAAATAGAGAATTTATTAGACAAAATAAAAATGTATACCCATGAAAACCCACAAAATGCGCACACTTTTTAGAATTAAATTGTTTTTAGGACCTCACACCTCACAAATAAAATCCACTATAAGTATAATTAAAAATATTTATAAACCAAAATATGTCATTTTCGGAGTTGATTATGTAAAGTACTAATACATAGTCAGGAAGATAATGATGCACTCAAGCGAAATAATTTTAACACTACGTAACTACAAGTAATTTTAGCGAGGTAACCAACCAAACTATGCTTACATTATGTATAACAGGCTAAATGTCATCTTAACTGCATGGTAAATTTTAACACCTTTTCTAAACTGTAATAGTAAATTTGTGTGATCGTTCGCCGAGCTACAAAGGGAAAATTCTGAACTGTAAGGATTATCCTTGAAAATTAATAAACACTTGAAAAATATAGGTTCAATTTTACTCGCGAAAATTTCGCAGTTAATAAGAGTAAATTTACCCTAAAAGTGCTGCAATTTCAATTAAAAGTACATTTTGTTGATGTAAATTAACCTGAAACTGTTAAACTAACCGGTCATTTTACACTTGAAATAAATTTCATCTAAAGGCAATTACCAAGATATGTAAATTCCTTCTATGTATTGCCATATATTTAAATTTTATAAGTTCTGCTAATTGGCTTTAATATGTGCCTGATTGGCAATAATTACTGATTTAAAAAGGGCGTTTCTAAAAATGTTGCTATATTCACTATGTAAAAAGGATGCTGGAGTATTACAATTCAGGAATTTCTTTGATAATTTCGAGAGATTTTAATATCAAAATAATCAATAAAAAAATTCCTTCAGTGCAATCTACCCAGAAGCAGCATCCTCTCAGGGCTGTTAGGTAAGATAATAGCAGTCCGAGAGCTGGTTTGACGGTGGAACCAAACTGAATATTGCACTGCCCTGACTGCAATATTCGAGAACAGAGTGCAAAAATCGAGTATTAACCCCGGACTGCTATTATCGAATAATAAAATATTAAACAATTATTTATAATAACATCATTTAAATACGTAATTATGTAAACTAACAAGGTAAATTGTAATACAGTAAACAATGGGAAACAAGTATATCACATAAATTATTGAAAAGGTCAGTTATTTAATAAAATATTATTAATTATTTTATTAACATTAGTTAGCGAATATTTAATGAAAACCGGCTGGGTTTTACCTATGAACTGTTAATGGGGGGAGGGGGGATTATGAAATAGAATAAAAAATATACTAAAGCATCAGTGGCGTGTCGCAGGGATAGAAAAAAATCCTTTAATGATACTCTAACCCCCTCCTTTAATATACAGACATGATAAGCCGTCGAAAAATTAAAAAGGAGCAAATTGTACAAAAAGGGCGACAGTAGTCGGGTTGGCACCCTAGAACATGGTGGTCAGGTGTGTTTATATCTATAATTATACAGGATGGTTTAAAAGAAATAGTACATTATCTACCTAAAATTTATGTTTATTTATTTAGCTTACCCGGGATTAATTAAAATAAACTAATATTACCTAAAATTAAACGTACCTTGAATAATTGAATTTTTCAATTCTAAAAACCGAAATCTCCCCTTAAGTCTGGTATTAATTCGGAAATTTGTATTTTATATTACCTATAATTTGCTTAGCTATTTTTAGAATATTAATAAATATAAATAACTGCTAGTATTTCACAATCTTGAAATCTGTCTTGTTTCAAACACAAAAAATAAAATTTATTTATATATTTGAATAAAATGCTGCTTAAAATAAAAATGAGATTTTACGTGATAGTCAAATGAGGAAATCAGTTAAATTTTCCGTGTTTGCTTGAAGAAAGAACATTTTGGCTGTAATCATAAAAAACACGAATTACTCAATTTAGCACTGGAAATTGCTCTTAATATAAAAATTTAAAAAATAATAATATGAGAAACAATTTTAAATATTACGTTTCCAAAATTTCGATGAAAGATTTTCTCTTTGAAAAAGTTTACTAGGCAGAATCAACGTCAAAATGTCGCTTAAATTAATTAGTTTTCTGCGGGTTAACGTTGTAATAACGTTAATTATACTTGAATGTTTAACGTTAAAACGTTATAAAAGACTGTATACTTAAAATAAATAACTAACGAGGAGAACCTCTCAAGTATAACTCATGGTTCGGGACAAGATTTAGTAGGTGGAAAGGTCACTAAAATTAAGCAAACACCTGTTTTTATTTATTATCGTTAAATCTTCCAAAGCTTCTCCAGATTCTAGAGTTACATTTGAAGTGGTTCCTCTCATAAGTTTTACATGGTGTATATTTTTAAAAAAATTCACGTTATTTTAACGTTAGTTGAACTATAACGTGTAAGTTATTAAAACACGTTAATAAACCGTTTATGTGTTAACCAAAAAAAAAGTTAGACTGCCAATATAAAGTACCAAGTTTCACAAGATTATTTGTGCGGCTGCACCCCGTGTTAAAATTAATGGCGGAAAGAATCGAAGAAGCTTTGTATTTTTGTTGTTTTCGTTATTCAGCGGTCTACATGATTTATGTATACAATGTTTTATGTAACATAAAAATCCACCTACAAGACACTTTTACAAGGTTTAAATTATTCTTATCCATTACAATAAGAAACAGCAATCTTGCGAAAAAAATAAAAAAATTAATTTTCTTTATTTTTTTACATTTAATTGTAAAACAAGTCATCTTGACTACAAAGCGCTTAAAACACAGTCGTATATCAGGCCGCTAGAATCAGTGATAAAATTGTACAAAATAGTCCAAATCCTCAAATTCTTTTGATTTAAATCTTCAATTTTCGAAGAATTTCAGATAAAAATGATTTTTTAAAATTTCAACTCACCTCGCCTATATGGAAGCCCAAAAAGGCTGGATCCAAACGACACGTTTTGAATCTGTCACTAATTGGCCGAGTCTTTTCGCCGCACCTAATTTACTTCTTCCATTTTTAGAATGTATTTCCAAGATGAACAGGCGCGGATACAGGATTTTGTTTAGGGAGGGGCAATTTTTGTGTGATTTACTTAATTATCTTCCAAAAAATTTGTTTTAAACAAAATTTTAGTTTGTTATTTGATAAAATTATGAAATTGGTCAAAATAAAGTGCTTTTGTCATGAGTCAAGGGGGGGCAATTGCCCCCATTGCCTCCCCCTTGTATCCGCGCCTGAAGATGAAATTAGAAATAGAAATAAAAAATGGTACCGTGGTAGTTATTACCTAGGAAGTTTGGTATACAAAATTATGACAAAAAATTACCTGTTTTTAAAACAGGTTCGACAGGGATAGGAGTTAATAAAATTCCCAAAAATTGCAAAATTTTAAATTGGCTGTAAATGTGGACTGCACTGATGGTCAGTAGTTCATCTTTTTTTTTTGGGTTTTGACCGAGGGTCACATACGGATTAGCTAAACATTTTCGATTGCGACATAGCCATTTAGCTTTTCGTTCTTTTGTCCAACGTTCGCGTAAAATTTGCACCATCCGCACATCACCATTACTAATTGCCCAGTCGCTATATTATGTAGCTACCATACAAATTGCTGATATTACATAAATTCAATTCTACGATTTTATTTTTTTAAATCTTTGTAGGGGGGGAGTAATTTGTAGTTTAAATTCAGATTTTCAGAAAGTTACTGCGCTGTCGCACAAGCCGCCATTTTTAAATAAATTTGCCAATGATCCGGTTCGAACACTAGTACTCCAAATTAGCAACATAAAATAAGAAAAATATTATATTCAAAGTCCCTGGATTGACAATGATACAACTAGAAAAGTCCTGGCCCATCTCTGTCCATACATTTTTAACTATGCTGAGAGCATATAAGAAAAAACCTATAAAAAAGTTAATGTTTCTTTTTCTATTAACTGGTTTTTTACATAATTGATTATAAGAATTTTAATTCGTTAAGAGCAATTTTTTTTATATCGAGTCAATATCTAAAGCGGCGTCCACACTGCTTCAACTGAATCAAACGGTAGTACCTACCATTGTTTTTAAACCGCCCAAAGGGCTTGTCTACTTTTCTTCAGGGTTGGCAAAAAACATTGGCATGTTAAAAAAATATATACCTACCGGAGAAGCATTCTTGCATTTAAATAACATTTTATGCCATTTCGTTTAACTTTGAGAAATTGGAGCGCGTACAAAAAACCAAATGAAATAGTTCTAAGCATTGACAAGAATACAAGACTGGAAATCAATAAAATTAACGAAAATAACGACAAAAAATGTAATCGTGTACCGGTTTCGAATAAATGAATTATAGCGCGAATCTGGAAAGACAGGATCTTAGTTTCCGACTTAAATTCGGCTATAGCTAACCGTATACAATCTAAAATAAATTTATTAAATCATGTTAACACTAGCACCGCTTCAAGGGAACTGCTACCGGCTCCGCTCACTAAAGCAGGTTCCTGCATCTATTTTCGTCGACCACACGGACCGTAAATAGAATGAGATTCTGTTCGCAAAGCTCATAATGTGTTCTTTTAGAATATTTATTGGTTTTGTATCCTACTTTGAAGGTAAAAATGCGTAATATAGTATACATGCTGAAGTGCTTCATTGAGTTGGCATTTGCCGATCGACGAAAGCTGAGGTAGTGAGGATGCAGCTTAAGGTATGTAAGTGTGTCAAGCACGCGATACACAAGAGTAAACAAATTGGTTGAATAATGAATATAAAATTGCGTATCTTCGTCTATGCAGGATTTTTCTTAATCGAGGGGAACCGAACGATCCCCTTTTCACCCTTATATTTTACCTTTCACCCTTATTTCAAAAACACAGAACCTTCTAAAGCGTATTCAATTGAGAAGTAAAATTGTATCTTTAATGAAAGCTCTAATTAGTAAGTTGAGTTTAAGTTTCAATTTACTCAAGCTAAAATCTTAACAGTGAGTGTTAATTAAGAAGTTCGTCGTAACTAGCATAGTAAAAGTGACAATTATAAAGTGTTTCGTAAAACATGAATCTTCCTAAAATAGAAATTTAGAGTTTAAATGGATTGTTGGGATATTTGAGAGGATTGGGTGTGAAAAGGATGCAGTTTAATACATGGTGTACTTTTGCACGACGAGTAGTAGTTCCCCTTTGTGTAAGGGCGCGTAGTTTAATAAGCAAATACACCCACGGCATTTAATAAACGCACTTAGGTATGGAATATACATTGCATGTGCATACGTTTTAGGGGTGCCGAGAGGGAAAATCTTGTTTTGTGATGCCAGCACACACTATCATTTCATAACAGTGATTTTCGTCCATATCTCAAATTTTAATAATGCAACGCCACGTGTAGGGCGTCAGAAATGTGTTCGCTTTCAATTAAAATGTATTACCTTTATTATACAACTTATAATCAAAAGCTTATTACTTTTACACAGCATCGATGCGAAAGAACTCGGCAATCCAACGATTGACCTGTAGGCGGTTAGCGCTTCATCTGTCAGATATTTAATTTGATCGTTAGAAAAATGTAGTAAATATTGTGGAGGCAAACGTAAAATTGTCTTGTAAGAAATTCCTTCCATTGATTCTGGTCTCACTTTAGACAACATTTCTAAATCCAAAGCACGTAGGACTAAACCTACTCCTTCAAGATCTACCGCGTTCCAGGCTTGTGGAGGACCGTAAGTCGTCATTCTCATGGTATTTTGTAATAAAGCCTTAAACGAAACCATTCTAAAGCCATATCTAGGTAGAGGAGAGACAATTACTCACATTTAGTTGACGAGGAGTGCATGCATAAATATAATTAAAAACGTCTTTCGTTATTCCGATAAACGTCGAAGATTGAATATTCAACAAATCTCTAGGGGAAAACCCGCAAAGCAAACCTTTAAATTCATTAATTATTTTCGATTCTTCCAGTATATCTTCACCCCAATAATTTCTCAATGCATAAGCTAGGATACCTAGAAGATATCAATTAAAATTTAAAAAAAAATAGTAAAAGTCGCAAGATTTCCCACTACATCATGGGACTAGCGCCACCTAACGAGAAACTATTGGTTCTTTCAATTCGGTACTATACCTGTTTTTCTTCTGGAAAACCCATCGAAAGTTCCTAAATAATTTACAATGTCCCAATCAGTAATATTTAAATTATACAAATCATATTCGGGAATGTGAGTTAAGATGTCTCCACATAATTCCAATATGTTACGAGATAATCTACGGGCAGATTGATTGTCTGAAATAATACAGGAAAAACTGATAATGGAGAATATAATGCGAAAGCAATATAACCTTTTATTATATTCCACATAATTAGCTTTCGATTGAGAGGGACGTGAATTTGTTTTATAGCCCACAGAGCACTCAAAATTTCATCCCTTGGAACCAATTTCAAATCTTCCAATGTGCCACGTAAAAGTTGTTTTATCGAAAATATTTGGCTTATTTGTCTCGTTGTGTAAACTTGCACATCTCGATAGGAAGTAACTAAAAAAATGTTGGCATAATTAATTTGACTGATTTAATAAATGGAACTTACGTACCTCTGCCCTCGGTAATTGAAACGAAACATGATAACCATACTACAAAAACATAATTTCTTAACATGATAACGTCAATTTGACACGGTAATGATTCAATAATCAATAATCGAATGACTTGTGCATGCCAATAAAATTTAAAATTGAAAAATTTGTTTGAAACTAATTTTGGCACCGACGATCGGCTGGTTTTGCTGTTGAACATAGGATTATTGCAACGAAATATTATGTTTCATGCGATAGCAAATCAGAAATGTAATAAATATTTCAAACCTATTGTACTATCAGTCACAAAACGCAAAATCTCGCTTTGCTGTATTAGGCCAATTATTTGGTCCTTGTACGTGAAAATAAATTTTTTGCTTTGAATTTAGTATTAGGAGGAAAACACAAGTTTTTACAACAAATTGAAATCAGAACAATGGTAAATTATGCCCCAAAAATCACAAAAAATTGGCCTGCATTATTTTTGTTTTAAAAGAAATCCATATAATTTTCATTTAAAAGTAGAGATTTACTCAAAAATTATTTTATTAAAATTATACTAAATAAAATTCTGCGTGAAAGTATTAAAAAAAATTGTTTTTTTATTGATCAACAATTGATCTTCTCAACTATTGGTCTCATGACAATTGATCTGCGTGAATAGATCTTTTTTATTATTAATAAAAATAATTATTGGTTTCAGCAAGAACAGGGGACACTCCGAAAACCTATTCAGTAAAATTAACTTTCCAAGATCTCAGCCGTGAGATCATCAGTCACAAAGCTAAATTGTCATAGAAGCTAATTCCCGTGGGGCCAATAATCGTGAAGATCAATTGTCGTGAGACCAATAATTTAGTCAAACACAAAAGAATATAGGTGTTCTAGAAATTTAGATATACCCGACCGGTAGATTGTTAAATATTCGGATGATTTTTCTGTTCTTTATTAGCTGTTTAGACATCCTTGGAATCGCAAATATACAATTAAATTTAATTGCTAAATTAATAAAATTATTCATGGGATAAACGAATGAGAATGAGCTCTTGGAAAACAATTATAAAGATTGCTAGTGTGTGAATTTTAAACCACAAAATAAATTTCAAATTTATATATGCGGTGAATTAGTCAATCGGTTGCAGACCCTAGAGGTCGTGGAGATTTTACGTAATGATTATAAGAGACCATATGAGGTTACTTTGGTTTCGTGGTGGTAAGGAAGAGCTTTGGTCTGGATACCCTGGCTCAATATCAGTTGGAATTTTTGTATTAAATACCTAACCAGTTTGGCAGCGATGAAATCTGAAATCCTAAACTAACTAACTCCATAGCGCTATAACCCATTGTGGGTCTTGGCTGCCTCTACAATTTGCCTCCACTTCTGACGGTCTTGTCCAGATTCCTTCTATGTGTCCATGTCCACTTCCAGCATCCTAAGATCTCTGTTGATGCCGTCCCCCCACCTCAGTCTTGGTCTTCGAAGTGGTCTCTTTCCTTGTGGTGCTTCGTCCCATACTATTCGAAGCAGTCTTTCGTTATCACTTCTAACTAGATGACCTGCCCATCGCAATCTCTGTAATTTAAATTCTTGTACTATGTCGGGGTAGTTATTTAGCTGATGTGCAATTCGGTGTTTATTGTTCTTCTTTATTATTCTTGTTTGTCTCCATTCATCTGTTTCTGGGTCTTTCAGTGGTCCGTAGATTTTCCATAGCACCTTTCTTTCCCAACGCCCCAACATCAGCTTATCCTGCACAGTCAACTTCAAATCATTACAAGATCATTATAATTTTCTAGCTTTCGCCGTAGAGATCCTAGGCCCTTAGAGTAGCAATGTTTTTAAATCCAAAGGATCAGCTTGTGCATTCAACGTGAAAATTCCGCTTCAGAGCTAACGTCGATGTCTACAGAGGCAATTATAGACAAATTTTTCTATCTGACTGGATATAGTTTGATGTCTATAGTAAGTATAACTTGTTATTTCTGTTATTGTCATTATAAACTGCAAGTAACAAACAAATACAATTCCACATTTTTCTAAAACGGCCCAGCGAACGCAATAACTGCTTTGAGAAGAATCAGTGCGGTAACAAAGCTTTGAAATATACTTTCTCTGAACAAATTTGCCAATTCGATGTTCCTAACATAATTAGTGCACTACAAACAGTCTAAGACGGAATTCTAACTGGCTTTTAATGAATGTCTTTAAGGAATCCAGATTAGCGAATGAGCAAGTAATCCTGAATATAAATCTCAAACCTGACAAGCAATCGCGTCAATAATGCTCATTAGATCACAACTTGCTGACAAACAAGATTGAAGACAGCAGATAAAATCACAAGAACTGATCCGTTCCGAATTTGAAAATTTTAAATATTTATAACGATAATGGCTTTAAAAAAACGTATTGATAATAAAATTTGGTCTAGCTAATTTGTATACTATTATGCTCTAGGCAAGGGGTGGAAACCTACGGATCTTTGACCAAAATTTTGTTTTTTTTCGAGAAGATTGACAGACTTACATTTTCGTATTTTACAAATTCCCTGTAATAAGGTGCCGACCCCTGTTCTAGGATAAAAATGCTACTTCTTCTGTAGCTTCACGTTATTTTTCGGATATGTATTGTAAAAGAAGTATCTATTTTTTAGTAGATCTCACGATCGAAAATCAATTTTTACTTTTTCGAAAACTTAGTTTAATAGGCAGCATTTCATAGAAGGTAAGGCCTTCCTGGCTTTATCTCGTCACAGCATAAATAATAATAATTCATCGTTCAAATGAAGAACCTAGTAAGTCAGGTTACTAAAAGTTGAGTTGATAAACAATTCTGCTCGTATTCAGATATATTCTGAAAAACTTTGCCAAGAGCGGAATCAGGTTGTATAATTTCAAAAAAATAGATTTTTTTAAAGATTTTTGAAGTGTTCTATTCACTTACCCGGTTATTCATGTGAGGTAAAAATCTTTCGACTGGTTTTTAATCCACTTCTAGCAACGCAATCAGGCTGAAATTTTAAACATCGACTTGTAGCTTGAGACATTTCATTCTATCAAATTTTGGAACCGATCCGATCATCAACTGCGAAATCAAGGGAAAAACTAGTAAAAATATAGTATCTATATCAAAATTATGCATAAAAGGCCAAAAAATTATTGTTTTCTTTTCTCCAGAATTTACAACAATACAAAATTTAAAAACAAGTTTTATGAAAAAAGCAGGTTTACAAAAATTTTCTTTTCAGACTTGAGAGCTTTGGTGGTGCTTTACATATTATATTGCTTGTAATAAATATGAAAATATCTTTGATCCACATCCATAGAAGCATTTGCTGCTCTACACTGTTAAAAATTAATGTTTTTGCATAAAAACAGTTTAATAGGTAAATTTACATGGCAAACCTATATAAATAAAGTAAATTTATAATCTTACTGTGATTTTTCATGTAAATTTACACTATATATTACTGTTTATTTACACTTATTTTTAACAATGTAAATAAGTCGTGTTCGTTTCGTTATACGCTTTTCTTACTTATACCGAAGTATACTCGTATGTTCTAAGACACCAGCAAAGCTTTGTGGTTTGAAAAGCTTGAAAAGAGAATATTTATAAAGCTTTTTTTTTTATAAAACCTGTCTTTTATTTTGTTATTAAATTCAAAATTTGTGTGAAGCAGAAAATTGTAGACAATGAAATGCTTTTTAGAGAGCGCAATAAGAATATTAAATAATAATAATAAATTTTCTTATTGAGTTTATAACAATAATTAAAGAACAAAATATCAAGCGTTGGGTATCTTTAAAATTCTTTAAACTGATATTTTCATTTTTATCCGTTTTGAAAGCAGGAATTTAAATAAAATCAATTTCCCATGTTATTTCCCTATGATCGGGTGTAAGGTCGGTCACCCGATATAAAGTAAAATGCCGTTTGAATTTTTTTTAGCAGCAGACCTCCCCTCCACTCTACGTTTTTCTGAATTGAGACAAAGTTTCAAGTCTCAATGTTTTTTAACCAATTATAATAAATCTGCACTTTCTGTTTAGATTGTATTACTTTCAGAACAAATACACAACAAGTAAAACTTTACTTTATCGTATAAACATACATAAAATACAATACTTGGATTAATACGTGTAGGTATAGTAAAACTTTGTTGCTATTTGTAGTATTACTTTCGAACTTGAAAATAGAATACTTTAGAGACAATGTGCAAATTCCATTCATACTTCGAACTTAACTCCATTTAAAAGTACTTAATCTAATCATGGCCTTGTTTAAAGACTTTAATGACAGATAAAATAATTGAGGATATTGTGGTTTCCGGTTATAATGTACCTGGTTCTATCGAATTTCCGTTTAAAGAAACTGTAAAAGATTCTAAAACCTCACATCACCCACTGCTTATAATAAGTTATCAGTTATCTTAAAGTATATAAATCGGGGTTTTCAAGTACGTTATAACCGGAAATAGACAAGAACGTTTAATATAACACAAAATATAAAATTAAACAAAAACTGAAAAATCTTTTAAATATAAATTGCAAGCAAGTCTTACAGAAATGTATATTATTTTGGAAAATTGTACTTCTTCGCATAAAACCTAGTATGGCGAACTCTCTCTTCTTCGAGGGGGCAACTTAGCCGAAGTTAAAATGACTTACTATTTTCCAGAATTTTTTAGTAAAAATTTCTAAAAAAATTAAAAATAGTGCAATTTTTCTGAACTAAGTTGAAGTTGATTTATTCAAAAAACCCACATTGCTTTCTTCTACAAATTTAGTATGTTTCGGAAGAATACTTACTCTACATGCTCTCCAAATTTCAACATTGATTAATCTTTATTTTCGGAGATATTAATTTTTAAAATTAAGTAGTGCATTTGATGATGGTAAAACTCATGGAAAATATGAACATTTTATTTAGAATGAAATTACTATAATTTTTGTAAGGACATGTAAATAAAAGTGAGTTTCTTAAGAAAAAAAGCTTGGAAGTTTTTCAGAAAAATTGGAATATTTTGGATCTTTTTGAATATTTACATTTTTAAAAATTCAGTACGACAAGGAAATGGCAAATGCAAAAACTATAAAATTACCGAATTGGCAGCGATTTTTCCCGTTGTCTTCCTCGTAGCCTACCGATTGATCTTGGGCTTTAACAATGTATTCAACGCAACCACGGAGGTATCCTGCTTCCCAATCGGCAATTCAAAAAAATATAGAAATAGCTGGCAGCTTCCTTTATAAAATGATGACCAGGTTGTGGTTCTTAGAGAAAAGATTTAAAAAAATGCTGATGTTCTACTCTCTCAATACTCTTCAACGATGTTGAAGGACCTAATCCGTTGGCCCTAAACTAAAACTCGAATGAAATAAGATCTTAAATTCGGAAATATCCTACATAATATTATGAAGTTACCAAAATAAACTGAGAATTTTCAAGAAGATAAATTCCAGGAAAATAATTTTGTTTATTTTGAAATTGTTATACTTCAGCAGTGACAGACTGGACCTGGACGCTATCTCGTCTGGGCGCATTTTATAAAGATTACCCCAACATTTGAAAATCCAGTCCGCCACTGTACTTCCAAGTTGGATTAATAAATATCATGAAAGAGCAGTATCCATTGTTATTTTTAAATGACCATTATACAAAACCCACAAGGTACAATGGTCACTTTTTCCTATTTCTTAATTGGGAATCTTATAAATACATTTTTGCAAGATAATAAAAATTATTACATACAATCCTAGATTTGAGTAAATATTTACGACTAGCAACTGAAACTATTGGTCACTGTTACCACCTCTTGATTGTATTCTTTTTCCAGCTCGAAAATGAATTCGAGCAGATCTAATTTTTGGTAACGTCATCTTAGAAATATTGAATGGCTATTACATTACAAAAACTAAACCTAGAAGTAACTGTTTTATTCGATTACGTATACTTCTCAAGCTCTCATTTTGTTGCGCGGAATGGAACCACATTGCCCACTCCAAAACTTGTCCGCACTTTACGTTAAATATCGACAATAGTAAAATTATTGCAAAAATGCTTGAAATTTACAATTCTTACGGTTTCATTACAAAATAATACAAGATTCGGTAAGTTAAAATATCAAACAGTAACTATTAAAATTAAATAATCTTAGGTTCAAAATAATTTTCAATCATCTTTGATTTCAAACTTCAGGGATGCTAAGCGAGTTTTGATATCATTATCGCAGATATTCGGAAACAGCTCTTGTTGGTTGTAAAAGTTTTCCAATTTCTTCAATTCTTTAATATCGGAAACATTTTCATTAAATTCTTTCAATAGGGGCATAGCAGCATCAATTTTCTTGTGCACCGGCTCCAGCATTTCTAAAATGTGTAATTTAGCTTCGATAACCTTAATCTCTTTCATTTCCTACAAAACATTAATGCCAGTTAGTACCGCAAAGCAATAGAATTAGATTCTGTACTTACTTCCACGTACTGCTTTTTCAATTCTTCAACTTCTTGTTCGAGGATAGTAATTTCTTCGTCGGTATAATTGTGTTTCGTATGTTGTATGGGAAGACAAACATTTTTAGGTATGGTGAACACTTCGACAACAATAGGCTACAACAACACAGTTAGATAATGCAAATCGGTAGATAGAAATGAATACATTCGTACCCTTAATTCCTCCGAAGCTACTGCTGCTCTTTCAACCCATACTTCGTGAATGGCATCGCATTGTTTTAATAACATCTCCTTCTCGTGTTCACCGGAATATAACTCTACTTGTTTAATAGTTTCTTTCACTACTAACGTGATTTCATCGATTAGCAATTCGGTGACTAAAAATTTATCAAGTTATTTTAAGGTTACCTTTAGTTTAGATTAAAATATTATACAATCCTGTATGAATTGACTTGGTGTAAATTTGAAATATTGTCGAGAATATTCATCGTCTACTGTTATTTCATCTAATTGGGCCATTATTAGGTATTTATATTTAAAAATGTAATAACAATTTAAATTACTGTAAACATAAACACTGATCGTTAAATATTGGTAGTTCAGCACGTAAAGTAGGTGACTGTAGATCAGTTCAGAACAACTCAGTCTGGAGGGAGCCACTAAGCTGTTTTGCTGTCTTTTTACCTAGTAGGTCAAATTTATTAAAAAACTTGATTAGTTTTTCTAATCAAGGCATTTGCAGTCCTCACAGGTATTTTAACGCTTCTCTCCGCCTTAGACTGAAAGCTGACCGGCGTGATCGTCATCCCCAAGCCAAGACAACAGGAAACCCCAGAGTTATCGCCCCATCAGCCTCCTACTGGACCTGCGAAAAATTGAGGTAAGGATCATCTCAATATGATATGTTCCACAACGAACAGTTCGAATTTCGAAACTCCTGCTGGTAGAAGAAATCTTCCAGGTTAACATCCAACCAGCGCTCATCGGCGCTTGGCACCAGATTCCTCCGAGTCAAAAACGAAGACACCCACTCCTCCGAAGGAATTAACACCTCTGGAGTCCCCCAGTTGTGTCTTTAAGATGGGGCATCATTGGAGACACCACAAATCAAACGTCACTTAAAATGGATTCTTCACATCACTGCCGTCTTCAACCGAGGGAAAGCTTTCTTCTGCAAGCTTTAGCCGATAATGAACTCTAAGAGTAAGATGTTTCCTGCAAATAAACTCCGTATTTTCAAGGCAAGCATCAGACCAAGCATGAGCTACGTAGCTCCAGTATGGGGTACTGCCCACTCTCGACAGACCCACAAGATCCAGGTCATCCAAAACAGGTGCCTCTACTATATCACCAACAGACGCCTACACGCAGATTCCAAATTCGGCGGGATTTCGGTCCGGCTGGATTTTCGTCTGACAGAATTATCGTCCCACGTGATTTTTGCGGCGAGATTGTGGCCACAGGATTGTGGTTCGGCGGGATTTTGGTTTGGTTGCGGATTCTGTTGGAAGGGATAATGGTAAAGCTGAATTTTGTTTGGCAGGATTTTGGTTCGACGGGATTATGATCTGCCGGGATTATAATCTGACGGGATTTTGACGGCGGGGATTTTGGCGGCGGGATTTAGTCTTAGACCGAATTATCCCTGACGAACAATTCGCATTCCGATTGTGCAATGGCTACAAAATATTTCTTGTTAAGTCAAAGTAGCAGGTTATCCAATAAAAACAGACTAACTATCTTCAAAAACATCTATCGCCCAATTATGACTTACGGATCTACAGTCTGGGGATACGCTGACAAGTCCCACTTGCAACAGTTTCAGACAACCTAGAACATCGTTATCAGAAGAGCCATGAAGACCATAAAAGCCCAGCTGCAAGAAGACTCCTATGTGGAGTCCATCGCAGATTTCATCTGCCATTCGACGGAGAAATTCTACGACAGCCTGACTAGAAATTTTTTAGGGCACTGCCAAACATTCTCTGATCCAGATCAGGTTTCAGAATGGCGTGCTCTATGCCCTAAAAGGACATTTGTTTGTGGGCAGACATGACTGAATCTGATTGTTACCGGATGCGTCCTTATTGGGAACCTAATCCGGCTTTATTAGGTCAACAGGATGTGGTGTCCTGATTAAGTTAGGCGTTATGTGCTAGATCCGGACCTGATCTTCCTAGGGCAAACCGGATCCGGACCACATTCCAGCCTTAAAAAATTTCTATAGCTTGGAAACTTTCAAGAGATTGGAAATTACCATTTTGAGAAACTCAAAGGTCTGCTTCAAAATTACTCATCAATATCAGTATTTTTCTCTTCCATTGATCGGTTACATCACAGAACGTAGGTAGGCGTGATTCTGGACAGAAGAAACAACTCAGATGTCAACAACGAAATAATCCAGGAGAAACAAATTGGTTTCTACCCCGGAAGTAACCTTGGACTTTAATGAGAAAACGATATATGTACAGTATTCTGAACGTTCATTTTGTGGGTTTCCACAATTGAGGTTAGCCGCCAATAATTTTTTTCAGGTGATATAGCGGTGAATTATTGTGGAAAACTGTGGCTAGAATTCTGAAGGTAAGAAAATTGCTTGTTTTTTTCCTAATTACATGAATTCTTGTTTTCAGGTGTTTGATTTCAGCCGTTTGATTGGTTTTGCCTTATCCCATAATAGGAACAACTGAGTTCCCATGGACTTTAACTTTTCTTTTTATGATCATATTTGCGAAATATCATGTGCGATCGATAATGACTTTCTTTCCATACTGATTACATAAACTACTACTTAATATAACCGTAAGTATACTGAATTTATAATATAAATAATTATGAATGCAGTATATGCGTTGACGGGGGAATTACCCAATCCAATAGATCTTTAATGTGATTTACAAGTAAGATTTCGGTATAGCGAAAGAATATTTAGCACATTTTGTTTTTATTAAGAACTTATTTTTAAAATAATCAGTTAAATGCAGCAATATATTTAATTGTTAATTGTTAACTGTGTACTGGTTTCCATACTTTATTGCACTACCTACTGCGAAGGTAGAGAGGAAAACTGGCTTTTAATGGTGGGATATTAAATTTATTAACAATACAAGAGTTCTTTTTCACTTACCAATGTTAAGTAATCAAACTATTTCTTATTTTAAATTTAACAATGAAATGAAGTAAAATCAAGATATTGATTTAAACATTCTAGAATATTAGAGAGTGTAGGTTAAATATTTTGATGTTATGTCGATGTCTAGTTTTAGTTCAACTTAGAAGTTACATTTAGATGTAACACGTGAAGTGCTTTTTAAAAATAATATTTCCTACATCAAATTTTCTTGAAAAGTTTTCGTGAAAATGCTCGCACAGGTGAGTGAGATTATTGATTAAATAATTTTTTTAAACAATACAAAATTTTGTAGTTTCGAAAAAACAACTTTATGTTACCGCGATTTTACTTTCAGGACTTTTTATTATCTGGATTAAAAATTGCGTTGTTCATCTCTTCCTGCACTTCTTTGGAGGAAGCCGAAAGAGAAATATACTTGCAGCCGCGTAATTTTAATCCGCATCCGTACCAAATTGGTTATGAAAATGAAATCAAAGATAGCAGTGAGGTAGAAACCATTTTATTTCCAAAATCGTCGTTGGATCCCAGCCAAAACTATCAAAATTTTCAAAGCGTTCATGGAAATAGTGATAAATCTTTTATCGATAGCAATGCTTATACTTCGCTTGTTAGAAAATACAAATACAAACAAAGCGGAAGATTTAATTATAATCTGCAGGTAAGACGTAAGAAATATTTGAAAATTAATTTAATATGTCTCAGCGATTACGAAAACGAAGTTAATTAAAATGCTAATTTTCATTTAAAATATAATTACAAAATTAATTCCATATTGCAGTGCGTAATTGGATTACATACGATTATCTTATTAAGTATCTCAGGTTCATATTTCAAAAATTTATCAATTATCTCACAGTATCAAAATTCAAACCTAACTCTCCCTCTCTGTCACCAATATGTGAATAATAATTAGGAAATGCGAAATCAAGAAAAACAAAAATAATTTTTTTTATACAGGGTGTCCCCAGATACACTTTACATTTTTCAATTTTCTAAAAAAAATATTTAACATTTTTTGTGTTAAGCCTTTTTAAAGCATTTTCTTAAATTTCCAACTTCACATGGCCATAGCCCCGAAACTGTAGATTTTTCAGTAAAAATGGCTTAGTACATTTTTAAAGAGCGTGAAATAATCTACAAACTAAATTCAAACCATTTATTGTCTAAAATCAACGGCTTTCGAGTTATGCATTAAAGTAAGTAAAAAAATGTTGAAAAATTTGGGCATTTTATTTTGCCTCCTTCAAGTCCCTATATATTTTAAACGAAATATTTTACAAAAAATCTGACGCTTTATTTCGGATAGGAAATTGAACGAATTACAATTTTTGTCTAGTAAAATATTGTGAAAAACCAATCCATTCCACAGCAAATCAGAAAATAATAAACAAGGCAGCTACAAAACAAAAAATTAAATTTTCAAAATTTTTATTTCTACTGAAAAATTATTTTATTAAATAAAGTTAAACTATCGCATTATTAAAGTAAATGTTCAAAATGAGGACCCTCACACCCAAATAATTTTTCAGTAAAAATAAAAATTTTGGAAATTTAATTTTTTGTTTTAATTATTTTTTGATTTTCTGTGCAATGGATTGGCTTTTCAAAAATTTTTATAATACAAAAGTTGTAGTCCGTTCAATTTCCTATCCGGAATGTGGCGTAAATTTTTTTGTATAATGTTTCGTTCAAAAGATACAGGGTCTTTAAAGAAACCAAAAAAAAAGTTCGGATTTTCCAACATTTTTTTACTTACTTTAATTCATAACCCGAAAGCCGTTGATTTTAGACAATCAAGGTTTCAATCTAATTTGTAGATTATTTCACGCTCTTTAAAAAAGCACTAAACCATTTTTACTGAAAAATCAATAGTTTCGGGTCTGTGGCCATGTGAAAGTGGAAATTAAAAAAAATTCTTTAAAATCTCTATCTAAATTATCCGGGGATTCCCGGTATATATTGTGGTGTTCATCCGTTGAATAATGTAAATATTTTATAACTAACCGAGTAACTTAATTAAATGAGATCGAGTGTAGGCTCATAATGGGCATCATCGAGAATAGTCACGGAGAGTAGCGATATAACAAGGTAGTAAAAATTTTGCCAAGAAAACTCGAGATATCTAAGAAGGTAGTCGTGCAATTAATTATAAATTTCTGTAGTAACTTGAACAAAGTGAATTTAAACAAAATTCATAAGCATACTTAAGTACTTAAAGGAAGAATATCACAACACTTTTGAATTTTAATTTGGGTCATGCATGCAAATTTTAGGAGCTCTAAATATTCTTACAAACTTTCTACTGATGTAATTTAAGCTAAATTAAAGTTATCTTTGTGCTTTTATATAAAAGGGGGAAACTTTAATGCCTTTCGTATTTTAATTAATTTGATGTTTTAACAGCTGAACAAAATTAAGTCACAGTAGAATAATTTGTATTTTTGTAATCATAATTGAACGTATCCTGTTTAAATTTATTTGTTTAATTGCATTTTCCTCGGTGAAAACTTATTAATTTCCACCAGAACACTCCTAGTCGAGATGTAACTATGTGTGAGGTAACCAATTTCAAGTTATATCCAACTGATGGTTACCAACTATCGCGAAATACGTGCTTTGAATAATTTCAAATGGTCATAAACCAGATTGCTTCTTAACAAAAAATATAATATATAAAGTAAAATTACTTAAGTCTGATATATTAATTAGCAACACGTTGCACTTAGTTTTATTCAAATGAGCATTTAACTAATCAGCATTTCTGTAGTTATAAATATGAATCAGAATCAAGTTAATAATCGAATGTCCAACATTCACATCGGCTCGTTGGTCTAGGGGTATGATTCTCGCTTTGGGTGCGAGAGGTCCCGGGTTCAAATCCCGGACGAGCCCACTTCTTTTGTTTATTTTTTTACTTTTTATCAATTTAGGAATTTTTCTAGGGTGTTCTAGGGGTTGGTAATATCTTGAAATTAGGCTTGTCATTTCGGTGAAAATACATTTTAGTGGTTAAAGAAAATAAAAGTTTTTGTATTGTAATGAAAGCTATTATGAAATTGTATTGGGTTACATAATAACAAAATATAAAAAAAATATTAATTAAACTGACCTTGAACGTTTGTCGCAGTATTTTGCAATCGATACTTCAATCACTTCCAGATGAACAATAGCTCTTAGATTTGACACAGATATAGTAACATTCTGATGATTTATAATATAAATTGTAGAAAATAACATAATAATACAAAGTTATTTCATAAATTTCGTTTAGATCTACATTGCTTTGATCTAAATGCGGCTAGCTTTTAACCATTTGAAAGTTGCGGTTATTATAACAGATTTTTTTTTGGTCAGCTTTTGTTTTACATTTTACCATGGAAATACAATCAAAGCACTGAATAAATTTTGATAAATTGTAGAAAACAGATAGGAGTATTAAATATTTTTGTTTTTATATTAAAAACACTGCAAAAATAATAAGATATAATTTAAAATAAGTCCGGGACTGCACATATTTCATTTAGACAATATTTAAATTTAATATTGGTTCCATGTAGTTTTAATATTGAGGTAATGTAATATTGTTCAATCTAATATATGATCTCCAGTGACGGACTGGGAAGAAAATCTGTTCTGGCATTCAGATTATTGCGGTCCACGGTTATGTGGTAGAAAATCAGTAACTTCATTAGCTTTAAATGATTCTCGAATTACCATCAAAAACTTTATCGTCCGCCAAATAGCAATAAACGTTCGACCGCCCACCGGCTCAGGAGAGCATCGGCCTTTCTTGCGTTTGCCCGAACTGCCTGATGGCCAATCCGGGCCTGATAATCTCACTATTGGTACAAATTAATTATGAATTATGTATGTTCCTTGGCACTCTTGGTTCTCTGAGCACTTGTATACACTCCAGTAGGGTGCTAACCTTGCTAGACGCATATCCTATAGGTAGAACTTAGGCTTTAGATCACAAACAGTGTAGTAGGCGGGACTGAGTATCGAACAGCGGTCTCCCGCTCTATAATATGTCGATTAAGCCTTATGCCACACTATTGGTCTGATTATATTTATGTTTATGATAATTCAGATTTTAGATTAGAGATAGAAGAGTCAAGAAACCGGCAGAGTGGCGTAAAGCCTGTGCCGGCCGATTGGGGAGAGTAATACCGTGGTTTAAATCCTGATCGCGTCGGAGTCCGATACATTGGCTGTGATTTAACAAAGCCTAATGTACATCTCCATGCTATAGAGCAAGCAACAGGCATTAATAAAAATTCCCTGGTACGTCATCTTGGCAAATAAAGGATGGTTAGTTAACTTTAATGTGTAAAGTTTACAGATTTAATAATGGTGAATTTAGACATTTTTTTTAAATTTAATGAAAGAGTGTGGCATACCCAAACATACACCGGTACTAATTTTGTGAATAATTTGGTTGGTTAAAAATACCGACGGTTTCCAACATTTTTGTTTTGACTCAAGTAAAATTAAATTCATCGCCAAAACGAACGCATATCCCATACCCCGTTTTGATAACATTTTTACTGGATTGCAAGAGGTTTCTTATATAACAGCATTAAATTTAAAAAAAGTTTTCTGACAACAGGATGCTAACCTAGTCATAATTTTGAATAAATATCAATTTTGTCGTCGCAGTTTAAGATTTTTATTGACCGCCTGTTAAGGCCGATTGACGGCGGCGAGTCGGCCCACGGCAAAACGGTCGCGGCGAGTTGTCCTATTATATTGTAACAGATTCAATCCAATCTAGAAAATTACCTCTATTGGTTGGTTGATGATTGATGGGTCCTGATTGATGCACTCGGGTTGCTTTCAGCTCTATAATTTTTTCCCGCGTTTTTACTGCTTTATCATTGCTATTTTTATTCTCAACTGGTTAGTTAAGTCGGTTGTTAGAAGAATTGTAACGTTTCAAGTTAGATTTTGAGCAAACAGTTGTTAAATATGAGATAATAAAATGAAATGAAATTTGGTGGTAATAAACGTTTATATCGTCTTATTTTATTTAAGTCTGATTTTAACTCTAAGAGTGTAATTAAGACAATGCTGCAGTCGTTTATGTAATGTGTTTGTTCATATATGTAATATAAAATTTTTATTGTTGCTGTTTAACCAGCAACAACAGCTTCGTAGTGTTTTAAACTCAGAATTAAGGCGGACTGACTGCTCTCGAGTGTTTGTAAGCCACAACTACAATTTTATTATTGTGAAGTATGCACTTTCAAAAGTTGTATCATTCTCTCAAATGAATTATATTTAAATTTTAATTACTTTTTAAATATTAGCGGGTATTCAATGCAAGGACATCTCTAAGAACCAATCAAATTGCTGTAAGGGAGAGATAGGCAATTTGATTGGTTCTTTCGAGCTTCTACCTTACTATAGGTATTTCTTCTAATTTCTATGTGAATATGACTTCCGGGCCCGAATATGGTACCGGGTACTAATCTTTAACCGTTTTTTCATTTAATTTTGAGGTTATAACCGTTTAGTTAGTTATGAAAAGTTGAAATTGTTAATATTAAGGTATAAAAATAGCAAACTATGCGCCGGGGATTGTTTATCATTGAATGAGGTTAAGCTTTGTTCATATTGAAAATAAACGTCAACATAATACATAAATAGCTACTTTCTTATATTAATAAAGTAGTTAACTACAAAATTGCATTTGTAGGAGTTTATATCGTAATAATGGTATTGTTATTTTAGATTTTTATCGTGCTCGAATTTTGCCTTTAACTTGTATGTTACATATAAAGTAGACGTTTTGTAATCTATTGTGTGTCCATTTAAAAGTATATCATATTTTTATCGCAATCTCGGGAACGTTTTTCATGCAGATTAAATTTTTTTTCTATCTTAAACTTTGATCACAAAATTGCACTGACAATTTGACAAGCTTTGATACATAATGAATACGCCAAATAAATCTTTAAAATATATTGAGCAAAAAATATTAAATAAGCAGAACGAATAATCTAAAAAAAAATTAATTGTAATAATAAGCAGCTCACTACGTATTGTCCAATAAATTATATGTATAATTCACACAATATTGTGTCGAATCTGGTCACCCAATTTAAAAATTAAATGCATTTAATTAAACGAACCAATGAAATTGGAAAGTTTTATTTTGTGGGAGGAGCTAAAATGAAACTGTTAATTTTGATTGGTCAGTGCTTAAATCTTTAAGATTTAAAGGACCGAACAGAATCGATCCATTGGAATAAGTTCGGTAAACCTTAAATCTGGATTTATCATAAAATACTGTTTGCATCTTATATTTGACGATGTGTCTAAAAATCATATAAAGGAAAACAAGAGCGTTGCATTACCATGGAAATTATTACATCCTAGAACTGCGACGTGTTCCAAGTTTACATATATTCTACATTTCCGGGGAGTAACCACGTGTTTAGACTATTATTCTTCTTGTTCTACGGTTGTGACGTGACTGTAATGTGTTTTCCGGAACTTGAATTCGGACCAACGAGAATTAAAAAGTCAACTCGTATATTTAAAATAGACAATTTCCAAATTTAGCATTATTAATCGTGTAGTACGCTTGCAAATACTCTTTATTGTATTTAACAATTTTTATTTAATTAAACACCCAATGTATCATTTTTATGGTTTTTGTTTCTCTTTTATTACTTTTAAATTGTTTAGATTTATGGTTTTTAAATTTTTAATTTATATATCCAAATAAGAATAATCGTTAACGTAAAAACTCATTTTTTTGCCTTTTATTTATAAATTGAAAGAGGAAATAAATTGGATTACACTTGTCTTCCAATATTTAATTATCCAGTTGTCCAGTTGCCTGTTAAACCAAAAAGTTTGGATTAATATTCCTTAATTCTCTCCATTAAGGAAACTTCATTCATTAAAAACATCCCCTAAGCCACTCCAACTCGAAAATTCCAGAACTAAAAGAAACGGGACCTTTGTTTTAAAGTGAAATCCGGCTATAATGAACAAAATCCAATTTAAAACTAATATGACATCATGATATGATTTCAACTGTTGCACTTCTAGAAGGCACCTGTGGCTGTCTACGCTCACTAAAACATAAAGGGAATAATAATTAGTCGATAGGGGTAAAGCAGGAATCAGCTTCAAACATTTCCAAAAATTGTCTGGAAATTTCCGCTCGACATTGTTTCTTGTTCAGAGAACAACAAACGTGATTCGATCCTTTGACCGTCTTCCCTCGGAAGGCAATGGCAAACCACCGAGGTGATCAGCGGTCACCAAGCCCTATCGGAGAGAAGGGACGGAGGAGGATGAATATAAACGTTTTTATTCAATTAAAAATGCTTGATTTTTAATAAATTTTCGTGGCTAACTGCATCCGCAGGACGACAAGCGCGATGATTATCTTCTAAGGATTAAAAAAACTTTTATTAATTTATAGATGTAAAATAAATTGAGATACACAGATCTCTCTTTTTGAACAGAACTTTGTGAAAAAATAGATTCCCAACTTATAACCCATGTGCAGATCTCTCCTTTTAAGCAGAATTTTGTAATAAAAATGATTCCTAACTTATAATTTAATTAACCTGCCCACAAATCGTTATTTTTACCTGATTATTAAAAAAAAGACCCATGGCATTATGGCATTTTTATTTTCGGTGCTTTTGTTTTTGATTTTGAAATGAGGATATAAAAGTGAGGATATACATTCGTTTCTATAAGATGTTGAACCGGGCGTTTGTCATAAACACGTATTCTTTAAATATTTGCATATAACTACTTATTTTTACTGAGTTTTGCTTATATTACATTTTGCACTCATATATGAAGATAAAATGAAAAATGTAAGACTTCACAAAATATTTTACAACTGATTTTTATCTTTGTAGTGTAATATTTAACTTTTACATAAAAGAAAGACCTCGGGTAATCAATTTTTTGTAATTTTTACGAAAAATTTTGTCATCAATTACAATAATTATAATTAATATTTAAGTTTCATTCAAAATTTCAGGCAAAGAAAACTAAAACATTTTATGTGATTATTCGATTGGCTATTTCCGTAAGCTCCGCCCATGGCATGTGAATGCTATTTTTGTTGTTTTCAGTCTGAACAACAGATTTGGGATAATAATAAAAGTTGAAACGAAGGAGTGTCTAGAACCATGCTTTTGGTAAAAAAAATCCCGGAAGGCCGCCTGAACTAAAAAAAAAGGTTTTTTATGTCTACGCACTTGATAAAATTATCCCTGAGGGTTGTACGATCTCGAAAATTACGGAATTTGAAAGACTAGGCTTTCTTAACTTAAGCAGTTATTAAAAACATCCTTAAAGCTGACCGAAGTCTAAAATAGCGCGTGGTTTGCCCAGTGCCGTAACAAGGCAGGTGCAATAGGTGAAACTATTTCAATGTTCTTTTGCGCGATTGAGTTCCGGCAGGGTACGCAAGTATTCCTGTACCTGACCTTCACAATCTTTTATTGGTTGTCGTCTTCTTCTTTATCTGCGGGCTTCCAACAGGATGGGTTTGCTTGAAGGTAAAACGTGCGATGGTCGTGCATTGGGATATAGGTGCTTGTTTGGAGCAGTAGGAACAGCTTAGGTCTATTATATCTCAAGAAAGCTTCGAGATTTGATGGATTCCATATTGGAGAAACCACGGGTCTTTCATTGCACGTCTGGTGCACGCCTGGTAGAAGAAGGCAGTTCTTCTGTCGTAGAAATCGTAATAAAAGTAGCTTATGACTGACATTAATCCCGAAAAGTATTTGCGCCAGAACGGTCCCGTTCCGAATACAATCTCGTCCCACCGTTCAATCCCGATTTTTTTGACTGGTTCTCATGATATTTCTAGAACCAATGGGCCAATCGGCTTCAAATCTGAAATGCATATTAAGAAAACAAAAAGTCGGTTAAATCCACACAATTTTGAAATTCATTTACTGTTTAGGTTTATCAATAATAAATTCAAAAATAAGTATTAATTGCGGTTCAGAAATGGAATCCCCCCTTAACGATAATAATAAATGTAAAAAAATTTAATTTTTAATTTTTCTTTTCTACAATTCTACTTTGCCTTTCTCTCTTCTGATTGATGATAAATACGAATGTACAATTTAAATGCCCAAGTGGGGTAAATTTGAATTATTTAAAAATATAAATATTTTAAATATTAAAATTCATTTTTATATTTTAAAAAATTTTAGGATATTTTTTTAAAAAGAAGGCAGGAAAATAAATGAGTTTTATGTTGTATAAACGAAATTCTTCCTTTAGTATTTTTGGGCGTTTTGAACTTAATAATAATTAAAAGAAAAGTTGATTACGTCCTGGTATAAATAATTTAATAAATAGTTAATTTATAAAGTAAGGAACGCACAGGAAGTTTCATTTTATAAGCTAAATAGTAAATAAATTTAGAGCCCTTTTGGTAATTTTTCAACCGAAAAATACCCTACATACGTTCATTAACTATTTATGGTAATAAATGACTGCAGTATCTGCTAAACATCTTACATTTTAATGTAAAATACGTTAGCTATGTAAAATTATTTACGATATTAGTTTGTGCTTTTTGTAGGAAAACCATTCAAATACGCAGGCTTTAAGAGCTCTTTCATCTCATGCCGAAAGGATATTACAGAAACCATCACAAGAAGTTACTAATCCAACTTATTCTCATGTAAGTAAGAATCATTTATTTTGTTTGTATAACACTTTCAAATATTTTTTGTGAATGTGAACAGTTATTAACAATAAAAGCATTGTTACAAAATTTATTATTTCAAATCATTCATTAAAACCAGCACGATTATTTTGCAAGTTTTAACGAAGGTCATTTATAAAATCCGATCGAATTAAATAACTACAAAAAACTTAATAATTAATTATTTATTTTATTCTTCAATAATTTTTTCGCTTTCGTAAATCCCGTTTTTCAAATCTGATAGACAATTCAAATTAATTTACCTGATGATGCCGTAAAGCGAAACCGGTCGAAAGTTAATAAATTAAAAAATGGCTTGTAAAATTTATTTATTTATATTTTTTAGGAACCCAACATTTATGCTTTCTCCTATAAAGTGCAAGACCAACAATCGGGAGATGATTTTTCCCATGTTCAACAACAAAATTCGAAAGCGACAAATGGGGAATATCGTGTCAAACTACCCGATGGACGAGTTCAGATAGTCTCATACGTTGCTGATAATAATGGATACAAAGCCGATGTGAAATACACAGAAGACAAACATGTCCAACAAATTCGTCCAATTCAACCTAGTAATGAAAACATTGATTATGTCTACAACTATCAGCCACCCGTAGGCCATAATTACGAATCACCGTCAAAATACAAAAATGAAAATTTATATACCGCAAACTACGAGAACCAAATACAAATTAATCCATACGTCGTTATAAATAATAATGGGAAAAATATTCCGCATCACAATTTCCAATACTTTCAACATAATAACAATCAAGAAAAACTTGTTCAAATAAATAGAAATAGTTTTAACAACAATAAAATTGAAGGATTTATTGGATCAACTTTAGCTCCTTATATACTTGACAATTCAAAAGGTTTTCAAGAAAATGTTTTGTCAACTGTATCGCCAAACTTTGAAAGATACAATCAATTCCATATTAAGTCGCAACATGTACAATTTCTAACGGACAAAAGTCACTTATTATATTAGCAAAGTTGTGCTTCCAACATAATTTTGTCAGAATTTTTCGAGGGGCGTTCCACTTGAAAAATCTCACACTTCATGCATAAGTAATTTATTATTCTTGTAATTATCCAATAAAAAATAATAATGTGAATAAGCAATAATCTTCTGTAATTATATAGAATTATAAGTAATTAACTGAATTAACACGTATTAATAATAAGTAATTTTAAAATTTTTTCATAAGTTCTGGTAGTACTCAAAAGTTATCTATGCAGATAAAGCAAAGCAAGTAGTCATATTTTGTGATATAGTCATATTGCGATCATTGCAAACCTTTTCACTTGTAGTTATTAAATTCTTCTAAAATTGAATTTTCAAAACTAATTTTATTTTTTTCCATGTAAATATAAATCTCTTTTGTAAATACTGTTTCCTTTATTCTTTTGATTTTATATAAGGGTAACAAATTCCCACAAATAAATCGTTTTAAAGTTTTGTTAAATAAATAGAAAAACCTACCTTCATCCCCTAAAATTGCGCAGCAATGCGAAATAATTATTTGTATTACTATTACTAGTTTATTATTTCAATTCTCAACTACTTTCCAATTAATTAAATAAAGTATGCTACCTTTTTCTATCTCGGCTTCCGTTTTCAAAATCTTTATTCATTTAAATCTCATCTCTTTCCAATATTACTTTTCAATACATTTCAATACCTTTTATTCTCAGCTGCATTTGAATACAATTTTTTTTACATAATTCAATTTAAGATCATATCATAATGAAACGGGTAAGATCATAAAGAATATGTATTGTATAATATGTGTATGTAGGTTTATGAGCTCATGGCTGAGTGAAAACTGTTTTATTATTTTTAACGCTTGCCTATGAGTAAGATAATGCTAACTCTAACTAATATAGTAATAGAAATATTTTAAATAAATAATTTTTGATTACTGAAAAAACAATTTAATTTATTAATTTAAAATTTTTTAACGGTAAGTTATGGAAAACGAGTGAACACACTGTATAAAGAGACAGTCATTAGCTTAGTATGTTAGCCGAAAAATTGCTAACTTTAAAGTACCTGTCTCCAAGAATCCAAAATTTTCCACATTTTCTCTGAAAAAATTCGGTATTTCATATTTGATTATTTCGAAATTTCAAAGAAAAATTTATGTTAATCCTCTGTTCTAGATGCACCTTCTGAAGGCGAATATCAGGTTTAATTTTCGAGAACTTTAAAGTTAATTAAACTTAACTAGAGTAAATAAAGTAACTAACTTTAGTTACTAACTAACTAATTACTTTAGTTAACCTTAATTAACTTTAAAGTTAAGTTAGCGAAATTTTAGATTATAGAAGTAAGGACCAGGATTTCGTCCTTCCAAATCTTCCTGATCTTTTTGACTTCCTGGTGAAGTCCTCGTTGATTTATCATGGCTGGGGATAATCACATCTTAAAATTAATTAATGTTTTGAAAAAACTTCATAAATTTTTTATAAGCAAAGTGAAGCAGATTCCGTATGGCCCCTCTACTATTTCTTTGTATTGATGACTGCCTGTTCTTAAAAATCCATCAAATATTGATTTATTAGTTATGATACCTATGATAATAATAATGTGGTTTCTTGCGTTAAATCGGATGGAATAAAATTTAATCATTGACGAATTGAATAAGAAAATGCAGGTCTGTACTATTTTTCTGTAGGATATGGAATTAATGGAACATAACACCGTAATAGGTCAATCTGCGTTCAAAATTTCGAATATGCTTTTGTATAAGCGCACGAGCTTCATATTATTTATTTGATTTTGCGCTTGCGTTATCGGTTACTCTTCCCTAAGGATAACAGGTGACAGGCAGTGTCCGCAAGGATAGCGTCAGCGCAGTTATCCATTTTTCATGACGAATAAATTTCATGATTGCCTCGTGGATTCCGAAAATCTTAGGTTATGTTGTTAATGCCGCTAATAATTTCAAATGAGTGAATTATTGCATTTTGACTAAAACTGTGGAAATCTCAAATTATCAACTTGTTCTAATTTTTCAGTGTTAACTTTTATGATTTTTATTGTAATCCTTTGACAACTAACCAATTTGGCAAAAATTCAAAATTTGTAATTTTCAATTTAGTTCAGGTACGTAAACTTTAATTTGAAGTTGCATTCGGACTTCTGTAGCTTTTTGGATGTGTGCCAATGTAATTAAATTAATTAACTGTGTAATCGAATAATAAAAAAACATTTTTACGCCAATTGACTTTTAAATAATTAACAATTTAGTGGTTTGGAAACAAGGCCAATTTAAAACAAGCAATTGAAAAGGTAAGATGAATTTGAAAGCCCTTTTTTTAAATAGTTGTTTTCGTTACTTCACTTTAGTTGCAGTCAAGCTTCAGGAAATTAATTGTTTACTTCAAAAAAACTTCCATTAGAGTGTAGACTACAAAGATAATTTTCATTTGATCATTTTTCCACTGCACTGATTTAGTTTCCTTTATGAAAAACGTAGTTTAAAATGGGTAATTGTAAAAGAAAGAAAAATATTTGCGCAAAGTACAAAATTGAATAAAAACAAATTTTTGATTAAAATAAAATTTTTTTTAAATGTTAACTAAATACAGCGGCAGGACTCCATAAAAATATGTAAATCCTTAAAGCGTCGAAATAATTATTTAAATAAAAATATTTTCTTTCGATTACATAAATTGAAAAAACACATTTAGCTTTAAAACTTCTAAGACCATAAATTTTGAAAGTTTGTATGTACATCATCTATGCAAATTTATAATTACTTTGGGAAACGCGAATAAAATTAAAATAACTTTAATCCTACAAACCGAAGCAACCAACTTTAATGTAAATTTGGTGAAATCCTGAGCGCCAATCAAACTACACTTTATTTCACAGCTTTACTTAATTTGTAATCTGATTAACATAAAACGGATCAGCAAGCTGAATTATCTATTATTTACGAATATATTTTATGTGCAAAAACTTTTTTAAACTTAACATAACTGGACGACTGCTCGACTTACAAGTAAATCATTGTCTTCAATTTAGTTTCCATAAAAAGTTTACTTGTAGAGAGATTTCAAGCCATTCTGGACTGTTCACAAATTACTCAGATTTTTGTAATTACCTGCAATTACTTTTAATTACCTGTAATTACATGTAATTATTTGTAATTAACTATGTAATTAGATTCGATTAGATCAACAGTATGGGTTAGTTCTGACTTAAACTGTGTACTTGATTCCATGTTACCAGTGATTGTAAACTATTTAAATAATTTTATTCGATTTCATATCAGTTATTTTCAATGGTTTATTAGCAATGTCAATTAATTCTAATAATCGGGACCTTTCGTATTGAAAAATTTTATTTATAAGATACACTGATGCTTCCTCAAAAATTCATAAATTAAAGTTAAAATTTTTAAATTCGACCCTTGTTAAATATTCTGAAAGAACAACATTTAAGCTTTCTTATGAGTTGAGGATAAATAAAATCGGCCTAACGGTTACTTTATAATTTAATTTTAAAATCGATTTTTTGATCGAAATTTTAGAAACTACGTTCATGTTTGCAACTAAAGTATCCTGTTGTCGGTACCTACTTTTAAATCCGATTTTAAGTGGGGAGAGAGCGTGGTCATTCACTGGTAAACGGTATCCGTGGAAAAATCGTTCGAGTTCCTACATTATCGAGTGAATTTGCGATCTGACGTTTGTAATGAAATCCGCTTCGGGCGGCTCCGGGCGGTTTTTCCAACCCCTAACATTGGCAAATCTCGGATCTCAGCATTCGAATTTCGTCATTTTCGAGTTCTGTTGCGCGCCAGCCATTATTCGTTGTTGCTGTAGCCATTTGTCTGGTCAATACCAAGGTATTATACCTGGGCAAATGGGCTCGGCGTTCGCCATGTCGCCGCGGCGTCTTTTTGGAGTTCAGAATAGGAGCCTTGTGGAAGGCGCTAGCTTGGCGCTTTCGCGAGCTGATACTCGAGTTTCGTAATTAGTTGATTAACGAAAACTAAGCTAACGTGTTAAATTGAGTTTGGGCCTGAGAAGAAGACGGTATTGGGCAACGCTCGGTTCACGTTACTCTATCTGGAGCACCGTTGACCGAATAAAAAGCTAAAAATTACAATTGTTTGGGAGGTTTTGGCTACAGAATTGCTTTTAATCTCTTGTACGCTAGATAATCATGGAGTTGGTAATTACCCAGCTCGTGGACTAACGGGGGGGAGGGGAACGGTCCTTATCGATAACTTCGGACTTTGATAATTTAACAGTTTTAGTTCCACTGAGCACAGTTACTTACGGTGGTATTTCAAGATAAACAATTGTATAAATTAAACGAGCAGGTATAAAATAATCGGAGGATGATAGCAGTATATACGATCAAATACAACTAGCAATCTCCTGGCTATACTTGGCACATGATTTGTAAGCGGTATTTGTATCCAGTTTGTATAGTTGGTAAACTTCAATCGTTTATAAGTTTAGTAACACCGTATACTTTATTCCGTTTTCAATCTCCATTTGTTCAAATAATCTGACAAGTATAAATAATCTTTCGGTTTGGAAATAATAAATTATAATAACCCACCAGTAACTCAGTTGTCTTTATAACATTAACATTGATCGATTTGAACTATATTGAACAGTTTGGGATTTTTAAAGATTACATCTAATCCAAGTGAGAAGCGCAGATCTCTCTTTTTAAGCAGTATTTAGTTATAATTCAAGTTACGAGCAATTAAACTACTTTTTGCCTTAGCCGATCGCAAGTGTTATGATAAAATTGGCATTAACTACATTTTAGCGAACAGTAAAATTGGTCGTATAGTTTTTGAGTAAAATCAAAAATATTTCAAAAACAATCAAATACAAATTTTTGGAGTAGAATAAATAATTAAAAATATGAAAGGATAGAAAAAACTGATTTTGAGTTTCAATTGATCGGACTGTTGCAATGTATAATTAGAAAAAGTTTCTTCTTTTCTTCCGATTTGGTGTAGGATGAAAAGTAATAAATTGGAAAGCAAAAAGTTTGAAAATTTCAATGTTTATAAACTTTTAGACCAAAAGTTGACTCCTACTTGGTATTCATTATTCAATATTATGTTTTTGTCATATTTTGCAAAAATATCCTTCAGCGTAGTAACTATGAACTCATTAAAATTTATATTGCTGAAACTAAGTTTTTAAAGTTAAAACACATTACATATATTTGTATGTACAAGTATTTACAATTCAAATTGTAATGCTTTTGTAAAAGCAAAAAAAAGCTTAAAAATTTTGAAGTTGAAATACACATCATGCAGAACATAAGCGAGCCAAGTTCTTTGAATTTGAATGCTGAATTCTAAGCATTTTTAAATTAGAATTCAGTTTATCTGATCGTGAATTGAATTTTTCGGTTCATACGCTGATGTCGTAAACTTTTCATTTGCTTTATAATTTTCTATCTTAAAATAAATTTAAGACAGGAAGGTTAGATCGAACGACTTTTTGACATAATAATGAATACCGGAATGGGCAATGTTCCAACACTGAAGCACATACTGAATAACAAAGCCAACAAAAACTTTTTAACTAGTTATTTCAATTTACCAAAATATTGTGGTCAACGGTTAAAGTTTAACTGACCCTATATAAACTTTAGAAATAACGTTAAAATGACAGAAACGTATTATTTGTTCTGGGCTATTTAAGTGCTCTGAGTTGAAGTTTCCTCGATTTACATGGCTTACACTACATAGTCCTTTAAAATTAACGCTCACGCTTTTAGAACTAATGCAGCAATGAAATGCTGCATTTAAATTAGCTACGTTCATTATAAATCTAATATTTATTTTATGAACTCCATTTATTATAAATTTGAATTTCAAGATTTCTTAAAAAAGGTCAGCTTGCTTTAAAATTTCAATTAAATTCAACAGTTCTACTGTATTTCGGGAACAATACGCTAAATGTAACAAGATTTAACAAATTCCTAACAGGAATATAAATATAAACATTACATTTTAAGGAACATTCAAAAATTTGCGTAAAAAAGGCCAAAAAATTGAATTTAATTGTTCAATGGCGTCCGAGGCCGTTAGCAGGCCCACTAACGAGTTCCCTACGGCTTGGATCCCATATTCTATGGCTAATTTTGAATTAAACACCGTCAAAATGTAATGCGATACCGGATTGGCTGATTTCATACGGTAAACCACGCCCATTGATGTATTTGATGTTGTATTGCATTTATTTAACAGACGGAGTTCATCATAACAAACCACTGATACACCCTACCGCGTGTTTTGCGTCTCTCCTAGCCTAATGCACTTCATACACCTATAACATGCTCAATGTACTCTCACATGACATTAACATCACATTAAAGTTGCGCGCGTTTGTTTACAAGCACTCCGCACTACCAGGTTTCTGGTGTCAATAATTGTTTAGATATATAATTATAATTAATTATTTTAAGTAGAAACATTCACCCTATACGGCAGATACAAGCAAATTACAAGAATTGGCAAATGGGCTTTTGGCCCATATCGGTTTGTCCTGATTGCCGCTTTTGTACCGCGCGAGCTCGTTGGTTCGTTGTTCTTAATTGTTTGTCCGGTCAATATACGGGTATTGTGCTGAATGAACGGTCTCGGTGGATCGCGCTTGCCCAGCGGCTCCTGTTTGCGCGTTAGCTGGCCCTAACGCGGTAGCCGGACTTGGGAGTCGCGGTTTGCGGAGAACCCCAGCTTAGCGCTTGCCTAACTTTTCGCTTTGACGAACTAGGTCGGTCGTGATTGGCGTTAATAAATTATAATGAATGAATAAAAGTGAAGAAGTGAAGATATGAAAAGTCGTAAGTTCGTAACTGGTCTTGTTTCGCAAGTCGCAGGTTAATGATAAATAACCGGACGTGCAAAATTTAGTGTAAGTTGTAAGAAGGGCGTTTGAAACTGGTTGAAACTACAAAATTGCTTTGGGCCCTTTGTACTTTATATAATTTTCGAACTGTCTATCGATCTCTCCGACGAACGGGTTTTCAGAGAAACCCGCGGCTTCGTGGAGTTTTTCCGCTTCCCTTCGATGGACTTCACTTTGGGGTCCTTATGCAACCGCCTGTTTAAAACCTGCCATTGGGCCTTTATGGCACGTTTCATGGATTTATTCTGCACTGTCTGGATACTTTTTACCAGCGTCATGCCGTTTTCTGTGTTTAGTTTCGTTTTCCGATCGAGCAAGGGGCCTAGCACCGCCATAAAACCCCTTGTTTAATCTGAAGACCTCACCGAAGTCTTCTGTTTGGGGTTACTCTTAAGGATTTGGATGTTCCATTCCAGGGAATTTAGGTGCCGACCATCCTGGAATGCTTCATGAACAATATGCTTGCTTCGTGATTTAATTCGGCCGCCCTTGAGAAGTATATTTCCGTGCCTTGCTGGGATTGACGTGTGGCATCATACTTCGAAGCTGTCAAGAGAGGCTTGAGGTGCTGACGGTGCAAGCTCACGAAGTACGCAATATTGTCTGTGTATAACAAGAGCTGCTTGGTGGGTGTCGATGGCGGCGATAATAAAGAGTTTGGAGGCCATTATTGAGCTCAGGAGACTTCCACTTCTATAACCTCTCAATCGACCGGGAGTCCTTCAGTTTTATCTTAAATTCCGGCCCGATAGAAATGGCCATTTTGCACTTCTCGGTGTGTTTTATGTGAAAAATCAGAACTTTATTATTTCCAAAATTAATTAATATTTGAAGTTTGACCATAGTTTATTCGTTTCATTTTATTGTTATCTATTCAAATAAATTTTTCTATCTATATAGAATGCCCAAGTTGCATTTTTAGCTAAAAGAACAACTTGCGGGAACAAGCTGTAATACTCTTCTAATAATATGTTGCTTGCTAACAGCAAGCTATAAGAACACGCTAAAAACGTGCTAATAGCTCTTAACAATAGCTGGCTGGCAGCAAGCTGCAATGAACCTGCTAACAGCGTTTTGATTCTAGCACGTTCTAGAAGCGCGTCATGGAGTATTTTGGTACGAGGTAAAATGTAATTTTATTTTGTGAAGACAACTCATATTTTTAAAAACTACTTCTCGCGTTTGAATTGGCTATTTAAAGCTGGAAACAAAAATGCACTGCTGCTGAAAACCTTTTCATCCTAAAAATAAGTGCATTTTGCAATTTGTCAATTTCTTGCCACTTATTGAATAATTTGGTACAAATATCACAAAGAAGTGAATTAGTAGAAGGGCTAAGCAGAATCTAGACCACTTTGATTACGTCCGTCCAAATTTGGTTAATTGAATTTTTATTGCACGGTCAGAGATATGTTTTTTGGTTTATTTTCAAGTATTCGATAATAAAACCATTGAGAGGACCTACTAAAGTACTTCGCAAAAACAATTGTGTAGGAACTTGTTTAATATTCAAAAAAAAGCTTACTGGTAAGCCTTATGGGCTTACTGCTAAGTGGTTTATCTTTCATGTCACCATAAGCGATGTTATCCATATTTGACCATCGGTGCAGTCCACATGCGTACACCTATATAGTATATTGGTCCTCTGAAACCAAAACCCAGCAGGTTTTGCACAAGTAAATTGCTTTGTAACGTGAAATGGGTAGCTCCGTTAGCTAAGCTTTACTCTAACTCAATAACAAGGTTAATTGAATTATTATTGATAAAAATTACAATATAGGACATTTTACGCTAAAGATTATAGAAAATCTCATAAATTATTACTTTTGTACCTTTGTTCTTTGAACCTCTATAATATCAATACTTCATTTATTTGCATCTGTATTTGCTTGACCCGCTGGCTTTTTTGTAATTGTATTTCTTTCTTATCAATATTGTTATGTCATAACCACGCTTAAACAAACACAATTAATTGATTCGTTTTTGTTGATACTTCTGGTATTAACTTGTTTTGTTCCATTAATTACATTAAAATTTTGCAATATACCTTTATAAATCTACCAAAGCTAGCAACCTTTTTTTTTAAATTTTAGTAAAGCAGCAAACTTAACATATTTGTCTTGGGGATTACGCGTTTCATTAGTGTAACACAATTTTGTAAATGGAACTTACGTTTTTAATTATTACTTGAAATATGAAAAATATGAAAAATCTTTAAAAGCTGCTTCATATACATCTAGACATGTTATAATTAATGCTTTTATGCTGTTGAGCCAGCACGGAAAGACAACGGCCATGAAGTAAAGATAAATTAAAAATTGTAGAATATGATAAAAAAAGTACCCTGTAGAATATTAACAAGGATGCATTTGCAATTTTTCTATGAAAACTTAATCTCGAATATTTTGCAATTAGTTTCGTTTTGATTACTAGAAATTCAAACTATAACAAAAGCGCCCCACGTTGGACGTCAGTTGTCACGATTTTGATTTCTCTAGAAATCGGTAAAATATTTTCGGGATCAGTCGAGATCATAAGTAAATAATCAGGGAAATTAATAGCAGTTGGAGAAAGTTTCAAACAAATTAGTAGTTGATCGCGCTAACTACTAGGCCAATGATAGTCTTTGTAATATTATCCAGGTGTAGGTAAATTTTTTTTCTCTTTGTTAATTTTGTAGAAAAATTGTAACAATATCCGGTTAAAGAATTTCTATAATCTCTGAAAATAAGAAATATAAACTAAAAAAATATTCTTGCTTTTCTGAGGTTGCAATATTTATTCCTTTTATTCCAAATTGCTTTGAATTGAATTTACATTATAGAATGATTTGTGACAGTTGCAATCAGTTTTGTCTTTTGAAGCATTTTCCAACATTTTTTATGAGATCATTTTGAAAGAAAATAACAGTGAGAGAAATAAATTTTTGTTAAAAATAAAATCTTTTAACTAAAAATTGAAAGCGCTGATTAAATTAGTTTTAACAGGTATGGTTTTTGAGAAGAAACGTGAGATGTAAATAAGGCAGACTACAAAATTATTCACGCTTGCACGTATCATTTGTAGAAGTAGAAAATAAAGCTTAACATGTATGGGTTTCGCGTAAGCAAAAACGTACCAAAATTTCTTACACGGCATCGAAAATAAATTCAGCTCATGTTCAAATTTCTTACGTCTTTTTTTCTTTTTGCGTCAAAATTCACGTCTAAGGTATTATTTTGTCGATGAATATTTACAAATTACCTTCTGGTAACCTAAAATCAAGCTTTTTACAAAAGAAAAGTACCTATTGCAGGTTATTAAATTATATTTGTTCTTAAAGTAAACAAATTTAAGATCTGAAATAGTTAGTATGAAGGTATGAAATTTTATACTATGATAGCGCAGCGGAGTAATGTATTTCTTCTTCCAAATATTAAAAAATTTATGTATTCAATAAAATCTGCTTTGCGACTTAATTCTTCCGGCTGGCTTCCGGAGTGCACAACTTGAAGATGAGTGAATAGCAATTAATTAAGTTATTTCCTTAATTTTATTAACTGGCGTAATTTTTCTTCACCATTATTGCAGTATTTTGCGTTAATCCATTTTATTGTGTCGGTTTTCTCGATTTACAACGATGAGCCTAATGGCGTTAATGTAGTGTCCACTAATTCGTTACTGCTGGAACGGCTAACTTTAGTGGTCACTAATGTAGCTTTCTGCACTACTTGTTAAATAGCCAGATAATGACTGCAAGCTTAAATCAATTAAATGCAATACTTTTATTGAATTTCCTTTGTAGAATTAAAATTGCACGTTCAATTTTAAAATTATTCAATCATTTAAATGGCAAATCCCTTTATAAATTCATATAAGCTGGAATTAAATTAAACTTCATTTAAGCCATAATTGGAAAATTAAATTGACTACATGCTTTTAACAACATTGCATCTATTTTTAATTGAAGATGAAGTAGATTAGAATTAAATAGTAATTTAAACTTTCGAGTTTTTGCTTATGTAGCCAATGGTTTCCGTTTAATCTGTTCTTTTGTTAATATTTGCATCGCAGTTGTACATCTTCATCTTCTTTTCGAATATATTTAGTCTACTTTATCATGAACTAACCTAGTAACCCAGTAAGCCAAAAATTGGTTTTACTTAATTAAGTTTTCCTTATGTTCGCCATGATTGGCGTTTAAAGCGCGGAGTTAACCAACTCAAATACATTGTTTATCTACAAAATTGCATTTTATTATCACAAAGTAATAGAACTTATAAATTCCATGAGCATCAACTAATTAAATATTTAATTATCATGTAAAATAAATTAAATTTTATATATAACGAAAAATTTGAATAAATGACATCACAACTTGTTAATTAAAACGTCCAACAGCTAAATATTCTAAACTATAAAAAACAGCAAACATATAAAAATTTTATTAATGGAACTCTACAGGATCGGGCTTAAAATATATATTTTTTGAATTAAGCGAGAATTAAAGTTTTTAAATGAGAGTAATAGGTTAAAATGGAATTTTAACGAAATTGCTGAAGAATTTAATCATCTAAGTTATGTGTATATCACGAAAGCCTGTTTCTGCTTGAAATTCACGAAATTCTGCTTGAAAGATAATAAAAATTTAAAAATTAATGTTCAAAACGCGAGACCGTAAGGTCGAGAATATTATTATTTACTTTAACAAAATTTCGTAAAATTATAGGTGCCGTTAGTTACGTAACTGAATTCATGGCTCAAAAGAGTATATAACACGATAGTTTCCCAAATTAATATTATTATGTTTTCATAATGCAACAAAATATAAAATTGAATTATTATAAAATACCGTGAATTGAGAGTTTATGACACATTTGGTCGAGCAAGCGTGTTTCGTTCTTATTATATTATACAAGGTATATCTGATGAGTATCCAATAAGAACAAAACACGCTTGCTCGTTACATGGTTGATCTAGATCTGAAGTTTCCTAGGACAAAGCAAGCATTCCAGCCTTAAAAAATTTCTAGTCTGGTAGTTTCGTCTGCGGGCTTAGGAAGTGTGAGTTTGTGGTCCGCGAGATCCGAAAGGTTCTATTATTTATCCTTCCTCCACAGGCAATAGTAAACCCCCGAGATAATCTGCATTAAAAACTCTTTATAAAATGGATTGGTCCACAGTTCGAATGCGAGACTAGCATAGCAGAATCTAAATCTCGGTGATCACAAATCACAAGCAAGCGAGATCACCTTGTAACACCGACGTACCCCTTCAAATTTGAGGAGCGGCTAACTTTCTTAAGACGTAAAGATTGCCTTCTTTAACAATAAATCAGACGGTTACATAACAAGGGTCTTCCAAAGGCAGATACGTCATTGGTGATGATACTAACGCCGCATTCTACAGAAGGGTTTTTGATGTATGGATGGTTGCATATCTAGCGAGTTAACATTTCCTTACAGAGTTTCCTGCAACCTGCAATATATGGAGTTACTATATATTATGATTTTTACTAACAGACGTGAGAAAATCGTGATGGATTATCCTGACGGGAGTAAATTATTTATATTAATTAAATAATTAAAAATATTGATTTGGTATTTAAAGTAATGAGAGTAAGGAACAAGAAATTTAATTTAAAACCCCATTCTTCTGTTTGATGATGTTTTTCTAATAGTTTATTTGAGAAATTGTCATTAACGGAAACAAAAAGTGGAGAAGTAACTTCATTTGTTATTCAGAAGCAAATGACTCATTATTGATTTTTCAAGAATCACTCTACTTCTTTTGCGCTTAACACAATATTTGCGAATACTTTACAACTCTGGTCAAACACTTGATTAAATTACAACTTTCGGATATCCGTATTGCAAACAATTTTTGATGAAAAATCCTTTGAATTTCTTCAAACATTATTTTTATTTTATAAAGTTAACTTTGCTGAGCTTTCGTTTATTTACCTTTCTGTAAAAACTGTATTTTCAAGTTTAGTAATTCTTTGAAAAAATAATAACGACGCTAGCTCCACCTACAAGTATTGTAATCGGCAGCGAATTAAAAATTTTAAATTTGTAAGAATTTATCATCTTTTTGTGTATCTCGAAACTTGGTAAGTCTACAAATTTAATGACAAAAATTTGAAATTAAAATTTCGTCGGAGCCCATTTAAGAATTTTACTTTTTTTTTTTGAAATTCTACGTTATAATATTTAAAATACAAACAACGCACCGTCATAAATAATGCAAAATATTGTAGAAGTGTTGGATAGCTATAATATGAGCGGAAGTCAAAGAGAATATCCTATCAAAGAGGTCGTGATCCATACAGTCATCCCCATCTCCTCTATTTTCGATTGAGCTTCGTTAGTGCAAAATATCGTTACGAAAGATTTTGTTGTACTTCAGCTGTTTCGAAAATAAGAAACGTAAACCATATTTTCGTTTTTATTGTTTTTCATGATTATATGGCTTAAAATATAAACTTTTAAAATAAAAAATATCAAACAAATTCAAGTTTTATTAAAGTTCATTCAAGACAAAACCGTTTCATCTACATACGTATCTGTTTTTTTGGAAAACTTATATATTATTTAAATGTTTTGCAGAATTTAATAGGTACTGTAAAAAAAATTTTTTTTTAGATTTTAAATACTGAGCATCCGTCTACAAATAATACCAAAATAGCTATGTATACTGATGATTTGAAAAAGATCCGTTGTGTAATTTTGCTGTAAGAAATTCCGTAACATATCATTATTTTTCGAACTGTTTTGCCCCCTTAACGCAAATATTTTGTTTCGTTCGCCTCTTGCAATAAAATTGGAAAAGCGAAATAAAGAACGAGATTTGAACTTTCGATTCTCCGACAGCACTCGACAGCATTTTTTCATGTGTTAAACATTATATTGTTATTTTTATAGATATAAGTTTTGCTTGTTTGGATTTTCACGTCCAATTTTCACTGATTTAATATAGAAGTGGGCTAATAAGTGCCCGTGGCTTACGAACGTCATCAGCTTTAATACCCTAATATAAAGTTATTAAGCATAAGGCATAGCTTTGAACTAGACCAGTTGGGTTTGCTTAGTCCTTAGGGAAAGTGGAATAACTACAACTCCATCATTTGAATTTACATTCATGGTCCTAAATATATAATTTCATTGTATAATCTAAACTTTTCTTATATGTACAATAATGCTAGTCATATTAGTCGATCAACAGCCTAATTTAATTAATTAGTTTAGTTTCTGACAAAACTAACACTTCAATATGAATTTTGTAACCTATTTTTTTGGGGCATAAAATAACTGGGCAAACTTTCATATAATATGATAAATTTTAATTTAATCAGAAAAAAGCGTCTTAAATTAAAAAAACACTTTTAAACATGCCAAATCGGCGCCGCCGCTCGGCGCTAAGCCGACTCGATACCCGCCAACGAGACGTCAGGACAATAGACGTAAAGTCATTTCGGCGCCAAGACAGCTCCGCGTCAGAACATCTCGGCACCAAATTATGTCGGCACCGGTTAACTCGGTGCCAATTCAGCCATTTTTAAATTTTTTTTAAAGCTTTGTTCACAAAATTGCTAGGTTTCTAAAGTTTCTTACAGATAACCATTAATTGCAATTTATTATTATTATTTATTATAAGGATTATTCAAAAATTCGCGAAAGAAAGTCTAAAAACCTCATGCAAGTTTAAATTGGCTGTTTCCAAAAGGTTAGTCCCGCCCACGGCCTGCATTTTTGTTATACATCCAAATTTAAGTAAAATAGTATTTTTTATTGTTTTTATTAAGAACAATCGCTCTAAACTTTAGATTTAAGAAAATAACAAAAACGTAAAGCAAGTTTGTCTTTGGGCCTGCTGTTTTGATAAATGAAAACGGACTGAAAACCACCTAAACCCGAAAAACACGGATCTGTAAGTCCCCGAACTCATTAGAACATCCCTGTGACGCTACGGAAACACTCAAAACAATTTAAAAACATTCCCGAAGCCGGCCTAATTCGAAAATTACCTATCAAGAAATATCGGGATTTTTGTTTTTAATTTAAAATTTGGTTATAATTTACAAAATTCAATTTAAAATAAGTTTATGAAAAGTTCTTAGCAGCTGCACTGCTAGAAGTCAACTGCAGCCGGTTCCGGCCAGTTGAGCTCATTACCTATTTACGTCGTGTGAAGTCAGTCAACAGAATGAGGAAATCTAATTCGTTTATGTGCAAAATCAAAACCACAAGTTTGATTATTACGGGAATAAAAAAAAGGTTTTCAGGCGCATATGTGGGGGATTTAAGGTCCTATCTCGTTTACTGAAGTTAACCGAAGACGGTTAAGGCTTGACACTTAAGTGCGGCGACTACTAAGCCGAGAAACTCGGAATTTTGAAGTTTTGGCTTGATGATTGCCACCCGAAACTATTAAAAACTGGGTTATAGATATTTTCAAATTCGGTTTCAGCAGCCGGGGGGGTCTAAATTCTGAAACCTGTCACTATAAAAAAGAAGCCGAAGTACAAAGTTGAACGATCCTCTGTCCAGCAATAGATAAGGAGGGTAAAAAAATATATAGAGAAAAAGTCATGTCTGTTTATCTTTGACTTTCCCTTTTTTTTCTTTTTTGCTTTGCGCGGGAAGAGGGAATCTCGTGCGAGACTACGGCTTACGGTGTGAGACTAACACTCACTAAACCCTTTCCCCACCTCCGTCCGTGGGCAGGGAATTAACTTAGGCAATTTAGTATCACGAAAAAAGTCATGTGTTCTTGGACCTTCTAAAAAAAATATGAAAATTATTACCAGTCAGTGCGGCCTTCAGGCCCCACAACTTGGGCAATCCTGTTTTAATATAATTTAGGACTTAATTGCTTTGGTAGAAATATTCAAATTGCAAAATTATGCCAAGAAACAGTTGTATTTGAAATTTCTATCCAGTGCGCATGCGTACAATTAAATGTATTCGAAAAGCATTTGGCAAAATCAGGCTTTATGAATTTCTCCAAAAATAAATTTAGAAAACTAATGTTAACAATTAGTTAGGTATTGAAATAATAAATTAGTTGTGATTAATCAATAAATAATAATCAATAGAACTTCTTGGACTTCTCTTAATGTATAGCATTAAGAGGCTAGGGTTTTTGTGGACTTTTCATGATACATAATTTACTTTCATGTAAATTAATTTGTGGCGTTGAAATGCTTTTATTTTATTAAATTTAATTAACCCTTCGTTAGGCGCGTGGTCTACGCATGCAGACCAGGGTTCTTTTATCCAATGTATTTCTGATGGACTGGTGTACAATTGAAAATAGCGGGCCTAACGAAGGGTTAAGAGAATTACTTTGTAATTCGTTGATTTAATTAATTGAGGTGCTTAAAGTAACAATTATTGCTATATTGCGGTTATGTATCTTTATTGTATTGTTTATATTCATATCAGACGCCACTATTATCTCTGTGTTTACAACGTGTAACATTTCCTTACTAGTTACTATGCTCAATACGAATTGAATATGAATTTGCCTTTGAATGAACCTCTAGAAACCTAAAAGCATCAGCCAGAGGCGCTCGTACTTTGTGCGAGGCTGAGAATTTAAGAGCATACGTTTGAGCTGCATTTCAACTGTTATTACATTACAAATTTTAATTAAATAATATGCAATTTGCATTACATTTCCGTTAACGGATAATTTGATTAACATACCTGTGTATATAGTATTATATCACAATTTATCAGTGTTATTCCTGAAGCTTCTCCCTTCATGTGGTTACATTATATTTCATTAATTTAAGCAAGCTCTTAGTAATCAGCATATAATATTACTAATTTTAACATTAGTCAAAAAGATACTTTTCAATCGGTTAGTATAAAATCATAAACACGTGGCGTACTGAAAAGTTCCCATCTACTTTTCCGCCCTAGGGTGGAAAAGTGAATAATCAGGTATGTATTAAAAATATACTTCTTTAGGTTTTTTAAAATTTGTCTAACACTTCAAATATTACATCTTCATGTATTTCGTTGGCGATAATTAAATAAATCGGTTCAAAATAATAACATAACCTATAAAAAAATGTAATATTACTTAAAACTATTTGGAATATAAAAGAAGAACGTATAAAAAATATACCCGACAAGAAAATAATATTTAGAAACCACCTACTTAATAAACCATTAGTTAAGATATAAGTAAAATTTATGTTTGGCATTATAATAAAAAGATGGAGTTGAAATACGCCAAACGACGCCATATTGTTGTTTATGGGGAATATCTTCGCGTTTGATTACAAAAAAATGAAAGTTTCATTTTTATGTTGACGTTAGTATTTGGTCACTTTGATGTCTATATTGGAATATGGATACACATAAAATAAGGGTTTTTAGTTTGTTATATTTAAAGCTTCTATAAATATTTTAACAAGGGTCCCTGTAAAATGGAAACAACTTAAAAAAGATATTATCACTATCTTACAAGTTATTTTATGCATCATAAAATGAAACCCATAATATTATGTAGTTTTTACGGTTTATATACTTCCTTGGCCCGAGTTTAAGTAAACTAATAGGATACTGCAATTTTACTTTGGAAATTACGTGAAAATTTCCAATTAAATTTTATATTTGCGGTAGCAGGAGTGCAAAAGTTTTTGACCAGCTCCTGTATACATTATTGTATTTTTACAGAAAGGATTACTTGTGCAACTTTAGGCGAAAAAGACTTCAACGTAAATTGAATCAATAGGAGCTGGAGTATGGAGTATATTGTACAAATTGACATTTTGACAGCCTTTCAAAGCAATAGACTCCTTTTAAATGACATCAGATGGCAACAGCTATTTCGTCTTAAAAGGTGCTTCCTTTCAATATGATACTTTTTAATGGTTGAAAGTAATGCTACTTGGCATTTCATCAATGAAATTTTTTCTTAGTTTTCTTTGTGGAAGATTTACACGTATATATTTCTTTTATAACTTTTATCTAAATGTCGGTAGAGAAAAGGATCATAGTTTGGAGTTCTAAATTTAAATTTAACCAATGTTCATTTTTACGAATTTTAATTTTAAAAAGTTTATCATTTTCCGGTGAATATTTTTGATTTATTTTACCAACTGTTTACGAAAATTGAGGGAAAAATATTGTCTTAAAGAATTTATTCATGACAAGGCAAGGGTGAAGTATGAAACTTCGTTTAAAATACAGGGAGAACAATAAAGTTAGATCTACTGATTTACATTTTTACTCAGAAAGTAAACCATAAAATAATAGTGAGTTTTTGTATATAAATAAATTTATTTCTTTCAATTAAACATATACTTTAAACAAATAAAGCCATGTAAAGATTTATTTGTTTCAAATAAACTAGGTTTACCAAAATCTCGAAATAGCCAGCATAAGAAACTTAATAATAGTCTTATGCCCGGTTGCACAAAGGTGAGTTAAAATTTAATCTATGATTAAAATTTTACAACAATATTACGTTATATTCTGATACAATTTTAATTGAGGATTAAATTTTAACTCGCCTTTGTGAAACAAAGCAATAATATATTGTAATGTTCGGAATTGTAATTTTAAAAAATTTAATAAAATCACACTTCGCACCCGGATATACTCATTTTTAATGAGAATGGACTTTTAAATTTAATTATTTCAAGTTTACTTAATTATTTCAAATTTAAATTTATAATTTCACCAATTAATTTTGCCCGGCTAATTTGTAATTCAAAATTGTAATTTTTCTTTCCAATATAAATTTAACCTCGTCCATACGGTTGTGCACTCCAGGTGTGCAACACAAATATTGCCAGTTATCTTCAGGGGAGCATTAAGGGGCGAGCAGGGGGCCCACCGCCCTAAGCCTTCAAGGAAAGGGGCCCGATTTACGTGAAATTATTGTTAAAATTATGAGTTAAGGCTTATTTAATTCTTTTTTCATAGCCATGAAAGCATTTATTTGATAAAAATTTAATTGGATTTTTGAGGTTACTTTTGTATTACAAAAAACCTTCAAAAATTTCTAACGTTTAAATCCTGTTGACTTTGAAAACTCAAATTTTTCTACCTGCGGCACTCGTGGGGACTTCACCCCTCTCCGCCCTTTTGGGAGCCTAAAAATACTTTAGAGTCCCGTGTCCCAGAGTGTCTTAATCCCAACATTTAAAAAATTTCCAAGTTGGCTCCATCTTCCAGATAAAGTGCAAAGGGATGAAGCTTTGAACCTTCATCTTTGCCAAGCGATGAAGACTTTAAAATCCAGAATTAATATAATGCCAGAAGCAAAATATCTGGACCAAATTAGTTTCCTTGGAGAAAGAATCGCAGAAGCAGCCAATGGAAACATAGTAGTTGGGGGACTGCTGGTGATACTAAGTAAGTCTTCAGATTGGAGTAATGCGTAAAAAAAGTAAGGGATGCACTGGAGGGTATTCCATACCCCCCAGACCCCCCGTTTATTAATTAGCTACGATAAAGTTGCAATAATAAATAAAACTGCCTAAAGGCCATTTTATACTCTCTAGAAAGATATAACCTGCATTTAAGCGTGTACGAAAATAAAATTACTTTTATGTTCAGCAGCGGAAGTAGCTTATTTTGGGCCTGAACATATCGTGGGCTTCCTAATACTTCTTACCTTATATCTCTTCAAATTGCTTGAGCTTAATATAATTGAATTTCAGTTTTAAAGATACAAAACTGTTGGTGTAAACCGGGGGGTACGGAATACCCTTCAGTTCACACTTTCTTTTTATTGGTGAATTGCTCAGCAGCCAATGCCGGAAGGTTTTTTAGACAGATTTTATTCGTTATCTGGCTTTTGAGCCATGGTGATCGTCACCGTCCAAAGCGGATACGGCACTTGAAGAAGAAGATCTGTTCACCACTGACGCGTAAAAATGGGTTAATGAAAATCCCGGCACCATAATTCATGATTTATAATGACTTAATTTTTTCAAAAACCTGAAATAGTAGTGAATCTCTCAACTTCAACATTACAAATTTTTCAGCGGATATCTAAGATATCAACTCGTGGCCAGGTCAATTCGGCCCAAAGTCATCTCTGAAACTGATTTCGCACCGACTTAGCAGGCGGAAAACTGGCCGAGCTCACCTGGCGCCGATAAATTTGATGCCGAGTCGGCGGCGCCGAGTTGTCCTACGTCGCATAGCTTTACCTTTATTTTAACTTTTTTTCTACAATTCAGGAAATGAAACAGAACATTTCTAGTACTAAAGCAGGAAAAGCAGCAGGTCTTCTACGAATTTATCTAAAGTAGCGAAATACCTAAGATTTTAACTTGCCAGAGCTTTCAAAGACATTCTGTTCACCGACATACTGGCAAATTAATTCTCTAAGACCACATTTATTGCAGTTTTCAGACAATGGCTAGCATTATCGATTTAGGACATAGCGTCGAGAGCTGGGTACAAATTATCGTGTGTTAGGATAACATTTAGATGTTATCGATCAGTTAACTTGGAGAAAATATTAAAAGTAGTAAGTAGGTGGTTTTAATTCCAGTTAAACCAAATAAAGGCAATAATACGTAATTAAGTAGCATGTTTATTTAAATTCGTGTATTGTAAAGAGACTTTATATTCTCCCCATATGCAGACAGTTTTAAGCAGTCTAAATAGTGCACGGCTAGACTGAAATGATGAAGGCACCCAACGGTCAAGTCAAAGCTACTTCTGGATAATATTGATATCAATGAATGGTCAATTTTGTAAACTACGAATCTTTCAGTGGAAAGGACTGTAATTAAGTTATAAATCATTATGGATGATATGCAAACTTATTAAGGCAGTGGAGTGCAATAAACTCTTCTGCATGTCATGCCATTGCGGTGTAGCTATAAAGCAATAAGTCACTTAGCATTCTTGCTGTTGCAAATGTTCAAAATCTGGGTGAAAATCTAATTTCTCGAGTGGCTTGGTAACGGCAGCGACATGCGATGTTCTTAAATCGTTCACCATGCGGTCACCCATCCAAGTGCTTTATAAAATTTTCATATATTTTAAATCTTACCTCCTTTACTGGTTTACCCCCTTAATATTTAATAAACTATTAAATTTAGTAGGAACAGCATATTTTTGGATTTTAATGAAACAAGCAAATATAAATTCATTTGTAAATTTAAAGTAAAAATGAAACTTTCTCGTTCTTCAATAAAAGTTAGATTCCTGCGTACTTGCGAATTCAAGTCTTGTTACTTAAAATTTATTTTTAGTGATATTTTTTTGGAGATCACCGTTAATTAAATTTTTCAATAGGAATTTTAATTAGAGGCCGATCAATATCGATTAAGCCCCTAATTTGATGAGTAAAATTTCCTTTTTAATTCAAATTTCAATTACATATTGAAATTTAAATAAAATAAATTAAATTAAAATATTTCCTTTCAATATTTGTTAAGGTTAATATGTTTAGGGCCAAATTACATAAATGAGATTTTAAAAGTATATTTAAAATTTTAATTAAATGTAAAACAAAAAAAATAATTTAAAATTTTTTGTAGATGACAGTTACAAATTTATTTTGAATAGGAGCTTAGCAGTTTGTACACGATTTGAAAAGATAATGAAGAAAAACATTGATAAGTCTGAGTCATGAATTTTAAGGAAGCAAATCTTTTCTGGTTTGAATATTGTAAAGCCACTAATCCGCAATTTCGAGAAGGTTTATTTTTTCTTGCATTTCCATTTAAATTTAAAGCTTTATATTTTCTTGCCTTGTATATTTATATCTAGGTATTAAAATTTTTCGGAGCGGATCCAAAGGCAACTACCGGAAAATAGATGCAATATGCCATTATAAAAACGAAACATGTCGAGAAAGAACAAGCGAAAACTTTAGGATGCAAAGAAATTTGGATAACTTATACGTTAAAGATCAAAGATGATATTTAATATGAAATTTATTCAAATTTGTTGTTTATAATATTCCATTATAAGTTTCACAAATTAAATTATTTCAAAATACTTTCCATTATTTTTTTCATAAGTAAGATAGGCAGCTAGCAGATATACAATTTTTTTACGCAGTTTTGTGTAAAAAAATTAATTTTCGTATTATTTAGTAATTTTTAGTAACCAAAAAAAGCTAATAAAAATTTATAAATTATTAGGGGGGTCATAGCAATATTTAATAAATTATATTATTAGTGTTGTTTATCGTAGAGGTTTGTAATAAAGAACACTCTGTATATAGGGTAGAGCATTAATAATTTGTTTGAGGTTTTGATAAGACCACAAAAGGCATTTAAAATTTAAAAACGATACTGTAATTTTGAAAGAGATTTCTTACAAATGAAGTATTTTAAGGACGAAATCATATTTAATAACTTTAAAGAGTTTTATAGGCTACACCGATATTAATTGGACTACATTTTCATCTTTTAACATTTCCTTCTTCTCTTACGATTTAATATTTCTATATTACACGCTTAATTGTCAAATTTTGTCCGCGCACACCCCGTTTCCTGAAATTTTATAGCTCCAGAATAAAAGTCATGAAAGGATTTTACTGTTACAACTCGCAATTATTTTACGCCTCTCTAATTACGAGGACCTGGCTTTTGAATAAGTTTCTCATTTCACTTTTGGATTCATCTTTCAGTCAAGTTTTATTAAAAAAATATATAACATATTAATTTTTCAAAGACTTTACGAAATCAAATGGAAAATTTTGTTAACAGAGCCAGGATCTGGTAACAAGAGAAAAACTAGAACGTAAAATATCAAAGATTAATTATACAGCAGTTTAAAACTTTTTTATTGAAAGCTTTCAGTTTAACTATTCGTTCGAGCAAATTCTATAGTTTGTAAACTTTTAAACTTGGAAAACTTTTTGAATGAATGTTTATCAAAGTTTTAAAGTTAAAATTTTGATTGAAAGAAATAAAAATTATACTTACAAAATAATTTTATCAAATTTTTCATATTTTCCAAGTGTAAACAGTAGTAAATTTTTTTGTAGTTTTATTAGGTTTTAATTAACAATTTAAAAAGTTTTTTCATTCCTTTTTTAATTAGGCTTTTCATGTCGAAAATACCAGTTATATAAACAATTGCTTCAACAATTTTTTAATTCTCATTTCAGGCATGGTTTTCAAGAGCTTAATTAAAAGTTTATTAAAAGAATTTTCAGATGTTTTAGGTAAAAATTTTATTTGCTTCAAAAATCACATTTCAATTATTGTTCCTATCATATATATTATATATACTATAATATATAAAAATGAATGTTTGTTTGTTTGTTCGTATTTTATGTATTGTTAGACCCTTAAATCGATTTGAACTAAACTTGCCGCACTTACTCAGTAGGACTTGGAAAAGGCTTTAGTGCAAGAAAATGTTAAAAAGGTTGACAGGAGAGCGGGATCTTACCAAGTTATGTGACGCGCATGAATGGATTAACGAGATTCGTAGTAATATATTTTATTTTATTTTATCCAGCTAGTTTAATAATAAAAAAAATGTCAATTTTATCAAAATATGCTGCTAGAATTTAGTATTAATTTTTTCCCGGTAAATATCAAATTATAATTTCAGTGCCCCCCTGCCCCTATTCAAAGCTCCTGTCTATAGGACATTATTTTGCTTCATTGCTTGCAGGTTTAGTCCAGATCCGACACAAAATAAATTGAACGAAAGAATTGAAATTTATAAATTGAAAGAAAGAATTAAATAAATTGAAAAAAAAATTTTAAAGGAAAATCTACGGAATAATAAATATATTAATTTTTATTCTTAGTGAAATTTTAATCAAATCGATTTCAAATTTGCTACAAAACAATGTACTATATTATAAAGTTTTTGTGTGTAAATCAAAAGGATTTGTAAGTAAAAATAAATTCGGGTTAGTAAAAGCTTTTGGGTGCAAGCATTTGATTGAAGGTAAGAGGATTTTTTACTTAAAGTTTCAATTTTCTGTGAACAATCCCGTATTTGCTATACTTAGAACGAAAACGACTACCTACAGCGTTCTCCTGGGATTTGACACCAACGGTTTATGCAAAATTCATTCTTTAACCATGTCGGTTTTTTTATATTCAAGACTGCATGGTTAAACTCATAAAAATGAACTGTAAATAAAGCTGATTGAATTTCTTAAGCGTTTTTGATAATCGTAAAATAAAGATAACGTTTACCGCAGTCGCTTCGTATAGCAATTTTTTAAATCCAAGTATTTTTCAAAAATAAAAAATTTTCAAAAAAAAAATTAAATTTTTGTAAAATAAAAAATTCCACCTGTAGTCGAGTGATTCTTTAATCTAAATGAGACCGGCTAATCGGTTAATTTATTCAAAGCTAAATAATAAATGTAAATAAGCAGTGGAAGGAAAAGTAGAAAAGCAATTTGTTATGTGTAAAGTTACAAAGAAGGCCTAACAAAGAACGCAGCATTTTATTCTTTGGCACATTTTATTTTGTTATGCAGTTCGGCTAGGGAGAACGGGGCTAGCTGCTACAATTTTCAGTTTACAATAATTCGTTACGATTTCTAAAAATGTAATATTAAAGTTAGAAAACTTTGAAAAAATATGAAAAATCGGCAGTTTGGTTAAGTACACGTCGGCAAGATTCATGGTCATTTGAAATAATGGTAAGTTCAATTTTATTTTTGGTGTAGGAACCGGAACGTTGCGAATACTCGATCTGGTTCAAATCGTCGCTGCCGACTCGGCGGCTAGCCGGTTTGCTGATAAGCCAACTCAGTGACAGGATCACTCAGCGCCAGGCTAACTTGGCGCTAGGTCAACTGAGCATATTTTTAAATTATTTTTGATAATTAGTGCCCGACCTTTTGGTTCGATTTCGGTCAAAAACGCAAGTTACGGCGGCAGTTTCTGTTTCGGCCAAGAATTGCCCGAAATATCGGCTTGGCCGAAACTAGCGTTCGTGTCGTTTCGGGTAAGTTTTAAACGAATTATACCATTAATTTTGTACCTATACATATTATATTCTAAAAATGAATTGATTTCCTAATAAATCAATTTCCAACCTAGAGAAAAAACTAGATTTCGGAGTAGGAATAATGAAAGTTAACTAAATTTTGACTTAACTATATAAGTTTCGGTTTCGCTTACGGTTTCGGCCGAAAATAGAAGAGTAGTCGAATATTCCGTTACGGTTTCGGTTGCGACTGAAAATCGTGTTTCGGTCGGACACTATTGATACGTAATCCTATACGTGACTCCGGTCAATATCGGAGTCACGGAAACCCTGAACGTCCTTCTTGGGCGACAGTTATCAATCGCATGACGGACGCAGCAGGACGGTAGCTTGCGCGAACCGGTTACAACCCACCTCCCATGTCACAAGAGGGGCAAATTCCCTGAGTTACTCGTGGTCGAACCTGGATACTTTCCTACACCAGATTCTGTGCGACTGTTCAACCACAACCACTACGAGATCAACACCTAAACGGGCAGACAGAGCCAGGCATAGCAAAGTCTGGGGCGTCGGTCCCAATAGTACCTCATGTTTGCGTTCCCTTCGGGAACGGTCTTCGTTGTTGCTTGCATCACTTTGTGTGTCCTTAGACATGGTCACCATTGAGATTTTCAGCTATAGCCGTATCGTTATCCCCTTTTGCTAAAGACCGTGTGCAAACTCAGTGATCCGTAAATATGAGTCCCGGTCTCCCAGTTATCTATTAGATGACCCAAGTTGTTGATGATGGTCGAATGAGCAAGTTCCTCTTACCTCACGTTATCGTAAAGGCGGTAGTGCAGGAGAACATGCTGCCTTACCTCCGCATCTCAACATTCCTCTTCTGGAAAGTCCGCCAAGCCAAATTCATTAAGTTGATGGTTAAGGTTGCCGCCGTGTCCACTCAAAAGAAAACCTAGATATAAACTCGGTTCAAACCATTCTTTCTCGATAGCAAAGTCAACATCTCCCACAAAACATCAGGTGGTTCTTCTTTTCTCTGTCGTATTCCATTGCTTACTCTACTCCATTTAAAGTCTGCTGTTGAGTAGATTTTTGAATAGTACTCTCACGGTTATATCAAGGTTGTGGTTACAGTTTATTTTGAACATATTACCGATTGTAAAAACCATAAAAACACGTGCAAAGATTCCATATTTGCGGCAGCCCACTCCCAGTTAGCCAACGTCAGGTTTATTTCACGCCGAGTCGTCTAGCACACCATAATTTACTCTCTCTTGTCGGTTACTGGTAGTTTTCTATGGTTTTTCCATTCAAAGTAGGAACTTTACAATTTTATTTTGAAAATTAATTTTTAATATATGTTTTCACATCTACAAGTCAATCGCAGCGTTACAAAGGCATTCTGTTGACGGTACGTGTACTCAACGTAAATGCTAGCATTAGCGTATTATCGTAGTAGAAGCCTACTGTGCTTGATTCGGATGCCATGGGGGAATAGTAGTGCGGTTGTTTAATAAATTTCAGGCAAATCATGAAGAAGTTATGACACTGACGCTAATTTGATTTTTAGAGATCTCCTGATTCACATTCCCATTAAGCGCTTTCCTTTAATCTCTGAGAGCTATTCACGATCAGATTGCATGTGTTCAGAGCACATTTAGATATATCTCGTTAACGGGGTGGCGAAATACACCACCGGGTCTGGTTTGGATCAAAACAAGAATAGGATATTCTTGCTATTTTAACTAAATACCTGCAGGAATAAAGCACAACAATTTTATTAAAAAAATTTCGACAAAATTGTTGTAATTTTTAAAATACTGTTTTTTGCGAAACGTAGATTAAAACCAGCCCCGTATATTTTGAGAGACTGCAGATATTGAAGTCTAATGAGTTAATGGCAAAATTGTTTGGAAACTGTGTAATAAATATTAAATTTTTTAGGTTAACTAGACATCGGTTAAGCACTTGTTTAAAGTGTAGCGGGAACTTCAAGTTAGTAATTGATTTAGGCAAGCCATTATTCAAAATTATTGCTATTCAGTTATTGTAAATATCCAGATATGTGATTAATGGCAAAAATATAATTTTGCAACTCTATGTTTTTAAGATTACGTAAAAAAGAAGTGAAAAAAGAGAGGATTGGTGAAGCTTGTAGGAAGCAATCGATTGTGCTTCGCCCGGGCTGATGCTAGGCATCAGATACTCGTTTCACTAAATACCGTTAACTAGCAGTGTGTTGCTACGTGTCTTAACGTTTGACGCTTCTCTTCCGCTTATTTCATTACTTCCTTTTTATATCTATCACGTATATGTTTTCGACACTAGTTTTTACAAAAGTGAAATAAGGTTTAGCTTTCTTATTACGTTAGAATTTACAAATTAAGTTAAAGACGGAAATGTTATTTTATTTCATTAATAATAATAAAGATAAATCTACTGTCACTGATTTTAACAAAAAATACGTGAAATACACGCAAACAAATAAACCTTGCCCCAATAAAACTCCAGTTTCTTTTATAATAATTTGATCAAGACGTGAAATAGTCTTCGAGTAATATTTGTATTACTTAACGCATTTTGATTTACGAATCCAGCCTTAGTCCATGCCTGCATATACTTAGCGCAAAGCAATATAACAAAATAAAATCAATATAAGTACTATAATTTCATTTTGAAGTAACTAATCAACTCATTAACGAACAGGTTTCGTTTTTACGTCATCTTCAGCTTAAATGAGCTAGTAATCCCATAACTAAAATTTTTAAATTTCAATATAACAAATTAAAATTAACCAAAAGATATCTTGAGAAAAGTATTCAATTTTTTCATATTATACTGTAATTTAATTTAATAAGAATTTTGAAATCCTCCACGTAAAAAAATATAAGTAAAAATTATTGCGGTGTCTATTGCAGAACTAATCTGAAAAGTTTCATAATATAATCTGATAATCTAACTAAAACTTTATAATCTACAATCAACCAACTGTAGCAAGTAATTTTTGAGATCCAAAGATGCTCTAATTTTCAGGTTACCAAAACATCCAGAATTGTTCCTATCAAAGAAAGACATTTCATTTAGAATTTTCATAAATAGACGTGCAGTAGTATAAAAAAATGAAGTTACAGTAATATATAATAATTACCGATTTATATACACGATTTCTCATGTTGTGCGGCCTAAAGGCCGCACTCTACGTTCAGTGTCCATAATTTTCTATTTTTTTCTATGTTGATAATTCAAAATGAACTAAGCACAGGTGAGTTACGAAAGAAATAACTGACATAAAGTTATTATTTATCTAGATATTATAAGATACAAGAAATATGGAGTAAATCCTACCTATTGCTGCGCTTAAAAAAGATTAAACACATTTTTAAATAAACTTTTAACGATTTATTATTATTATATTAGATTGGATTTACATTTATTCTGAAATAAACATTACATGATGATGAGTATCCAGTATGAACGAAATACGCTTGCTCGACCAAAAGTATTAGAATCAATTCATTGTATTTTAAATTTTATGTATTTTTTGCATTTTATTGTAACATGTAATCAATTAGATCTTTCATTATTGTATCATTATAATATGTTGCCCATAGCTTTTTTTGTTAAGAGTGTATTCTTTCCAAGTTTCCAATGTAATTTCATTTAAATCTTTCTATACTTTGTTTCTCCAAGAGTTGATTTGGATTCCTCTTCCAAATATCACTTGGTGGTCTGCCTTCTCTCATCCTCACTGGATGCCCAACCATCGCAGCCTCCGTGCTTTAACATAATCAGACTACACTCGGTCTTTAATAGGACTCAACCATCTCTCTAAACTACCAGCATCACTTCTCAACGTTCACACTTTCGCTCCAGGCATAACCGACGGTCTTACAGACCGCCAACCTTGGCCTTGCCTTAATCTCTTTATCACACCCTGATATCATGACATGACACCATACCCAGATATATTATAAAGGCTTTCACTTACTCAAACTTCACAGTAAAAATTTACTTAAATTAAGGTATAATTTCACAAAATTCTGAACCGTTGCATTCCCGTTTTATCAGCAAACGCATACTATCCGAATTATTTCAATAGAACTAAATGGGCTTTACATATTTTTAATTTATTACACGCTTTTGGACGTAGAGCAGATCTCTGAGACGGTCCAAGTTCTACGCTTCCGAATTTTTCCGAAATTTTTGAATTGGGTGGTAGGTAATGGTCTATATAGTAAATATAAATAGTAAAATTCGCGGAATATCCAGTAGTTTTTCAAAAATAACAATATTTGAAAATTACAATTTCAAAAGTGATGGATCCGAGATTTGCCGTCGTTGCGCTTGTCATAACTGACTTTCCGTCAGTTCTCGCTCGGCTCCGCCTCGCTTCGAGCGCTCCGAGCCGTTTTGACAGGCGCTAAGCCCATTAAAAACATCCCTCGAAGAGCACGGAACTCGACAAATGACGAAGTTAGAAAGCTGGGATCCGAGGTTAGACAATGTCAGGAGCAGTGAAAACCTATCCTCCGCACGACTTTCGAGCGGCTCCGGGCGGTTTGTAAACTTGTAAAATTTTCATCAAAATTAAATTGTGAAGTAACCGTTGGGCCGATTTTATTTATCTTCACCTCATAAGAAAGCTTAAAATCTGCTCTTTCAGAATATTTAAGGGTTTTCTATCGTACTTTTGAAGAAAAGAACCCAGATCTCTACTATTTGAGAGCACTGCCATAAAACAGTCAAAATGAATCAGGCGACAAGTTGTGGGAGAGCACAGAGAAAACATTCATCATCAATTCCACACAATTTCCACACAATTTTCCACACAAATTGTGACTGTCTAATCTTCATGTTGAGCTGAATTGATAAGATATAAATTTCATAATTATATCTGATCTTCAAGTTATTAAATTATATCTGATTTTCAAGTTAAATTCTATAAGATCAGAAGTAGTTACTTTGAAGGTATAACCTTCAAGATATTAAATTATATATAATTTTAAAATTTATAAGATCAGAAGTAGTTACTTTGAAGGTATAAACTTCAAGATATTAAATTATATATGATTTTCAAGTTAACAACTATTAAATCATAATTAGTTATTTTGCAGGTATAAATTTCTCGTTATTAAATGATATCTGATCTACAAGTTAACAGCTTTAAGATCAGAATTAGTTACTTTAAGCTATGAACAAATTTCTATCTGTTTGATTTTGATGTAATCGACAGATAAGGCACTGAAAACAAAGAGCAGGGAGAAAATGAGAACGATGAATGCTAACATTGCATCATTTCGCAACTAGCTATATGAATAGCTATTTAAACTTGTTTTATTATCTATCTAGCTCAATATTGCTCTAATTAACTGTTATAATAAGTATAGATTTCTAGTACAATAACTTTGGTTGTATTAGCAAAAAATCTTCTCACTTATATAATAGAGCATGTACACCCAATATAATAGATGCTTACCAATGATCGATCTTAAGTGCTGAGTCTTGTTGAAGCAAGGGCTTAATGTATATTTAACAGTAAATCGTGAGTAAGTAATCACTAGTTCATATTGATTTAATTCGAAAGTAACTTTGGGTATTACGAATTCAACGTAAAAGCAGAAATCATTCACTTGCATGATAAAGCCATTTTAATATTCATTCATTAAAACTAATGGAAAACAGATTCCTAAAAATAATACCACTGAGCGCATGTAAAAATTCTAGCGCAAACTTTTAATCAAATTTTATGCTAAACTATTTAAAATATTTTCAATTTTTCTATCAGATTTATAATAAAAAAAAGTTTATTTAAATATTTTTCATTTTGCTTCTACTTCAAAACTAGCGAGTTTCAATTTAAATTACTTTTAAATAAATTAAATTTTAATAAAACAGCGTAAAAATATTTTATTTTTGGTTTTCAATACAAGCACAGCCATCAACTGTAAAAAAATGGAATAAGATTTTTTAACGCGGAAGTTTACTGACGCGGTTTCGCCGACGCGGTTTGGCCGACTCGGTTTTGTCGACTCGGTATGGCCGACTCGGTTTTGCCGACTCGGTTTTGTTACCACTATTTTGCCGAGGGACTTTTCGAGGTGGAAATTTAGAACAAATTTAGATTATTTTAAGTTACTGCAATTAAAAAATAAAACCATATGAAAATATTACTTTTTAAAGCATTGGAATTCATCACCAAAAAATATTTCGTTTTAACACCAATTTACTTGTACAATTGTTGATTTATTACAAAATTTAAAAGTGATTTATATTTTCGTTATTCGAAAAGTTGCTGGCGAAAGTGTCAAGAAATTTTTTACACTACAATTTATGAGAAATTAAACGACGTAAATGTTTTAATTCAGATCGTTTATTTGGGATTTTATTTTTAATAGAAACTATATTATTTTTTAGATATTTACAAAATAAGAAATTTAACTTGATTTTTGCATAAATTTTGAGCAATGTCTTGTACGCAATTTAAAAATTAATATTATGGTTAGGCTCTGAATAGCTATCTTAATTTGTTGCTTGGTTTAGAGTGAACTAAATTGGATGTGGTAGTTTGTAAACCACTAAAAGTTATGTCGTGTTCTGGCTAGCTCACTCAACTAAATCTACTTGAAAAGTTTTCCAATTCTAACTTTTTGGAATAATCTTTTATCTGCTTATTTTGCTTATTATTTTAATGGCAACAATACAATGGTAAATAATCAAAATTTTTATATACGGGAACCTATAAGTTTCCATTTTTGCAGCTTCCGCCTAAGTTTTCCCTGCAAAAATTTTCTTTTTTCACTTTTTTTTTAAATATTTACTGCAAGGTTTAAAATCGGAGATTGGTTTCTACCATATCTATTTCATAATTTTTCCAACTATTTAACATTTTAAAACTTTTCTGAAGTTATTTAATTTTTCTTGTTAAAAATTTTAATGAAATTTTCGACTCGTATAAAGTTTCTGATTCAAAGCAGCTTTGCTGAATTTTTCATTTTTGTTTTTCTTAAATTGATTAAAAGGAAACATAAATATATGTTAAACGCACCTATATACATACAATTTAAAGATAAAGTGAAAAGTTCTCGAAATCCGCATTTATATTAAAACTTCATATTTCAAATATTACGTACAATGGAGGCCAATTCAAAGTTGAATTTATTCACAATTCTATTATTCTTAAAGCGAATAAGCAAAAGCAAGTATGTAGATATATTTATATCTGCAGATATGATAAATTTTGTTGCACAATGGTATGGGAAACGCGTCAGTTGGAACTTTTGAACTTAAAGAATGGAAACAGGAAAGAAATAATTCATAAAAAATCAATTACAATTTTCTCATTCGATTTTGTGTTATTTTTCATGAAATATTCAGCCACGATAAAGTTCAAATCTAAATAGCGATTTGTTACAATTGGGTATTTCAGTATTTTAATGGCATAATAATATCACAAACTACTATCTAAAATCGGACATTGTCACCCTCTTTTCATCTAATAATTATACTTTCATAAATTAAAATAATAAATACCCGCATATTAATTTTATAAATTAATTGATACACTCCAGACTAAACAGAATTTAAACTACGATACTGAATGTTTTATTTTAGCCAAAAATTGCGCAGTAAATTTTAAGTAAAATTTTAATTTTTGGAAAATTTTGATTTAAATTTTTGGAAAATTTTGATTTAAATTGGTAATAAACTACGGTTTCTAATCTTCAAAGTAGGAATAAAAACTTATAAATATTCTAAAAGCTTATAAATATTGGCTAGGAAAAATTATTTAGGCCCACCGGTTGATTACTTCACAATTAAATTTTGAAAATTAGCTTTTTGGTGGAATTTTTCACATCATATCGATAATTTGCATAGAAACTACGTTAAAACTCCATTCTGTTGACGGTACGTGTGTTCGACATAAATAATGGCAAGAGCGTATTTTAGTGGGCGGAGTCTATAGAAACCGCCTGCGACTATCCCCTGACAAGTTTTTGTCATATAAAAATCAAATTTAGAGCAAAACTTACTCAAAATTTTTTTTTGAAAATTTCATTTTCTTCCATATTGTTCATATACATTTTGCTATTTTGTGGCGCCGTTTCAGTCTGACAGTGACTTAAATAAAACTCTGTAAAATCAAAAAATATTGTCATCTATATCTCGGAAACGGTTCGATAAAATAGAAAAATGTATATGAAAAAAATGTAGAGAACAAAATTTACAAGAAAAACATGTCTACGCATTTTTTTATGTTATTTTTTTAAATTCACGCCCCATCACAGCACCGCGATCTATTTGTTGCGACTCACTTCAGATATGTCATCATCGTTCGATCGTTCTGAAATTACCTTATTGGTGCTTCTTGATTACTTTAAGGCCTTTGATCAGTGTTGCATGATCGTCTGTTGACCAAACTGCACCGTTATGGCTGTGCTGAATAATTATTGTATGGGTGGTTGGCGGGCTATTTACAGAGCAAAACCCAGGTGGTGGAGTTAGCGGGAAATGTATCGCGGCCGTTGTTTGTTTCTTGTGGTGTTCCCCCCTCTGTTATTCAAATAATACACAACCAACTTGAGGAAAGTGGTGGACCCGGATTGTTTTCTCGAACTTACGTTCGAGACGTGTGTCATGTCTGCCTTCGAGCATCGATACTGCGATAGATATATTAAACCGTAAACTCGAATCGGTACGTGGGTGGTCTCTATTAAATGGTCTGACTCTTAATCCCACGAAGTCGAAACTTCTGACTTTGGTTAAACCTGCGCTGGTGTGTAAGGCTCTGAGTGCCGCAACGTTATTCCTAACCATTGGCAATTAGGTCGTCAGGGTGGTGTATGTTGCTCGGAGTTTGGTTAATTTTAAGTACCATCCCATTTGTCGGCAAAGGCCAAGGGTTGCTTTGCATGTCTGGCGCCCAGATTTAGGGAGGACCATTTGCGAATTTTTGTGGAATTAACAAGCGTGGTATCCTCCTAAAGCCTTCTCAAGTTTTTCTAGCGTACTTTGACCAGAAAATTAGAATGCCGTGCGCAGATTTGTCGTAAGTACGATATTTTGTATTTTATTAGCTGCTGTTAATTATAGAGCAAACTTGGCGCTTTTTTGGGTTTCAACAAACCTAAATTTATATTTTAGAACATATAAATCAAAAATTCAGGTTAATTAAATAATTATAAGTATTCATATTGCCGAGGAAATATAAATAGGGAATAAATAATAAAAATTTTATTGATCTACCCGATAACTCAAACCAATATACAAATTGTGTCATTTGTTGTGAATTACATTCTACAGTTGTAATTTGTAGAACCATTATGTATGCTCTTACCAACCTATTAAAAATATTAAAAATGAATTTTTAAAAAAACTTCGGCTGGGAAGCAATAGTAAATAATCCCAAACCGTTAAAAACACATATTTTTATAAATTTCCTTTTCATGTTTTTTCTTTATATTTTAAAAAATTCAAGATTTATATTTGCAGTGTGTTGCTCTATACTCGAAGGAATTTAAGACTCGAATAGAATACATATAAAAATATATGAAAATACATATACGTAAAGTAGGCAAATATGTACGCACTCATTTTTCTTTTCTTGCCAAATATGCATTACGTCTTATACTTATTCCCAGTATTAAAAATAAAACAAAGGAACCGTATTTTCCAGGCAGGCCGGTATTATTGTTTTCTTGCAAATTTTTGTTGCGGCTTTTGTTTTTTCTACATAACCTAAAAAAATAATTAGCACCGGATCTACTGGGAGTACTAATTGTCGGAATTACCCAGTGTTTGAAGTAAAATGGAGATTAAGCATATTTGCATTTATTGCTGCTTAATAAATTGCAAGATTGGGTGCCATTTTTAAATAAAATTATTATTTTTGTTTGAGTGCGCAAAAAATGGCATGCCATGCTGAAAATTTCGTAGTTGAATGATTTATTTTCGTTTCTTAATCTTGAGGCAACCATTACATGTAATATTGATTTTATGATTAGTCCAGTGGACCCAAATGAAAAAAATAACATCTTTTATGATTTTTATAAATCAGGTCACTTTTTATAAAGCCTACACATTTAATTTCAATTTCATGAAACAAAAAAAAAGTAATTTAAATTTTTACTTGACATGAAACACGAAGCGTAAGCTGAAACATTATAATGCGATGACAATAATCCTAAAATCCTTAATTTTGGTAAAGCGAAATAAATGGAAGTAAACAAGAATATAACGAGCATCCATCTTTCAACTAAATTAGGAGCATAGAGAAAAGATATTTAACTTTAGTCTTTAAAGTTTGTTAGAGTAAATAATGGTAGAGAGCACGGGCAATTTAATGGTGAACAACGCCCTCTATATGAATCTAGTAATTAAATAAATTGAGGGTGAATTGCTCCCTCTTGTTCACTGATATTGTATATAAGTACATCTTGTTTAAATTTTATTTCATTGCATTTAGTGCGTCTTTTTATTTACTTTGCATTTTAATGAGGTACCCACGTTTATTACAATTTAAATTAAAGGTTATAATTTTTTTCCCGTTTTTTGTCAAACATTTCTTCTTTAGTTTATCGTCAAACTTGTAGCGTTTATAATGAGCATTGCAAACTTTTCGGTTGAAATTCAGAACGCGATGACGTGTTTCATTATAATTTCTTGTTATTCCAGTCTAAAAAGGCCTTAACTTGGTTAAATATAAACATTCTCTCCATATTATGATTTTTTTTGTATTAAATTATTCTCAAGACTAACCTGCTGTTAAATTATGTGCAAAAAAGTTTAATGATTTGTTAAAAAAACTATTTTCAAACGGAAATTGATACGCCAGCTCAGCATTTATTACAATTTGATAGTATATTATTCCAATTTCCGTTTCCAAACCAACTTTCAATTTTAAATTAAACTTTTTAACTCTGTTATATTTGTTCAGCCACAAAAAAACTGTACCTTAAAGTAACAAATTTAATTTTTTTGGGTTTATCAAATTTTGTTAATTAGTTAGTGATTATTCCTTCTCCGTTGTTGATTTATTGTATCAATAATGTTTTCCCCGTCTATTTTTTATGTTTTCTCAATATTTTTAATTGTATAAAAAATCAGACGTCCAACCTTATTACTTATAACCTTGGTGTTTTGATAATATAATTGGGTTCAGCTGTAAAAAAATTCGAACACAATACCTTGATTTGGTTGAACAACATTAAGGAACCGAATACGTGAATTGCCAGGTGGATTACTACCATCAAGATTATTTTATTATTATTATTATTACCAAAATTTCAGACTCTACATTTTTACGCCTTGTCTCATCCAATCTTCCTGATTCTGGTCTGAATTCACCGATCTGATTCCGAGCCGTGTAAACTCTTAAACATTGGCAGCGACAACAAGTTTCTTCAAGGTAAGATTTATCACCAGACCAGACCAATATTTGTTACTAGCACAGAATTGGAAAAAAGGAAACGATAATTTTAACAAATAGATTTTGGAAATCTCTGAAATTTTATCGGAATTTTTAGGAAATCTTTGGAATTCTTTAGAAAACACTGGAATTCTTTGGAATTCTTTAGAAATTGTTGGAGTTGTTGGAAATCATCGGATTACTTTGAAAATCATTAGAATTTTTTTGGAAATTATTGGGATTCTTTAGAAATTTCTGGAATTTCTTCGAAATCACTGGCATTCTTTGGAAATCTCTGAAATTCCTTGAAAATTATTAGAATTCTTCGATTTTTTTTTGGAAATCTTTAGATCCTTATAGAAATCACTGGAATTCCTTGGAAATTATCGAAATTCTTGGGAAATCTTTGGAATTCATTAGAAAACACTGGAATTCTTCGGAGATCTTTGGAATTCTTTAGAAATTGTTGGAGTTCATTTAAATCATCGAATACTTTGAAAATCATTAGAATTCTTTGGAAATTATTGGGATTCTTTAGAAATCTTTGGAATTTCTTCGAAATCTCTGGTATCCTTTGGAAATCCTTGAAATTCCAAGAAAAGTATTGGAATTCTTGAGAAATCATTGGAATTCTTCGAATTTTTTTTTTGGAAAGCTTTAGAAATCTCTGGAATCGCGGGAATTCTTTGGAAATCATCGGAATTTTTTGGAATTTGTAGAAAAGCACTGGAATTCTTTGGAGATCTTTGGAATTTTTTTGAAATTGTTGGAGTTCTTGGAAATCATCGGAATGCTTTGAAAATCAATAGAATTCTTTGCAAAAAAAATCTGTGATTCCTTGAATTTACCGGAATTCCTTAGAAATCTCTGGAATTCATTGGAAATCTCAAGAATTCCTGAGAAATCGTTTGAACTCTTTCAAATTCAAACGACTCTTTAAGTTTTTTGTAAATAAATTTACCTGGATAACCTCTCGTCAAATAGAATCTTCAGGGTATGGAATGATTTTACCTACTGAATCTTTTGTGTCTTTTATGACGGAATTATTTCCGAGTTCCGAATATTATAGAAGCAATAGCAAAATTAAAGTGGAGTTGCGTTGACTCTGTGCTCAGTCCAAAAATACAAATAGAAAACGACCGAATGGAAGAACAGAAATCTTGGAAAGGCTGCAAAAAAATGGAATGACGATCTTAATAAAACGACATAGAGAGAAATGAAAAAAATGGAAAATAAAAAATGACATTGCTATTTCCATTTGTTGAGCAGAGCTGAAACTTCCTCATAGAGTATAACAAGAAAACATGCTGAGATCTCAATTATCTGATCCATAGAGTTCCCAAAAGTAATTTCGATAATTCCCGAACAATTTAAGCTGCCGTATTAGTCCGTTACCGTTGCAGCTTAATTCTTGCGGCTGGTTTCCTCTAGGACTACTTGGCATTATTAACGAACTTATTGCGGTCTCGATTCTTTTCCGCACGATGAAAAACCTAATCAACCGATAGTTGTCGTAGTCATAGTATTTGATAAATGACTTTATATCTAACGTGACCACATTTATGAAATTGATTTTTTTCTTCATATTTTCAGGGTTTATTAAAATTTCTCTAAAGAGCACAATTTATTTTTGGTGAAAAAGAAAGTGAAATATTTGTAACGTATGACATTACTAATACAACCTTTAGCATAGTTTCTCGTGGTATTTATCTTTAACCTCGCAGTTTGCAGATCCCTCATAAATAACTCACGTTGCCGCATACCGCCCTAATAAAAATTGACTTACGGTGTACTGCTGGAAAATTCATTACTCTACATAGCTGAAAGCGTTCGTTTCCTACTTCGTGCCCTGAAAGGTGACAAGGATCGGGCACTACAAAGCTCCACAATGAACAAAGTATAAATGTGTACAAAAGTAATAATTTATTTAATGTACTTCCTTAAAAATGTTACTTTCCAGGTTTAATGTTTAGCAAATCATTCAAAAAACGCCAAAATGTCAAGTGTCCTGAAAAGGTGAAAAGTATGAAATTAACTTTTAACCTTAATATTCAAACGTACTACTTACTCGTTTCATATTTCCGGCTAAAAGAATTTTAATATGATGATGCCATCCAATCATATGCTGAATTGGAACAAAAATCGCCATTTTATTAAAATATTTATTGCTGTAATCGCCATGTACAGCAGTTTATTTAGACTTTAAAGCCAAGAAAATTGCTAGCATTAAGCAACAAGTGACCAAAATATATTATACAACAGGAATATTATTTAATAGTTCGATATGCGATGGGTCGTTAGCAGCCCCACTAGCGAGTTTTAGGCTTAGATCCCAGAAGTCCACCTGGTTGGACGTAGTTAATCAAAACAAAAAAAAACACAATAAAAGCCCGGCGTTGAAGAAACGCAATGTTGTGTAGCCGCAGATTTATAAAATTACAAATATGGAGGTTGAATTTTATAATTTAACTCAACAACATAAAATTACCTAGGGTCAAAAAATAATAATGCAGTAATCCTTACAGTTTAAACAACTTAATTTAAACAAAATTATGAAATACTAACGGATCTAGTGGTACCAACTTGATAATAAAAATACATTAAAAAAAATTAAAACCCTAGATATAGTTTTTATTATTTTATGATTCCAATAGATTGAAATTCTGCTATCATAATTAAATCAATAGCATGTAAGAAATTGTTTTTATGATATATACACCAATTTCGCTGAGTAATTTTTGTCGCATTTGATTTTATATAACAGTCAACGTTTAAAATCCGTAGAGCTGAACTGAAAGTGTTATGTAGTAGAAAATGCGAAAGCAATAAGCTGTAAGATTCGGATCGATCACAAACAATTTAAAACAATTGGTTGCAGTTTAAATGTGCAAGTACATAAACATAAAAAAAATTTCAAAATACAAAATTAAAAATAATAAAACCAATTTTTTCTCGCTTCAGAAGATTTATTCTTGGTCCCTAATTTTGATTAATCTACACTTGGGTACCTGAAATTAAAAAATAACATTTTCAAAGTATGTACTTTTAAATTATTATTTCATTCGGTTTTGTGTTTTCTTTTGCATAATATAACACTTAAAATGAACGGATGCAGTCAACTTCTTGGGGCCGGAAAAAATAAAGTATTTATAGATCTTTAAGTGGCATTTAAAACACATAAAATGATAATTGAATTACACTTATTTATTTAGGGTAGTTTTTTTCCTCCAAATTTGTGTTATTTACTTATGTTGTTGCGGTTTTCCATGCGTAGTTTCCTGGCTTTTCCTTAAATTTTTTAAGTTTATCTACCGCTTCAAATATGTATTTTGTAGATCGTACTTCAAAAATTATTAGATACAAACATTGACATTTACATAACCTATAAACTTTACATATTGCCAACTTAAATTTTATTTTTATGCAAAGTCCCTAGATTGAATTTAATACTATACTGTTATACCTAGTGTTCATTTAAGGGCGATCGCATTCTCAAGTTCTCGATGAAATTAATAAAGTAATGGCGTAATTAATTACATATAACATAATTTTGTTGCAAATATAGTGAGTTGCCAGTTAGTCTTAATATTTGATTTAAGGATAGGATAAATATTCATAGTCTTCGAATTATACACAAGTTAAAGTAATATTTGCTTAAAGGATTACAAATTGAGCAAAATTAAATTAACTTTGGTGCAAGTGTTTCAATTTGAAATATAATTTGAAAACAGTATGCATAAAATTTAAATACATGCACTTAGGAAAAGTTTTACACCATCATATATGAAATGAAATCATTTCAATTTGCGTTGTATCCTCCAGAATTCTGTTGGTTTTGTTTGTTTTCCTACAGTTTAATGTCGGCATACGTTTAGATTAATGGGATAGATACTATTCAAAAATTTCCTAAAGTCTACTACGCTTTAGAAACCCTTACTTTATCCTATATTTAGATATACCTGCAAGATAAACACAAATGATAAATTTTGTTGCAAACATAATCTTGTCTGTTAAATGAAAAACGAGAAAAACAGTCTATTTTGTTTAGGCAGCGGTTTGCTTCCATTTCTTACTAACAAGTAGGCTTCAACGAAAATGTTCGATGCATTTCTAGATATATCATTAAGCAAATAATATAATTATCTTCACCACAATTTCAAATTGAAAACGTTGGCGGTTAAAAATGGTTAGAACTCAAAGAACACGCAATTATTGAAGTCACTTCAACTCGAAAATTATAAATTTAGAAAAACGCAGAACTTCTAAAACCACGCAATTGCTAAAAACATCCCTAAAGGCGCCTAAACTCAAAAATCACAGGTCTAGAATTTCAGGACTTTATTTTAAGGTTAGCCAATCCTATCGTTGCAAGGCCGCTATTGGGCGATCTCTTTGCATCGTTGCGGTAAGTCTGGTATTATGCTAGTCGCAGGAACGGCATGGTATACTGAATATAATGTGGACAGTTGGCAAATTGAGAACTACTCACCTGAAAATGTTCTCTTGGAACTGTCCCTGGTTAGGCGCACGTTCTTATGGGGTTGATGATACCACGAATCCGCTTGGGTGTTCAGCATAGGAGCCTTGGTCTAACGTAAATGTAGGATCTGATTGGGCCTTTTGTATTTCAGATAGTCCTCAAGTTGGTAATTCTCAAGCTCACAAGTTTTCGTAATATAACTCAATGAAGTCCTGTTTACGTAGAGTACAAGTACCGTCAACAGAATGGGGTCAGTTTTCAAAATTTGTGCAAAATCGAAACGTTAAAATCGATTATTTCCTAAATTATTCTCATTTCCAGTTGCATTTTTCTAAATATTTATAATATTTTCGGGGTCGGATAAGATAAAAGAAATTCTTCCTACATAGGGAAGCATAATTTTCGTTACAAGCTGAATACTCAGCGTTCTCTTTGTGCAAAGGGCCCTAATTGATCTTAAAACTAGCTGATTTCTGGCGGAAGCGAGAGCAAGATTCCAGAAAACTATTTCAGGCAAGTCCAGTTCTTCCGAAATTAAACACAATTTAAACAATTTAAATCTCCAAATACCAGAGATCCAAAATAAATTACGTAATGCCGTAATTTATACCAGATTTTGAGATTTTTGGGAGCTTTTTTGAAAAATTTTCCACTATTTTTGTTGAAATCTGTTGTAGAAAACTTTAGCTCTGTTTTTTTGATACTAAAGTGAAGTTAAGTGAAAAAAAACTTGCACTAAAATGAGTAGTAGTGATTTTATTCTGGGGTAAAATTTCGTACAGGTCAGTACCCATTTTAGAAATTTAGGTATTTTGTTTTATTGATGAGAGCGTAATATGTTGAAAACATTTATTGTAGAATCCGGTAGGACTTAAGTTATTAGTCAAACTAAAATGTGAATTTTCCATCGCAAAAAAACAACAGCAAGTAATAAACTACTTCAAGCAGACATTTAAAAATTGCGATAAAAATTAAAATTGTAGGAATAAACGTAGGTAGTAATAAATTGAGCACTTATTTTATATTCAAGAATTCCGACATTATGATAAAGGGCTATACTGTCTAAGAAGTGTCTTCCTTAAACAAGTTTAAGTATGATACAGATAAGAAACTTAAAAAGGTTATTTTCTCACAATACATTTTTATCACAACACATTTTTGACGTGGAACGACACTTCCTAAATCTTTTACTTCTTCGAATGAAAAATTGTTTCTGTTTTCTTTTACTCTTATCAATCTTTCTTGCTTTTACCTGTTTCTACAACCTCATGAAGGGCTTGAAACTGCTTCTCCATTATGGAAACTTTCCCTAGTTTCCTATAATATGGAATATTTTAAAGTTTAATATTCATTTCCTTCATCAAATTCATTTCGAAGATTATTATTTGACATTGAGGTTAGGATACTCCACCCTAAAGGCATTTAGGTTGGTATTAATGAATGAGTGAACCAATCAGAAGTGATCGTTTCCCGAAAGACTGAACTAAACCGATTCTTCTTGTTATTCGACTAAATTAAATGTAAATTTAAAATTTAAAGTTTATTGTTTAAGTAATATACTGGGGGATACGACAGTTTTATGCATAAGATCTTAAAAATCTTGTAAGAATTGTTAAGTTCTCAATTGGTTGTTACATTTTTTATAAGGGTAAGTTTGAAAATAACATAAAATACGTAACTTGGAGTAATCGAAAACTTTTTATTGTTGTGCGTAGAAATTTCCACTAATTTAAAGTTATGTTAACGACTTAACTTTCCTTAACATTTTCTATATTTAAACTCATTAAATTAATTTATGGCTTTATTTATTAATTTTGTTTTTGAAACATAAACACAAAATTAAATTCAAACGATTTTGGAAAATTATAGTAAGGCGTAGTTTTGCTTTGGAAGGCGAAATGATTAAATAAGTTGCAAAATAATACCCCATTTTTGGTTTCTCGACTTACATAAATTATAAAAGTTATAAAAGTGATGCAGGAAATCGAAACGTAAATAAGTGCCAAACAATCTCTTTATGCGATGCAAGCGGACTTTAAATTCAGTATAAAATTATGAGGGTAGACCAAGTCGTGAAACTGTCAAATCGTGTTGAAATATGGAGGATGCTCGGACTGAACTACGAGTATGATTTTCAGTGAGAATTTATTATTTGATATTCACTCTAGCAAAGAGTTAGGTTTGTTATCGATTCATATACCTGTTTAAAGAAAATATTCATTTTTCCACCAAATTAGCTGCTTTGCTTAACAAACAACGACAAAGTTAATTTAGTAGCTGGAGATTTTAAAACAACAAACGCCAGTATTATTTTGCCCTCAACGATAACAATGTTTCGTTATTCTTTGCATTCGCACATTTTAAAAGTATCACTAAACCAAAACATTTTATTTTTCATTGCTTAATTTTCAGCTTTAGCTGTATCCCCACGTACTCAATTTTATAGTAATCCGACAATATTGTCATCTGGTATTGAATAATTGTTATAAAAACAAACAAAGAGTCAGTGTGTAATATTTTAAATTCCAGTTATGAGACGACACAAACAATAAACATCAATTTATTATAAAATATGAGAAAAATAGCGGTCGTTTTAATTTCAAACAAATCAACGGTGTGAAACACTGCCTTAAGAATCAGTGATGAATGAAAAAATAGCAAAACAAAAATTACAAAAAAACAAAAAATCCAAGCGACTATGAATCCGGATAATGGGCACCTAACCTAACAGCTGAATGTTCATATTAAAATAAAATATATGAATAATAAAGATAAAAATCCAAAGAGTGGATCCGAAATTTGCAGAGATGCGCTCGGAGCGCAGTGGAGAGTAACCTAGATATTTGTAGATTTCAAGTTAAATTAAATTAATTTATTATTTTATTTATTAATCTACGGGTAAACCAATTTATATATTCAAAGAAGCGAGATACAATATAGAAACCACAACAAATATACATATTTTCATTTCAAACATTCAAAGGCATCCAAATTCCACATGATATTCCCTTTGAATTGTTGATACGAACTGCCTAATAAGTTAAAACTATCAAATTTATTTAATTTATTGGCTGAGCTGCATATTCTTGTCAATTAAATGATGACACCAAATGAAATACTCTCCTGCATCTATTTACGTCGAATACACGGACTGTCAACAGAATGAGTTTTTAACATCATTGACAAATTGGATTATAAATTTATTTAATGTAAGGCCAATGAAATTAATTTAGCAGAACAATAAACCTTAGATTAACCCCCGGACATAAACCTCCCAGACAATAACATCCTGTAATATTTTGAAGCAAACAATATTTTGTTTTATGGAGATTATCGAGAGACAAAGGGTAAACCTCAGATCAAAATTTTGTATGCTTTTTTTGCTTTTATTGATGCTGGACTGTTGTCGATTCTATAGATATGTCTTTGTCTTACGCTGATTTTGTCTGCCTATCCACTTTGAAACCTTGGTGTAGGGGGGGAAGTTGTACGTTTCAGAGTTGAGTTCGATCGTTTCCATTGTTTTCGTTTGTAAGAATGCATACATCAGTTCCATATCCGCTCGCATCCACAGTTCACTTAGATTTAGGGGGGGGGATTTCTAAAGGAACTTTCTATCTTCTTTTACATGCCCCATTTCAGCCTTGTATGAGACGTAGGATGTAGAATGGCGTTAACGGATAGTATGGAAATTTTGCGACAGTGGCGCTATCTGTCGTTAAGCACAGGTACTTATCGTACGGTCCTCGTCTATGTTAAACTCTGAAGATGTTATGTTGAATAAACATTAATTTTAAGTAATGTTTTTAATACTTAAATATGCTAGATATACTTTTTTGTAAAAGTTGTTAATTTTCAATTATATACCTATTTTGTGCAATAGGTACTGTTTTAAGTTTGCAGTACAGAATTATCTATTTTTATAACAATTAACATAATAAATTTTCTTGATGTTTGTTTTCTCTGCATTGCAAATAATAAGCATAAGATGCTTAGGTAGAGTTAAGTATAAAATTTAGTATGTTTACATTTCTCCATTTCCATTATTTAGTTAAGGTAAACTTTGTTGCGTAAAGATAATTTATAAATTAATTGTACACTACAACGATTCCTTATTATTTCAAATACTATTTGTCATTTGTACTAATTGCTAATAAGATTAAATTAAAATAGAAGTGTTTTGTAACAGGTATCCTGTTGGAAGAGTTCGTAAATATAATTCGGGATTTGAAAACAATTCTATATTTGGAAAATAGAGACAAGTAAAAACTTTTTGATATGCGATTTGTCAATCTCGGTACAATAATATAAAATAATACTACACCAATGTTGCATGAAGATCGGCAATCAATATTGTCGAAATATTGGAAAACAATATTGCAGCAATATTGAATGAAGATGTGCAGGCGATATTGGCGTAATATAGCACCAATATTGGTTACTTATATTGACGCAATGTTGGAAAACAACCTTGCATCAATATTGGATGAAGATCGGCATGCGATATTCTCATTCTCTTTTAATATATGTAGAATGTTGGCAAATATTATTTTAATAAATTCGCTGTAACTTTCTAATTAGAAAAATTATGCCCAAATTGTGAGGTTAGATTTTGTGCGCCCTTACTCCAGTTAGAAAAAAATTAGTATGATGTTTAGCTACCTTGTACATTACGAAAGCAATAAATGCTACGTATAACATTTCCCGTTTCCACGATCTTTGGTAATTATAAACACAGTGTAATAATAATTTTAATAATTTTTTATGAGATACATACTGCCCAAAAATGTGATGATGGAAGAACTGAAAGAATTCTAATGATATTGCAAAAACAGCGTTCACGTTGCATTGAGTACTTTTCAACGTAATTTTCCTTTAATCTAAAGGGAAACCTTTGTAATCTAACATTTCCGGAGGGGTTTTACGCAAGAAACAAAGTTCACTCTGTCTAAATTCCTCAGTAGAGGCTTTACTAGTGCACTCGCGGGAAACGCAAGTAAAATAAACAACCATAATTTATTATTTTTAAGAGTTTTTTTTTAAAGTAGTTTTTTCTTTATAAATATTTCAGTTAAAACGTGATAAAAATATTTTTGATAATATCCAGTCGTAATTATTATAAAAATTGAAAGTCCGATCACATTCGTTTTGGAAAAACTAAGCGCAATACAGCTGGAATATTTGGACTTAAATTTAGGGTGGACCTATATTAAACTATTAACCTCAATAAAAATAGGGCTCACATACAAAATTACTTTAATGCTGGTCGGTTTTGTGCATTCTTATGTAAAATAAAATACAAAATAAAAATATAACTCGAAATTCTTCTTATTGAATAAAATCAACCGAAATGAACACCTGTAAAACAAAATAATGAAAATACCTACCCCGATATAAAGTTGAAATTATTTAAATTCTTCGAAGTGTTAATTGAGCAAAATTTAATTATTTTGATTTAAAATGGTTCGCTCTTTTGAAATGAACAAACTGTAACAAAATTTGAGCGAATAAATTTTTTTGAAGTATATAGTGTATATTTATTAAGTATGTCTATTCAAAAATTTAAATTAATACCTTTTGCTAAATGTAATTTGTATCATTTTAGCAGAAAATTTTATTTAAAATATCATGAGTTTAGGAATGAAACTTTTTTCGAATTTATAAGGATTATTAATTATCATTAAGCTTTGAAGAGAAGCTGAAACTGATATTTATTTAATTTGTAATTTTTTATAATATTTAAGGGGACCTTCCAAGTTCTAGGTTTTCGAATTTCAAAGGTGATAGATCCGAGATTTGCCGTGGTTGCGCTTGCCAAAACTCATTAAAAACATTCCCCAGAGGGCACGAAACTCGAAAAATTACAAAATTCGAAGGCTGGGATACGAAGCTTGCCTGTGTCAGGGATTTCGGACGGTTCCGGGTGAAAACCCGATTTTCTTTTGAAGGAAAGAAGCGGTGACCCCCAATATAAGTAATCCTCGTTGTGCTAAGTCATGCATGTCGATGCCGATATAACTCCATTGTCTTTTAATCGCCAATTTCAATAAATTATCAAAAAATCATCCCATGTACCAATACAGCAAAGCACAGTTTTTAGAATGTACACTGAAAGAACGTGGAAAATCGATTGTACGTAGTTTAAAGTTTGTATTAATAAATTATATTTAGTTTCACCGAACTCTGCTCAGAAGTACACTTGCTTTGTCTCTTTGATCTAAAGGTTGACTAGCCTTTAAACAGTTCTAAGAGTCGGTAGTACTTTAGGTTCTTTATGCTTATATGCTTGTCTTACAACTAAAGAAAGAAAAACAAAATTCAGGTATTGCTTATATATCAGACGCAATAATAAAATAATTCTAAATCAAAAAGCTGCTTTACTATCACGAAAAAAATATAACAGAGAGGCTTGGCATGCATTTTAAATTTTAGAGTATTGAAACAAAATCTTTCATAAAGGATTTTCCTTCGAGTACAGCTAGAATTTTTTTTTTTTGTGTATTTATGACCTATTTCCACAGTAGCCACCGTCTGGTAACTTAATCGCACAAAGTGGTCGTAGCACAATCTTGACAGTCTTCTATTAATAGTATTTGATAGCTGAAATATTTGTCGGGTTTTACCGTTTTTTTCGACAAATATTCAGATTGTACCAGCTGACTTTAATCTCAAAAATATATCAATAAATGAGGAATCGGACAATTTGGGGGGTGTTTCGGTGCTAGCGATGAACAAGACCAAGTTCAACGCGGAGCCGCTAAATTTGTGTACACAAGACTGAGAATTGCAAAGATTTCCATGGTATTTTCAAGATTTACAGTAGTTCCATTCAGGAAATCCAATGATTTGCAAGAATTGCAGTGCTTTAAAAAAAAAATAATCCACAAAAAGTCATTGTTTGATGCTGATTTTTATTGGGCCATACGTCTTCGTAAGCGATCGTGGTGCTACTGTTAATTGTGAACGTTTTTTGAAGATGATAAAAATTTATTTTCAACACCAATAGGATGACATGGACGTTGAAGACATGTGGTTTCAACAAGATAGTGCTATGTGCCACACGGAGCGAGAAGCTATGCAGTTATTGCACACAAAGTTTCCCGATCTTGTAATTTCTTGTTTCAGCGGGCAAAATTGGCTACCGCATTTTTTCTTTGTGGTTATGCGAAGTCAATGACAGCCCAAACGATTTCAGAGTTATAGGACGAGTTAATTCTTTTTCTACCATTTACCATTTGATGGATATTATTTTTCAAATTTAATGTGTGAAAATTTTTACTTTAGAGTGGTTTCATTTGTAGACCCACCGAAAAAGCGAAAATTTGAATAGTGTCAACCTGAAATGTCAGGAATGAAAATTTTCTGGAAAAATATATTTAAATAAATAATGATTATTTTGTAACCAGTCCGTTTTATATATTTTCTATCAAAGTTTAAATCGCATAAAGTAAATTTTTTTTACTTCTAAACTTTTATTATGTTGTAAGTAAATTTAAGTTAAACTTTCAAGTTACAACTCTATGTCGAACAAATTGTAAGTTTTAACTTGACTAGTAACACGTTTCACATTGATCACAAGTTAATAGAGAAGAAATAAAATTGTTTATATCATATAAGAAACATCTACGTCTACTAGGTATAAAATATGCTTCCATTTTAAACACGATCACGTTCCAATTGAATACGGAACGAACATTTCCATAATAAATTTGCCAAGACGTGTCCAGACTGAGTCTCCTTCATGTTCTTAACACATTTCCACCGAACAAACCTTTTTCGATAGATTTCTTCTACTTTCTTTCTTAAAACCTAATTATCCTGGTATATTTAAGGAACTAATTTACTCGAAGTCTAAGACTGCTCTAATTTACCTAAGGCGAACTATGATAATCTCGTACCTTTGATCCCGAAAATGTTTGAGAGTTTGGGTAAACACCAGTAAGTGTTAAACATCAATGCAACAATCCAAAAATTACAATTTTTTAAAATATCGTAGAAAATTAATTAAATAATTGAGTAATAATTTAAAAGAAATAGATTTAGCATACAAGAAAGTTTTTTACAAGAATAACTTAACTGGAACGTTAAAATGAATTAAATTTAACTTGAAGTTTAAATATATGCAAATTTAATCAAAAAATGCAATTAGATATCTCAGGAAGTGAAAAATTGAATTTGAAAATATTTAAAACTTAAAGACCAGATAAAATATCAAGTTTTTTCAAACTAATTTTGAATATAGGTCTTAACATTCACTGACTGTCATTTACCTACCAAGACTTACTACGCAGGGAATCTACAGTTTAATATCGATCCCAATCCATGACAAAAAACATTTACATAGTAAATTCCGGAAAGCTTTTAGGTCATTTGATAATTTACCTAAGCTCCGCAGGTAGCATTATCACGTTTTATTATGAATTATTTGGCACATTTTGAATTTTTAGTTTAATTTAGTCTAAGGGTCGTATTCACTAACTCTTAAAGGTTCTTAACGTAAAAGATGCCTTTACGTAAAGGCAAAACCTATTCTGTAATAACAAATGATCCTTTAGTTAAAGGCTGTCCTTTAAGATCGATATTTACGAAACGTCAAATGTAAAATATTTATAGGTTATTTTTGAAATCAACCAATGAGAACAGATATGACGTGCACTATTAGTATTAAAAACATCAGCCTTGCCTTTAGGTAACGACAACTGCTAATATTCAAATACCTTGCCTTTACGGAAAGGATCTTATTGTAAAGGATGAGTTAGTGAATACGACCCTTAATCGTTTGCGTATTAATTATTTTCGTATGTGTGCTAACTTCGTTTTTCCTAATAGGCAGATTATTACTTTTAATTATTTAAAATTATTTATTATTATTATATAATTTTGATTACTTTGCAATGGGATATTTTGATTAATAAATAAAGTATTTTCGTTTGGCAATAAATGTAACTTTGGCGTAGAGAATTAAAATAGGTAATAAAATGTTTATACATGTTGTATATTGCAACATCGGAAAGTATTAAACTACTGTGTAGCAGAGTAGTAAAAGTTACACTTTTAAAGGTGCTTTTAATCGCGTAAAACTTGTTTTAATTTTCTAGGAAAGTTTTAAAAAAGTAAACTTGTGTTGGTTTTGTAAATATACTAAAAACATTAAAGTTTAATATTGGAAAAGCTAAGAACAAAATAAAAAACTTCGCTGTAAAAGCAGAATAAGCGAAAACAAGAAATTACTTAATCCTCTTAACAGAAGAACTAACGCGCATATAATATCAACCAAGTAGAAGAATATAAATCTAAAGAAAAGTTTTTTTTGTTAAACATACAATTTAATGTAAAGTTCACGTTTAATCGCAAAAGCTTCTTAGAAAAACCTTGCACCTTCTTTGTATTAATTTTTTTAACAATGGTAAAGGGATACGCCATTAAGATACCTTTGTACTTTTTATAAAAAATTTCACATAACCTCACTTTTTCTAATTTTTATTTTATTTTATTATTATGCTTTTTAAGCAGATCCCAGTTGAATTTTCGCATATAATTAATTTTTAATTTTAACAATTTATTTTTTGAGGGTGCCCGCACCGCAGTATTTCAGTACAATGCTGCACTATCTGCATTCCCAGCCTTCTGATTGGCTGACGACATGACGACATGAATTTAGATGCTAATAAAAACTTGAATATAAATATTAAAATTTAAAATAAATTAAAATAAGATAAGATTATTATAATTCTTAATTAAAATAGTGAATGCACATAAAAGCTTTAATATAAAAGTTAAGTATATAATATGCAGTTACATAGTGGTTTAATTCAAATTTCTATTCGTTGCTGTCATTAACTGAAGTTACCGAATCAAAAAGTTTTCTAATACTCTCAAACACATTTAATTAGAGTCCAATATTTAAATAATGGAAACTTTTTAATTGTGTTTGTGACAAAAGTTGCGAATTGCTTACTTGGTGTAAAACTTTCTGAAAAAAACTTTAAGCTAATTTAATAAATTTATTTACTCCACTTAATTTATAATTTTCGAACATTTTTTATATAATTTGAAAAGTTAAATTACATATTTAAAACAAGATTTATATAACATGAGTTCTTAATAAATTTTTAAACAGAATTTTAATGGCAGGACGCACTGCAGGATTTATTTTTAAACTTTTTAATTAATATATTTTTTGCTTAATATTTTTTACTGTTAAATAAAAAGTCAGTTTAAAAGAATATTATATATTTATTAAATGATACATATTTAAATTAAGGGTATTTTTAGAGTTAATTAAAACTTTTGCATTTTTAATCAAGAAATTATACTAAAATTTGTAACTATACATTAGATTAATTTCCCTTTAACTTTACGTTACGTTAAGTTACGTCGACGAGTTCAGGATGTTACCAACAATACGACGATGTCGCTGTTAATCCTAAGTTTCCTAACACTTCATCAAAGAAACGGGCCGTTTCTGTGTTATCAGAAAACCAGCAGGTCAACGCAGCCTAGCGGCCGCCCAGCTATTGATTGATTAGGATCAATCAATCCATTTTTGTATACAAAACAAAATTTTTACAATTTTCTTTTGTAGATTTAGCCAAAACTTTACCTAAAATCCCAAGACATTTTTGTTTGCATTGATTGCAGTGAACTGAATATAAAATCCAAATATTATCAATTACCATTACCAATTTAATTTAATTATAACTGATTATTTTGACAATTAAAATTATAAATTACAAAAAATTTAGGTTATTAAAATAATATCTCTGGCTAGTGGAAACTGTGCAGTAAATTTGAAACAGTCACAAACAGTATATCTTGGAGTATCTCAGAAATGAAGGTAAATAATGAATTGCTGTTTGAAACAATTTTAAAATTTAATTTATTCTACTTGTGGTTTGTTGTTTTGTTTTCCTTTTGTGTAGCAATAATATAAATTTTATTGCACGACGACTCAGGTGCCCAATAGTTAATGTTTTTAAATTATAATGAATTAAATTGAATAGGAAATGCTAGCATCAGATGATTTATTGTGAACGTGAATTAGACAATGAATAGTAGTCGTACTTAGTCACTTCAATTAAAGATGCTTTTCGTGCTTTTGCGTCTAATTAATTTGACCAATTTGTTCCAACATTTGGTACTAATAATACATTAATATTTACAAACAGCCCAAATCACTTAAATATTTATGCTTAGTCCGAAATCAAAGTATTAGATTGCCTATTTAGTAATCATTGCCATTTTTCCTGTTATCCCGAAAATGTGAATTGATCTGAGATAGATGGAAAATAAACAAAAAATGTCCGATAAAATTTTTATTAGTACTTTCCAAAAACAGTTCGATGGAGGAATTTTAAGAAAAGTTTAAAGCTTACATTTCCAATGCATTTTTGCTACTTTGAAAAGATTGTAAATTTTATTCATTAAACAACTGTATTCATTTAAACTGATAGAGCATTAACGGATGGTATAAATTGAGTTGTCAATCAAATCGACGCAAAAGGTTTTCTTATAAGACTCTGCTGCTTATATTCTTAATTGAAAAGCTTCTCTTCGGAGTTTTGAAATTTTCAAAGTTTTAATTCTCTTTTAATTTATTGCAACTCAAAATTGATAGCAGATAAAGTACCATAAATAAATCGCTGTAAAAATAGATTTGGCTGAGATATACGTGATTGAAATAAAATTATGTGGCATGCAATACATCCTAAATGAAGTAAAGAACCAAATCAGAACTAATATATCGGAAATCATAAATCTATTCCTATACATAACCAATGTTTAAACGTCACGTAGAGCAAGTATCGTTTGGGCTTCATTAGTTTTTGGGAAAGAAGTTCCCGAAAAATATTATTTAGTCTTATTTGTTATCATCCTTTATTTCTTACATTTATAAATTGCTCTTTCATTTAGATGAAAGGGTAGAAAAAGGGAATAAAAAATGTTAACGATAGACCTGGTTTACCTAAGAAGGTTTTCAAAGGCTTTCAACTTCTTTGTGTTCTGATTAGACGTTCCAGATCTTTTATTCTCTCTAACGCATTTCTTTTTAAATAAAATATAAACCTTTCCTTACACTGCTGTATAATTTCCACTAAAGATGTCGTCATGCTACGAATAAATTAATTTTCCCCGAAAATATTAGACAGATCAAATTATTGCAGTGCAAATACATCGACATGCATTTTCCCGTTGAATTTAGAGTTATTTACGGCATGAATGTTTCATGTAAATGCGTTTTTAGCTGACAAAGAAGTGCAGGATAATGCACTGTTTTGCATCAGCCAGGATAATACTAATCGTGTTCGGTTCACTGAATCATGTTCATCCCTGCAATATAAAATTGAGTTTTTTTAACAAATTTTTCATTTCATTGATATCAAAACACACAATTAAAACTTTTTCGACTTGCAATTAATAATGCCAGTAATTAAATAGGCCGAGAGCACTTTAACAGTAACCTTCATTTTGCATAGCTGAATAATTTATTCCAATAATCAAAAACTAAATTTAAAATATTATTTTGAAAAAAGTCAATTAAATTCGGCATTCTTTGAAATTATTTTAAAATTTTAAATTCGATCTAATTTTTCAAAGTATGAAAGGGCACGTTTTAATAATATCACATAATTCCAGTTGAAATATTACAGGTAATGTTCTTTAATGGAAAACGGAAGAAGAAAATTCTTGGTTATTAATGCAAGGGACTATTAAGTAGGTACACAATAAGAAATTTTAAAGGGAGTGGAAGACAAATATACTAACAAATATGTTTTTTAAAAGCTTAGAGCTTTCAAGTTATAAGGTAGAGTTAATCACTATGCAGGCAAACAAAACACCACCTTTATACTAAAAACAGAACAACCCTTCATTTTGTTTATTTTATTTAAATCATTTAATTTAAAATTAAATTCAAAATAAATTCAAAATCTCAGTTTGTCAAATTTCAACAAAATCACATAAATACGAATATAATAAATTATTATCAGTAACCGAAAGGTGCACTGGAGGGCATTCCATGCCCCCCAGACCCCCCAGTTTGCCCCCATAGTTAGCCCTCCCATAAAACTACATCTTAAAGGCCTAAAACGCAGGTGCAAATCCAAGTAAAAAATATATTGAGAAATGCAGGAAAATTATAAAAACAAATATGTAATCAATGCTGGGAACACCCCCATTTATTTGAAAATTAAAAAAAATCATTTGAAGGAAACAGCCAATCAAAAATCGCATACGGTTTTTAGGCTTTTTTGTTCGAAATTTTGGATGGTACTCAAATTTTAATGATTACATTTGTAATTTACCCCTTACACTTCTCTGATTCCATTAGAAAGTTTTTTATTTTGCGAGCAAACTTTAGCATAATATATTCCCCAGAATAGTTTCTCTATTAATACATTGCACTTCCCATCAAAGCAAATGGACATCACAGTAAATGTAGATATTGGTATAGTCAACCAAATAAACAGATGCTGCTCCAGGTAATAATTTACTGTTTTACGATTAAATAAAATGGAATGTTTAAAATCTCCATTTTAAATGTTTAGAAAATTCAACGAAAACAAGATCTGAATGTCTGAAACTTATTCTAATTTCCGATATTTTGATCAGATAAAAAAATAAACCTTTGGCTTGGCCTTTATTTAAACTAAGGGTTTGTTCTTATTTCAAATATTCTGATTTTTTTAAGACAAAGTTGCGAAGTCTGTAATTCCCCGATTATTAATTGAAGAATTTATAGTCTTGTTTGAGAAAGAAAAAATAAAAAAAGAGTTTCTTCTATAACTCGAGAGTACAATTTCACACTGATAAAATGCCGATTTCCTAGATTGTGCGGCTTGAAGGCCGCACTGATCGGTCACTTTCCCGCAATCTTTCATTTTTTTAGGTTGATATGATAACTTAGAATGAACCTATCAGAGGTAAGTAACTTAAGAAATGACAGACAAAGAAACAAAGCTTATCAGGGCAAAAGAACCGAGAAGGAAGGATAAAGTGTCCGTTAATACGTCCGTACTATGGACCATTTCTTGAGGAGCCTGATGGTGTGTCAGTCAAATAGCCAAACAGCAGTTATCATTATCGAATTAGATATGAAGGTTGAAGGAATAACTAAACATGGTTTACAAATGCAGACAAGTACAGAGCGTTCGGAGCGAAAGGGGAATAGAAGGTCGATTTCGAGGCAACAAAGATAAACTGAATCTGGAAAGATCTAAGAGGCCGACAAAATGAAGATGAAATGTAGATAAGCCTTTACAGTTGAAAACAACGATAGAGCTTCCACATCGAGAGACTCTTGGTAAGATTAATGGGTGTCTGCAGGATATGCGTATAAGCAAATTCAGCAGAACCACAGACAGCGATAAAAGGAGTGAAAACCTGACGTTTTTCAAAGCAGACAAGGTTCTAAGACAAGGATAGAGGAGAAGAGTCTTCCTAAAACGGCCAAATTATGCACTACTTCAAAAATTACATAGATCCTAAGAGGCTATAAAACTCCAAGTTCTTCTGTTCTGTAGGAAATGCTGACGATGACGAAATCGAGGTCTCTGGGCGGAGATGGTCCTTTGATTCGAATGGATTGCCCGGTAGGAAATTAGAAAGACACCTCAACAGATTGGAGAAGTCACCAAACGGACTGCGACCAAAATGGAGTATTCGGAAGGAACCAATTCATTGAATTGTAGTTGTGATTATGAACTGTACAACGAGAAGAGGAGGGCAGAGAAGGACTTTCTAAACGAAAATCCCGCTTAACCCAACGGAACTGGAACGGAACGTGGAACCCAACGGTTCCATTCTGGTCTGGTGGCCTGGTGCAACTGGTGTTTGATTGGTTGGAGTAGTTTTTGGTTTGCTCTGTATTGGCTGGGTAGGTGTCGAGTTTTTCTTTTCATTCCGTCGTTTCAATGGGCGGTTCTTGATGTCTGCAACAATGTTTAGGTCGTTTTGTTGTTTTTTTTAAATTCAAAGTCTTCAAACTCTGGTTACTTCTTATATCTGCGACTCTGGAAGAAATTCTTTAGTAAGTGAGCAGTATACTGTGATCCTATGCTTTCCAGTTCTTGCGGCTGATAGATCTGTTGTTTTTAGGGGATTTTTTTAACAAGTAAGTGGTTTGCATCGATACCATGTCTTCAAATTGTGGTAGCTGCTTAGATTTGTCTTTTTATGGACTTTGCAGTGATTAAAATACCCGTTTTTTAACGATTTAATTTATAAATAATATTTTTTTATATATATTGCTATGTTTTACTACTCGGACTTTAGTATCATAGTTTACACTCCCAAAATGCGGGAAAATTTGAAAATAACTTTTCAGTTGATGAAACTTTTTTTTCAAATTTGTAATGATCTCAGAGTTGATCCTGCTCGTTTATACCAACCTGCTTAATGCAAAACACTAATAAACATATTATGTTAAATTTATTTGGAATGTTAATTTTAGGGCAAATAGCTAACCCAGCAACTAGTGCTGACTTGCAGGTGGTAAAATAGGAAGCCTTAATGCTAATTGTTTCCGACCCTACATACTGACGGAAGAGTATTGCGTAGATCCTGAATAGGTATTGGACATAATATTCGCCTGGAAATGTCCTGTATAATCCTTGAAATTTTTTAATGAACTTGAAAGCTTTCAGTTTTTAAAATTAAAAAGTTTGATTGAATGTGAAGTTGTATTGAAATTTTCTTGTGAATTTAATACTTAGGTATATGAATTATTAAAACAAGAAATGTACAAACAGGAAGAACTTGTTAATAACTTTTGTCGTAAACAAGTAAATGTAGCAAAAGAGTTATCTCTTTATCTTATACTTTTCCAATCGCGAAGTTTCAAATAGGATTTCACTTGAGTGAACTTGTTCTGTTTTATCAGGATCTTGGCGAAGCTCAGTACATATTGTTCTATGATTTATATCTCGCTATTAGTTGTTTCCATTTACTGCAGCAAAATCGGCCATCTACTATAAATTATGTTCTGGATTATCTCTTAATATCAAAATTTTTAATGTCGCTGCACATTTTTATTGCTGAATCGGAAATTACAACCAACTCAAAATACAATATATCCTTATTCTATACATTATCACATTTTATATTACTTTCTTAATTTTTATGGAAGTAATTTATTACCAAGCCATTGTAAATTAAATTATAATTATTATGTTCTTTATAGATCTTGTATTTTTCAGTAAACATCCTAGAAATATAAATTTATTTAGAAAATACTTACTTCTTGTTATTTTTTCGAATTACGATTTCTCCAAGATTTCGTTATTTTTTATTACATTGTTTGTCATTCCACCTGATGCAACCTGTTTTCTAGAAAGCCCATGTTTTTTTAGTTAAAAAATATTATTTGCAGATTTAAAACATAGTACGCATAGTTCACCAGGTGCGGATCTAGGAGGAGTAAAAGAGATTAAAAAAATCCTGTGTGCTTTCAGATTAACATACATGTTTCAGGTTTCAAAGTTTGGTCTAACAGACTTTTCGTATGTTTTCAGCTGGGGAAAATATTTAATGTTTGCGTTTGATTGCTTGTTTCATAATATAAATTTCAACTTTTAATTACAAAAGCACAAAATTTCAACAAATTTTTTATATTTGCTCTGAAAAAAAAATTTAGAAAGGGTAAATGTTCAGCTGCCTCTTAGTTTTTTACCATTCAATTTATATATAAGCTGGAGGTAAAATCAATATTATATATAATTAAAAAAAAATAAATTTGAAATTAAATTTTAATTCAACATAATTAAAAAAAAAATTATAGGAATATTTTAAATAGTTTCATTTAAGTAAACGATTAAGAAAGTCTATTGAAAGTCGTAACGTTAACAAAAAGCCCGTGTCAAATTAAGCCCTGTAATGTCGTTACACCCTCGCTATTCAGACTAATACTGCAATCATTTTGATTGAAATTGTTGTAAAACTTTGGTGGTCCAAAAAGGCACTCATTTGTTAAATATGCCACTTTTACCTCACGAGACTCGTAACGTACCGCTTTGTTAATTCTGTGATCTTCGTTATAGCTTTTCGTTTTAGACGTCTATGACTGTTCTAACTCCTGGTTCAGTATTAATATCAAAATTAGCCTACATGCAAATGATGTAATGAAATTCAATTACTTCTTAAGAAATGTGCCAAGTTACTTACTAAAATTAATAAAGTTTTGCCTTTAAAATAAAACCCTTATTACTATGCATTGACCGAGTACATATCTGCCCTGTGATTTCGAAAATAATTTTATTTTACATTCTGTATTTACATAATATATTTTACCTTCAAGTTTATGTTCATGTACAAAAGCAAGTTCGTATAGAAAAGCAAAGTGTTGAAATATTCTCAGTTTTGAATTAATTTTAAATAATTAATGACGCGCATGAATAGATTATACAAAATGAGTCCAGCATTCACAAATGCAGATGAGTTAATTTATAACTCCTTTAATATCAACTAGCACATGAAAGCTTTAGTATCTGTAATATCACAAGGTTTAACGTCACGAAGTTTCCACAAATAAAGTAGGTACTCTGTAAGTATAATTTCAAGTAAAGACTACAAAAATCATATTAATAAAAATTAAATATCAGCTAGATTTAAATTTTTTATAAATTATTATCAGGAATCATCAGAGTGTAACCCTGTAACAGATCAGTGCCGAAGTTGATGGTTACGCAACTGCCATGCGACAGATCGCAGAACTCTACTAAGCAATAGGACTCTAATCACGAACCATCGCGAGTCCAACCTCTAACAACGGAGCAGGAGTCCTGATTGAACCGACTTTTTCTAACTCACAATTAGTAGCCCACTTCACGAAGGGTGCTAAACCTTCTGGGTATTTTGTTCTTAGGGCCATTTGACCGTACTTCCGATGCGCCGTCTGGTATGATAGGTTTAGAAAGCTCCGGATCATGTGGGCTGCCAGCCCCTTTGGGGGCCTCTTATTTACAGCCCATATTCCCTCGTTCATTTAACCGTCAAAGTAACCTCATTTGGTTTCTCAGCTTAAGTCCATCTCCCGCTCTTTTGATGAGATACGATCTTGCGGATTGAAAATATCCAAATCGAGAGGACGCTTCTTCTTCGAGAAGATCTCGAGAAGGTGTTTCAATTTATCGGAAAACCTCAAATTTTAAATAAAACAACTCAGTGCGTAGAAATAGGAGATTTGGTTAAATACCAAAAGCCACAGTCATTCAAGAACAGTTAAATTTGTATTTGCCTTTATTATGTATTTTGGAAAATTGAAAATTGACTGTTCAGAATGTACATTTTAGAGTTACAATTTTCCAAACGGCATATTCGGCTTGTAATCACAAATTAACACAGCCGCAACATAAAATTCACTTTAGTAAAATCTCCGTAAAAAAACATATGACAAATTTCACCAGAAAATTACAACTACAAGATACTGAACTCAACATGAGTTGACTGGGGTCGGTGGTCAACTGCCATTATAAAGTGTAATGCAAATAATAAAAGAATCATTGGGGGCCGGTAGCAAACTACGGTTACAGATTTCACCGAAATTTTTGCACTGGCTGGTAGCTAATGGTCTATATGTAGTGCATATATATATAATAAAATTTCCATAATAAAGTCCAGTAGTAGTTTTCCCAAAATTAATAAAAAAATTTGGATCCGAGATTTGCCGTAGTTGCGCTTGTCAAAACTCATTAAAAACATCCCCTGAAGGGCACGGAACTAGAAAAATGACGAAATTTGAAGGCTGGGATCCGAGATTTACCAATATCAGGAGCAGAGAAGACCTAACCTCCACACGCAATTTAATGTACCAGAAATACATAAAAAAATTAAACTTAAAATGATACTAACCCCCAGTTTACATGACAAAGGACATGTGGATATCACACCTTGTGATTTGGGCTTGCTTTAATTCGCTCGGAGTAGTGGATTAATACCGCTTCACCCCATCATTGTTTGGCTATCTTGGTGTCCTGGTTTTAATTTTTCTGATTGGTTTCCCCGTTTTCCCAAAAACAGGTGTGGTATATTGTTCTGATATTTAAATCCTAAACTCTTTCTTGCATTGAACCCGGTCTTTGAAGAACGCTGCCTTTCCAGCACCTCTCTGAGCAATTTTCTGTACTTCCGCAATAAACTGTCCAGTACTCGAAGCAACTAACCGACTCCAAGGCCCTGCAGCCGCTGGTCAGGTGCCCGTTCAATCTTCTCTCTTTCTGTAGCCTCTTAGCGGAATCGCCGTCGCATCTTATGACCACTCGGGGTGTTTTTACGTATATGCCGGACTGAACTACCAAAGAGTTCGTTGTTCATCCGCTGCCATGTATTTTTTGAGATATTGTTGTACTTACTCTCATTTAAACCCACTTCCAATACTTTCTTGTACATTTGAGCCTTCTTATCGGGGTATCCTTTTGGCTATTCTTGATTAGGATCAATGTCCAAAATTTTTCTTTGCAGATACCGGTACCTTTGCTTGATTTGGTTTTAGTGTTTTTTGGAGACGCCATGCTACCAGTAGTTTGGCCACCGATGTTGGGAGTTTTCTGCATTTTCCGGTTTGCCTACATCCATTGTTTTATTTTCTTCGCCTCGACAGGAGTCCTTATCGCTTGAATAAAATTCAGGAGAGCTAGGAAAGCCTATCATTTCATTTGTTGTGTTTTTACATGCGAAACCTCCAACTGATCTGTTGTCGGTGTGCTGATGATCTCTTCAAGCGTTCCCCCGATGCAGGCTATGGACCTGGCCTGTGGGTTACCTCTGGGTGTCATTCTCTTTCTTATAAGAACCAAATTTGTCTTTCTCCAGTTAATAGGTTAGCTATCAGTTTACATCAGTTGTTGAATAGGTTAATCGTGATCTTGGGAGTCTTATTGCATATGTGCTTCACCATCGCTATGGCGATTCCGTTTGGGCTAACAAAATATTTTTCTGATTTTTTATATTGTTTTTTTGCTTTATTTAGTACCCAGACCTGGCGTTAAAATTTCTAATAATAGTTAAGTTAAGTCAATTTAGAGAAAAATTAAAACGTTCTCAAGACTGGGAACAAAAGCTAGCTGCCAGTCGGTGGTTTAAGTAAACTTTGTTTGCTTCCAAGCGCAGTTATTGGCCTGACCCAGGGTACGATGTTTTTCTAAAATTGTAACTTACTTCATTTGAACCTTTAATCAGATTTAAAAACTGTGGATATGTAAATAGTAAACAAGTCTGAAATTTAAATCTGGGACATTAACTACCCCTAAACTACGAAACGTTTTCGCCAATAACCCTTACCAAAATGTTATTTTGACTATTATTGGTAATCCGAAATTTTTAAAATTTCTTCTGGGTTTAGGTAGAAATTCAGAAACTATAAAAAAATTAATTTCAAGAAAGAAAATGCATACATTAATTTAATAATTCCATTCTTTTCATATTAATTTATTACTAAATGGAATATTTGAATCTCAACATTTTTGTTTGATGTTTTTACTTTGTAATTTTTATTTAATTTATCATTGTTCAAACATCATCCACGAGAATACAAAGTGGAAATCTAAAATTTTCCGTAGGTCATTTACAATGCGGCTCATGTAGGGCTTGTTTTTATGTGTGCTAATTGTTGTAAGGGTCACAAATTCGTATGTTTTTATATGACCGCTTTCCATTGAGTGTGTTTATATGTAATTCGTATAATGTAACCAAAGGTTTACACCAAAATAACCCGCATTTTCGCCATTTTCTTTAGTTATAACTTTCTTTTAAGATAATCTTTATTTTTTTTATATTCGCGACAAAAAAACATTTTTTAATTTCAAACTGAAACTGAAAATTGACTTTTCCTTAATTTTTAATTTCGGGAAAAATGTCGATACGTGTAAATGTGCCAATGTGTGAAACGCATAAAAGTTTCTTAACTTTTTCATGACCGAAAGAAGTTCACACCCGAAGGAAATAAAAAACCTCGACAGGAAAATTTGAAACTTTTTTTACAGAAACCCCTATAAACATTTTTTAATTGTCTCTCGAATTGCAGTAAAAAATATTTAAATTATAAATAAAAATAATTAATTTTCCCGTATTAAATGATATTAGCCATAATTCAAATTATTTTTTACATAAAAGCTCCACGTTATTTTCCATTTGTAATTTGTTTTATCAATACAATTAATCTGTCCTTACCATACGCTGGGGTTGCTCACACCGATAAAATAAATAATACCTAACAGGAAGACTATCTCACAGTGGGAAATTGCTTGATATTGAATTGGATATGAAATGTATTTTTGATTTTTATTTTATTCAAAGAAGAAACCTTTAGAAATAAAATTGTTATAGACAAAGAAAATTTAAGTTTTCCTTGTAAAAGAGGTTTCCAATTGCTATTCAGTATAAAATTACATTCATTCCAAATAAGAAAATTCATGTAATTTTGAAAATATTGAATATTACGTAATATTATTGTATTACATATTCCGGAATATACAAAAACTTTCCGTGACTCTAAACCCTCCGGCAACTCGGCATCACCGCCTAGCCGACTCGGCACCCGCCGTATGAGCTGGACTTTATAAATGGGATATTAAAAATTTAAATTTGAGTTACCAAACTGCTAATTGTTTTTTGAAGAAGACCCGTAAAACTGGGTGGATTTAAAAATATTTAGGATTATAAAAAGCAAATTGAAATGTCGGCTAAATGATCTGTCGGCCAAAGACGTTCGGTCAGATCATAGCAATTCAGCTATTACTTAATATATAGAAATATCAAAAGGCCCTTCGGTCCGGCCCTTGTTGATTCATCTCAGTTGACAGTTTTCTGCATAAGTCTTTAAATTGAAGTCTGCACCGCAATAGTTAATAATAACTTAAGTTTGAGAAATAACTAAGTTGTCAAAGTTCAGAAATTACTTTAGTTTTATGAATAAATTACTCCAGTTATTACTATAAATTGTACGCTGTTTCCATAATAGGCGTACATATGGGTTTAAACTTTCAAAAATTACTTGCTAAAGAATTTTTTTGATAAAATATCAAACAAAGAGGTGTGAAACCCCTACAATAAAACTTAAAGTATAGATTTTCTTGTTTACTACACACAAAAAAAATAAATAAGAAATTCTTAACCAAGGATCTAAAAAACAAAAATTTATAAAATCAGTTTTAAAAGTAAACCATTAACTAATTAGCGCGATATTTGCACAACGAGGCGTCAACCGAGCAATATCAAATTTTAAACAAAAAACTGTTTTAAATTTAAATAAAACTAATAACATCACTGTTCTGTCACTTGTCAGATTTTTATTTGACATAAATTTTTTTTTAAGTTGTAATTTAGTTCTGATTGGTAGAATAATCAACAATCGAAGATTTTTTTATTCTATACGCAGTTTAATTTGAATGACTTTTAACCATTAATTATCCAGTCACCTTGTCAGATTTTAATTTGACATTTTTAGGTAAGAATACTAAATTCCCCAACTTAGGAAGTGCGGAAATGCAAATAGGCAAGAAAAAGGTCCCAAATTTTATTATTTTGCTTATATCTCAGCAATGCTGAGCCCCAGGGGAAAAATTGTTCTATACAAAATTGAAGCTGATAAAATTTCCTACAAGATTTTATGTATTCATCTTAGCATATCTGTTTTAGTTTTTGAGATATAAGCTCGTGAAATATGTAAATTTTTAATAAACTTTTTTTTTGTTTCGCAATTTTAACATAAACTTTCCCTTTCAACTTCTTTGCCGTTTGTTAATACGAATATCTTGCCATAAGCTAGTTTAGAGCATCTTTAGGTAAACATAACCTAAAAGTCCCAATTTCTAGGAATGTGCGGGAGTGCATGGAAGCTCGAAAAATGTCCTGGATTTTGGTTTTTTGCTTATATCTCAAAAACGGTAAGCCCGAACGGAAAAGTTTCATTATACAAAATTGAAGCTGATTAAATTTCCTACAAGAAACTCTGTATTTATTTTTGACGTATCTGTTTAAGTTTTTGAGATATAAGCTTGCCAATTTTTAATGAAATTTTTTTTCTCGCGTTTTTGTATAAATTTTGTATCTTTCACTTCTTTGCCATTTTGTTAAAGCTAAAATCCTCCTAAAAGCAGTTTTAGAGCATATTTAGGTAAACATACCAAAAGTCCCCACACCTAGGAGGTGCGGGAGTGCAAGGATTCACCAAAAAAGTCCCGGATTTTGTTTTTTTGCTTATATCTCCACAACGGTGTGCACGAGCGGAAAAGTTGTTTCATACAAAATTGAAGCTAATAAAATTTACTACAATAAACTCTATATTTATTTTTGAAGTATCTCTTTCAGGTTTAGAGGTATACGCTCGTAAATTTCATAAATTTTTATTAAAATTTTTTTTCCGCATTTTTGTGTAAACTTTCTCTTTTAACCTTTTTGCCTTTTATTAATAAGAAAATTTTCCTAAATAAAGCTTTAGTGTATTTTTAGGTAGACATACCAAAATTCCCCAAACCTAGAAAGTGTGGGAGTTCAAGCAGGCAAGAAAAAGATCCCGGATTTTGTTTTTTTGCGTATATCTCAACAACGGTGAGCCCGAGCGAAAAAGTCGTTCTATATAAAATTGAAGGTGATAAAATTTCCTACAAGAAACGTCCTACTTATTTTTGACGTATCTATTTCAGTTTTCGAGATATAAGCTCGTAAAATTTGAAAATATTTTAAATTATTTTTTTCTTACGTTTTTTTTATAAAATTTGTCGTTTAACTTCTTTACTGTTCGTAAAGAAGTAGCAAGGACGAAAGTCCTACGAAAAATAGTTTTATAGCATTAAATTTCCTATTGCTCTTTTACGTTCTGTTTCGTTTCGACGTAGCACGTGGGAAGTTTAAGTTGTAAAATGCAGTTAGCAAGAAATTGTTTTTCAATATTTTCAATTGGTTACTTAATTTTTGATTTTCTTAGCAATGTTAATCGAGAATTTCTGCTCCATTTATTCTAAATGAAGTGGTTGAAGCGAATGCATGGAAAATAGTTGGAAGGTTTCAACCCACATTACCTAGGCGAAAACGAGAGATAGGTTAGAAGAAATGTCTCCAATTTTTGGAAATGGTCAATAGGATAAATTTACATTTAGTATGGAACTTGCGACAATGGTGCGGATAACAGGAATATTATTCGAATTTTGATCGAACTTGCCTTTGGGGATAAATGAAATTTCTGCGATGTTGAAGTTAAATTTTCTTAACTTTTTGTATTAGTTGAAGATTTTCTCTAGTTAATGTGTTGATTTATTTGAGAATGTGTAAATGGAGTTAATTTCCTGTGCTTTGCTTGGAAATTAATTTTAGAAATTAATATCGGGCATCTTCATAAGGAGATAAGACCCAATCTTTTCAATTATTTTTTTTGCGTTAGCATTTTTGAACTTGTTTTCTCATTCACAAAAGTTAACTTAGGGCATTTTTCTATTGAAAAGTTGAGAGGTTTAATAAATTAGCTTTGCACAGCGAAAACTTTTTGCCGCATAGTTCTGATGACGAAGGAAATGTATAAAGAAAAATTTGCAATTTTCTATGATTGGTCAGTGCTATAACTGTAATAATCGTAACATTCCTAGTCAATGTTGAAAATTGCACCTTCTTTTTCAACCTTTTTATTCTGAAAAGATGTTTTCTTATGTATATAAATGAAAAATTAAACAAGGAAACTATGATTACGGTGCATTTTATCCTTGATTGTTCGTGAAAAGGAAGGAATGAAAAAACCGCAATAAATAATGTTACTTAACTAAAATCGATAAATGTAAATAAAAAGTAAATTAAAAAGTCACAAATAAATCATAAGAACTTGTTAAAAAATAATCCAGAGTTAAATCAAATTTTATCTTAAAGTGAAAACCTAATCCTGGCGAATGTTCGCACCTTATAATTTATGATGTTCGCTATAGATAGAATTTGTAGGGGACACAACGTCATTTATCTTCAATGCTATCCAAAGTCTATCTATCAATATTATACGGAGATATGAACCAGGAGACGTAATAATGCAATAGGTAAATTCATTATCTGCTTTCATTATTTTTTATCAATGTTATAAATATTAGCTGTTACAATTTCAAAATTAGCTTTTAATTTATGTTTTACTTAATTTTATTACTTTTTACCGATGGCTATTTTACCATGAACACAATGAATGATTATCATCAGAATTTCAAATAATTTGAATTTAAATTTAAATTAAAATTTTTTTTTTTTTGGTTTTTGGTTTAAATTTTTTTTTGGTTTTTGGTTTTAAATTTTTTTTTACTTTTATACAAATTTTCATTAATTTTAGTTAATGAAACGCTAAATTTTAATGCAACATAGAACCTGTTTGTAGGAAGGTAGAATAACTAATGCAAATCAGTTTGATTTAAAGAGGACTCGCAACCCGAAGTTTACCTTGCTTTATTTAAGGGACGGTTTTCTTACTTATGTACATTGAGGTTTCATGTAATTAATACCATTTTTAACAAAAGAAAAGTTTAACAAAACTCCTTTCCTTTCTAATAAGTTCTACATAATTTATTTTGTAGTTTATCCTTGAAAGGCACCCAAAGTAGATCAAATTTGCTTTTTTTTGGAATAATTGAAGTTAAGTATATGTTTTCACGGACTATTTTTTTTGTAAAAAAACAACTTCCATTCTTAGTTCCTTGCTTCATTTTTAGCTAATCCTTTTATTAAGAAGAATTAGTTTTGTTACATTTATCTTGTCTTCCTGTTTTTGATGTGTTTTGTGCAATTCGCCAATTTCCTTAAGGCTTAAGGGAAAATTTAAGGTTTTCCGTTACTTTCTATGTGTCTTTCTAATGTCGCTTCATTAATCATTCTTTTTCTTTGATGATATTTCCATTTTCGTCTTAAAAAAAACAAAAAATAAACGCTCGAATGTTTCAACATTTTTTTACTTACTATAATTCATAACTCGAAAGCCGTTGATTTTAGACAATCAAAGGTTTATATCTAGTTTGTAGATTATTTCACGCTCTTTAAAATAGCACTGATCCATTTTTACTGAAAAACCAATAGTTTCGGGGCTATGTGCATGTGAAAATGAAAATATAAAAATTTCATTTTTGAATTTAGAAAAAAAAATTGTTAAATATTTTTCTTAGAAAAGTGTCTTCTATCAACATCTAAGTTATGTGAAGTGTATCCGTGGACACCCTGTATAATGACTAAACTAACTTTCAACAAGAACTATTCACTTTTGGATTATCCGAAAAACATTTGTTTCTGCTAAACTGTCAAATAATATCACCACATTGTATTATAAATATAAAAATAAAATTGTTTGCTAGTGGAAACTGTGTACCGATTTTCAGCTGTCTGAATTGCTGAAAAGTTTGTTAAAGTAGCAGGAAAAAACGAACAATATTCAGGATATGAACGAACAAATTGTTATAGTTGTTTCAAAAATAATTCAACTTGAAAATTTGTAATCCAAACAAATAAAATTAGTAATTTAAACAAATAAAATTTGGTCAAAAAATTTAAATAATTATTATTGAATTTATGAACTTGAGTTTGGCTGGTGTGTGTGCAATTGGATACCGTACAATCAAAGAACCTAGTAAGTCGAGTTACTAAAAATTCAGTTAATGGATGATTCTGACAAACAAAATACATTACGGTAGTTTAAGCATAGATGTGAAAAATTAATATACCAACCAGGTATACCAGGAAATTGAGAATTCTTTCCCACGTAAAATGTAATGTAAAAACGTCAAAACGTTAGGAACCGCTGCGATGCCAGTTTTATCAGTAAATTTGAGCTATCCATATTATTTCAAACGAATTAATGACTTTATCATGAACCAATTATTGAATACAAACTTTTTTTGCCTTCAACGGAGTAGAATAGGCAAATCCACGGTCAAGCAATCATGTCTCCAGCGCTACAGAGTCTGTAGGGCTTCTCTATGTATGTTAATTGCGGTAAAATATTTTAAACTAATTTTCGGACAATTCATATAATTTTCCAAGCATGGTTAGCATAGGTAAATTAATAAACATGGTACTTTGACATTAGTGAAATAGAAAAACGAAGCCTGAAATTAGTTCCACTGAAACAGTTGGATGAACAGGTAACACAAATACAATAATTTTATTTTATTGAACTATTATGACCTTTAAACAACTTTTCAATGCTTTTCAAAGCATAGAATTTAGCAGTTGCAGCGTTTTAACGAAAGCAATTTGATTTATCTGAAACTACTCTATAAGAAGTTTCAATAAAAAACTTAACTGAGCGCTAAATTATTTCAATTTTAACTGCAAGCGTACCGTAGTAGCAATAGTATTCAATTATTATTACATTATATAATTTCGATCACGTAGGCAACCTTCTTTCCAATATCTGCGGTGTGCGTTCAATGTTTTATCACACACAACATAACAGATCCGTTGTTTAAAACGTGGGTTCCAAACCACATGACTTGTATTTCCAGAAGGTAATTTAAACAAATATTTTAAAATATTACGTTATTACATTAAATTACTTTATTACATTAAATTACATTATTACATTACACCCTACGATTAGGGTAATTTCGATGAGCTTTTTTTTACAGAAAAAGACGAAAATTACCGGAGTAACCCTAGTTATATCTAATTCTAAGAGAATTTAGGGAAGTTTGAATGGTGTTTTATGATGAACATTGTGTTAGAATTTGTATCTATCTTATTTTTTTTAAATTAATTAAAGTTATCAAATAAGCAAATTTAAAGGACATGTGAGGAAACTCCTTATGTCCTGGTCAAGCTTCGAAATCCTGGAAATACAAACTCATAATCTTAATTACAGGTTATCCAATAAAGGTTATCGATTGGTTTATGTAATAAAATACACACGTGGACTTTTTAGAAATAGGATTTCGGTGGTTTCAAATTTCGCCGATATATTTGAGAGCTAGCTGATTATCCCTGCTAAAGATTTTCTTGTGGTTTGGAAAAATGTAATATTTGCTGTAATTTGGGCGCTATCCTGTATTTGGCAAATATGGCGGCATGATTGTAAAAATATTCATTGTGAGTGTTAACCGATTTAAAATTTATAAATATAAAATATTTTTGATAAACACAAAAACATAAATTGCTTTTAAAATTAATGTAAACGGGGATATGACAGAGAAGCAATAAAAGCGTAGGGAAAACACACAGAGGTATAACAAAAATAAAATAAAAGTTTGAATAATAATTTATCCAAATGGATGTAAACAGTTGACCTAATTGACTATTTAGATAAATTCGGGATAAAACAAAAAGAAAGAAGTTGAATTATAATGAAAAGATAAGCCTGGAAGTGCAGTAAAATATATGGTTTGAACAGGAACATGTCTGAAGAAAAACCTTTTAATCTGCCTACAATTTCTATTATCCGGGAAATAACATAGGGAAAAAAGTAAAATATAGTTGTGAATTGTAAGGAATTCAATTAATGACATTTTATCGCAAACTTGATCAATAGTTTTGTTAAATTAAAGTTTAAGACTGCGAATGCAAACAAACACTTTCTAACAATAGGCAATTATCGTACTACGCTTCGAATATAAAGACATTAAACTTCTGTTTTTCTGGTAATATCTTAGATTTATCTATAAAACTACCCTCACTATAACAGACAATAAAATTATATCATGTAGCAATCTAACGCAGGCCATTGTTTTCACAGACTGATAAATATTTGATCACAATTTTCTCTTTATGTCCTACCTTAATAAAACTTTCATATCAGACACTACAAAAAAATACGACAGATAACATTAAGGTAAATATAAAATGACATTTTTTTGACTACCAGTGAATTGATAAAAACTCGACGACACACTTTGTTCCATAATTCCAAAATCGCTCTTACTGCAAGTTGCCTACAATCATTTTTACAAGAGATGCCCCCAAAACACTCCAATTCATCACCAATAATTTTTTTACTATTTTTCAGTTAATTTGTAGGCCAAACTCTAAATATACTCCAAATTTCAGATTTTTAAAAAATTATTTTAACTTCTACCCCCCAGATAACCACCCTAATTTATAAATGGCAATTTTATTGATATTTTTCCTGTAATCAGGAGAATTTTTTATATTATATTTTTTAATTTTGGCCATAAACATCTGAATTCCAATTCAAAACAAGTGGATCCCTATGAATTTACGATTTTCCAATTTAATTTTATTTGTAGCGTCATCCAGAAAAATCCACTGTGTGGTAGACCGTTTCTAAAGGGAGTACCTCGTCAAACTCAGGTTTTAAAAATTTACTTAATTTAATTGTTAAATAAACTAAAACACATCCAAGTTTGATCTAAATTGCAAGTGAGTGACAGAATCTTGGTTCATTTTACTTGAAATTCTTAGAAATGTAATGATCGACGACGCTTCCTTATATAACCAACTACATTTATTATGTGTTATCCGGATGAAAGCAACTTTAAACATCGAAGACAACTAGATCTCTTCAACAATAACCAGTTTCAATGATTGATTGATTTTAGTATTATTTAAATAGCACTGAAATTTGATTGAACAGTAAATAAAAGGAATTACAGATAGAAAAGATCGAAAGAAAAATAACAGCAGAGAAGTTTCTTGTTTTTAAACTTACTTATAATTATCCTTATCCGACTATGAAGCTTGGACCAATACTGCTAGTGGAAAGTATTAGTGGACTGAAAATTCCAATTTGATTAATGAAGATTTTGATCACGTTCTTATACGTTTTATCGTTTTATAAACAATATTTTAATAGAACTTTTAATTATTAAACTTTACTAGCGATTTTAATTAATCAAATTATCATCTTGTTATAATTTTATTAATCCAATTATTATAGTCATGTAATTTACTTATCAACTTCTTAATTAACGATTGCCTACAATTACCTGCGATGTATATATATTTTACTCAAGTTATATTGATTTGCAGTTAAAGATGCAAATTTATTTTAATATAATGTAATTACGTTTCCACTGCTAGTGGCGTAGCCAGGCTGGCACAGCGTGAGGCGCATAAAGGCTCCGGAAGCTAGAGATGCCCATACGCTCCTTCCAACCTACGTCTTAAATTACTCTTGGAGGGGGCCAAATCCGCGGTAGTTTTCAAATTTCCGGGACTAAAGTCTAAATGCCCTAAATTATTCAAAAATATCCGTTAGACTTTGAGGATCTTTTGGGGTTCCCGAACGCCGAGATCTTTATTTTATATTTTTGTTTTCGTTCGGCTCAGCAAAAGTAAATTTTGTACCAGAGCTACATGATTCGTCGTTACGCCACTGACCGCTGCTACATAGCTTTATACTGCATTTTGTAGATTTTACATTTTACCTGTCGATGTGTTTATAGCTTGACACTAAAGCGAGTCGACTGCTAAGGCAGGAAACCCGTTTCGACCCCGGGCTAAGCAAGAAATCCTGGCCGACTTCTCTAGGAAGGCAATGGCAAACCACCGAAGTACTCTGCCAAGAAAGCTGCTTCTCAATCATTGAGAAGCCGGTCACCAGTCCCTTATCAGGACAAATGGACCCAGGAAAAGCGGTCTAGGTTAAAAAAAAGACACGACCGCATGGACGTGAGCGTTAGGACGCAGAACCAAAAAGACGCGAATCATAAAGACACAAAGCCAGATGGATATAACATACAAAATTTTATTAACGTTGTTTAAAAATTAATGATATTCTGTTGCCGGTCCTTGTACGCTGCACTAGTTTCAAAATCCGGTTTAAAGTGGGGTCCCTACATTATCGAGTGCATTTGCGAGGAGGTTCCGGGCGGTTTTCCCAACCCTTGACATTGGCAAATTTCGGATCCCAGCATTAGAATTTCGTTATTTTCGAGTTCTGTTGCTCTCCGGGAGAGTTTTTCAATCATCCATCACTTTTCAAATTGTAATTTTTGAATTCTATATTTTCAAAAACTACTGGATATTCCACTAATTTAATTTTTTATATATACTGTATAGACCATTACCTACCACCCAATGAAAAAATTTCGGCGAAATTCGAGCTCTTAAAACATCGACCGACCCCGGTTTACTTTAAATTGCCAATCTAAAACAAAATTGGGAGATTTCGGGAGATTGACGAATCAGTGCGGCCTTCAGGCCGGGCAATCTAGGCAATTAAGTAGAGCACCAATCGAGTTCCACTGTACCCACTTTCTAGTACCTATTTAATAATTATTAGTAATTTTCTATATATTTCGAGAATTTGTACTTAAAATGTTTAAAAAAAGATGAAATTCCAATTACAAATAAAATTGTTATTTGATAGTTTTTATATTACAAATTAAAATATTACTTTAACTACTTTTGTGGTTAAAGTTTCACTTGTTCTATTATTTTTAGTCGAATAAACTGCATTTTAACATCTGCTGTAGAAAACTTATATATTTTGATTTGGCTTCTTTTTAATAACGGTCATTTGTTACAGATAATGGTGGAATAAAATCCTGCAGTATGTAGTTCATGGTAAGTCCATAATTTTATTTTCAAATTTATAGTTAGCCGGATACAGGTTTCAGTGATGGAATTTGATTTTCCATATTGTTCATTGGATTATTATTTCTAATAAACTATTAGAAGCTACAAGAAATGCAATGGAATTTAACTCTTGCAGTTAAATTATTCACTGGAAAATAACCTAAACGGTTAGTTTAATCGGAACATGAAATTTTAAAATACTGGAATAAAACAATTTGGTTACATAACAAACTTGAAAATGTTCTTATCTGTAATGCAGTTGCAGCTGGAAGAATTCAACAGTCAAATCGATTAGTTTCTTTTAAACTTTGCAGCTAGTTTTATTTTCTCAACTAAATTTACTTGTTTCTACTAAAGTTAAACTCGCAGTTAACCTCAATTTCCAACATTTAAAAATTTTATTACGCAGATTAGTTAATAATAAATTATCAAATTATGTTAATATAGAAGTTTTCGAACTTTTGTTTGATGAGATAACATAAATGCTGTTAAAATGAGCCTTGAAAAAAAGTAAGGTTAGGAACAACAAAATAATTAAATGAATGACATATCTAAGATATTATAATAAATTAGTGCTGGAATCGTTGGGGTAAAATCGATTAATTTAATTTGCATGCAATAGCGTGTTAAGCATTGCCAATGACCTAAACTTGTTGGAACTACAAAACAGAAAAGGCTAATGGAAATAAATCAAAGAAGTTGTAATGCAGCTTCTGTGCGGAGGTACCCGTAAAACAGAAAGTAATAGGTGGGATAGACCGATCAAAAGTTGTCAGAGGTAAACGGACTGAGTATATAGTGGTTTCCATATTATAATATACCGGATGCTTTGTAGCCGCAAGGTATGCAGTGGCAGCGGTCATATTGGAATAAATCAAACAAACTGATAAGCTGTTGCCAAACTGCAGCTACTATGAAATTATTCTAAACTTCTAAATTGCATTCAGTTTATTAGTAGTTATAGTTATTAGGTCATGTCAATTTACATACATTGCAATTTGAGCTTTTGGTATGTATGTATATTTCTCATGATATAAATATACAATGTGGAAGATAGTACATTATTGAATTAAACATGTGTTTTGCTGATTAAATTCGGTTTTTAGGGTTTATCAAATTAAGGACTTACTTTGATGTTATATTCAAATAGCTGAACTACAATAAATAATTTATGTAGAAACTTCGAAGAAGATAAATCTGTTCTTGACCACGGTTTCTACAGCTCGATCCCCAGTTGCTCCCAAATTATTTTTGCCCTTACTTCGTTCTAATCCAATGATGGATTATCCAATTTATTATAATTCAGTTTTATCCGAAACGGATCTCTGATTGGTCAACACTTTTGTCATCAAGAACATTACTCTGATTGGTCAACTTGTTTACCAACATAAGAAGAGCTCAGATTAGTCGAATTTTCAAATATTTCATATATACGGGGAATTTTGCATTTAAACCCCACGGTTGCTTAAACCGGGCTGTGGAATGCCTGTCATCTTGTATTTTTAATGGGGGGGGGGGGGCGTCGGCTAACATTCGGCAGCAAAACCCGTAGGCTGATAGCAGCCTGACTTTGATATGTTTGTTGCCGAGTTTCTTAAACTTTTTTTTTGTTTATGTTTGTCGAAAGGGGGAAAATCATAAAAAAAACTGGATGGTAATGTGGGGTAAGCAGACTAAAAACCTCCTCCCAGATTGCAGCGGGATTCACCTTGCGGTATTTCTTCCGCTACAACCAGCCGTCGTGTTTTGGTCTTCGGCCCTTTCGGAACTTTCTTCTCTTAGTCTTTCTTCGGCGTGCTTCGTTTTCATGACAACCGCGAGTGCTTCCGAACCCTTTCCCAATTCTCTTTGGACAGGAGCAACTTGGAGATCAAGCTGTCGTGAATTAGAGTCGTCATGTCGTTGTATTTTTGCATCGCCCTCCACTTGACAATAATAGAAACGGTGCAAGTATGAATTGTAGTACCCATGGTGGTAACTGGGTCATCTCGTGATTCAGCGCCCCATGATTTGAGGATTGGCCCCTTTTTCGCCGTTTGACCATTTGTGCTGTCTAGCCTCGAGCAGGACTTCTCTATGTATGTTCTTTTGTGTTGCGGTTTTCGCGTCGGCACCGTGGTTTCGCCTTCTCTCTTCCGCCAACAGATCAATTGATTTTTAGTTTCTTAATCTAGATTTCAAATCCGTACGCGATGATGGCTACTATTGATCCATTCTAGATTTCCCTAATACTTCCGCTATTGTTTTGGTTCCTGCTGCTTCTTGGCATTCTTCCCATGGGCTATGGCACATGAACTTGATTTTTGTTTCCGAAAGGGTCAATTTTATCAGTCTACACCCATTGTCAAAGTTATCTACATTCTTCTGTAGTCTTACCCTGAGTTCTGCCCTCCAGAAAGCCTCCACTGCCGCCAGGATATCATATTATGCGTATGGATCGATTCGGGTTCATCAAGCAGGACATTTCATAGAGTCGGTTCAAGGACCGACCGCTGAAGACCGTAGCCGGTAATTTGACCCCTAGTAATTTGGTCCCCGGTCATTTGATCCCCTGGTAATTTCGTCCCCGGTAATTTCACCCCAGGTAATTTTTCCCTCAGGTAATTTCACTCCCGGTAATTTGACCTCTGGATAATTTCGTCCCCGAAAATTTGAACCCTGGTAATTGCAGGTAAAATAAAAATCCGTGCGTAACCATGAATCTGTACGTAGGTTAGTGTTAGGTATTTATACTTATTTAGTGAATCTGCGGGTAAAAGAGGGGTAAAATTAACGAGGGCGAAATTACTGGGAGCGAAATTACCATGAGGTCAAATTACCAAGGACCAAATTAACAGGGGATTCTGTAGCTCCTCCTGTAACCCCTCTTCCATTAAAAGTTCTCCCAATGAAAGCTCTGACTCTTCAGTTTTATTCAGTAACCTGAAAAAATATGACACCTAATTGAGTTCCACACAAACCAGGTGACATTATATTCATCTTGCTTCATTTTCCTTCAAATTTTGGTGTTTTTACTGGGAATTTCGTTAATCTGATCATGTTCATCACTTCGTCTGGCTACTGGTTCAATATTTACAATTAAACCTGACAATATTTTGTTTCAACAAACATCATAATCATTAAAATTGCTAATTTTGAGTTTGAAATTAAGCAAACCGTTATGTTTAAATTAAAATTAAGTGTAGAATAATTAAGCTCGTTACGTAATATCACTTAACGTAAGGAATAAAAAATATTTTCTTCTTTGGTGCTAAGTTAAGTTTATAAATTTAAAAAATTTATATAATACTGCATATTAAAAAAACAATGTGAATAAATTGCTTTCTAAATATACAAATAAAGTTGGGTCTGGATTTGAAACTTTCGGATTAAAAATTTCAGAGCTTTTGAAAAATTATGACCAATTTAAAATATCGTGTCTTTATGTTTCTAACACTACAAACGTTTTACTAAGATATGTTTCCATTTTGGCAAAATTGCATTTACACAGTTTTCATATGTTGCTATGACGTCGTACTAAATTGCTAGATGTAACAAAGTAGTGGCAGGGTTGAAGGTTTAAAGCTCTATGTTACTAGGGGGTTAAGATTATAGTCGCTTCAGACGTTCTTCTTATGAAAAACCAGTCGTGTTTATAAGGCTATTTTATTTTTGATATTATCTTCATAAGCAGTTTTCCGGCTCCTAAGAAATTCAGGCACTGCACATATTTCTAAATTTCCTACAAATATTTTAATAGAGTTTAAATTAAATTTTTCAAATTTAATACTTACGTTTGAAAGATAGATACGTATATTGTAAATATAGAAGTTTTTGCTCATATTAAATTTTTAACTTGGTAGATTATTGCATGATAATTCATTCCGATCTGACAGGTTCCATAATTTAACAATTTAATAAGTTTTCCATATACTGCATTGGATATTTCTGTTAACCCTCAAATTGATGACCAAAAAATATAGTCAATGTATCATAGTGTAATGTATGTTATTAATAAGAAACGTTTTCAATTCATGGAAATAATTCACTGTCCAAAATTATATTCCCTTTCACTTTGTTTGATCAGCAGCGCAGGACTTCGTCCAGGATGAGAACCATTCATTTCTAGATTATCAGTACCCTAAGGATGGAAAATCTACTTCCACTTTTAGTTTAAGTTTCGAAATAACCAAATTCAAAGTTTCGATTTTTCACATAAAAGTAGGTGAATAGCTTATTCTGTTGACGGTACGTTTGCTCGACGTAAATAGGTGGGATACTTGTTTTAGTTGTTGATTTACTGAGCTGCCTGGCCGTTTTACTGCTCACCTTACATTATAAATTGATTTAAATTAGGATGTTGTTCATTATAGCCGAATTTAACTTGAAAACAAATTTTCAGTCTTTCTAGACTCGTAATTTTCGAGTTCTAGCAATTTTAGATATTTTGTTATTGATTTGAAATAGTCATATATAATATCCCTAGGGAGCGGGAAATATTGGAGTATTTCTTGAGGACTGGTCTTGAGTATTGCGAGGGCGTAGCCCGAGGACAGGTCAGATAGTTTCCGCGCTCCAGGGCTGTTTAAAAGACTATTGCCCCAACTATTTACGAGCTCGACAAAACTCCCAAACTTTAAGCTTCAGCACCAGAATCAATTTTCAGCCATTTAAAAAGCAATTAAAATGCTGAAAAAAATCATCTATAATTTTTAAGCCGTAAGCAATACTCTTCATGACCCGACAGATTTTTTTAGACCAATCTTCTATATTTTCTTGCTATATAACAAATAAAATGATTGAATTCTTTGTTTTCTAATCAGAGTGAGACAATTCCCTTGATTTGGATGTCGTTTGTGAGGAAATATCCTATAAAAATTAGGAACCAGAAGTAAATGTTATACAAAATTACAAACTTCTGGTATAGTTAAGCTTTACATTTCTAATTATAGAACGTCCCAATTTTTAATTCGTTTGATATTTCATTTGACGCTGATTCTGATGACGGCCCTGCCTGTTGATCTTTCCGCTATGCATGGTATGTAGAAATATATCAACTTTGTAGCTTATAATGACCTATTCATCAACTATAATTCTATGTTTATTAAATGTTACATTCTAAACACCATTTAACTAAATTAACTCGTGAGCGCACATTAAAGGGGAATTTCCTGTATCGAGAATTTTTAAATAAATGCGTTTAGTTCTTTGTTTCTAAAAATAATACCTTCTAAGCACAAATAAGTAAAATTTTCTTCTTTTTTTTCAAAAAAAAAAAACATTTGGAACAGTTGACCATTCTCCAATTCGTTCGCAATTAATAAAATGTGGAATTAATGCAGCTTTTATTTTAAAATTAGCGCAGGACAAATATATTACAAGAAAAATTAAATAGATATTACTTTAATGTAACGAGCTTGGAAAATTTCATACAACGTCAAATTCAAAATGTTACTGATTACTGTTGTCGTTATTGTGTGCACGTATAATTTCGTCCGGGAGATTTTAAATCTATACGGCTTAAATGTGTATAATTTTTTTATTTAATTGTGAGAATGGAGTTCCATGTTTAGGAAATAAAATATAATTTTACAAAAACGGGCATTACTTACTTTAAATTAAATATTGTGTAGAATTTGTAGGATTTCATTAAGGAATAAAAATATTGCATACACCAATAATTTCAAAAAGTATACATTGTGGTCATTTTGAATAGAAAAATTAAATTATTTTGCATATAATTTACGATTTAAATGTTTTTTGATTTTAAGTCTTAAGAAAACTCGAAAGAAAATTTGGTAATATACAGGATGGGGGTCGGTCGATATTTTAAGAGCTCGAATTTCGTTGAAATTTTAGCATTGCGTGGTAGGTATTGGTCTTTATAGTAGATATAAATAATAAAATTTGCTGATGGTCCAGTAGTTTTTCCAAAATGTTGATCTGAATCTGAGATTTGCCTCGCTCGGAGCTGCGAGCCGTTTTGGCAAACGCTAAACTAATTAAAAAATCTCCTGAGATCCAACAGAACTCGAAAATTCAAATTCTAATTCGAATGCTGGGATCCGAGATTTGCCAATGTCAGGGGTTGTTGAAACTGCCCGGAGCCGCCCGCCATAAAACGATCACAATTGTGTAATAAAAAGTTTCTTGTAAAATTTTTCGTTTAAAAAATACAGGATTTTAAAAAAAAACCAAAATAAAAAAAATCTCGAATTTTTCAACATTTTTTTACTTACTTTAATTAATAACTCGAAAACCGTTGATTTTAGACAATAAACGGCTTGAATCTAGTTTGTACATTATTTCACGCTCTTTGAAAAAGCACTAAATCATTTTTACTAAAATATTAATAGTTTCCGGGTTATGGCCATAAATTACAAAATAAATAAACGCTCGAATGTTTCAACATTTTTTTACCTACTTTAGTTCATAACTCGAAAGCTGTTGATTTTAGACAATCAACGGTTTAAATCTAGTTTGTAGATTATTTCACCCTTTTTAAAAAATCACTAAACCATTTTCCTGAAAAATTAATAGTTTCCGGGCTATGGCCATGTGAAGGTGGAAATTAAAAAAAAACTCCCAAGGATTTGAATTTAGAAAAAAAAATTTGTAAAATATTTTTCTTAGAAAAGTGTCCTCTATCACCCCCTAAATTATGTTAAGCGATACCCTGCATATAACGAAAAATTAATTATTCGGTTTTTATTTCTAACATTTTGAATAAATTAATTATAATTATACAGACGGACGGACACGAAGCCTTGTAAATTTTATTTTGTTGAACTGATTTTAAAAATTCTGAAAATAAAATGAAAAATATTAAGAAAAGCCCGCGTATGTGGAGGAGCTAAAAGTACTAGTTCAGATTGTAATCATAATTTCCAGGCGTAAGTGTTTCCAAGACCTTTCAGCTTAATAATTAATTAGTAAAATAAGTTGTAAACCTTTTTTTGGCCCAATCGTTATAAATTGTTCGTAATAAGTAGTTTCTAAGTTATCCCTTTACGCTCTCGTTGTGCATACTATGAATAACTAATATTCACTGTTGTTGAAACAAACAAATTAAGGCGGATTTAATTAAACTTCCAGACAAAATATAACATATTAAATTAAAGAAGTTTTTACACTAATATCTCACTAATAGGTTTGAAAATATTAGGGAAATGTTAATTACTTTTCTATAAGTTCTTTTGCCATCTCATTCGAATATTCTTTGATTTTGATTTTTTTTCGGTACCCTTGCAGTGGACTCACAGTTCTCGCTTACCGTGAAAGCAAGAACAGAGTTTTTTAACATTTTTTTGGATTTCTTAATTATCTCGTGGTGTTGATATAGCAAAGTTGGGTTTGTAGTGCGAACAAAAATTGGAATATAACATCTTTTAATGTGAGTTAGAAACTTTTAATTATTTCTATTGAAAATACAAGTGTAGGATTCGCATGCAATAAGAAAACTTTTAATTGCTAATTAAATTAGGAAATTTAGTTATGGTTTTTGATTGAATTTGTAAGTTATAATATTAAAATTTATTTGAACTTTTTCAGCAAGCAACAATTTTGAAACGGAGGGTGTAGTATAATTGAGAATTTTGTATTAGCAAAAAGCAAAAGCTTGTACTTAAATCAACGTAACATTTTCTTCATTAAACTTGTCATAGACATTTTAGGCACTTAATTAAAAACGTGACAAACTCGAAGAAATTCCATCAGTATAAATTTTCTATGTTTATAAAATATTAAATATGTGTGTATATTTTGAGGTAGATAATGCTTTATCGATTTATGTCCACCATTTATTTGCTATTGTGTTTTTACCGTAAAGCGATAAAATATTTTTCCAACATTTCACTTGAATAACCAAAATAAATGAACTTCGTATTATACTACACTAAGTAGATGTCGTTCTGGTGAACACGATTTCTTTTGCGATAAAATTTTTACTTGTCTCCTTGTTATGCAAAAACTTGATAAAAAACAAAATTATACAAATTTGTTTTGTGACTGATTTCCAGATTTTCCTCCATACATTCTCATTTTTAACAAAGATAGCATAATATTTCAATTTTGAGGTATTAACAATTTAAAATGAAAATGGAAACAAAAATATATAATTGCAAAAACTTGTATACGTTCCTTTAAATAATTAAAAGATTTTCTTGTCGTGAGAAACGCAACACGTTTTCGAAATAAATTAATGTAATTTTTGAGTAAGAATAAACAAATTTCAAACTTAAATGAGTTCAGGTTTAAATATTTTAAAACCACCACTGTTTTCAACTAAATCACACTTAATTATGTAGGTATAGGCTTGCAGCCTTTCATCAACTATTAACCCTTTCGGTCACGACTTTTGTTTCTTTAGAAAAAAAGTTCAAAATGATAATAAGTACGTAATAACTATACAATTTTTTTTTTAATTTTTAAAATCTCATTTTTTTTCAGATCACATACATTTCGTGTGACCGAAAGGGTTAATGGAATTCAAAAAATGTAGAAAATTTTTTTATTCAACTCAATTTTGCGGAATTTCTTTTCCTCGTGATTTTCATTTTATTTAATTGCATGCTTACTGTTTTCTTATTCTGAGCTAATTTACTTTTTACTAAATGCTTTAATTTATTTGTACTTTTTATTTTATCCTGCTTTGTATATTTGTTAAACATTAAAGAGCAGTTAGAGTGCCCGTTAAAAGTTTTTCTTAAAATTGTGTTTTTTTTTTAATTTGTTTTATAATAATTCAACTTCTTCTTCCTTCCTTCGTTCGTCTAATTAGTTTTTAATATTTTGAGTTCTGTTTTAATTCATCAATTTATAATTTATACGTAATTTTAAAAATATAATTTAAATAATTTTAAATGACCTCCTAATAATAAGTAAATACAATGGAATTCGATTGATGTGCAACTCGATTGGTGTGGAACTCAATTGAAATGCAACTTGATTGGTATCGGACTCAATTGATTGAAAAATACTTAAGCGTTTATTTAACTTAGTTTTAGTTTAAAATATTATTATAAAATAATACTTTTTATAAATTTTTTGAGTGTAAAAAAATTTGATCAATAAAATCTTTCGATCCGATCGAATGCAAAAGAACATAAATTATTCGGAACATTCGTCATGATTTGTCATGAATAGCATCTCCCTACATTGCATCTCGTGCTCCCTTTTCGTACATCAAAACTGAGGAGTAGTCTTCAGTAGTCTTCAGGGTTTTACGACCCCTACACCCCCAGAGCAATTAAGGGCGCAACCATTTCTGCGCGAATTTTGAAAAAAGTTTAAATATTGAATAATGAAATAAAAGTCAGTGATTGCAATTACCTAGCAAGCTTACCCCCGATTTCTTGACCAATCTGTTCATGGCTACTGAATCATCAAATATCAGACCAAATTTTCGAAGCCTGAGCATTCCAAATCCTAATCTTGAAACTGAAAAATTTAAGGGTTTAAAGCAAATTTGGTGTACATATGGGCATTACGGGCCCTAGAAAAAACAGCATTCCCGTGTTTGAATCATGCACGGTTTCCCCTACATACAATTACTATAGGTAATAAATTCGGAATGATTTATATCGTGATGAATTAATTAAAGTCTAAGAATAAAAATTATTTATATAATTTAATTGGGTATTTAATTCAATATGTAAATTAAGTTAATTGTAAAGTATACACGTACGTATCGTAGGTATGTATTTCGAAAGGAGTTTTTATCAATATAATAAATACATTATTGTTCTATTTACCTATTAATTGCATGTACATAAAATATTCTACAATGACCAACCTGCCACAGGCTCTTAATTTTATTAAAATCGAACACGAAAGGTTTGAGTTAATTAAGTTTAAATTAGTTTACCCTTGTCTCCCCTGCAGTGATAACAAAAAATATGGCTTTGACAAAAATAATTTCAAAATGTAACCAGAATAAAAATTGAATTAACAGTAAATTGATTTTTATTTCTTAAATTTAAAGGAAAATATCTTAGTTTTAATAAACAAGAGAAAGGCCATTACAAAGTAACTATTTCTGATCTTAAATTTGTTAACTTCAAAATGCCGTCCTTTACATAAAACTATACATACAATACATACAATAATTATTTTAATATTCAGGGGTCGTTCAAAATTGTCACCCATGGAATGGGGTTCGTGACGATGTATGTATAGGGGGGAAGGGTTAGGTATCGCTAAATTTAGTGAGGTAATGTATAAATGACCCCCATATAAAAACTTTTATGAAAACACGACAATTACACTATAATCTAAGAATCTAAATGGCTACATTACAAGTTTACAGATTATTACACTTTGCTGTCAGCAAATAATTATTAAGAGCTATTAGCACGCTATTACAGCTTGCTGCCAGCAAGCTACTATGAAGATCCATTATCTAACTAATTAGCTGCTATTTTTTTAAATTGTACACAGCTGGCAAAATAGCCATAAATAGCTAGCTGCCAGCCAGCTAATAAACAGATATTGAAATTCTCTGCTGTATTTTAACTAAAAATGCTACTTGGGAGGCTGGTAAAAATTCGTAGTGTTTATTCCCCTAATATTTAATTATTTAATTTAAAATTAGTTTCTGTAATAATAAATTGCAATTGAAAAAAGACAGGAATTGCAAGAAAATTTACAAGGAATTCACAACAAAAATGGGAATTGGTGTAAAAGGTTTTGGTATAATTAAGGGCATTCAATTTACAATTACTTAATAAGTTTGATATCTTCATGGGTGCAACCCGTAAAATTTTGAAAATTAAATTATGTATATTTCGAGGTCCAAATGAATAAATCATGAAGTTTGTATTGTTTCTTGAAAAAATGTTAAAATAATGGTTACGTTTACTGGCGTTATCAAAAAGCTTTTCTTTATTTTAGTCGGGGAGCTGCCAGCATAAATTATAAACATTGCAGAAAATTATGTTGTAAAACATTTTTTGTTAAAATTTTTAATTTCAATTCAAAACCAAGTATTTTTTAATAAAAAAATATAAAATTATTTGCATAATTAATTTTAAAATTTAATTCAGTTTTGAGAAAATAAAGTAAAATATAAGAACTTTTCGCAATTTAATAAAACAAGAATTGCGTGATATTCAAAATTTTAAGATAATTTAACTGTTTTGTAAATTAGATAATTTAAATTCGACTTAATTTAAATGTGAAGAAAAAATTACACATTCAATTTAACGGAATAAAATGAATTTTGATATAATAAAGGTTTTTTATATAATTATGTGCGGTAAAATATTTTATATAATTTTAATGGTATGGTATTAAGAATTAATTGGTAATTGTTGTTCTTTTTACTTTTAACAATCTATTTCTCACAATTGTTTACAATTTAATGAACAGTAGTTCAAGAGCCTCGTCTTCTGAAAAACTTTCTCATCTTAAGCGTTAGCATTTATTATCATTTACTACTTATTTCCTTCTTATTGTAAATCACTGGTTTTGTCCAACTGACGATAACGACAAAGAGCGAAACAGGTGTATTTTTTAGTTGAACTTAAAATTCCTTCGCGAATATCGGCGTCGAATTAATTTTGTAATTAAGGGTATAAAATTATTCGGGGATGCTGAAAATATTTAGTCGAATATTTTGATTGCCGAATTAAAAATAAGGTTCTGTTATCACCGACAATCTCATGTCTTTTACAATTGCGTATTTCCAACTCGATAAAACAAGGAGGGTATCGAGTTATCGACACCTGTTACCCATCCATCCCCGTAAACTCGGCACTCTCTAACCCGAATTGAATTCCTTCGGGAAAAAGTGTGCAGACGCTTTCCTCAATTATTTAGTTTAATACTCGGAGAAAATGGGTTTGATGGAGTTCTTGATGAGCTTTGTGTATTAGATGCCTATAGACGGATGGATTTTGACATGATTTTGTTAATTGGAAAATTTATTTTTAAGCAAAAATTAATTAAAATTTTAATAAATGCCATTCATTGTAAATATGCAAAAGGAATTTTTAATAAGAAAATTTAAGGTTGGTATCACACTAACGAATTTTGATCCAATATAAAAGCGTTTTAGAAAATTAGAGTCTAATAAGACCAACCCCGTTCAGTTTTGCACGATGCAAATTTTAATTAAATGATCAAATTTTAATTAATTAAATGAAATTAAACTCTAATTCGAATTGATTTTATTAGCGGAAATTCTCAGACAAAACAAAATGTACTAATTGATAAACTTTAGGTTTAAAATATCTTATTTTAGTTAATCCAAGTGGATGGTCTGATTTTAACGAACTGATATTTTAAAATAAATTGCTCCTTGAGTCGATAAGCTTTTTCAGTAACAGATGTCTACTTTGTTGTGTTAAATGAATTTAACTTACATAACTGACGAGATAAAGTTAATTAATTTAATTTAAATAGCCACATAATTAATTCGCTTCAAATATAAATTAGCTAATTGATATTGAATTTCTGGAAGTTGTGCCCAAGTTTGTGAGTTTTCAATAAATTGTATTTTCATACTTTGCAAGCTGTATAATAATAATTAATTACATTAATAACTTGTTCGGGACAATTTAATTTCGAAATACAAATTTAATTTTTTATTCCGTCCCGTCGGCGTTGTAAGTACGGCGGCAAATACTATGAACTTAGTTGTGCTTTCAAGGCGCCACAAAAACTGATTTACAATTGTGGGAAACTGCAAGAACTTAACATTAAGACTTAATTTATAGAAATTTAATTTGGGGTTGTGTATGTGGAATAAAAAATTTGGATATTAGATTATTGGAGATAAAAGTCGGTGCGGAAGATTTAATCTTATGAAATGCAATTTATGTGGTAATGAATTGAAGAGGTGGTGGGTTAGATATGTTAACAGCGGGGTGTAACAATATGTCAACCGGTAAAATGAACGTTGCTATTACCAACCGGGTCAGCGAACATTGCAGACCGAACATTTGTCTATTTCAGACCCGCTACCACAACTAGACGGGGTTGTGATTTTTAGCGGTGTTAAATTGTCCGCAACTGGCAATATACAATCACTGCGGCTCACGAACGTGTTTTGGAGGCGCCTGTAAAACGTCACTCACTCGCTGAAAGGTCGATCGTAAGATTTTTAGGGTAGAAAGGCTAAAAAAGAAATACTATCCAATTTTTACGTTGGAAAAGTTATTGCTCTGTTTTTTGTATTGGTTTCTTCCGTTCTTACACTTTCCAGTAATATACCACACGTAAAAATATATTTGTAACATTTTCCGCAAAAAGATATATAAGTAACGAATTGTTGAAATTTTGTCATAAATTCTTTTATTGTTTTAAATAAATCTATCAACATAACCACACTTTTCTCGAAGCGAAGCTTTTATGGTTCAAATAACGTAAAAGTTTAATAACGTTTCCGTATATCATTACGTTTAGTTAACATGTAAATTTTATAACTTTTCTATTTTTTTTCGATATTTTGATTTAAAATTATGGTAATTTAATATAAGCAAAACGAATAAAACGTAATAAAAGCAAATTCTAAAATAAAACTTAATGCGATGCAAATCACATTCTACAGATGTAACTGGCTGGATGGTTAAAAGTTTGCCTTCTTTCAGAAATACGTGAACACCAAGTTTGTTTAATTTACTTGTTAATAAATGAATTTTTAAAAAAGGCCCACGTCGGGCGCCATATTAATAAGCTTTTATTTTAATTAATTTAATTTTTATCGCTGCTAATTCGGTCAAAAATCCATTTAATTTTTTTAATCTATTTAAGTCCAAAGGGCAAAGACTTTCCTTTTGACGGACCTGTATATAAGCTCATTTGACGATAAAGAGGTTTCTGTTTTATCGACATCAAATTCTTTTCTTCTAAATTGTTAAAATCAGCCTAAAACTTCTAAAAATAATTTTTTTTGTATATTTCGACTACCTTCATCCCTTACAGCCGGTTTCACAATGCAGTTTAGCGCAGACCATAGGTTAACCTTTGAAAAAGTGTTTCACAATCACTGCTCTGAGAGGAAACCGTAGGTTAACTGCCGGTGTTGATGGTTAACCACCAACTGTCAATTTTTTGAGGTTATAAACTTGCGGTTTGGAATGACCAGAATATATTATCTACAGTGGCCGTAGAAAGTATTTGTCAACTCCTATGTTAGCAATGTAAATTGTACTTTTTGGCATATAAAAATTGTTTTGACAGTAATACATAATGGACATTTTTTGATGAGAATTTAATTCTCTTTATTTTTTGTTATAAACATTTTTCTTATTGCTGCACCTATTTGCGTCGAGCACACGTACCGTCAACAGAATGGGCAAACACCGACTTTAACCGAAATTAAAGGAAGCAAATAAGTTTCATTTTAACATTTTAGACAAAATAATAACTTCCTTATTTAGAATAATGCCGGGCTAGCTCGTTCCCGATGAAACATAATTTCTATTTTAATATGAGTTTGAGTTTATCCTTAATGCTATGAAAATATTTCAGTAAATTTTGAAAATGGTTTTAATGTAAATTTAAGTTATTACTATTAATAATATTTACATTTTGTACATAATATTATCATCATCATAAAAGAACCCAAAATGTACATCCCTTTTTTTGTTTTTAGAATAACTTTTTACATAATATTATCTTTTATTACAGTACTTCAAGAAATAGCTGGGTAATAGCTATTTGATAGAAAGTTTTCCTAGTCTAACAGATAAAGTAAACTTGAACAATGTTACTGCCATTATTATAAAACAACAGGAGAAATGAATGTTTTGGCAAGCGCAAAAAATGTGGTACATAAGAAACAAGTAAGAACAGGAGATTAAATAACTGAAATTACTTTGAATATAATTTTTAATCTTTTTGCAGCATTTTTTTGTTTTTTTTGGAAGTTTATAAAATAGTATATTACTCGAGAGTAAACTTTAAAAAAACATGAGCTTATGGTATGCTTATTATTTATTTTCAGCTTTCAAAAATAACTGAGCTGGCTTTGAAATAAAAATAAATTTTGCCACATTGCACAGCTTATACAGCAACTTTTATGGAATCTAATAAACATTTTAATAATATTTTAAAAGATTTAATAAATACTTAAAAAGTATTAAATCGTATACGATGTAACTTTAAACATCGCAAGGTAATGCTTTGAATTTTACTACAAAAGCTGCTTCAGAAATCGACTTTTTCGCATTTTCCTATTATTTTATTAAGGCACTTCACTTTATAAGGAGCTTTTAAATTACCCACTGAGGTATTAAAGAATTTAGAGTTTAATAGAACATAAAATTAAGCACGTTTAATTAACTGAATAACAAATAACTCCTGTTGATGATTAAATAACAACATTTAATATTGCAACCAATTAAATACACCCCAGCATGTTTCAAGGAATGTTATTTTCAAATTTAATAATTAAATTTCCATTTTAATTCATTTTATTTACAAAAATTTAAAGCAAACCATCCAATTTCGATTATTCCAGTTTAATTAATATATGGACACTTCTGTACGGCCGGGGATAGGCAAAACATATTTTGATACTGATATTATTTACATGACATACCTAATTTTTACAGAAAGCTAACAATGTTACCGATTAAATTTAAACTTTTCTTTAAAAAACCTAGAAATATGGAATAAAATTCTACCCCTATTTGTTTAAAGTTTTACATCAAATCCAATTCTTTCTGTATGAGAAAGCATAAAAAGTTCGAATTTAACAATTCCCGTATTTTTACATTTCCCATTATTATAAACTCGATTGCCCAGGTTGTGCGGCTTGCAGGCCGCACTGACTAATAATTTTCCCGTTATCTCTAATATTATTTTTAGGTTGGTAACGTCAATTGAACCAATCAGAGATGCTTCACGGGATAGTGAAGGAAACACGGAACTAATTGAAATGCAATTTTTAGAATCTCAACCCAGGATATGGAAGCTCATCTTTTAAAAAGTAGGTCTGCACTTTTATAACCGCTGTTATACAAATTTTTATATTAAATATTTCGAAGTCAAAAACACAGACGTTTTGCTTTATATAATGGTCAAAAAGTCAGGGGACCCCTGATCGCTCTTACTCTACAGTCGGCGATTGAGGTGGTTGTCCATCCTTCCGCAGCATTTAGACGAACTTTTCCAAGTTATTGACCGCGGGGACTAAGGGGTATTAGCACCTGATTACTTCAGCAAAACTTTGGCATTTATTCGAAAATTTCCAATTTGATTAACAATTTAACCCGTCAGCTGAGCTGGATACAGTAGACACAGTATCAATGAAAATTTTTTATTTGAAGAAGATACTTTTATATATAGAGGTCCGTTTTTATTGGTGGTTGCCGTGCACATTGAACAAGTTCGAAATGCGGGGACAGTAATTCTGTTACATAGAACGCAATTGCCAATCCGTTTATCATTTTAAATGAGAAATGAAATGAACAAGAGAATCGATGACACTTAACAAGAAAATTTGAATAGCATTAATCTCAACGAAACGTAATAAATTCCAGATAAATTTATATGTTCATTTAATTGAAAACCTAAAACAAAAACTTAAATCGTCCCAGGGAAATTGACCAAATCATCGGGAGTAGTGCACAAAGTGAGCCTCCGATTTAAAAAAATTTTTGTTATGAAATTAAGGTGGTTTATGGTTTAAATTACAAAAAATATAAACTTATAAATTTATGGACCATCCAAAAATTCAGCTAAAACATTCCAAAAACTGAAACCGAGTATCCGATTGGCCCATTTCAAAAACTTAGCTCCGCCCATGTAGTGTTTTTATTCTATACATTTTATATTTAAACTTGAAAATTAAAGATCTCGAAAAGGCGGGATCTTAGATTAAAGCCGGCTCCGCCAACTAAATGGTACTCCTGGTTCTATTTACGTCGAACACACATACCGTCAACATAATAAGTTTTTACGAACTTTCTATACGAAAAATCAAAACTTTGAAATAAATTATTTCCTAAATTAATTAATAATTTTAATGTCTTCTTTCAAATTCTTCAAGAATTTTTATTGGATCTATAAAAACCGCCAGGCTCATTTGGAGCCTGGTGAAGTGGAATTTTGTAGGTTTTCATTTTATTTCTCTGATTTCGAGTTATTGTTTTTACATTTTTTTTAAATCCACCAAGTCTTCGTATTAATTGCATAAAATATTTCTGAATTTTTCCATCGCATCTTTAAAAGAATTTTCCAACTTCCAATATCTGGTTTTTGGTTTTCTTCAATTTTGTTTCGATATTTTTGTTATTATAAATTTGCATTATTATTTTAATATATTAAAAACTCAAAAATTAAACTAATTAAACAAACGTATGAAATTCTTTAGATCTTTAAACTATATAAATTATTTTCTTACTTTTCAACAACCGAATCTTCCAAAAACTGACAAATTCAAACGTAGGCTACAGTAATCAGACTGAAATTGAGCCGTTAACACTGAAGTATGGGTCGAATCGAGTTAGGGATGGCTTCATTTAACTCTCCATCGCCGAAATTTCCGGAAAACACAGTTCCGGCGAAGTTTTACGACCATTTGCAATTTGTCAAAATTTGGGGGCAATTTTGAAAAAACAATAGGGCTCCTGGCCAAAATAAGTGTCGGATCGAGTTGGGGAGGGCTTTAACCGACTCGCCACGGCCGAAATATACGGAAAATACAGTTCGAAATGGGGTTTTACGACCATTTGCAATTTGAAGAAAATTGGTGGGTTTTTTGAAAAAAAAATGGAGCTCCTGGCCAAAATATTCGTCGGATCGATTTATAGTGGGATTTCATCGACTCTCCACGGCCGAAATATTCGGAATACATACCTCGGGCGACATTTTACAACTATTTTCTGCCAAAGGGGCAACTATTTTGAAAAAACGGCCCTAAAAACCAACTTCCGTCGAAAAAAATTTCGGTCACATCGGGCAATTTTGTCTCCTATGGACTCTAGAAACAAGTTCAAGTTTCAGATCGCTAACCAAAAGTGGACTATTAAGGGGAGATGACAGTGAAATGCATGAACTTTGGGAATATTTTTTACATAAAATAAGTAATACCTTTAGATCTTCTATCAATGGAAAATAAATTTTAATTTTATTTATAAAAAAAATTCAGAACGGCGGCGCCAGCTCACGTCAAATAAAAATGGGTTGAATTATTTAACTAGACAAAATTTGGGGGCCCTTATCGGTTTTCGTATTTTAAAACCCCTGAAACTTGCCGTTTTGTTTGCTTGAACGGACGAAAAAATTTAGTTCTAAATCAATTTTTGGCAAAAATCGCTTGAATTTTCTTTCAAATATGTAAACCGGTTCATCAGTTAAAACTGCAGAGCTTTACAAAAATTATATTCATCTATATCTCGGAAACGGTTTGATAAAATAGAAAAATGAGTAGATCTTTTTTTCTTGTAAATTTTATTGTCTACATTTTTGTTCATAGACATTTTTCTATTTTTCAGCACCGTTTCCGAGAAATAAATGAAAATATTTTTGGTATTTTACCTAGTCTTGTTTAAGTGGCTGTAAGTTAAAAACGGCGCGTCAAAATGAAAAAATGTATATAAACAAAATTGAAGGCAATGAAATTTTCAACACAAAATGTCTAATAAATTTTTTCACTAAAATCTTTTTTTATATGACAAAAACGGATTCAAAATTTCCCATTTACATTGCTATCATAGGATATGTGCTAATTACATTTTCACACTGTACGTTGTGTGTCTACGCTGTAGCTCTTAAAATTGCCGGCAATATAAGAGATAATATTATCGGCATTTTAATCAAATAGGTATAACGAAGATTTGGAATGAAATGCGAGAGCTGATTAGCATTCTAGTGCTAAGCTACATGAAGTAAGCCAACATTTACATGAATTTTAAAAATAGAGTTGAGTGTGTACATATTTTTGCGGTTTATAAGCACAACATAGAGCTTTGTAAAATGCACTTTTATTGGCTTTCAAGGTCTACTGCTTCATTTACCCAAACTCGTGCAATTACTTTCGTGCAGTAACATTTCCTAACAGGATGTAAATTACTCACATTTGTAAACTGCGATTTAAAAAAATAATCGCTTGCTTTAATGAGCAACGATTGTTAATTTTTTTAGAATTTTAATTCGCTGAAATCATAACAACATTTGTTGTGGAATGGCTGAGTTTGCATAACATTGAAAACATTTTTACAACTATTTCACATTCAAAAATTTATTCTATAAAAAGTCAACGTTTTTTTACTCATTTCAATATCCAATAGGATTTTTATAAAATATACTACAAGTTTAGAATTTTTAGGCGCTCACAACGCTTATCCATCAGCCATCGGAAATGCATCCTGCTAGAGGTATTCCATTTCCTTTTGCTCGACACGTGACATTTTTTGTTGTATTGAATATCCGAGATCTGGTTTATTACAATCCAATGAATAATGTATTAGAAACTAGCGTGTATTTGTCATATGTGTTCTTGGCAGAATTTACGAAAATGTGTTTGATTATGTAAATGGAATTTTTGAATAGTGTACATAAATGACGACTTAAAACTAAAATGAGTTTTGCAAAATCTTTTCAAATATTTCACATTACACGTTCAAAATACAATTCTTATTGTATGAATATTTTCAATAGGTACGAAAATTCTAAAATGCTATTTCTTATATTGCCACAGCGAACAAATTTCTTATTACTTTTATTTTACGGTAAAACTTAAATTTTAATTCAAAATAAAATACCTCGAGTGAAAGTAATGAAAACGAAAATTAATAAGAACTATCAGAAATTGTATTTAAATTGAAAACTCAAAAAAATTCCTTCATCAATTTAAATTTATTATTAATATATAAAAAGCTGCAATAAGAGCTTTTCGAGCAGTTTCGCACACGAACGCTCCTATAACTCTCAACAATATAAAATTTTATTTAAATTACACCGTTTCATTATTTTATCTAAAATAGAAATGGTTATAATTAATATTTTTCGTACGTCGCATATTTTATCAAGGTCGTAATGACGTATTCCAATATGGCCGTTAACTATGATTGTCAATTGTTTTTTTAACCATCGGAATTGATGACTGCTATGTTGTTTCCGTCACGAAACAATAAATCGAATAAGATACTCTATTTGATGATCGTAGTTTCAATATCAAAAATATTTTTTGTTTTACTAAATTCCGCTTAAATAGTTTAAAATAATTTTTCAGGAATTTCAAAAATTGTACCTAGCATCTGAGCAAAAATCCTTTTGTTATTGTAATTAATAAAATTTCTTTCGGAGAAGTTTCGTCTTAAATAATTATATAAAGTTTCTTTCGTTATTTATTTTCAAAATATCTGCAAAGAAGTTTGTGCTAAATATTTTAAGAATTTTCGATTATTTATCTTTTGTGTTTATTTTATTATGAATAAATTCTTTAGAAAGTTTTCAACTGAAATGATTTCATATATCATTGTCCTTTTAAAAGTATTATATAATATATTTCAATTTATATTTTTGGTCTATTATTGTAGACATTGAAAATTCTTTTGAACTCTATTTCGTCTTTATTAAACTAGTATTAACTTAGAAAATTTACTTAATCAAAAAAAAAGTTTTTAATGTATTGTACAATTTATAACCACGTATACTTTCCGGCTGGCTAAATCTACAAACTTCATCCCCTTCATGATTATCTCAAATTTTCAAACTGAAGTTATTCTAATGCATTTTAAATGTTTTTAAACTGAAATTATAAAGTTATACCTAAAACAATGAAAAGTGAGGTTAAGATTTCATTTGAAAAATTGAATATCCGTTATCTAAATATAAACAAAAATTTCTTCACTTTAATTTTGAACTTTCAGAAAGATGAACGATAATACTACGTTATACGGTGTATATTAAAATATTTTCCTGGTTATCTAACCGCTACCAACTTAACCTGTACAACATCGACAATTTATGTACTACTCCAATTCATAAAACTTTGAAATTCAAGGGTTCTTTCCAATACAGGCCATCGAAAGTTTTCAACAAATATGTGAATACATATTTGACTACCGGATCAAGATATGTTTTCAATCAAAGGTTGGAAAAGTTGTTAATATCTGCCGATAACAGGTGTTGACCGTGGTATAATAATTAAAATTCAGCTCATTATTTTTATAAATAAATATACAAGATAGAAGACACTAAGAAAAATATTTAACAATTTTTTTTTCTTAATTCCAACCCTCGAGAGTTAGGGCTCTTTAAAGTATTTTTTTAAATTTCCACCTTCACATGGCCATAACCCCGAAACTATTGATTTTTCAGTAAAATAGGTTTAATACTTTTTTAAAGAGCGTGAAATAATCAGCAAACTAGATTACAACATTTAATTGTCTAAAATCAACGGTTTTCGAGTTATGAATGAAAGTAAGTAAACAAATGTTGAAAAATTTGAGATTTTATTTTTTTGTTTTTTTTTCAATACCCTGTATCTGTTAAACGAAGCATTTTACAAAAAACTGACGCCTCATCCCGGATAGGAAATTTAACGGACTACAACTTTGGTGAAATAAAATTTTTTGAAAAATCAATCCATCTTACAGAAAATCAGAAAATATTACATTATGTAAGTAAATGTTCAAAATGACGACCCTCATTTTCAATACATAGTCGTGATTTGCAGGTTTATTAAAAAACATAGATGAGAAATATTTTATAGCAAAGCTTGAATTCGAATAATTAGTCTTCAGCTCAACACAGATGCATTCTGTGTAACCTGCACAATGACAAAGATTTATATTTCTGCTATGTTGAATAGACCTTTTTGTACCATATACGACATTGTTCTTGTGTACCGTATCTACTTACTTTCTTTGCATATGTTGAGTTAAAATATTAAATGTTCACAATTTACAGACATTTATACAATGTTAAATTAATTTTGGTTTATATTTATTTATGTTGTTATTCTAACGACTAATATCCTATTGTTTACTTGCATTTATATGGACGCCACTCTTGTTTTTACACTTAACTTTGTATTGTTAGCTGAAATTTTTTTAAAGTTAAATTAAGTTAAGTTAAGTTAGGTTAGGATGGGTTGGGTTTAGCTCAGAGTTAAGTTAATTTATCATAAAGAAGCAGATTGCGAATTCATCGCGAAATAATGAAAATTATAATTCCAGGTGCAGCTATGATTTTTGAACAGATCAATTCGGGGAGGAGGGGAGGTTTCACCTTTTGCAGTGAAAAATATGAATATAAAAAAGTTTTTTAAGAACTAAACTAATTACTTGGGGTTTTTTAATTGGGACTAACTGACTAAAGAATTCGTTAGATAACATTACACAATGATTTCCGGTTATAACGTACTTGAAGGGACTGACTGATTTGGTCTGAAATAACCGAATTACATTATATTCGGTAAATATTTACCTTAATTATATAGGCGAGTCGGTTTTTCAGTACGCTATAATCGGATGTTCCTTTATATTGAGTCCGTTATAGCCGGACACTACTCTATCTGAAAATATCTTATTGATGTTTCTTCTAGTTACCAAGTTTGAAAAGCTACTTGTTGGTGTTAACATAAAAGAGTAGGTCACGTTTATCAATTAAGCTACGACAAATCTCATATTTTGTATGAAATAAATTGTGCTATATGTCCGGATTGCTTTAATAAAATTTTAGCTCAACATTTCAGTTCAACTCGTAAAAATTTGAATAAAACAATTTGACGATAGTTTCTTTCATTTTTGAAAACATTGCAGTTTTTTGTACATACATAAATTAATTCAGTTTGGCTAATTTAAAATAAAATATTTTATAAAATTTGATTTCGAAATTGAAATTTAACACATTTTATTTGTTTCAAGATGATTATTTATTACAAATTCAAAAAGAAAACATAGCAATTTTGATTTAGTAAAGTTAAAAAAATAAGGTAGGAATTATTTCGTTTATTAGTCCAGGATTCTGGTGGTTTTTCGACTTTTTAACTCCTAATTGCGCTGTTGTTTTCGTTTGGCTTTAATAAAATAAAAATTCACGAAAACAAGGTTTTTGAAACTTGTTTTTAAAATATTTCCGGAACGCGTAGGATTTCATTAAATTTTATCTTAATGAGTAGCCCACTCGATAAGGCGTTTTATCAAAAAAAACACGTGTTACTAATTAAAAAGTTGAAAAGGTCATTTTCCTAACCAGTTACCTGAGTTGTGCATATTCTCATGAAGTACAAAAACAGTTTAATGGATTTTTTGTAGAAATTCAATTTACATACTTAAATTAACAATTTCGATTTTATAGAAACATACCTTTTTTTTTAAACAAATAGCCATAACTTGTCTAATATCAGCCGTAGGGTTGAGGTAAAAACTATTATTTATATTAGTGAAAATTAAATTACTTTTCAATTTCATATTGAAAATTTTTGTTTTATAGTACCTACTTTTCAAGCAAATTACAAAAAATAAAGAGTGAAAAACCTAATCAACTTTAAAAAATTTTATATATTAAAAAATTTTCTAATTAAATATGAAACAAATATGTATTAATTTATTGATGGCTCGATGGGTGGTTTGAGAAAAATAAAATAATAAACTATAATTTAATTTAATCAAAACAGTATTTTGCCGAGTAGCAACAAGAAAATTTACTTACCCGGTTATAATTCATAGCATTTAAAAGGAAAAGCTGTTTTCACAATTTTAAACTGGCTACATCACTGGGAAAAATTTGGCTCTAACCTGAATGATTTTTAAACCCACGAGGGGACCTACCTGCAATAATAAAGAAAATCTTTTATTAGATTTAACTGTGGATAAAAAAAAATTAACCAAATTACCTTTATCACCGTAGTTCTTCCGCTTTATTCCTGTTGACCAAGATAATTTCACCATTGTCCTTAGATAGATTTCAGAGGTGGCAAACAGGTAAACTGTAAAAATTAAAAGTGAAAATTTACCATTTTGGAAAATTCCATCTGTACAAAGATGTTAGTTAAACTTTCATCAAATAAACTTACCAAAGAGGGTTGCAAATTTGATATTATTCCTAGTTTTCTCCATACGTGTTACTTCAAAGCACTTAAACAAACGAATGACTGATTCCGGGCGGCGCGGCATGGCGTAATTTGAATATAAACTTTTTTTGTTTCCTAAAAGGTGGTCCTGCTGATAAGTTTTTAACATAATAACTTAAACACGTAACGATGCCTCACCGTTATGCCGAAAGAAATACTTTTATATTATTTAAAAGTTTTGCAATTGCAATTTTTCTTTCAGTCATTTGGAACGGCGTTCAATTTTTATTAAGAAATAAAAATTGAAAAATTTGGAGGGGTCAATTGACGGCACTCCTCCACTTTGGAATTGTTTTAAATCAACTTCTACAAGTTTTGACATGCATTTATTAACTTTTAAAGTACAAAAAGAAAGTATTTACAATAAAAAATAATGGGACATTGTGGTACGTGCCATGGGCTGATCCAGACTTTGCCCGGCGGGGGGCGCGAAAGTCAGATTTTAAAATAATTAGTTACCTATTAACGAAATCAATTAAATATTTATTATTAAAGAATATAAAGAAAACTTTTTCCTGGGGATTTTGAGAGGATGCAAATCCCCTTTGGCCCCCCCTTGCATCTGCGCCTGGTACGTGCTGTACCAGGCCTTTAGGCCGCACAACCAGGGTAATCTAGTATCTAATATAATTTAAATACAAATCTTTCAATTTAATTTCTTAATAAAAATTTAACGGACATTTCCCAAGTACTTTCGAATAAATTGAAGAAAAATAAAATAATTCAAAAGTGGAGGGGAAGTTAAAATTCGTTATTTGCTAATTAAAAATGAACGCATTTTCAAAATTGTTTACAGCTCTTGCCAGCACTTGCGAGCCCATCCAAATGACGCAAAGAAAAATTTCAATTTTCAAAGTCGGCCCAACTTCACCTGGGAGTCATTTTCATTAACCGAAAAAAAAGAAAAGTTGTATAATTATCATTGTCATTTAAAATTTTAAACTTGCGCAAAAATTAACTTTTTTTAAAGTTAAATTCAATTTTTTTCAGTTTTCCCTAAAATTAAAATCGGAAGCTTGATTTTGAGATCTTCGAAACTAGCGCAACCGAGCACAAAATTTTAAATTTAAAAAATTGGGAATTTCAAAAGAGCTTCATATTATTAATTATTGATCGAATTGTAATTTTCAATCAACTATAAAAATAATTTCAAATTTTCTTGCGCAAGATTTCAAGTAACTAATTTTGGTGAGTAGCTTCTATACAATTTTATACTTTCCGAAAAAATACTAACCCTTAACATTATTGTCTTGTGCACATGTTACTCAGCGTTTTTGTTCTCTATTGTCTCCTCACCCACAGAAAATTCAGAATCATTGAAGCAGATATGACTAATAGATAAGTGTCCTTAATTGATTTTCAAAGAAAAAATTCCATTTCCTTTAGAAGCTTGACGTGATTTATAAATAAATTGTATTCTGCCCTAATTATATTTTAGATTTGTAATTAGCCTATTGCTATAAATGGCATTTATAATTGGACGCAATTCAGATAGTTCAAGATCTTGCATACAAAGACAATAAATATTTATGCAAAATTTACTTTGTTTAGCAAATTTTTTAAAAACGGGGAAAACCAATTAAAATTTAAACAAATACTTCGGTAGTTAGTCAGGCGACCGTTTATAAATATTTAAAATTTAAAATATTTATGGGTTGCTGGTATTAATAATTTGATTAAATTAATGGAATTTGCCATTGTCGATCGTATTAACTTAATAAGCATTCATGTATTAAATTTGCAAAACAAATTAGTCCCGTTTAAACATAAACAGTTTATTTTGCAAATTTAAGCAAATAATGATAATATAATTGGTTTGTGGATTGACTTTGTCATAATCACAATCAGCGAGACTATGTTTATCTTCAAAATTTTTTTGGTGGCAAAACAAAGTTAATTATTTCAAATTTGTATAGCAAGTCGAAATAAAAAAATCGAAATTTCACCGAATTTTCCAGTAAGGAAAACTCGGAAAATCGGAAAATTTAAATTAAATTTGTCAAGTATGATTTAAAGTGTATAAACAAAAGCAGTTTGATATTTTCAATTTAAAAAAAAATCGTGAAATAACATCAACTTGACGAAAAATATAAGAAATCGTGCCAAGTATACAAAAGTCATAGAACTCATAGACAGGACTAAAGTAGTAATAATCCGATGAAGGGTGAGGTTAAGTAGAAGCCACTAGAGACCTTGTCATAGTATATCCGTGTGGTTGATTGGCCAAATCTGTCAAGTTGAGTCTTTACTACTTCCGTCCGAGGTTTCGACCAAATTTCTCCATTTAAAGTTTTATTCTCTGATTAGAGTTTATTAAATAATAATAAATTTAATTGCGCCTCAAAGTTTAATAATTAGCTTTCCTTCTTCTAATTTTTTTATTTAATTATAAATTAAATTTTCGCATGAAGTTGTAAACATTGCTAATTATGAAACTCGCAATATCAGATTTTGCCAACTGCGAATTGATATTAAAAAAGCTCAAAAGAGAATATTTTTAACAATATTAATAGGGTGTTTCCGCAAAACAAACTTTTCTGGTACTGAGGGGATGAAGAGGACCCCCTATTTCCAATTTTATATCAAAAATAATTTAAATCGTTAGTACCAGTCTGTATCTTCTTTATTTTCGTTTGTACCAATTTAGTTTTTCAGATATCTTAAAATATCTAAAATCCCCCCCCCATTTTAAATTTTGGATTTAAAATAGATTAAATTGTTTGTACCTGTTTGTACCTTCTTTATTTTCGTTTGTGCCCCTTTAGATTTACAGATATTTTGAAACATCTAAAATGGGCATTTCGCCAGCCCCCTCCCCAATTTTGAAGTTTGGGTTCAAAATAAATTTAATTGTAGGTACCTTCTTTATTTTCATTTATACCCATTTAGTTTTTCAGATATTTTGAAACATCTAAAATATGCATTTCGCCTCCCCCCCATATTTAGAAATTAGGGTTCAAAATTGTTTTAATTCTTTGTACTTATTTATATCAGCTTTATTTTTACCTCAAGAATGTCATGTGGCCCGACAGAGCCATTTCATGATTTCGAAATAAGTAAGGGTATTTTTGAAAATTCGGTAATTTTGTAGCTTTTGCTTTTATTTATTTTTACTTAGTGGACTATCCCCCTCCGTGTGTTTGCAACCCCCCTCCGTGTGTTTGCAACCTTGACGTGGTGAGGGGGCTAGCGTGTTTCCAATGAAACCGGAGGCATGTACTCCAGGGCGGGCGATGGGGATGACCTCCTCATCGGTCGGCGGGGGGTGGTCGGGGCCGGCCGGGAATTAAAACTCTTTGTGTCCGGTCCTTGCCATCTTCTTAATGGTTAAGATGGTTGTGGTGGAGGAAACCAGACCAATCGGCAAACACAAAGAACAAATCGTAAACCGCTTGTGGGCTGCAACGACTCTTCCTCAGACTACGTTTCTGGGGGGATAGTAGTGACAAGGGGCACGAGGGTCTTGGCTTAACCGCCCGGGCTACGTGGATGAGGCACCACTATAAAAATCTCCCCACTCCTACGGTACTGCGACGCCTAAGGGATGCAAAGCTGAGGGGTAGCTCAGTTGCTAGTCGCAGAAACCCCGGGGCCCGGCGCACCTCGTTGTATTTAGCCTTCTGTCGCATATGGGGCGCTGTGCGATGGTGACCATTTATTTCCCCAGTACTCGTGGGAACAATTATGGAACCGAATACTTATAAAAACACGGAAGGGGGTTCCGAAAGGAAGGACCCATCCGGAAAGAAACTTTCTGGTGCTGCCAAGAGGAAATTAAAAAAAACTCAAGGCAGAACAAGCTGGCGTTGAGGCAGGGACCCCTAGGGTACCTGCAGTCAATGCAAACGACGGTGGTGAGTCCTCGACCGGGGGCTTAAAACGCAACCGGTCGGAGTCCACCACACCGATAGAGGGACGACTGAGGAAAAAAGGCAGGGCAACCAAACCTGTCTTATCCTACAGTGCTGCCCTAACGGATATCCAGGTGGCAATTGTGCCGAAAGGATATCCTGAAACACAGTTCAGCGCTGAGCAGAACGACCTCATCAGAGGGATGATGCTTAATGCGCTGGACACCGTCAACTTAGGAGAACCTGCACCAAGGTTCTCCGAAGTCAAACCGAAGGGGGGGCTGATGGTTGCCTCCTGCGCTGATCAGGCCACTAAGGACTGGTTGACGCGGGTGGTTGCAGTAAGCGTACCCTGGGAAGGCGCAGAACTTGGCGTAATTGACGCCAAGGACATCCCTAAGCCCATTAGGGCTATGATGTGGATACCGGGACCCGTACAGGAACCGGTAAAAATTCTTAAAAGGCTGGCGGTCCAGAACTCAGGGCTCCATACGGAGAACTGGAGGGTCTTGGAACAAAAGCCTGACAAGAAGGGCCAGCAAATTATTATGCTGGTCGACAAGAGGTCCTGGAGTAAAATCCAGGAACTACAATATAAACCCTACCTAAACTTGTCCAGGGTAACCGTCAAGGAACTGGGGAAGAAAAAGGAGGGCAACAAAACGGAGAAGACAAAGGTGGCCGAGGTCGAACCAAGTTCGACCAAAACACCTAGTCTTCATCCAGCTAATCCTCTCCTCCCCCCCACTGGGGACAGTGGGGAAGGAAGCACAATGGAGAGGGAGGTGTGCGAAATGGGGGAGGATATGGAGTGTGATTCGGGGGAGGAAACCTCAACCGGGTCGCATGCTCCCACACCAACCCCACCTCCAGCGAGCAATGCTGGAGAGAAGACACCGGAGGATGGGCTCTCCAACTAATGTGAGACCTTCATCCGGTGTGTACAAATAAATGTACATCACTGCAGGGCGGCTTCGGCTGCCCTGCAGAGATACATAATAAAAAATAATATTGACGTGGCTCTGATACAAGAACCCTGGTTATACGGGGGACGGGTCAGGGGACTCAATATTACAGGAGAATGGGAACTCATAAGCCCAGGAGATAATCAACCCAGGGTCTGTATTATCTCAAGAAAAAGATTAAATCTGCTACCGCTATGGGGACTATGCACTAGAGACCTAATAGCGGCTAAGTTCAAAACTGCAGTGGAAGGCGGTCTGAGGGACCTCGTAGTGGCATCAGCATACCTTCCATATGATCAACCACAACCACCCCCAACAAAGGAGGTAGTGGACCTGGTAGCGGACTGCGAAAGCAGGGGCACAGAATTGATCATTAGCTGTGACTCCAACGCACACCACATTATATGGGGGAGCACGGACACGAACAGCAGAGGTGAATTTCTTTTGGAATTCATCTTCAGTAATAAGCTAGAAATAGCAAATAGGGGCAATGAACCTACCTTTGTCATAGCGACAAGAAAGGAAGTACTTGACTTGACGTTGGGGACACCTATCGCAAGTCAATGGATCGGAGAGTGGCACGTCTCGCGGGAGGAGTCACTGTCTGATCATAAATATATTCGATTCAACATCGAAACACCACCCGTGGAGGAGGCGACGTACAGAAACCCAAGAACCTGCAAGTGGGCAATCTATAAGGAAAGCCTTAAGCAGGGGTTGGGTGAATGTCCGTCGAAACCATCCAACACAGCGGAGCTGGAAATGATGAACGACATGATCACGTCGACCATCATGGCAGCATACGAATCGAACTGTCCGTTAAGGGAGAGGAGAGCAAAACGCGAGGCCACTTGGTGGAATCGCGAGCTTGAGACTCTCAGGGCGGACACTCGAAAAGAATTTAACAGGTCTAAAAGAACTGGAGACTGGGACTCTTATAAGAGCACCCGTCTGAAATACACGTATGCCATACGAAAGGCAAAGGAGGACTCCTGGAGGAGGTACTGCGAGGAGGTCGAAAGAACTCCAGAATGTGCCAGACTCCAGAAGGCACTCCTAAAAGCAAACCACGGTAAGGTGGGAACAATGGAAGATCCACAGGGGGGACGCACATCCTCGGGGGAGGAAACTCTGGGGCTCTTGCTCCGGACGCACTTCCCGGGGTGTACGCCGAAACCTGACAGTAACGTCACTGAACGGGGTCCCCTTGAAATACCAATGCGTTGGGCGAAAAGGGAGCACTGGAAGGTGGCGGATAAAATTATTAACACAACGAGAGTTGCATGGGCGATAAGATCCTTTAGACCATACAAATCTCCGGGAGTGGACGGTATCTTTCCTGCCCTACTTCAGTGGGGACTGGAGGAACTGGCTGCCCCTCTGTGTGCCTTATTCAGGGCGAGTATAGCCCTGAACTATGTGCCCCAAAGCTGGCGGAAGGTCAGAGTGGTATTTATACCCAAGCCGGGGCGTGCATCCTACGCCCAGGCGAAGTCCTTTCGCCCAATTAGCCTAATGTCATTTCTGCTCAAGACATTAGAGAAACTGATTGATAGACATATCAGGGATGATGTGCTGGCCAACTCGCCACTACACAAACACCAGTATGCATACCAATCAGGTAAATCATGTGAGTTAAGCATACACGAATTAACGCACAGGATTGAAAGGGCGCTCGGAAGTCAAGAAATTGCTCTGGGAACCTTTCTCGACATCGAGGGGGCGTTTGACAACACGTCCTTCGATTCAATAGAAGAAGCCGTCGACAGACGGGGAGTACACCCAACCATAACAGGTTGGATCAGTGCTACCCTAAGGGGTAGAGAGATAAGTGCCAGTCTGGGACATGCAACCGCGGAGGTCTCTGCCGCGCGTGGGTGTCCGCAGGGGGGGGTTTTATCACCCCTACTGTGGTGCCTAGTGGTGGACAGCCTACTGGGGGAGCTGCAACAGACTGGAGTTCACGCACAAGGATTTGCTGATGACATCACAATCCTAGTGATCGGAAAATTCGGGGAAACTGTATCATCCATGATGCAAAGAGCACTGAAGACTGTCGAAAGATGGTGTACACGAGAGGGATTATCGGTCAACCCGGAAAAAACCTCAGTGGTCGCTTTCACACGACGCAGGAAACTGCAAGATGTGAAAACACTAAAAATGTGGGGAAAAGAACTACATGTGGTAAGGGAAGTTAAGTATCTGGGTATAATCCTGGATGACAAGCTAAACTTTACCTCTCAATTACAACATGTCACAACCAAGGCGACTCGGGCCCTATGGGCCTGTAAATGCATGATTGGGAAGACATGGGGATTGAAACCGAGGATGGTACTTTGGCTATACACCAGAGTGGTGATACCCACTGTGACATATTCGGCCCTGATCTGGTGGCACGCTGCCAGGAAAAGGGAGAGCATAAATAAACTAGGCAAGCTACAAAGACTAGCATGTCTAGGAATCACGGGGGCACTAAGATCAACGCCTACCGCAGCCATGGAAGCTCTTCTGGGGCTGCAGCCACTGCACTTAGTCGTGGAGGCGGAGGCCCTACTAGCGGCCTACAGGCTGACAATTAATGGACTAGATATGGCAACCCCAACAAAGGGGCACCATACCATGATCTTTAACTCTATAAAGAGTAACAACATGCTTTGCATGCAATCGGACAGAACTAGCACTGTAAGGGACTTCCGAAAACCATTCAGGGTAGTAATACCTGAGAGGGGCAAGGAAAAAACCATGCAGGAGCTGGGTAACCGATACAATACCATCTGGTACACAGATGGATCTAAGACAAAGATAAGTACTGGAGCAGGTATAAGCGGGAGCAGAACAGGAGATGCCTTTGGCATCAACCTGGGATGCCACGCTACTGTATTCCAGGCAGAAGTAACTGCAATTTCGGCCTGCGTGCATGAAATGATGCGGAGGGACTACACAGATAGGCGAATCTGCATCATGACAGACAGTCAGGCAGCATTAAAGGCCTTGGAAGGAGTAGAAATACACTCCAAGGTTGTAAAACAATGCCTTGATGCACTGATAGAACTGGCAACCCGCAATAGCGTCACGCTCATGTGGGTGCCGGGACACCAGGGCATAAAGGGGAACGAAGAGGCGGACCGCCGGGCCAGAATGGCTGCAAATACAACCCTTATAGGTCCTGAACCTACTTGCGGGATCTCATACAAGACCGTAAGGGAAGGAATCAGGGAAACACTGAAGAGACAGCACCTTGCTCACTGGGAGGGCCTTCCTGGACTGAGGCAGTCGCGGATGTTCATAAGAGGCCCCTCAGACGAAGCGAGGAGTAAGGCAATAATCCAGCTGAGTAGAAAACAGCTGAGAAGGATAGTAGGACTTTTTACAGGACACTGCTGTCTGAAAAGACACCTCAACTTAATGGGGATAGTTGAAGATCCTACTTGTAGGATGTGTGGTGAAGCAGATGAAACTCCTCACCACATCTTATGTAAATGCCCGGCACTGACGGGTGAAAGAACACGTCACCTCGGATTTCCAGACCTGGAAATCGAGGAGATAGTACAAGCACCCATCGGCCGTGTACTCGACTTTGTCGAGGAAACGCAGCTGATGGAGTAATGACAAGGAACGAGGGGCACAATAAGCTTAAGCTTCAGTGCAGTGGGCGAAACACCACAACCCGTTTTATAATAATAATAATAATAATAATAATAGTGGACTATCGTAATATTGATTCTAACATGAAAATCCAAAAACTTCAAAAATACACATTTTTTCTAAAGATTTAATTTATAAATTTCAATATAGATTTTCGAGATATTAATTTTTGAAATATTTTAATTTTTTAAATTTTAATAAATAAACATACAGGCTTACTGATTTCAAATTCCAGAAATCGTTTTCTTTGAAAATTATGTTGTTTTTTTATAAAAAATGAGAAAACCCATATTTTGTTTGCTCATATAGGGGGCTCGAATGGGCATTTTAAGATTTTGAAATAAATAAAGTTACCCTTAAAATTTCGGTACATGTAGGTATATGTCGCTGTTCCCCCCCCCCCCCCTAATTGAATTTGTTATTGAAATTGGTGTCAAACATTTGAGTTTCCATTCCCGTTGTTTGAGCTTCAATAGTGGCGGAGCTATTCGCAAAAACTTTTGATGGGGGCTGTAGACACAATGGCCCCTCAAGTCGAATTTTGGGATAAAATAAGTGTCAAACATTTGAATTTTCTTTGAGCCTTAATGAGCTTCAACCATCGCGGAGTTATTCGCGAAATTTAAACCTTCCAAATTTCAATATTGATTGATTTTTATTTTTGGAGATATTAATCTTTTAAATTATGTAGCGGCATTTTCTCGATGGAAAATCCCATAATTATCAAACCGATGAAAACTTATTTAGAATAATTGCCTAGGAATAGGGTAAGTACAAGCAGGTACAAACAATTCGAATTGGGGGAGGGGGCTGACGAAATTCACCTACGGTGACGCCTTAAATTCAATTTAATAATTTAATATCTAAATTGTCTTGATCCTTGGTTAAATCACCAAAAATGCGTCTGATAGTTATGTAGCGGTCTGAACGATCTCTTCATTTTAATCGCTCTGTATATTATATAACAATATATTCCAGTTAAAACAAAGTAGCATCCAAGAGAAACATTTGAAAAGTTCAGTTTGAAATCTTGGTCTAGTTTTAATTTTAATACAGGTAGGAATACACTTTGACCCTCACATTTCCAATCCTCGCCTTCATTATGGTTTAAACTTTGCAAATGTAAAAACTTTTTCACATTTCTTATTCTGATTTATATTTTTTCGAAAATTTTGGTATTTTTAATTACTTGACAACAATATAATATAATTTACGCATTTTTTCCACTGCTGACCAAATATCATCGGCCAATAATTTTGGTTCTTCCAGTGCAGCAAAGTGTCCACCTCTTGGGAATTCTGTAGATTGGACCAATTTGTGATATCTTTCTTTTAAAATTCCATCTGACTGATAAACAATTTCTTGAGGAAATTTCGCGCATGCACTTGGAACATTTATTGGTATCCTAAAATGGATGACTTGCTTTTATTTGAATGGATTAACAATAATAAATGATAATTTTACTTATTGAGTCCCAAACTGACGGAAGGAGAAGCTTTTGATTCAGCGAATATCCGCATTGAACTTGTAATTGTTCCAGTAACCCAATAAATCATAATATTGTCCAGTAAATCCGTATAGCGATGTTTAAGAGATAAAGTACCATTTGGGTTATTTCGCGATTCTGGCTTTGTAGTCATGAATTGGTCCAAAATATAAGCAGCCAATCCACTTGGAGAATCACTTAATGCAACACCTAATAAAAATTAAATCAAAACCAAACCAATTCCACTATCAAATTAAATCTTACCTACGGTATCTGGTTTAGTTGATTGGATGTGATAGTATCCAGATTCTCGTACAAACGTAGAAATGTGGTCAGATAATGGATACATTTTTGCCTCATGCTCTGGCGAAACCACAAGAAATGGAGCAATACTTCCAATAAGTACCTTGAACAAGGCCGTATTGGTTTCGGCGACACAATAATTTAAATGGATTCCCAAAACCTTCATTGGATAAAGAGTCGCCATGGAAGAAGCAATACCGGCACCCCAATCACCCCCTTGTATATAATATGAAGGGTACCCCAAACGCTTCATTAAATTGTTCAATATTACTGCCATTTGGGCTGTTCCACAACCAGGTTTCCTTGCAGCGTCGGAGAATCCAAAGCCTGGCAAAGACGGAACGATCACTTCAAAAACAAAGTTTCGATTTTTTTGTGGAGTTATCAGCATTGGAATTACTTCATAAAACTCTCGTACGGAACCTGGCCATCCGTGCAACATGAGCAATGGAACAACTTGAACGTGTGCCTTCACATTTGGTTTTACGCGGATGAAATGGATTTGCAATCCTTGAATTTGCGTTTTGAAATGCGGATATTGATTTAAAAATGTTTCCCTGTCACGCCATTTGTATTCTGTCGCCCAATATTGTACAATTTCTTTCACAAAATTTGGATTTATTCCATACTCATGTTGAACTCCTTCCAAAGGCGGTGTAAGGATTCGGGAAGAGTTTAATCTCTCCCTTAGATCGTTTAACGTCTAAAATAAATAATGTGAAAACTTAAATTGTATTGATTGTTTTAAAAATATTACTTACATTGGGTGAGACGCGCACTTTAAAAGGCCTTACTTCAGGATCATCCACACGTTTATTTCCTGTTCCCCACCAAGAGCTTTCCAGGTGTGGAACTTTGGGATATGTAAAAAATACTCTGTGAACCACTATAACCGAAAAAAACGTAGCGAACGTTATCACTATTATTGGAAGCGCATTAGGAAATCTTGTTTGCAACATTATAGCTGATATTTCCACGCAGAAAATTCAATAAAGGACAAACACTTGCTGATAGCTTTATCCGTTACTTTCTGATAATGACGCTCTAATCAAACCTGGATTGTTTTATACTTCCAATAAATAAAATTTATATACAGGAAAGCATTAAAATAATAGCCAATGATTTTGATGTAAAATTAATGTTATGTTACACTAATAAAACATTAAATTGTTAGATGCTCACGTTCAGTCTCTTCTAATCAGCTGGCTTGCTTGGTCTACCCATTGTGTTGGCGAACTTCTCATTGAGTTTTTTTTTTATTTCTTTAAACAAGTTAAGATCTTGACTATGTTTTAAACAAATTAAGGCTCAGTTTTTCACTTTCAGGTTAAACCAAAAAAGTTGGGTTAACCAATGATATTGCATAAAAAACGGCTTTTGAACGTATTTCATTGGTTAACCCAAATTTTTTGGTTTAACCTGCAACTGAAAAACTGGGCCTAAGGCGGATAAATCGGATCAGTTTAATCTAATTAAAAGTTGAAGACTAAAGAAGAAATCCAATTTTTATTCGGCTAATGAAATTATGGGAAATTATAAAAAATCAAGCAATATTAGTTTTACAACCAAAATTGCATAAGTAGAACCAAGGGGCAAACGACCTCGAAGATGATTTACCGATATGGTGTTTTTTTAAGAATAAGGAAGGGGTATGAAAGGATTATTATTACCGCAAACTTGTCTGGTACAATTTGGTGCAGCCAACTCGGCGTCTATACAACTCGACGCTTGTTAATTCGGAGACACGACAGCATGCCCCGCAAAATATTAAATCTTTAGAAACAAAATGTTAATTTTTGAGAAAAACCACCTTCAAATTTTTCAGAAAAATTGCAATATTTTTGGTCGTTTTGGATTTTTATGTTTTCAAGAATCTGGCAAATAATCTATGGATTTTTCCCTACAAAATAGAAAAGAAAACCAAAGGGTATCCTGAAAGAACATATTGTGAGCTTTCAGATGACGTGAAAAACTTAAATTATGCTTTTTTAAATTTCAGAATATTTCCAATTTTTCTATCGTACTTTTGAAGGAAAAAATCGTAGAAGATCGACCATAATCGAAGGTGTGCAAACAGGCAAAAACGAGGTACAAATGATTAGAAGTATTTTGGATCCAAATTTTGGATCCATTTTATATAATTCAAAATATCGGAAAAACTAAATGAGTACAAACGAAAATAAAGAAGGTACAAATAGGTAGAAACGATTAAAACTGTTTTAGATCTCAAATTCAAAATGGGGGGGGGGGGGGTAGTGAAATGCACCAAATACTTAAAGACATGCTGATTTAATTAAAAAAACGTTAAATTTTGCGAAACACTTTTGACACAGGACATCATTATTTGATAAAGAACGGGCTTTCGTGAGAAAGGATTATCTCATTTTAGACGGCAAAAAAAATGTAGTTCTGAGATAAACGCGTTTAAATATTTAACGTTATCTGATCGCGCGAATAAGAGTGAGCTCAAATAAACTCGAAATAACATAATTGGAAAGCTCCGATTGTTATAAAATATTTTTGAAGTCGTTTATTTTCGAAATCTATCAAAAAAAATTTCGAAATTGATAAAGTGGAATGATCCCTTAAAAAGTCAAACGGGTTTTCGGTTTTATTTATTACACTCGGAATTTTTAGTCTCTTTTTGATTTTTTTAATTTGGATTCCATTGTAGCCCCTTCAACTTAAGTTCGACTTGAAAAGACTTGTTTTATTTTATATGTCCGCAAAACCGATTTAAATTTAACCTCGAATTAAAATTATTTAACAATACCACAAATTGCATTTGAGTTTTAATTATGGTTATTACCTGTTTTAATCCTAGGTTACATTATTTTTAAATCACTTTTTCAAAACTTCGTATTAATTTATCATTAGACATTACCAATAATCGTTCTTGAACCAATATTACTGTGTTATTTAGTTTATAATTTATATAACTGCTGTAATTTACTTGTAGATTAGGCGGCCTCACGGCCGCCTTACTCGCTCAGTGAGGGAAAGGTTAAGCTATAGATGTAATTTAAATGAAACTTATTTTATAAGTGAATTCATTAAAATTACACCCGACCATCCTGTATGCGTTTAAATTAGTAATAATTTTGAGAATTATTGATTTAGCTAATGGTACAATTGTTTGAAGGTAATTGAACTGGCTAAGCAATAAGCGTAATTGAAACATCTGATGTGCTATTAGCAGGCAAATTGAAAATACTCGGAACTTAATTTCTAAAGGATTAAAAAATGCAGTTGGTAAATTTAATGGTTGGTACATTTACGTAATGATAGGTAGTGTTTTAAATAATGGAGGAGATACCAGTCAAATGTGATCGTGGTTAATGTGGACAAAAGGCTGCACACGCGCTGCTGGTCACCTGGCCACAAATCAATTAAGCCAGGAATGCCCATTACTTTAGGGCAATTGACCCACACTAATTTACCTAATTTTAAGATCACCGTAAGAGATATAAAATACAAATTTTTGAAATGTTCCCGCCTAATGACGGCATTTTCCCGAAAAAGCATTTTGATGGAAGTAATATTATTAACGAGGAATCTTTTATATGACTTTGGGTTAAGGAAGCACACAAGGATTTTAACGACAAATGTAATCATATATTTCAGGAAATTTATAAAATCGTGGCAAAATTGAAATAAAAACTTTTGACAAGTTATAAAAATGTATGTAATACAAATCATTGGGTATTTGTAAGAATAAAAAAATTGTAGAACAATCTAACCGAAATAAATCCTATAGAAAATATTACGGATATTATAAGAACGCCAATTGTGCAAAAATCTAGGAAAGCTGTCATAAAATGAAACTCGTTTCCTCGTTTATTGCAAAATGAATAGAAAGTTGAAAATAGAAGCTGTAACATACAAAACTTAAATCACTAGTTAAACCAAAATATTGTGCAAAACAACAATTTCATATAAATATGCATCGTTTAATTTATATAATTTATCTTCAGCCCGTGCATTACAAAATAAATTACGTTTTTCTTTTATAATGTAACTTGAAAGAAGCCCAACCGCAGCAAAAACTTCAAAATTAATCAATAAAATATAAGTAGAGTAGATTTGAAGAGCAGAGACAATTTCACAATTTTTAGTTTAGTGTTGAGTTCATGTTTGAATTATTAAAGCATAAATCAGCCATTCGGACTTAGGTGGGGAGAGAACGTGCCTCCTTCCGCACGCCCTAGGGCGGTTCCGGCCGGTTTTCACAACCCCTGACAATCTCGGATCCCAGCATTCGAATCTCGTCATTTTTCGATTTCCGTGCCCGCCGGGAATGTTTTTAAAAGTTTAGCGCTTGTCAAAACGGCCTGGAACGTCCGACCAAAGGGAGGATGTGTAGGTCGAAGTTTTTTGAATATGAAAAATTTTCCACAGAGTGCAATTTATTGTATCCTCATTATTTTTTCTGATTTCACGATCGAAAATAAAAGGACATAAGTACTAAATTTGCATCTAGGAGATCATTTTGCACATATACTGGAGATCCCGGCAGTAAAACTCCAGCTAGTTTTATCCAAGACTGACTATTGACTATGATAAACTTAACAACAGAACGACACCTCTCTGTATTGGTTCGACCTGCATAATCTGGGGGTAATAATAAATATACATAAACCAAAGAAACAAACTTATCTCTGAAGAGCACTAAAAGCAATCAAAAGTGAACTGAAACTTGAGAGAAGAAAATTCCAAAGAAAACAGGACCACAACACCACAATAGCCCTTCTGGAACTTACGCGCAATGGAAGTAATAATTTTGACAATGACTTGTCGAAAGCTATCGATTCTAACTATCTATACTGCAGATCTCTCTCTTCTTAGTTTTCCTATCCTCCCCTTTAAACAAAGGTCTCATTCATATAATGATAGGTTTCAGCATTTAGCCCACACGGCTGCTGAAAGCGGATTGGGAACGCCTGTAACCCCGTTTTTAATAGTTGATCTATTAACACAGGCACCGCTGGCTTTAAGTGATCTCCGAAGCACGAAGACGGTCATATGAATGTTTTAGATTAAGGTGGCCAACCCACGGCCCGTCTTGAACATGTTTCCCACATACCCCTTTTAGAAAATATATTTATTTATAATTAAAAAAATGTCGGTACAAGGGAGTATTCTACTAGTGATCCCCTTCAAAGTAGGAAAGAAAACCATTGAATATTCTGAAAGAGCACAACTCGAGCTTTCTTATGAGGTGAGAATGAATAAAATCAGCGAAACGGTTACTTCACAATTTAGTTTTTAAAATCGACATTTTGATGAAAATTTTATAATCAAAATTAAAAATGTACTTCTTCGCAAATGGTTATTATAAAAATAAGTTTTTTAATAATTTTATTATTTTAAACCTATTTATTTAATTTATTACTCAAGGTTTGCATAATCATATTTTTAATATGTTAATTGTTAATATTTATTCTTTTCTGTAGCCACCAGATGATGTACACCAGTTGTACGAAACTAGTTGTGGATTTTATTATATAAAAAATAATAACCATTTGCGAAGAAGTACATTTTTAATTTTGATTATAATAATCTTCGCTAAACGTAACAATTTTCATTAAAATTTTATAAGTTTACGTTCATGTTTGCTTAATAAAGTATTCTGTTGTCGGTATTTGTACGCTGTGGTAGTCTTAAAATGCAATTTTAAGTGGGGAGAAAGCATGGTTCATTCACTGGTAAGCGGTAAGCATGGAAACATCGTTCGAGTTCCTATTATATTGAGTGTATTTGCGATCCGACGATTGTAAAGATTCCGCATGCCCTTTTCCCAATCCCTGACGTTGACAAATCTCGGAGCCCAGCAATCGAATTTCGTCATTTTTGAATTGCGTTGCGTCCGGGCAAGTTTTATGATATAGTGCCTTCACGTCGGATCCAGGTGAAATACATTAATATAATATTTTTTCAAATTTTGGAAAAACTACTAGATTTTCCGCAAGTTGCGGTATCCAGTGCAAAAATTTCGTCGAAATGGCCCCCAAGATCATTTGGCTATGCCACCTCTATTTTAGATTCTCTCTGGATTCCAACTGGGTATATTAAAGTCAGTGGTTGTTCGGCTAACTCGCTAAGTTTCGTCTACCCCACCCGACCGACCAGATATTAAAAAATTATATTTTATTTGGTTTCAGAAGTCCTACAGCAAATTATTGGAGTCATATCCAAAAAGAGAAGTGAAAAGGTCTGTTGGAAAGGAAAATTATCCAAGAAAGAAAAATAGCTCTTAGAGTAAAAAAACTGGAAGCGACTACTGTATTGGCTGTATTTACAAGTATAAACATAAAATTTTATGAATCCTTCAAGAAAAAGTCAAAAATTGCGAAAAACTTACACTTTAAAAAAATCCCTGGAGCCCGGCAGAACTCAAAAATTACAGATTTTTAATCAATATAGTAGATACTATATTGTAGTTGCTGTGGTTGTGTTTATCAAACGGCTTGTAGGGCTCGAGCGTAGTGAGAGTGCGGAAAGTCAAACGCTATCTTCATTAAAAAATTCCCTGAAGCGTGGCAGATTCCTTAAGAATGCTGGGCATTTACCCGATTAAGTCAGAGTTTGCAAGATTTTCTCTCCTCAATTTAATTTGAAATACAAATTATAACAATTTTATTTTTGAAAAATTAGTGATTATTTTAATCGAATTGTATAAAAGTGAATATAAAGCAATATATTTCTGTCAAGGAAGAAAAAAATTAACAATTGCCAAATTAAAATAATTTTATAAAATACGGATAATTTATCAATGCATAGAATTGTATTTACCAAAAGAAATTGTTACATTGTAAAAATTAAAGACCAGTTGCTTTAAATTCAATACAATAAATTTTTTGATTAATGATATCGGAATTTCTCTGGCAGCGAAATGAAATCATTTAACGCCTTTTAAAATACTCATATTATAGTAATTTGTATTTAGTTATTAACTGAAAACCACATTTATAAATTATTTACGTAATTATTGCAAACTACGATTTTTTTATTTGATATCTTATCTTAACGTTAATTTTACGACATTTTCACGTTTAATTAACGTTTAATGTTATGTGCTTATTGGGTTGATATTTTCATAAATATTTCAGTAAATTCGCAACAAGTTCGAAATTATTTAATAAAATATTGATTATTATTATTGTTGCTTATTCAATATTATAATTTATATAATATATGATAACGGATCATAATTCAGAATTTATAATTATTTAGCGCTTTTTCGATTAACGAATGCCATAAATTTTAAAGAATTAAAATTTATTCATTTTAATAACAAATTAATTTAATTTATTATCCGAAATTAATATTTAACTATTAATTTCTGCCTAATATATAAGTTAAAATACAAGTTGGAATTAATATCGGTTACTAGAAGAACCTGATATGGGTATGTATATGCAAACTTTTTTTACATCGCCATCGTGGGAAACTGAAACCGGTCCATCAAAGATTAATTTTTATATCGGATTTATTAAAATTTTTTCTGTTATGTGGTTTTAACAAAATTGTAATCATACAAATTTAAATAATTTTTTTAACATGAAATTTGAAATTAAGAAATGAAGATCAATAAAAATCAGTGGTAGCTCCAGTTTTTTATTCTTTCGAGTTCCCACAGTTTCTGTCTTATTGCGTGGTAATTGATCGTTGATAAAATTATAATATTAAAGATTAAATTTCATCTATGCAAAGTGAAATTTATCTGTATCTTGCACTGATATTTTAAAGTTTATATAAAATAATTATAACAGATTATTCGAGCATAAACATTGTAGGCGTGAGACCATTTGTGTGCAGCATTTAAAGTATCAGTGGCGTCGCAGGAACGATTACAATCTCATCATCCTTTAAAGGATTAATTCGTCAAGCCTCCTTATTAGCTAAATTGCCAGATTAAATGGCATTTAAAAGAAAGAAATGATGAAAAATGTCCTTTTTCACCTATTTCTTTTCTTAAAAAGAATACTCTTCCAACTTGAACACAAAAACACTTAGATACCTGTGTGGAAAAAATTTTGAAAAGTACTTGAATCAATGCTTGAAAAATCATTAATTAATTTTTACAAAATTTTCGCATTAAAAACACATCGGCCAAAAAGAGTTTCTAAAAGTAACAGATTTGCTTTAACGAGTGGAAATTTCAGTAAAAGCAAACTTTACTCTACAATTTAACGTTAAATTGCTGAAATTAAGATCCAAATTAACAGAAACGTTTCTTGAAGTAAAATAGTTTTGTCTTTAAATTTAATTTATAATTTATAACCCCGTATATACTTAATTCAATTACTTATGTCTGATGGGTTCAAATTAGGAATTTTTAGGATTATTAAAATTACTAAAAATAAAAGTAATTTATTACCAAATTGCGGTAAACCGAAATTCCACATTATGTTAGTTTTGAGTTGATTAGAAAATTAATACATAAAATAATAATAAAAAATCAGGCAGTATTTTTATTCCGACGGTAGAAGGGTAAACGGCGACGGCACATAGAAAATTACCTCAAACAGCCGGCATTTTTGCTGTGTTCCTGTTACAAGAAATTGAAAAACAATTTTAAAAAAACTCAAATTTTTGAGTTTACAAATGCCCTGTTTAATAGATCGACCATTTTCTAGTGCAATTCATGCTTAAAACTACCGGTGTAACAAATGAACACGGAGTGGGCGGGCCAACTCTTATGGAATCAGCCAATCGAATACACGTATTAAGTTTTTAGCCTTTTTTACGTGTATTTTTGGATGACCTTCAAAATTTACTATTTATATTGGGTAATTTACGCCCTGAAACTGTTAAAATCTCGAAGACGTTTAACTCTGCAGTTATAAAACTGTAGATCTAATAGTGGCAAATTTGAAAACGAAGTTTAACCACTTTAAACCAAAACAGGAAGGATGGCATAAATAATACTTAACTGTGTAAAGAAGCTAATCAGATCAACTAAAAAAAAAGAACATGCAAATTCAGACAATTAACAGTTAATACATCCAAGATCTGCTTGTTTCTGCTTGCACTTGTTTCTCATCTAGTCGGCCCTGACCATAACAGCTGATCCGAATCGCACAATTATTATTATTATTTTTTCATTCATAACATAGTTACTCTAAGATAAATATTTTTATAAAGATAATGTTCCTTATTGCGGTTGTAGAGATGATAACTTTGCCCTTTGCACGTCCACCCAGAAAGTGGGCAGTGAAAAAATTTAAAATTATTAATGTAGAGCACAAAATTAGCTGTGCTTATAGCAAACTTTTAAAGTAGTCATACAGGTTTGATAATCAGTGGATAAATGCAGTTCATAAATAATTCATATTGACTAAAAAAAAAAAGTTGTTTTCAAGTTCGACGACACGAAAATGTATTATTAAAGTTTGTTTTTCCCAATATATTTTTGGGTTATGTTATGTATATTGGTGAACGGTTACGGTTTCAGTTCGAAAAATTGAAATATTGTTCTTAAGCGCCAGCAAGTCGGGATACGTCAAATTGTACAATTGAACAGCACCGATCGTGTTGAACAAATTAAAACTAAACTGGAAACTAATTCCTGAATGCATTTGTGCACCTGATTAATATTTAATTAGGCAACGATTAATTAACTTGATAATTTATACTGCACAATTAAACGTAGTAGGAATGTTCGCTTAAACAGGTTGTAGGATTTAACAAAATTTATACCACATCAGATGACAGATGGCGGTATTAGTCTAACCAATAAATTTAGAAATTCAAATTTCGTTGCATTAAACTGATTTTCAAACTACTGCATTTGGTTTTGAATGAGAATTTTCATGCAAATGATGATATCATAATTTAGATCGAATAAAAGTTCCTGTTGTAATTTTTTTTCCTCCGTGTATTTCTTTAATAAATCTTTTAATAAAGTTATAACGTAAATGTCAATGCATGTCTATTTTTAGCGCAAGTATCTCCCACAATCTACAGATGTATTTGTTCGAGAATCAGACCGGTTTTCACGGAAATTGAGTTGCCCATTAGGTGATTCTCACACTATTTAATGAGTGTATCGTATCCTGTCTTGATTAAACATTCTTTAAAAATGTATGAGCGAATAATGTAATAATTTTTACTTTAAAAGTGTAATTTAATGGTTCAAAGCCAAGATGTAATTATTGCTAATTAAGATATTTTACAACATAATTAAAGAAAGTGCTAATCTAACAATTTCTCAGGCTACAAATTTTGCATCCCTCAAACGTTTCCAGATCGTATAAAATAGTTCATAAATTTCAAAATCCTAGAAATTGGAATAATATATTAATATATACCAAATAATGCTAATATAGTGCCATTAACGACGGTGAGGTTGGTAAGGAACAGTGATAAACTTCAGGAGAAGCCAAAATAAGATCAGAAAAAAATAACAAATAAAAGTGCAATCGTACGATGGAATGTAGTCAAAATGAACAACGGAGCAAGACAGAAAGATCTCGAAAAAGCAGTTTACAAAACTTGACTTTTTTAGAAAGAAGAAATCAAAAGGATGGTGGGATAGCGAATGTAAGAGGATCTTGAGAGAAAGACTGCTGAGCAGAAAGATAATGTTACAAAGGAAAAAAGGCAATATGAACAGAAAATAATGAAAGAGATGGAGAAATCCTCGATGTGCGGAACTGGGTAGCGGCCGGGTTTTGTAAAATCATTTAGCGCTCTCTAATCCCTGCAGGGTCGCCATTTCTTCTTTTTTTTCCACCAGGTGCAGATGTAAAACGCAATAACTCCGTGCTGGACAAACAATTCCTGATTGCATACCATCGTTTTGAAACCAATCTCCTAGGGCGGAAGGTCCCAGGGAGTCCAGGCGTTGTTTCGATATGTTGTGTAGTTGCGCGTTGAATCGGTGGAATTTCTTCAGCAGTTTTGTTTACTTCATAAAAGTAAATGTGTATATTTCAGTGTATAGGATAGGCTCAAAGCAAAATTAGCATTACAGAAACACAAATTAACCAAGAACTGCAAAAATATTTTGAACAGCAACTAAACATCGGACAAGTCGCTACAACCAAATTGTAGCGATTGAAATACAGCAATTTATGTCTTAGAACAATCTATAATTTAATTCGACTATTCATCGAGAAGTACTTCATTGATAAGATAGAACTAGAAGCAAATGCGCGAAGAACTTGACAGTTCAATTTCGCTTGAAATCAATCAAAATCGTTCACCAAATACAAACAGCATCGAAAATCGACTCCAATACAATCAATTTAACTACTAACGTCGGAATTACCAAATGATAGAAGCAGCTGTTTTTCTAATATTAACGTAAAACCAGTAAAGAAAAACAAAAAGGAAAGGTCAGAATACTAACTCTGAAAGACGAGAAAACAGTTATAATAATATAAAATAAAATAAAAGCAATATCTGAGTTTTTAATAAAAGTTATTACTTTTCTACTGTCATTTCGTCAGATGATTTTGACATTTATATAACACACCTCTGATTGATTGGCTATAAATAAACCGACCAATGAGCGGTCCCGTTAGTGTATACAGAACGAAAACTATCTTGGGAAATTTAATTAGTCAAAGAAAATTTTCCATAAAAAAATTTGTGTGCAATATAGTATGTTTGCTGTTAATGTTTGCAGCATTGCATAATTTCGTATCACATTATTCCATAAGTGCATAACTAAACACAACATGAAGGTATCCTGATATCGCTGATGTCAAGTTAATAGCTACATGTGACAAACTTACTCATAACACACTGCAATTTTGCTAGTACACTTATACTGTATCAGGATACAAATAGAAAGTTAAACAGAGCTTCCTGGCGTCAAATTAATGTTTAAGTAAATCTAATGGAATTTGCGATTATTAACATTTCTTGCGTCAATAAATTAATAAATTAATTGAGGAATCGACAATAATTCGACTTTACTTTTAAGAATGCAATACTCTCTCCGAAAAGTATTTACGCCGAATCTGCCGCTCCGCAACGTCGGCCCAAACAAGAATAAGGATACTTAAATAGTAAAAACAAAAAATGTTAAATAAATTATTACTTATCGTTAAATATATAATTTACGATAGAAGAATGACCTACGTTAAAAAATTAAGAGCAGAAGAATGAAATCTTTTATTGATCTTATAATTTTATGTAATTTTTATGGTAATAATAGAAAAACTAAATAAACTTGTTGGAAAAAGTGCCAAAATTATAATAAACCGTAAATTAAAATGACATTAATAAGAAATTTATATCGAAATGCGATTTTAAGATGCCGCATAAAACTGAATAAAATTTTAAATTATTAAATTTGAAATAAAATTTTAGTTTTTCTTTTCTTCTTTAATATAAAATTCGCGACTACTAAATTATTTCAACAATTAAATTATAAAAAGACAATAATATAACCGAGCCATCACAAAATGGACAAATTCCTTTGCATAATCAAACTCGAGTTAACTCGAAAAATAAAATTTATAGAATAATATCAGGTAAAAGAATTTTGTTCATTTGTTTTGCTGTTTTACAAGATAAAAATTAAGACTCCCTTAAGCTTCAATTAATGCAGACGTCTTATATACGTCGTTTTAACAATTTTTGATTTTTTTGTTACCCGATCAAATACTATACTCTGCTCTATCGAAAATTTTTGAAATTTAACTTACAGCCTTAATTTTTTTGTCAAATTGTCAAATGCGAACTACATATTATTTGCATTATGGCTGGTCCTTTCTGGCTCAGCCTATATTCCACTTTCCTCTGGCCAGTAGTTTAGTACATAAACAAAAGTTACGGTTTTTAAAGGACAGGAACACAAGATTTCAGAAAATCTTGAGCGACCAACAAAACAAAAATTTATCAATAGCATAAAATGAGAAAGAAAAAGGTATGGTTCAGCAGTTACTGCTCAATCGGATTCTTCAACTGTACATTTATATCAGTACTACCTATGAAAATGAATGAATAAACAGCTCGAAACGTCTAAAAATTTAAAAATTTTTCACAAACTTCTACCTCACAAAACGTTTTTTACGTGTTTTAAACGACTTTATAAAAACATTAATTTCAAGTGTAAAAGAGGTGACTTGGTAATATTCGTAATTGTACATTTGCTGTAGCAAAACTGGACTACTCAAATTTGTATCCGTGGTATACATACCTTTGATAGTGAGAAAAAATTATATATTAAGCCATTAACTACATATAGCAGCATAGAGGAGCTGGGCTGGTTTATAACAATGTGGGTCGGTCGATGTTTGAAGAGCTCGAATTTTGCCGAAAATTTTGCACTGGGTGGTAGGTAATGGTTTATATAGTAAAATGAATAATATTATTTCCGGGTGGTCCAGTAGATTTTTCAAAAACTGACTTTCCGCCTCACTTCGAGGGCTCAGGGCCATTTTGATTGCGCTGAACTCATTAAATACATCCCCCGGAGAGCACGGAACTGGAAAAATAACGAAATTCAAAGGCTGGGATCCGAGATTTGCCAATGTCAGGGGCAGCGAAAATCTGTGCTCCGTACGCATCCCTGTGTGACAAACGTCGGATCACAAAAGCACTCGATAATGCAGGAACTAGAACGAAGTTATTACGCAACGACATGCACTGAAATGAGCACGCTCTTTCCCCACCTAGCTTCCTCATCTGGTGTCTGCATTTTTGGCGTTGAGGTTAAGAAACCAAATTATACGCTGACGCGGTTTCCCACGTTGGTCTGTGTGGTCTCTCCACCTAAATTCGGTTGCAATGACCACAATAGAGCACACGTACCGGCAATAGAATGGCTTTTTAATGCTAACATCATGGTAAACTTGTAAAATTTTCACCAAAAAGTCAATTTTCAAAAGTCCTCTTGAAATATCGACAGTAACCTAATTTTATAACACACGCAGATAATAATTACGAATCTTTATGGAGCTGAGTATACTATTTTATCGGAATAAGAATAAAATGAGATAATAGCAAAATTATTTACAATTTTTCTTAGTCAAAATGAATCTGAAATGACCTATATTGGTAACTGGTTCTAAAATAATATAACAATAATTGCAGATTAGAAATTTATAGCTAATAAATAGACTTTTGAGCTTTTATGATCTACTAAATACCAAAAATTGTAACTTTTAAAGTATGCTAATTATTAAGAGAAAAAAAGAAGCAAAACTTTTTTTTGTTGCAAGAGTTGTAATCAAGGCATTCCTGCAGATGGTACGCTTAAACAAGAATATTAAATAAAATGCATAAAATTTAAAGTTTTACATTCTTTATCATTCTGTTTACAGTAAATAACATTTATTTAAAGTTGTAGTTGGTAAACTACATAAAATTCTATTATTTGTACAATTAAATTTAAAAAATTTCAATTAGATGTAGAACGCTAAAAAGAAAAAGGCAAAGATTGCGTCTTTTGTTTGACAAAGACATCAGGATTTATTCAAGAAACAGTCAGAATGCACTTTATAATGAGGTGATTTCTAAAAGCACACTATTATTTTGAATCTTAAGTGCTAATGCCTTATGAAGTCTATGTGAAGCGTTTTGGTCATATATCACGTTGATCAGGGTGAATCAGGGAGTTACGTGTTGGTAGTTTATCGACAAATGTCGCATTTTAGCTGTTGCATTTAAGAGGAAAGCTCGTAGTCAACAGTAAATCCCACATCAATCCTTCGCTTAACCCATAAATATCGTCTTTGTTAAGAAATTGTAAATTCATTCATATTAACTTTCAAATGAGATTATTATTTGAAAGAGTGAAAGATCGTGAACGATTTATTTCAAAAGTCGAAGGTCTGTTCTTTAGAAAGTCTAATAGATATAGGCTACCGATCCGTTTATAGTTCTCATGCTACCATAATTGCGATATGTATCGACATAATAATTAACTATCTGCTTAAATGGATATGTTCAATTTAATTAGCAGGTTTCGTTAAAAATTTAAATAAAAATCCTTTTCAGTTTCTGTAAGTTTAATTCTACAATCACTTTTTTTATACCTTGCAATTTAAAACCCATATTACTCTGCTAGTTCGCTCAGGAAAATTTTTGTTTTCCAAAAAAACCGTTAAATTTCGAAAACATTTTGAAATATAATTTCAGTGTTTTTGTTGTCAAACAACCGTATTAAATCGATTTAATTTTTTCGATGGGTTGGTTGGTTATAAAAATCACGATGTTAATTGATTACTCTCGATCTAATAATTATTGAATACCATCCTACTCAAATCGGCAGGTAATCGTGTTTAGCACTGTTGGCGTTTATAAAAGATATCTTAAACAGTTTACGTCTGTCAACGTAAATGTTGTGATGTCCACCGTTATTAGCTTCTTCAACTAGAAAAAGCTCCCAATTAATTATTATAAAAGTCTTAGCAATAGGAATCAAAATAAAATATAATTTTTTTTAAAACTGGTTTATTTTTTCGGTAAACTAGTTTAAAACAAATTAAATATATATTTTGTAAAAAAAAATTAGAAGTTCATGAATAAACACGGAAAAAATGCTGCATCATTTTAATTTAATAATCATGAGTTTTAGAGCCGAATCATTTTGAATTTTTCAGCAATCATTGTTTTCAGTGTATTTTGTCTCTACATAATTTTTGGGTACAATGTCGGCAATACCACACGTTTATCCGAGGTTGATTTACAAGGGTGAGCTAGCTTTAAGAGTATACTCACAGTACATGAGAGCTAGAAAGATTTTGGTTATTATTTGTCCCATGGAAATTCCAAATGAAGGTAAACAGTCAAATATTAATCAAAAACATGACAAACAAATGGGAATGGAACTATGGAAACGTAAATGTCAAGAACTTTTTCTAATTCTTAATTTTCTAAGTTAAATGCATCCGTTTTAATGGTGGAATCAGTAAGAATATTAAATTTAATTATATTAAAATTTAAAAAATTACAATTTTTAACAGAAATTACATTTCCCAGGTTGTGCGGCCTTCAGGCCGCACTGACATGTTTTTCCACCATAATCTCCAATTTTTTTTGGTTGGTAATGTAAAATGAACCAATGATGAAATGATCCTGATGAAATTGGTGCCCAACGATTAAAAATTTTGTTAGAAAGGTGTATAAGATACCTAATAACTCTGGAGGTATTTGATATTTGGCATTAAGAATTGTGTAATTTGAAATTTTACTATAACTATGCAGATATTGTGCTCTATTATAAATGTTTTGTGATTTAGTGAATGTTTAATGAATTTTGCTTAAGGGTATATTATGCTCACAATAAAATAACGTATGAGTATAAAAGGGTTGGTGCTGGAATTCAGCAATACTTGCTTGGTATTTAACGTCTTTATCTAGTAAAGTTAAGGTCGCTTTTGTGAAGATGACCACAATTTTCATTGTACCGTTTAAATAAAGTCAAGAACGTTTAACAAAGTATGCCCTCAAGCCATTGTGTATATTTAAACAAGAGCAATAATTATTTTGTTATTTCAAAAATTTTTAAATAAAAGCTGCGTAAAAATTTAGGTTAGTATGCATATAAAGTTAAAGTGCTATACCCACAAATTCAAGATCACGTGTGCCCCTCGAGTGTAGTGTTGTGGTTTATTATTATCACAACCAGATGTCTCCTATGTTGAATATAAATTTTTTGTTGTGGAAAAACTTTATACGCTTCAGTTTGTATCTCGTCGCTATGTTAACAGCTTTTGATATCATTAGCTTTTTGTTACTTTCATAATCCCTTCAGGCATACTCATTATATGTTCTAATTCTGTTATCAACTGCTTACATTAAATTAAATTGTTTTCATACTTCTTACTCAAAACAATACAAAAATCCAGTTGCCTAGAAAACTGTTATATTTTATAGAAAATTTACTTAATTACATGATAACTGATACACTTAGCTTAGCCTTAGGATGTCGCCGATAGAGAAATATGGCCTTCCCCCTTAATCTTAGGAATATAATTAGTATAAAATCGACAATTTTTTATTCCGGACTTTATTATTTAAACTTAAAAACAGCATTGTTTATACAAGGTGAAGTAAAATAAATAAGATATACGTATATATAAATACACATATACATAGCGCATTTGCCTCCGCGCGATTTTTCTCGGGGTAAGTGGACAAAATTTAAAAAAACGGCTGGAAACTCACTTGTTTATGTCAAAAATATATCCTACACTTAACATAAATAATGAATATATGTTATAATTTAATTTAAATTGAAATTGTCATTTTAAAATTAACTATATTGGAAGTTATTTAAAACATGACACATTTTCCAATTGTAAACTTTGGGCAATTAATCTTCTTAGGAAAAGACGGTCAGTTATCTTAGCATTATGACACCAAGTTTATTTCAAACAAGTAAGAACAATTACCCGCTCAGAAGGATTTAGAATGTAAATTAAATTAATTAGAATTATTGCTCAGTCGTATACATTTTTGGAAAATTCGATTACACCTGCTACAAATCGGGTTTAATTAATGTACTTTATTAATTATAGCTGCAGTTTGTTTTTAAAACTTAAATTTTATTTGCATTGTTTGCTTCATTATTTCAGCTTAGAGTAAATGTTACATGCTATTAAATTAATCAACATAGTTAAATAATTACTGAACACTTAAAGTGCAGACTTTACCAACTATAACTCGAAAGTTTTTGATATTCAGAATGGTTAAGCTTTACGTCCAGTTTCTAAGCTTGGGGTATTGTCAGTTTGCATACTCAAAGGGTTTCCGTGCATCCAACCGCAAAAAAGGCCTTTGATGTGGGCACCAGGTGAACCTAATAAAACAAACGAAGAAAGCCAGAACATTTTCCATGTAGGTTAAAACTAAAAATATAACTAAAATAAGAATAAAACTTTCAAATTCAAGTTTTACTAAGCTGAACTACTTGTAATTTAATATATTTTGCTCTAAACTTCAAACAGTCCCTTTATAATAAGCTAGCTGGATACCAGGCTTTGCCCGGGGTCTCTTTAAAAATTAAATTCTTTGCTTTAGTCTGCGTTTTAAAGTCTTGCTTCTTGTTCATAAACATTTACAGCGTTTATGTGAATCTCGTTAATCCATTTATGTGCGTCGTCACCGAATTTCGTGAGATCTGACTCTACTTTCAACCATTTTAACATTTTCTTGCACTAAAACCTTTCCGAAGCCCTACTTTTTTTGATAATCATCGGATAGAAATTATACCCACTGAGGGACGACATTAGCTTAGTAAGTTAGCCGAACAACTGCTGACTCTAAGGTACCAGGTTCGAATCATGGAAGAGCCAATAACTTTCAGATGGCCGTATCCGTGCTTCGGAGGGCACGTTAAAGGCGGTCCCCCTGGGTTGATGATTGCCACCATTACAGGTATTCCCCAACCCGGTTTAAGCAGCCCATATTATTTTGTGTACCCACTTACGATTTTGAAAACAATATGCGAATGCTGTAGCTTTTACCTTCAAACGACCATAGCACCGAAACTATTGATTTTTTGCTATTAATAGATTAGTAATATTTTAAAGAGAATTCGATTATCTACAACTTAGATAATAACCATTTATTGTCTAAAATCAATAGATTCTGAGTTATGAATTAAATTCTGAAAAAAATTGTTCAAAATTTCTGAGTTTATTTATTTTTGTTTTATATAGAATTCTATATTTTCTCAACCAAAGGTCTTATAAAGAAACTTACAACTCAATTCGGGTAGCAAATTTAACCAGCTATAATTTTGGTGTTGGAAATTATTTTGGAAAACCGACGGATTTCACAGAAAATCCAAAAATAATAAGATAAAGAAGCAAAAAATAATTTCACAAAATTAGTTAAAATCTGAATTTGAGCAAATGCATTTATTTTAATTTGAATGTCAATGTTGTGAAACGAATTATTGTGAAACGTAATAGTTTCATTTTCACGTCAATAATTTCAAATTGGATCGTTTCATTCGCTTTGTGCATTATTTCTGTAACCTATATTATTAAAATTATGTGTATTTTCTGATTTTCTCCGGAATCGGTTGGTTTTACAAAAAAGTTTATTAAACTAAAGTTGTAGCCCGTTAAATTTCATATCCAAGTATGCTGTTAGTTCACAAGAAAAAAAAAATAAATAAAACTTGAAATTTTCAACATTTATTATCTTAATTTCATTCATAACTCGAAATCCGTTGAATCTAGACGATAAAGGGTTATAATCAAATTTATAGATAAGCGAATGCTTGTTAAAAAGTAACTATTTCTTTATCACTAAAAAATCAATAGTTTCGAAGATACGGCTGTTTGAATAAATAATTTTGTATTTATTTCTATATTGTTTCTTTACGTGAAATTTTTTTCGTATAAATGTTTGTTTTTCTTTTTTGTCCATTTTTATTTTAACGAGTTTTGTGTATTTAGTTTTTTACGTTGTTTTCGAAGCATTCTTTTGTGTGGAATATATTATTACAAAAGCGGTTTCATAAGTAATTTAAAAGGTAATATTAATTAAAAAGTAGTTCTATTGAAGTAGGGTTGATATTTTCTCTTTGAAATAAAATCTATAAAATTTATTGAATAAGCGGCTCAAATGGTATTTGCAATTTAAAATCTCAAAACAATATAGAGAAAAATAAACACTAGACAAAAAAGAACGAATTTATTACTTTATTTAATAGAAATTTATGAACTTTGATGAAACAAACTAAAAATTTGAGCACACAAAGTTTTTGTATCATTTTATTCGAGTAATATAAATTAAAGACGAAAAAGTGTCTAAAATGAAATAAAGCGGCAAGAAAGCTAAAATTCAAACACAAATAATTTGCACGCGCTTCTTCTGAAAACTTGAATACCAGAAAAAAACTGATTATGCTTTTTGCTTAAGCTCACAGTCGGCTTCCCTGTTCTATCAAACGCAAACGCACTTTTGATTAATTTTCGTTTTAAAAATAAAACTCGCAAGAGATTCGCTTACGGTTGAAAGAAAAAATATTTAGTTGCTTTATAATAATCGCTTTAAATTGTTTTAAAATTATTTCAGCGCATTTTTGTCTGAAAATATTTTTCTAATAAATTAAAAGGTTCATATCTAAGTTGGTGACGGCTGACCAAAAAAATTTGGGAATCCCCGAAGGTTTCACGTAAAAAGAAATTTTTTATCCTGAAAATAAATTATCCTTGAACAATGGATGAAAGGTAAACCAAAATATAATAATTACTAAAAGTTTGATTATCCTCTAACCGGAGTTTCTATTATATTAGCTGCAGGAATATTAAAGGTAGACAAGTAAATCCTAAATTCGCATCTAACAATTAAAGATAAAGCTTAATAATAGTTTCGTGTACGTTAATAATGATAATAATAATAATAAACTAGACCAGGCAAAACCAAACTAGCGGTTGATTCAAGCAACAAACAGCGGTCTTGCCAAACATTTAAACAAGAATCTTACAAAACCTAAATTACCTAAACCTCGGAAACAATTCTATTTATTACCTCTGTCTGTATGTTGTGGTAAAAAGGCTAACAAAAAGAGAGGTCACTAAGCAGGAGTCTGAGTTGAGCCTGATACAAAATCCTTATTCTTGTTGAAGCAAAGTCAAAAGTCACACCAAAAATTTTAATAATTTTAATTTTTAAATTTTAAATGCTACTTTTTGCCATAATAAAATTAAAAATATAGTTTAAAAATTTTAACGAGGAACCTGAAACTTTTCTAATTTAAAATATAAATGTAATATACCTATAACTCGCAATTTTGATTAACAACATTCTTATTAAAAATTAACTAACCACAGGAACCACGTAAAAACCGGAAATTATTTTTCTTTCCAAAATGTAATGTAGCTAAATAAAACCTTACATCATATTAATCCAGTAAGGAAAATTAAGTCGAAAATTTTGAGAATAAACTTCGTAGTACCTGCCCGAAAAATAAATTATTTGATTGGAATCAGTTTAATGACATGAAATTTCAACTTCCTAACTAAACAAATAAATATTTTGCAAACAAGTTTTGGCTACTGTTCAAATGTTAATCCACAGGCTGCGTGTTTTGCTTCCGCACCCGTTTTAAGAATTCGGGATTTTATTACACATATTATTCACCTTTTGTTACTTTTTTTCAAACTTCCAGCTACTTCTTTTACTTTCCTTTTTAAATATTTTATTTAATTGGCAATAGTCCTGACGCAGTGCTCGGACCAAAATTATTCTTTGTTTTTATTTAAACATACAGATGCCACGTCTGCTAAAATAATAATAGCCTTGACCGCCTTTACTTACTAATTGACCATCGGTGGAATTTACATGTAAGAAAATAGTGAGTTAAAGCCGACCGGTGGAACTTACATGTAGGATTAATTAAGATTTGACCCATCGGTGGAACTTACAATTGCCCCACTAGGGTTGACATAACCCTGCCGAAATACTCTGGGGAATCCCGTCAGCAAAAATCTATCAAAATTTATAATACCGCAAGCTAAAATACAGCAAGGACAAAATATCGAATAAAATTCTTTAATTTGTTTAGAATGCAAATTTCGAATATGACATTTCCGCCTCCGCCAGTTCAACGCCATAATTCAACGGGGGGGGGGGGGGCAACGATGCCGAGACATTTTGAGGACATTTACAAATTCACAGATGTTTGGACCTATACACTGATAAAAACATCCCCCGGTAATTCCCAAAAATGAGGCCGCTAGAAAGACGGGATTTTTTGTTTAATTAGTTATTAAATTACTACAAATTTCATCGCTATTAAAGAGATTATTAGGGAAGAATGATTACCCAGTGCGGCCTTCAGGCCGCACAACCTTGGGAATCTAGTGTATAATAAGAAATCAATTGGATTACTTGAACCTAATGTCTAATTGTCATTTCATTCGTATAAATTAATAAATGAAAATATTAGTTATTTTGGGATCAAGATCAGAAGATCTTTTTTCATTTTTCCTCTCATCAGTGTGCATCTTAGGAACGAGAGATCTTCAGGGTAACTTAGAAATCTAAATATATGCTGTAAGTTCATGCTTTTTATTGCAATCTGTAGTAGATTCCTCTACATATCTCAGGAGCATTGGTTATATTTGAGAAGGATCACTCAACCAAATCCATTTTTATTAGTATTTAAGAGTAATTTATTTTCGATTAACATCGGCTTCACTAATTAAAGGGCCTGGTAAAAAGAGCAGGTTAGGATAAATTAGCTTGGGTTAGGTTAGGTTAGGTCATAAGAAGACATGCTATCCTTTAAATAACTAGCCAATCATTGAACTGTATTCGAACCAAAACCCAATACAAGTTTGGATTAATGTTCAATAAAGGTTTTTAGCTAGGTTTAGCTGTTAAATAGCTTTCAATACTTAAAATTATTAAAAAACCGCAAATTAATTAAAAAATCCGCGGTTTAATTCGATTGATTAAAATTCGTATTCACACTAGATTTTCTAAATCGGGTATTTTTAAAAACGTTACCAGAATATGGTATACAGAGTATTCCTCAATTAAATGTTACATTGCGATAATACCACCACGTACGCTATTGGTAGGACAATTGCAGCTATTAAACGTTTAAGTTCCCGTATTCGACATATTATGTCGCTTTGTTTAATATATTATGTTTAATATATTTTTTAAACAATAAATTACTTCTTAATTGTTAATCAGTGCAAAGTATTTATCTCAGAACAAATTTGGAAGCTTCCATAAATTGTCTTTAAAAGTAGTAAAAACCGTCAAGTTGTTTATTGCAGAACACGGAATGTGCTTTTCTCTTAAGTCGATGATTAAGATGCTTTAATCAATTATAGACTAAAACGATTTACGGTGTCTAATATTAGAAATTTTATAGCCTTCAGTCTGAAAAATAAAGTTAACACTTAAATATCAGTTCACATCCAAGCAATAAATAATAATAATTTATGGTAACCTGAAGTATTGGAAGTAATTGTAGAAACTTGAGACAGTTCGAAAAGAGTCAATTTTTTTTTTATTTTGCAAAGTCAAAAATGAATTTTCATTTAATAGCATCTGAACTTGCAGAATGTTTTACTTTAATTAATTCAATTCCTTCTGTTAATTTACAAATTAATATTTTTTTTATATATTCTACTTTTTATAATTTTCTTCTTCTTTCTTCAATAATATACCTTCCACTTCTAACTTAATTTTTCAAGTCGCAGATCGGGAACCAGTGTCGTCACTTGCAGTTTTTTGAAAAACAGAAAGGGGGAATTTAAAGAAATGTTTCTAATGGGAAAGATAAGAAGAATTTTGTTATTCTGTGGTAAAACACTAAAAACTAGGATGTTCATTAATATTTTAATTAAGTTTAAAGCTAATAATATTCAAGCATTAGGTGTAGAACGTGCCAAGATTTTGATATGGGTATATTAGAGAAAATCATTTAAATTAGTGTGAAAGTTAATGTTGGTGAAAGAAATTGTACACGAGTTTTGTTTTACTTGTTGGGTTTAGGAAAATGAAGGTGTATAATAAGCGCAGTAAATCGCAATATCCACTAATATATCCCACAATAGAACCAAAGTACTCGCTTCAGCAGCCACTACACAACATCTTTAATACATCAGGAAGGTGATCAATATTCAAAGCAGAAGGTGGAACATATAACGGCGCCATTACACCACGCTACCCTAATATAATGTTTCTCTGCTGGCGTACTTGCAGTAATTTCAATACATACGCTCTGGGGGCGTAATCCACCATTTATCATCAAATAAATGAAGGCCAACAATGTGGCATAACTAGTGGGAATTGTATGTAAATTATAAAGGGAAACCACGACACTTCATAAAGCAATCTGAATAATTAATAAAGTAAGCATAACAAAATAATTAAGCCTCAATCTAGAAAATATTTTTGACAAAATTAAAAACATGAAAAATAGTTTTTTTCAGTTACCCAAAGTCAGACCAATGATGACATTTTTTTACCTTAAAAAAAATAAATTATGATTTTGCGTTTTTCCTTCTTTTTTATAAAACAGATACATTTTTTATACAATTATTTACAAAAATATAAAATTTTGTACACATTTTTTTGCAAAATTATTTTTGCGAAGATTTTGTCATTTTTTTGAAAATTTTAATTTTACTTTTGATTTTACAATACTTGATTTTCAAATATTTCCTCCATTTTATCACAATTTTTCACATCAAATAATATTTTAATAACTTTCTGATTTAATTTTTTTCTTCTTTTAACTTTCTTTCTTCTTTTCTTTCTTCTTTCACTTTCTTTTTTTCTGCCACATTAACATTCTCTTTCTATGATTTCCTTTCATAACTTCTATTAACTTATTCTTTCTCATTTAATTTTGTAATCATATTTTCTGTCACACCTTATTATTTTCTGTCCTTTATCATTTTAACCAATAAAACTGCATTAATATTGCTTATTATACATTCAATTTTTCCAATAAAATTTTTCCGTTTAAATTTTTCCATGTCCTTCTGGTATGCTAATATCATTTTCATTTGAATAATACTTCTATTTTTTTTGTCCAATTTTTATTTTCAAACTTTTTTTAAAGCTTTTAACTGAAATTATTTGATGTTTTACTTGTTTTCTTTATATTTTTTGCATTTAAGATTTTTTGCATTAATTTTTAAATTGTTTAGCTATCCTTTATCATTGAACTAGTGGTTAAACCCATTCTTTGAACGCTTTCCAATCGGAGCTTGTTAATCCATTCATGACTGGCGCTAATGTGGTTCGTCCCAGCGGGGTAACTAAATTTTTTGAAATGTTGATAGTAATTCCGGGATCTAGGAAAACCTGTTTACGTTTCATTGGAGAAAGCTGTTTAAAAACCAAAAAATGTCGTCCTTTGTTGTAACCCCTACAAAATATCAAACCTGGTTGCCTTAAGTCACGCGTGGTTTTAGCTTAAGTGTGGATTCACAATGAACATAAGCATAAGAATTACATAAAGGGCTCGACACATAGCTTGTGCTATGCTATGTAAATGTAAAACACAGAAGTAGAAATATACGGTTTTATTGGTAACAGTTGCATTGCACATTGATAACAATGGCCAATTTCTTAATTGGCCTCTCAAAAACAAAGTATAGCACAACCTCCGTGAACACTGTTGTATTTGGTCATGCTATGATAAAATTTACACCAACATAGCATAGCACAAGCTATGTGTCGAACCCTTAAGACGTAAGAAATACAAATAATAATATTATTCACAAAAAACTATTTCAAACAATGCGATTTCAATCTTATTCTATGTTTTATTAAGATTTTATTTGCATTTATATTTCTTATATTCTATGTATTTCTTTATGTTTACGTTCACTGTGAATCTACACTAATACGGAAGGTTAATCCCAGGAGCTCAACATTATGGTAAATTTGTGTACTCAAGACCCGGAATATAATTTTTTTTAAATTAATTCTAAGGATTTCTCGGGAATTCCAGTGAATCAAAGGACTAATGATTATCGACGACTTCCAAAGATTTCCAAGAATTTTTGTGATTTCCAAATAATTTCAGTTTTCTAAAAAAATTCCTGGAATTTCCAAAGAATTTAAAAAAATAACCTATTCATGATATCTATTTCCAAAAATTCCAATGATTTCTAAAAATTTCAGTGATTTGTAAAGAATTCTAGGAAGTTCCAAAATTTTTTGAGATATTCCACAGATTTCCAAAAATTTCTGAAAAATTCCAGAGATTTCTAAAAAATTCCAGATAATTCCAAGAATTCCAACGATTTTTCAAGAATTTCAGTAATTTTGAAACTATTTTAGTGATTTCCAAGGAATTCCAGTGATTTCCTCGGACTTCCAATGAATTCCACGAATTTTGGTGATTTTCAAGAAATTTCAGACATTTCTAAGGAATTTTAGCGGTTTCCAACGAGAAGCTTAGTGATTTCCAAGGAATTCCATGCATTTCCAATTTTTTTCATGAATTTTAATAATTTTCAAGGAATTCCAAAGATTTTCAACCATGTGTTCAAAAAATTTGTTTTTTTAACCCCTTGAAACTTTTACTCTTAAAATATGAAAATTCGTTATCCGATTTTTGAAAATTAAAATAGGGTGGACCCCCCCAACAATACAATAGGTTCCCAACATTAATTTATTGACTGAAGTCAGTATCAGTGACAATAAACTAATAAAGAAAGAAAAAGATTGTTATAAACCCCCCCCCCCCAACCAAATATTGGACTTAGTTACGACCATGGTTAACCCGGAAAATTAAAAAGATTTAAAAAAGTTGTAACGGTTTAAGAGAGACCAGAAAAAAAATAAGCGGCAGATGATTCTCGTCTTTAAAAGTATAATATGCAATGCAAAAATGATTGATGAAAAATTTAAAATGTTTTCGCCGATTCATGAAAAAATTCATAGAATTTATGAATTTATTCATCTATATAATGAATTTCATTCATCAAGGCATAAGCAGTGAGGCATCCACCGGCGGTGCAAGCCCGCGTAACAGGGCCCACATTTTTCAGAGTTAGAAAAAAATAAGTTCAGTGGAATACCCAAGTTTACTTTAGTTAAAAAATATTTAGAAATTTTATAAAACCCCCCACTTTGCAGTGGAAATTTTCAAAAATCGCAAACGATAGCAGACGAATTCAGGTAAAGAAAAAATTAGAAAATTACGTTTTTTATACCACAAAGTAAAAATTAAAAAGTAAATGAGAAAATTAGTCATGGCCTGACGTTCGGTAATGAATTCAGTCTAATACATTTTTTAAGATATCAATCTAATTTTTCAAGAATTTCAGGAATACAAGGGAATTTCAAGGAAATTGCAAACAAAATTTGCTCAACTCATTTATAGTTTTCTTTTACCGGCGTCACTGCTATATTTTTATTTTCGATTTTAACTGGAAGGTTTTGACCTTGTAGACGTGAAAAAAAATTGGAAATACAAGCTAAAAATTTAGAAATTAATAAATTGTTTATTTTTGTTCTGATATGCAAAAAATGGAATCACATTTAAAGAAAACCTGGTACTTCGTCTAGTTATTTACGGTATAATGACTGGTGAAACTACTTTTGAAACGGTTTTTAATCGAAATCTCGTTAATCCATTCACGACGGATGCTTAGTTTTCTTTTGTTATAAAATTAACCAATCACTAGCAAAGTCGAATTTAGTTGAGTAAACTTATTTGAAAGCAACTTTTAAAACATAAATGAAACTGAAAGCATTTGTACACTTACCTGAAGAGGACATGTTGTAAAAGAAATAAAAGCAGCAGGAACAAATTATTTGTAATGGACTTTTCACAAAGCTGCAGTAAAGAGTCTTCAAATTTCGATAAAAATGCATTTTTACAGAGTTTCCACCACTATAAAGATAAGATAAAAGAAAAATACGTCTCTTCAGTTTAATAAAAAATGTTTTGATGTATTTAACATTAAATAAGTATTTGATGTTTTTGTTTTCTGTTTAGTTTCGTCATAAAGTAAACACTTTTTATTAATACTAAATGAAAGTTTCGTATTTGTTTTTCATTAAACGTCTTAAAAATATTGAGATGTATTTCGTCCAAAAAAGCAATCATTATGACAGACGAGGGACATCAATATAAACGTAAATAAAATCTACCCTCTTTCAATTTATATATTTTATCTCTTCCACCACGAAATATTCACCATGGTATTATACTTGTCGACATTTATCCATTTATATTGCGAAAATTGTATTAAGCATGGTTTGTCTCTCTGCACTTGTTAGCTCATATTTGGATCATAGAAGTGAACCTTCAAATGTTTAAAGTTTATTATGAAATCATATTGACAAACACTATGCTCCAATTAAGTTTGATCATTTCAACTTTGTTCTCGAGCTGCTGTGCACTATATGCAAAAACTTCCACTGTAATTGAGTTAAATGGCGACAACTTCGACAAACTTGTCATAAATAGCGACGAAATTTGGATCGTTCAATATTTCGCACCTTGGTGCACCCATTGCAAGAATTTTGCAACCGAATATGAAAAAACAGCCAACATCTTAAAGGTAATTCCCCCATCATCAGCATAAACATTAATTTACTGCTTTCAATTTTTCATCAGGGCCTCATCAAGGTTGGAGCTCTGAATGCGGATAAGTATAAAACTTTTGGTGACCGCTTTAATTTGAAAAGTTATCCAGCAATCAAAATCTTTGGATTGGACAAACAGAAACCTATTGATTACAGCGATGAAAGGGAATGCAAAGGTTTAGTGGATGCTGCAATCTTAGCTATACACCAAACGATCGACTTTAAGCTACATAATGAAACTCTTTCAAACAATAAGGTAAACAATTTTTTTAAATTTTAAAATGTCAGCTTCAACCACATGAAATAATTCTTTGTTCCAAAAATAAAACATAACTTTTCAGAAATTGAGCTATGTGATATCACTGAACGACGAAAATTTTGATGAGTTAGTTCTGAAATCCAAAGAAATGTGGTTGATCCAATTTTATGCGCCTTGGTGTCAGCACTGCAAAAGTTTTGCTCCAATTTGGAACACAGTAGCGGAACAACTTGATGGCAAAATTCAATGCGGTGCGTTGGATGCGACACAAAATAAAAAATCAGCAGATGCTTATAAAATTGCAAATTTTCCCACGGTTAAATATTTTGGGCCACATAAATCCAATAAAAAAAACGTCGTTGATTATAATGGAGGACGCACCTCGGTGGATATTGTTAACTGGGGATTGGAGCGGTATTTCGAGAACGCCCCCGACCCCGAAATTGTCCAAGTAAAAATTTTTAAGACAAAATTATTTTGATTTTCCATTTATTTAATTTTTAAGATTATAAATCCGGACGTATTTCAAAGAGCTTGCGTTAAAAAACCGCTTTGCGTTATTGCAGTTTTACCAGAAATTTTGGATTGCCAAGCTGGGTGCCGGTATGAATACTTGAGTATTATAGCGGATTTATCCAGGAAATATAAGAAGAAACTATGGGGGTATGTATTGGTATGTATGAGACCGTTTTACAAATATTATCATCTCCAGGTGGACCTGGAGTGAAGGTATAACCCAAGCAGAATTGGAAGATTCCTTAGACATTGGTGGTTTCGGCTATCCGGCTATGGCAGTTATTAACTTCGAAAAGAAGAAGTTCTCCTTATTGAAAGGATCATTTTCCCTAAGTGGAATCGACGAATTTTTAAAGTAAAATTTATCAAAAAATTTAAAAACTCCTTTTCATAGTTATGATGTTCTAGAGAAATTTCCTTCGGTCGAGGCACCACTTCTTCTATTAAAAATGGCAATGTTCCCAAAATTTCAGTGGTGGAACCATGGAATGGATACGATGATCCTGGAGTGACCGACGAAGAAAAGAATTACGAATTTATAGACTTCAACGAAAAAGACGAATTATAATCTTGTTTCTGCAGGTTTAACCGAATCGGTTACGATTCGGTTCGGTTCGAGTTTTTGGAGAACTTTTAGTAGGCTTTGAAGATTTTACATTTTCGTTCGTATTATGCATTTTTTGTCGGGATCTGATTGACATTTCTTCCCGGTTGTCATGTATTATTTGCAAAATAAAAAACATTTTCAGCATAAAAGTACTTTGAAATCGGAAGCAATTAAAATAAGTAACAATCTAAAAAAATTTAATCGCAATAATGGAATGAAGTGAGAAACTTGCATCTAAAAGTATATGACGGTCTTCTGTCATGTATAGTGACAATATCAAAACATGAAAAAAGCGGACAATCTGAAAACAGTGGAAGCTCGCAAATACATGACAAATGAAGGTATCGCCATAGAAACGAAGGGTCATGACGTGAACTCTATCTCTTCTAGTGCTACTGTATGATCACTTCTACGTTTTTTCTTCGAGATGTTATTTTAGGGTGACATAAACTAACTTGTAATGGTCATCACTTTTGAATAACACGCAATATTAAAAGTAATAAATTCATGAGGTGCGTCATCCGAATTTCACAAAATTTGACATGAAATATACAACACCCGCTATAATCAATTTAAAATTATAAATAATTTTGTGTGCAATAACGCAGCGTGATTGATGATAGCCGCATTTTTCTTTCCTAATATATCAACCTACCAAGTTTAAATTAAAAACCAAGATTTGGATGGGTGACCGATTTTAGAACACTGCACGTAGCCGCTTAACCAGCCTAATTACTTTTCTAACATTAGACGTTCGGAACCTACGTTAAACATTTGAGCTATTCAAAGATCCAGTCTTTGTAAATCTGAAATTTTCGAATTGGGACCGCTTAAGGGATGTTTTTAATGGTAGAAGCAGCTCAAAGATTCACTACCCAAGCAGAGCCGCGATGCAATTTATGGAATCGCTCATAAATTAGAATCACGTCCGAGGGGAAAAGTTTGTTCGGACCTGCTTGATAATTTGCGACCAGTTTCGTATTTAGAGAGGGGCAAAGGGGTAATTGTCCCCTCTCCCAAGGTTGACTCGAATTTTTTTCAGTCCCAAACTACTCTTCCATGAATTTTTTGTTTTTTTTTTAATTTCTTTCTTTTGTACTTCAGAACTCCTCCACGATTTTCTCTCGCTGTCATTCAAATTTTTTATTTTAATTTCCTAGAGATTTTTTTTAACTTTTCGGGTTTATGAAATAAATTATAAAAAAATCGCCAAAAGCCTTCTTGTAGTCCAGTAGTAACATTATGTTGTAGGACTTAGATTCCTGATTAAAATTCCAAAATATCTACCTGTGTCCCATTTCGTTCGAAATGACGGTAAAAATTGGTTTTTCCGCAATATCTATCCACCCGTTAATCTTATAACAAAAATAGTTAATATAAATTATATAGAGAATAAAATTTGCTATAACTTTCGTCTGACACCTTTTGTTCTAACTCCAATATTTACCGAGATACAGTGCTCTAAAGTGTTTTATTCGGGAAGAAGTTCTTTAATCTGCAGTTCACGTGTTTCACAAGCTCTGCTTACATCTCAAGTGCTATTTGGTACTAGGGCCTTGAAAATACATAAAGTTGAAGTAACTTTACCGCAAATTTCATATTAATAGGAAACTCTGTGAAAAGTTTCAGTATTTCGACCCCACGGCTGCTTAAATTTAATTGAAAATGTGTTTTTAAGCCTGTTTTACAGTTGCCGATGGTAACAATCAGCAACCGGTAATTTTATATATCCTGCGAGGCACGGAAATGGTCATAAGAAAATTAATTTTTCTCAGATTCGAACCCCTGAATTTTAAAACTAGAAATTTATCCTGCCAATAACTATCAGGCCAATAACTGTCTCACGAATGAGATTACTGAAAATTCTTAAAGGAATTAAAGGTATAAAATCGATTAGCGTTGTTAGGCACGTAAAATTACCTAGCTCAGCTTAGATTAATAATTTATTACAAAGTTTATATTAATAATTTTGCAATTAATAAAAAAGTGACTATATAAATTTTAGATTTCTATTCCTGCAGTCTATTTACGAAAAGTATTGCGACATTGCAATATAAATTAATTTGTAACATCATTAATCTTCGACGATCGTTTCAAAGTTTTGATAAATCGATATAGTTGCTTCATCAGTTGCTAAACAATAGCATCTTTTTTATCATTTATATTTCAACTGTTTCTTATCCATGATATTTTCCTTGTTTCATGTAGAAATTGATATAATTTTTAATTAGCCAAATTCCAAAAAGGAAATATTGTTATATTATAAGAATTAATTCGTGAATAGAATTTAAATTTATATTGTCCAGAAAAATTATATAATTTGTTACAAATTTATTTATGTAAATTTAAAATTAAGGACAAAAAAGAAAAAGTGGAGTAAGACAAACTTGCAGTTATTTTGATGCAGGGTATTTAATTAAATACCTCCTTGTAATCTGCAATAATTGAAAATGCAACGAACAAGCAAAGCGAGAGAGTCGGATTACCAAATTTCAAATTATAAGTCGTAACTTGATAACTATTACATCAGATATTACATCTTGTGTTGTAATACATTGTATTACCAACAATCGGTTAGTTCAACCCAACATTATGCATTAAAGGACTTTCAGTGCTAATAAATTCCTTCAGCACAGTTGTCCATTATTTATCCAACTGAAAAACAAAAATTTAAATTTTTAACTGGTATGTCATCTCATGTGCGCAATATTGCTATAGTTAATAGGGACATCAGTATCCTCCTAGACGGCGCTGTTCTTACAAGCCTAGCGGTTGGTAATAGAAATACCAACCACAGTTGAACAAATATACAAAGCAGTGCTAAGTTAAAGTACCATTTAAAATTTTTTATGGTAGATCTGTATCAAACATGAATGAATGTTGTAATTTGATATTAGGAATAGGTATGAAAATGAGATGTACTGAATCAAGATTAATTATTAATATAATATTAAGTTTCAATGCTCTCAAAGACGGCTTATCTTTGAGCCAATTTTATCAGATACGCAATTTTGAAATAAAATATTTAAGTACTAATTACCCTGAAGGCGTTAAATTTGAAGAAGGAAAAGCGAAATAAAAACTGATTTAATGAATTTAATTCACTTAATAACAATAACATGAAATTGTCTACAAATAAGTAAAAGTGTAGGGGTTAGGAAAAGTTTCAAAAGAAATCTACCCCTGCATATTTTACTTGCCTGTAACGTCAACCCCATTTCCGGGACTCGGCAACGTTCAGCCTGCTCATAAAATCTGTTATAACACAGATCTAATGTTATTCTGGGCTTTCTAAAGACGAAGACACAATAGGAAACTATCCCTGATTTTGTTGCCTCGGCATATTCTTTTACTATATTTACGTATTTTGTTACGTTTTTCTCAAAATTCTTGTGTTAAATTTTAATTTATATTAAGCAAATTGTGATACCACTGATTTTTTTTTTTCATTTAATTTTCCAGCAACGGGAGAAATAACACAATGGTTGTGCAAATTTTTTGTACAATGTGAATGTGTTTTTAACTTAGATTTTGATTCAGCAATATTAGGATATTCTACTACTACATATTTTTCAAGCATTCCGTATTATAGGATTTCAAACTTTTAATTCATATTAGTGATATAAGTTGGTAGGACGTGATAAGAATATCAATTTTGTAAACGTTGTGCCTACCATACCTGCGCCGGCAAAATAAAAATAGGAAAGTACACTACTTTTCCATTTGCTCCTGTTTTATCATAATTTATTAATGATCCTTAAATCTCAACTACCAAAATTCTTTGGCTATGGCTATGGCTTGACTGGCTACACTATTTAAAAAATTTTCTAATGGGATTATGGCAGCTGAGGGCGTAAAATACAAATATAACAATGAAATTTTGAAAATCATTCAAAAATACGTGTAAAAACGGCCAAAAACTGCATGCATCTATTCGATTGGCTAACTCCATAAACTTGGCTCCGCCCATTCATAAAGTACTTATATGATCGTATTTGGTCGTAACACATGAAGACAATGTCGTCCAGCAGATACCAAAACGATTCCCGCTCTGAGTCTTTCCTTATCGGGCTTAAGGATAGTTCATCGGTCCTTGTGAAAACAAAATCCTTGGAGCGCGACCGAACTCGAAAATTACAATTTATTAAATCATGTAACCATTCGCTCGGTTACAAGTCAACTGAAGCAGCTTCTGTGCACTAAAACACGCTCTTGCCATTCTTTACGTCGAACTATTTTTGTATGATACATAAAATTTAATGTATCTATTTATAAGTTACGCCTTTTTCTACCATAATGTCATGCATGGATGTTGTCAGTTTAGTACCATATGGAGGTGTAGATCAGGACTTTGCTTTCATTGTTGTCAGGATCTTGCGGTTATCCTGCCAATCGCTAGATCTAAGTTAGTTAGCATAATTTTCTGAAAAACTGGTGTCATCCAAAAGAGTTGTTCTGTACCTTAGTGTTACTAGTCCGGATCTGCATATTATTGAAAATCCTGTAATATGAACAACAGCTTGAAAAAATGTATAGCAAAAGAAAAACATTTTTGTAATAGAAGTTTGAAATTTTTGATCGTTGAAGTATAAAAAGGTAAAAGTTCAATAAACTAAAGTACTTTTCAAATAAAATCAGGTTTCATAGGGTATATATAATATAAGATTAAATCAGGGGGGTTAAAAGCGAAAACAATAAGTATGCGTTTAGTTTAAGGGTAGGAAGATCTTTACTAGGGACGGTAGAATAAATTGAAACTTAAGCCCAGCTTTGATAAGGTAAAAGTTATGTTGTATACAACTCAACCATGCAAAGTAGGGGTTTAAATTGTAAACATAAAATTTTACTTTTAAAATTAATTTAAAAACGATGGATGCGCAGCAGCTAGGGCGCCGTTGATTTTGTTGCCGGATGTGATTTATAAATAAAAGATTCTTTTCTGTACTTCTTAGACAATTAAATTAGGGAAGTAGTATCTACTATCTGCTCCATTTCATGTAGGAAGGCCGTAAAATTCTGACGACTTGTTGTATTAAGTAGCAACCAAATAAATCAATACCCTTCGCATTTACATTTTAATGCAAACCTTGTTTATTTTACATTACTTTTTAATCCATTTACTGATTCTATCGTTACGTAAAAATCAATAAGTATCGAGAGTGTTTATCAATTTATACTTTAAGTAAACTAAAAAAATTTCAACTAACTGGAAAAGTCGACAAATCAGAGACAGGAATGTCTTTCATTGTGATGAAACAAAACGAGGCTTTTCTACAAATTCCGGTTATTTGAAATTGAATTCCCCAGAAACAAAGATCCGCACTTCAATGTCGAATTAGCTCAAAATCAGTTCAATTTATTGAAAAAATATTTCGAATATTGTCAATCTGAGAAGATATACAATTTATTTTGTTTTTAAGTTTACTTTGCTCAAATCAAATATTTTGATAAAATTTCAGGATTTTCTTTTTCCCCTACAATCGAAATAAATTACCTAACCGGAAGGAACAATTAAAATCGGATTAATTTCTTTAATGATTTCGAACGGCATTTCAACAAAACTGGCCTGGCCAAAATAAAATTAAATATTTTTTTATTTAATTCAAAAATTTAATTTAATTTTACCGGTTTCGCTAAATAGCATCTTCAGGTATATAAAATAAATAAACATGCTATTTAGCGAATAATAAAATAAAAAATAAATATTTTTGAGTTTAATTCGTTTTGAAAACTTCTCTCCCGCGTAGTATTTTGAACAAGGTGGAAATTAATTATCCATGAAAATTGTAGTAAATCTTGGCTTTATACATAGTTTGCTTTTATGTTTATTTAATAAATAAATTTATAAAAGCTAAAGTTGTAAAGCCTTCATAGCTATTCCAACCTGTGCGTCTTTCGTCACAAACGTGTTTATTTTACGGTTGTTACTCCCTCATGGCTTATTCCGCAACTGTTTCGTTTTTATCACCTTTTACTAATTATCCTTGTCTTTCTTCATTTCTACGTATTTCATTTCATTTTTATCGCAATTTACGATCCAACCGTGCTTTTTCCTTAGATACGAAACCATGCGTTATTAAACGAAAATGATTGGAAATTTTCAAGTTCCATTTCCCACCAGCAACGCCAATAATTTTTAAATGCAACTTGAGAAAATTAATTTCATTTTATTTTCAAACTGGGCAAGGTTTGTTTACGTTCGTTACTCACTATCTTGGCTTATGTAAACAGAAATTCTAATAGAAACAGTAGACTAGTAATTCCTTGCAGAGGGTAATATTTTGATATCTGATTGGCTCTTCCGTCTGTCTCCTTATTTGATAAACCGTAAATGAAAGAGGGAATTCACGATTTATCGATAAAATGTAAAACTCGATTTGCTATTTCGTTATACTTCATAGAAAATTTAAGTTTCAGGGAAAGTATTTTCAAGCAGTTTCTATTTTCCTAAGTTTACTCTTCGATTAGCCAATCCATTGCTTAAATATTTTAACAAATTTCATTAATGCAGAATAATTTCTGCTGGATTATATGTGCGAAGATATGAGCTGAATAATTCCTATCTCTTTAATGAGAGTTATATGCAGTCCGTAATTTAATGCAGCTGCTGATGCAATGTTTATGGAAATGTGTTAGACAATGAAGAATTCAAGTGATTTATACATTTTAATTTTGAATAATAAACTTTAACGTAAAACTACTTTAAATTTGTTTAAAATATAATAACTTTTAATAATATACAGCTTTCTACTTAATACAGTAATTCACTTTATTTCAGCAATTTGCTTTTGCTTTATGCCAAATGTCCATCGTTAATACTCTCGCTTTTCGCAGGTCGAAAGCCATTTAAAGAAGAATTTTTACAAAATCTTAAAAAAAATACACGACATTATCCCCCTTGAATGATGTTGGAAAACACACTATGTATAGTACACAACCCATTGTTGAAATCATCCAAATCATATAACATTTTGTTAAAAATATCAACCAACTGTAAAACCTATATCCTTCATAAAAAGGCGGAGAGGTCTAAGGGGGGGGGGGGGTAAATAAATATAGTCTGATAAGAATTTTAACGACATTTCTTGGATTTTGTAGGTTTTCATGGGTCATAGATCCCCTTTTTTTGGAGTGCGGTGGGAGTGGGGAAATATTCAAACACCACCCAGATAATTTGGGTGGTAGTCGCGGGTTTTACCGACGAAACCCCACTTTGTGAAGGTGCCGGGAATCGCTCTCGCATTTTTTCCACACACCTCCTGGCTGGTCGTCTTGCTTCAGCTCTTTCGGGGCTTTTTCTTCTTGATTTTTCTTGATTAAACCTCGGCCCCCCAATCAGGGAATGATGTATCTTCCTGTCGCTATCTTCGGCCTTTAGTTGATCTAGCCTTACGGCATTGCCTGCTACCGGTGATATGTCCCGATAGCCCAGTCCATGCAGGACTCTTCCCTCTTGCATATTATGGCAAAGTGTCCATCAGTTCCACATCTCCAGCATGTCTTCGTCCGGTCTTTCCCCGTTTGGCACTCTTGGGTGTCATGGTCTTCTGTCATGGTCTTTGGCGTTGTGCGTCTTGATGAGCACGTCTACGGCCCTCATCATCTTTATCCTTTTGATAGATGCTGCTCCCTTTTGTGTCTCTTGCAATATGTTCTTGATTGGGGCCAGGGTGTCTAGGAAGGGCCGTTCTGGTGACGCTTTCACCAAGCTTGCTAGTGCATTTACCCTTGTTTGTTGCCTGAGCGCATCATTACAGTGTTGTAGTGCCGGTGGAGTGTTGGCCTTTTCTGGGATCCTTACTCCATCCAGCCTTCTGCCCAACCTGCCTTTCTGTTATACCTGCATTCTATACTGCGTCCGAGTATGTCTCCGGCTGGGGGTGCTCCTGCCTGTGTATACGATCTCTTCCGGAATTTTCGGTTTTTTGTCTGTTTTTTCTATTTCACAAATTTTGCCTACTTTCTTCAGCAGGTCTTCCGCAACTTCAACTAGTTCGTCTTGTGGGAATGACTTTAGTTTGGAGAAGGGATGCCTCGTCTGTGCCTTCTCGTCCATTATTTCATAGAAGTCCAAAATGTTGTACGCCCTGTACCATCTGTCTGCCTGTGTTTTCAAATCAACAGTATCTCCACATCTTTCCTTTATTCTGCTGTTCTTGTGTACTCCAGTAACTGTTTCTTGCGTCCCGGCCTGGTCAACCACTGGGAACGCATGTTTGTTCCGAGATTTTTTGGGAGGGCTTTTTACCCAGTTACCTCTCGCGTTAGCCTTGTGGATTCCTCTCTTTCACCGGGGTTGGATACCCGATCTCAGAGATTCCTCCACAAGTTACCAGGGTCCACCACGTGGAGGTGCGAGTAGGATTTAGGTCCCCTCTTGCATCCGCCCAATGCAATACAGAGATCAATACAGGATAATATTAATCCGTGGTATCCTGATGGGGGGGGGGTCTCCCAGATGCAACTAGATTTTATAATTTTGAAAAATTAGATAAAATATATGGACTACACTGTTCATCAGTAGACCGAGGGTCACATGTAGTATGTAGACTGCACTGTTGGTTTTTTTTGGTTGAGATTGCATCGATAGTAAAAATCCTACAATTAAACAATTTTTATTTAATCGCTTCTTTCAATAACATTCAATAATTTAAACTAATAAATTAACGAACTTAGTAAGGAGAAATCAGAAAGGGTAAATTTAAATTTTGAATACTATAGAGACACTTACAATACCGCCTACAGCAATTTACAGTTATGCTTCGGGAGCCCCTTCAAATTGGGGTGTTAGCTTTTTGTCAAAGTTGAGGATGTTACACTGGAATCTTGTACTTCCTTATGCCCCCCACAAAGGATATTATCAAACTTATGCAAATAAAACACAAGGAAGGAAGTTAAATTTGTTTAACAATATTTACCTTCAAATACATATATAAACGAGGGGTAATCCCCCAGTTTAAAAATACCACGCTGCAGTCGGAAAAGCGGTAACAGAAAGAGCAAGTTTAATACATGTGAAATGTAAATTTGGCAATATTTGTACATAGCAAGTTAATGACCAGCAAATAATATTTATTAAATAGGATTAAAACACATTATATGAGCTGGGGGCTGATTCATAAAAATAATTCAAGTTTATTGTAAATATTGCAGGTATTATTTTGAATATACTGCAATAAAATGAGTTCGAAAATTGGCAACTTTGAGGGCTACTCATCCTTACTTTAATTTGATCTGATAAGTTTGGCTTACGAAATCAAATTTAATTCAAAAATTAAGAAATTAATTTTATTGTTTCCAAAATTTGTAAAAAATTGACCATAAATAGAATTTTGAAATTCTCTCTTCCCTCTCTCATCCAATTTTGAAGAATTCCATGTTTACATTCAGGTAAATTTTGATAATTATATGATTTTTCATTCAACTATAAATTGTTAATTTCATGCAGTTTTCGCATAAATTTATTTGCAAAATCCAAAATGTACCAATGTCAATCGAAATAATGTACTTTAATTTCTAGAATACTTTTACTTGGATCATCTCAGAAACGATATGACCAACACAATTAATTATTATTTCAATCTTCGACAATGGATCACCAAATTCTGGATTATAACCATAGAATTACTCAAAATTGCGTCCATTCAACGCCAAGCTCAACTTAGGAATCTCGTCTAAATTACTATACTTGGTCGAGGATTGAACCTGGGACTGCGGCATGGCAATTCCATATTAAGTTACATTTTTATTCTGCCATTTACCCACACGAATTGCGTTAGCAATAAATTTCCAGTAAAATATTTTCAGGAACTCGCTGATAACATCTTGTTTGTGCAAAATAAATAATTATTAAGTTTATCAACTAATAAATAAATGATAAGTTAGCTAAACTATTACATAAAGCAGTAAAGTCAAGTTTTAATGTTTATTTATTTATTTGCTGAACAAGCTCAATTTTATTACGTTCATAATATAAAATCTTGCTTGTGGTAATAGAGTTAAAGTTTTCGTCATTATCATAAGATATTCTAGATCACTTTATGAGTTGGAAATTCTACGACGTAATTAGAATTAAATTACACGCCGAATAAGTACGGTTAATTTTGAAAATTGAATAAAAATTTTTAATTTTGAAAATCGATAATAATTTCTAATTTTGAAAATTTAATAAAAATTTTCATTTGAAAAAAAAATAGAAATGTGTTGTATTTAAAAGTACAGCCGCAATCCGTATTGTAAAAATATCAAAAATAAGAGTGAAGTTTAAAAAATTGAAATAATAAAAAATACATATTTAGAGCACTCTTTTTGATGGTATATTCCAGTGTCTTTCTTTCTCGTTATATAATTAAATAGTAATGTAAGAAGAGATAGATGGTGGAACTTGATAATCTTTTAGAATGGGAAATGATATTCATGGGCTTTTCACGATGGCTAGACCTAATACCAAAGAATTCTCTTCGGGAACTAAACGCCACTGGGAATCGGTCTCTTATATTGTTCTCTCAATTTCTTTGGATACTCGCATTACAAAACATCTACCCGAATAATTGGAAAACGCGCTATAAATACTTTAAATGCAGTAAAAGATATAACTATGAACTAGAAAATTGAAAACAAAGCGTGCATTTTTAATACATTCATTTTTATTTTCTTTATTTTATGGATATATGACAAAATTTATGTCTGTTTATGCTAAACGCCATAAATTTTATTATTTTTATAGAATAATATTGAAAATAAATAAATAATATATTTATTATATTATCTTCTTTTTCAGTTTCTCTAGTTTTGCTTTAGTTAAGGAATTTTTGTGCATTTATACATAAATACGTATTGCTATTTTTTTATTATTTTAATTTTAATTCTGTTTGAAAACATTAGTAGTTGTACAAATGTGAATTCTAAAATTCCACATCGATTTCAAACGGTTCTCTCTCAAAAAACATTATAAACTAGTAAAATTTTATTAGTTTTGCTTAAATTGCTCAACTTTTATTAATTTTCAAAAAATTTAATTTATATTATATTTTGATTAATATAATAAATTGTAGGTTTATTTCTATAATTTTTTGCGTTAAATTTACGTTGGTTCTTGTTAATTCCGCAATTTTACTCGGATTTGAGTGTTTCCGTCGTGCGCAACCGTCTTCTTCCGACTCTACACATCTGAATATGTCGTTGTATGGAATAAAAAGACCATCTAAATTATAAAATATGATAGTACAAAATCTACAGCTTTCTTATGTTTTCCTAGCGTACTTTGTGCAGAAAATTCCAATGCCGTGCGACATTTCTTAGGAACTTAGGAAAATCATCGTACAGAGTTCTGCCAGGCCAATAAAATACGTTGAAAAGCTGTTTTTTTTATGAAATATAATTGATTAACCCAAATTTTTTGGTTTAACCTGCAACTGAAACTCTTCTTTCTGTTGGAATGGTTTGCAAATAGTTTCGGGGAATCCCAGAAGTAATAAAAGAATTTTATAATATATAAAAAAATTATTTTGTTTTGGAAAACTCACTGTTCTAGAGAGACAAACTAAATTGCAACCTTTCTTTTATCTCATTTTATGCGTCATTTTATTCTATTTCTGATATGTTAAGCAATTAGTTTTAATTTTTAAATAATATTATATCGAATGCATTTTTGAAAACTTTTACAACCCATTGTATAATTATAATATGTAATTAAGTGGAATTTTGTGTATTTTTTCATTATTGTAAAACACGGATGTAATTATTTTATTGTGTACATACATTTATTATATCTATACATGATCAGGTCCGGGATAATAAATTTAGAAAGTGTAAGGTTAAATAATGAAATATAAAAATAAAATACAATAAATGGTAAAATAGGAAAACATAAACTTACAGGTTTAATTATTGGGTAGGTACATAAATATATGATTTAATAAAATCTTCATGTTTCATAGAATCGTCCTGAATGGGTTAAAATAGACATGAAAAACTATAATTCTGAAAATGAACAGTAAAACCGGAGATGCATTAACTTTTTTAATTTAAGCACCTTTAATGTAATAAAACCCTTGTAATACCATTACCTGGTCTAAATAATATAATAAAAGAGCGATAGAGCTCACATATTTATCAAAATGAAACTATTAACAAATAAACAACCCCCTTAACTTAATTATCATATATGAACGTCCTGTATATCAAAATGCAAGGAGCAGCAATATTTATAATAATAGCAGCTCTTCTTCACTTAAATTGTTTTAAATGGAATTAGTTATGTAAGTACATATAAATTTGATGTCAGGAATTTTCCTGAAAATTAAAGAGCAAAGGTAAAAGGTTACGTAATAGCAGATGAATCGAAAAGCTAAGCGTTTGACCCTACACTTTCTGAAACCGCTTCAAAGGACGCTGAAAGTCCTAAGTTGATTGGTGTTGAATTTTATCACGCAACCAAAAACCTTATAAATTTTACACAACTTTAAAAACTTATTGATAATATTCTTTTCATTTAAAATTTTTTTTTTGTTCTTCTTGTTAACTTTTCCCTAGTCTTTTTTATTCTCAAAAGACTATTTGATAGAATTTGGTTTTTTTGTCAAAGAAAATCGTTTTATTTAATAAAATTTCGTGGGAAAATACGTCTTTTTCCAAACTAATCCATTGTTTAAGCAGTTTTCGTACACAATACGTGTTAAGTGCAAAAAGGACAAAATTAAAATAATATAATATAATTTTAGAGGTGAAAAAGGAGAACTTTCCATAACATTGGAGAGTGACTTAAAGTGCAGTTTTACCTAATACTTGCATATTTTACTTTTTAAATTATATTAATATTTAATCAAATGTCATACAGGTAAAAGTAGCTTATTAACGCTCAAGCGGAGGCAGAATTAAAATTGAATTATCAATTTTTAATACCTCTGGGGATGGGATTAAAGTGTCAATTTTATTTAATGTTGTAAAAAAACTGGGCAATATATAAAAAATTCGGTTTAAAGTTTTTCCGTCAGGTAGGGCAGTTCCAATAATTCCTATTACTCATCCCTCTTTGCTCTACACAGATATATAATTCATATTATTTGAAAACTTACTTGTACGTAAATCTACTTAAAATACTATATGTAAATAAATTATAAAATTGAAATATCAAACTATTATTTTGCTATGACAGTAATTTGCGATGTATGCGTAAAACAAAGTATAATATGATAATACTTCAGCTCTAATTAGCCAAAATTCCGTATTTGCAAAGAAGTTTAATCCAAGTAAAATTAGCTTCTAGTAGTTTGGATATCTTACCGTCATAAATAATTTGGATAATTTTTGTATTTTATGATTTTACAATAGAATCCGGTTATAATGAACCTAAAGATAATATGAAATTATCATGATAATTTAGTTGGTGAATGGACGCAGCATTTTTTTAGTGGGCGGGGTAGTTCACAGTTGACTTCTAGCCGTGGTATAGCTAACAACATCTTACAATTTCATATATGGTACTTCAGGGATGTTTTTAATAACTCGAGCGACTCTGAGATTCACTACGCAATTTTCAAGTGAAGTTTATCACTAAAAATACTTATATTACATAAAAACATCGTACTACTCCCTTAAAAGTATATGATATCTACAAAAAATGTGGAACCTAATTAAGCAATCAAAGAAATTGAAAGCAATTTCTACATTTCTGTGAATATTTTATGAAATATCAAATATTTTCAGAAAATACATATTGTAGTAATTTAGCTCAGAAAAATTTATTTCAAATTTTTTAAGAAATATTCGACATTCCAATGTAGCAAACTTGCAAATAAACTCAAATAGTTCTGAAATACAATAACGCACCAATAAACCTAAACGTAGTTACACTGATATTATATAATTCTGTAAAAGTACAAGTCCCTTTCCATACAATTTCTTTACACGAATTTTTATTTAATCTGCCCGAAAAATAATTCTTAAGTTTAAATTGAGATATTAAGTTATTATCTTTTTTCTTAACTCCGTTACTGCAATTTATTTGAAGAATAAGTTGACAAATTTTATATCTAGTGCAGACTTCCACCGTGACAGACTCTATACGTACGTAAAATGCTAATTCTGTACTCAAAACAAATCGACAGAGGTTGAACTACCTAATCGAAATAAGTTTTATTGCATGGGGTGAGTCTATTTGTAACTTTACATTCAGCTTCCTTTTAAAATGACATTTTTGTGACTTTGAATTTATATATAAAGCTGAAGGATTACCTTAAATATAATGTTGAAATCCAACGATTATTTTGTATATTATAAAAAATTAAAAAATGAATTCATTCCAAATCATGCAGACCACCGGGGGGAGGGGGGTAATATATAATATTGTTACTTGTTACTTATTGTCTAAGAAAACAATTACTCAGACTTAATTTATGCTATAAGAAGCCCTGAAAATACATATATGTTTGGAATCGGTCGGTCACCCTTTTACTTCAGTCCAGTGACTGATATCTATCAATAGATATTACCAATCGTTAGTTGCATTTAATCAAGTGATCATATCATAACTCAGTTGCTTACATTATTTGTATTTACAATAATTCAATTCGATCATATTCTTTTTCCAATTATTGAAAGACGGCCATTGGGAGTCAAAATCCAGATTTTTGGGAAGTTCCTGCTGTCATCTTGAATTACAGAAGTAATATGTTTTTATTAAATAACTCGCTTATTTTCAGTTATTTTGAACTTTTGATCTGAACTAAATATATCGGAAATTTAATTCTCTATAACTTTGGTATAAATCATTTTTTGCCTACAATCGATATTTTTCGACTTACACCTGAAAAATGAAGCAAAATTAAATTAAATTTAATTATTTTATTTTCTCGTTTATTTTGAACTTGAGCGCATAAATAATTATAAACAAAGCTATAACTTTGGTTCTTACCATTTTTATCCATTTACGATAGATATTTTTCGACTTTAACCTGAAAAATGGAACAAAACTAAGTTGATTTAATTTCAGCTCATTTTTCAAGTTAAAGTCGAAAAATATCGATCGTAAACGAAAAATGGATAAGACAAAAGTTGTTGAGAATTTTATTTCCTACAAGTTTGTTTACGACTATTTATGCGCTAAGGTTTAAAATAAGCGAGATAATGCAATATTTAATTTAATTAAATTTCTCCCCATTTTTGTAGTTTAATTGAAAAATACCGATCGTAGACGAAAAATGGTAAAGAGAAAAGTTGTAGAGAATTTTATTTCCTACAAATTTTTTCATAACTATTTATGCGCTCAAGTGTAAAATAAACGAGATAATGTAATATTTAATTTAATTTCGCGCAATTTTTGAAGTTAATAAAAAAAAATCCATTGTTTATGAAAAAATGGTAATGTACAAAGTTATAGAGAATTAAATTTCTTATATGGTTTATTATGATCATTTTAGTCAAAAATTGAAAATGAAAATGAAAATGAAAAATTGAAAAAATTTAATATAATCAAAAGATTTGAATTTAGCATTTGGGCTGCCAAGCAGTCCCTTCAACGCTTAGAAAATCAAAATTGTGGAATCGAATTAATGCAATTTCAGCAATAAATTCTGTACTTATCAATTGGACTAACTTTTTGAGCAAAAAAAATTTTTTTAAAATTTATTTTAATGAAACTTGTTATTTTGGTCGAAGGATAAAAATTCTTTTTATTTATATTTTTTTATTTCCGCCAGTGCAGTATCTGGAATGAAAATTTCTGAAATTTTTGAAAAAAACAAAGTGTTGATGTTAATGAGCGCCAAGTAAAATTAATAAATCATAAAAGAAGAGGAAAAAAAAAGTTGTTATCGAGCAGTTAGCTGATTTTGAATTTCAATTTAACGGTGGAGCCAAATATAACAAATAAATTGTTGAATAAAAAATTGAAAGGCGAATATCGAAGCCAAGGATGTAAAAAAAATAATTACAGTCGAAGTTACTTTTTAAATTTAAAACTTGACGTGTCCAAGCTTTTTCTGATATATGTCAGGTACATACAGAAACAAATTTGAAGTAAAGTTTATTTATATAATATATTATTTAGGTATTCTTTAACAACGCGAAAATCTATTACTTTTTATTTATTGGTAAATAATATTTATAATGAAATTTTGATTACCCGTCAATATATGTGATAAAGAAGTAGCATCTCGTACGCTGTAACTATAAATGCGGATATTTTCTGTCAAAATGAGGTGATCAATCCTGAGCTTTCCACGACACCACATACTAAAATTGAAGATAAAAGTAGCAAAATAGCTAATCTAATGCTGTTGCAATTTATTTCCTCCCAGTTGTTTTAATATGTGAACACGAGAAATAACGTAAGCTTATATTAGAAAAAAATCAACTTAAAAATAAATTCAAAAATTTAATACGAAAAAATAATAATGAAATAGAAAAAAACTTAATCTAATACAAGTCAACGCGACAGCTGTCATATCCGTAATATTAAATTTAAATTATTTTCTAAATTTTGCTGAAGTGTTTTTAAATTTATGAACTTATTTTTTTAAATTTTTACAATCGTTTTATTGCTCGTTCTTATACTTCAAATGTAAATTTTAAAAAGTTCAAATCGATCAGCGCACAATTACTTTTTAGAAAAAATATTATGCCATTAAAGGAACTTTTATTATCTTTTCTCTGGTGTTCTCACGACATTTGCAATTTTATTGTTAGATATTGGAATTTAAGTTGGTAAAAATCGTTTTCTGCAGGAATAAATATCTTAAGAAATAATTTAGACTTTACATTAAAATGTAAACCAATAACTAACACAAGTTTCCAACTAACACTGCAATGCATACATACATTTTCAATGCATCCACTTACGCTATTCAATATTAATCGGAAAACTTCTATTTCCGTGCAAATTGATATTTTAAACTCAATGCTGCTAATAATGATCTAAAATATTTATGCTAAGTGGAAATTCTTAATAACAAACTAACGTCAAGTCACACAGAGAAAACTATTCCAATTGCTTCGTCAAATATTCCAATAATTTGCTTTAATATTCAACTTTTTATTGCCATTAAGTCCATAAAGTATTCTGTTATTGAGAAATTTCAAGATTGCGCTGCGATTATTCGTGCGATTAAGTTCTCAGTAGGTTCCTACTGTACGAATCAACCTGATTTGATTGGCAATTGTATGGGTGGCGAGGAGCTTATTATTGTTTTGATTATTTACCAATTTTCCCAAATCACCTCGGTAATTTATTGACGATTAAAGCTTGAAATTTAATTTGGATAAACAGAGTTTACATATTGGCTAGGAATAAAATTACTAAGTTAATATAAAATAGCGTGTAGATACAGCGACCACACGTCTGCACTGTGATGGTTTTGGTGAGAGACTGAATATCCAATTTCCACATGTGAATAACAAAATTCGGTTCAACTGGATGAACCATTCGAGAGATTACACTCAAACAGACTTCATTATAGAATTGTGTTTTTTGTATTAAAAAACATTATTTATTCCCTCGTGGTAAAAAGTACAACTAGAGTTAAAAGTGCGGTTTTCAAATTAGATTAGATTGAAATATCTGAAAATTATTAATATAATAATATTTTTATCAGCAACTCAGTTCACCCCAGATCAATGATAGAGCTGCTTCAACAGGTTACATCTCTCCAATTTGAAATAAATCAGACAGTGTACGTTTGCTGATTAGAGAAGCATCGCAATGGTTCCTAATATTTTGAAGTTATTACGTTATTCTGTTACGGAGTAAGTGGCGCTTACTGATTTAAGGATTGCTTAAATTTTAAGTATAGGTGGTGGCATCAGGCTCAACAACCAAAAATTCGTTCTTTAGACCGCTCACCCTTGACGATTTAGTGTATGAATAATAAAAATAATAATTTTGATACTATGAAACCGGCTGAATTCATTCTTGAGATTATAAAAAATATTAATTTCATGGTTTGAAAGCAAAGCATGGAGCCTAAAACCACGTTTGTTCTATTTCAATTTGTACGTAGCTAATTAGATCAGCAATAATGTACGCCTGTCCAATCTGGGGTAAGGCGCAACAGTTACCTGAATGTTGCAAATATATCAAACTATGATGTTTTCAATTGGACTCAATTGTCCAACAATCCATGAATTAACACACAAACAACAGCTTTTCATCATAATTTTTTTCTATCTTATTTAATGTAAAATTAAATAGCTAGATTTGTACACAATATTATAAAAAAAGGCAATTTTGAACGATGACGTCACACCAAAGTTCCGAGGTAAGACCTTTATCCATTAGACCACTCTAAACTTGTAGTGCCGAAGTGGTCAACTGTAAGATTATTATCTGAACACCAAAGGTGTGAACTTCCTAAGTAATATCAGCTTTAATCTATTAAGAACATAATCTGTTGAGTTAAAATATCTAACACCATTATTTTTACTTTTTTTTTACGGCCGGGAGTAGCAGCTACATGGGAAATACAAAATCTTTTGGGAGTTTTCATTCAACCAAATAGAGGGCACCATTTATGAAATGCAGCGGATGTCGAGTTAACATCTGACAATATGACAGCATATTATCTCTAATTATATAGAAATGAATATTTGTTGGTTTGTTTGTTTATTAGATCCTTCAACCGATTTGAACCAAACTTGGCACACTTACTCAGTAGGACTTAGGAAAGGTTTTAGTGCTAGGAAATGTTAAAAAGTTTGAGAGGAGAGCGAGATCTCGCGAAATTAGGAGACGCGCATGGATAGGTTAACGAGATTCCATAATTTAAATTTGACATGAATGGGAAGGAAGACTGGAAAACGTTCGAGAACGCAGACTAATGCAAAGTATTTTATTTTTAAAGAGGCCCCGAGCGAATTCGGGTATCCAGCTAGTTAGTAATGTAAATATAGATATATCTATCCAACCGTAACGCACTTCCCATTAGTTCATTTTACGTTACCAACCTAAAAAAATTGGAAATTACGAGAAAATGACTTGTAAGTGCGGCTTTCAGGCCGCACAACCTAGGCAATCAAGTTCACTTAATAATTAATTAAAAATTGCACTTAGAAAATAATGCAGTTTTCCTCCACCTTAATGTATTAAAAAATAGAGAAATGTGAAATAAATCCTAGATGGTCAAATAATTTTCCGAATTGAAATGCCGAGTGGAAATTTATTATTTCCATAATTATTTTTTTTAGGGCAGTTTTATTCTTTTCCTTTCTTATTTTAATAATACATAATATCAGGTTTGTAAGTTAAAAAACTTGTTTTTCCAGTATTTTTTTTATACGAGTTTTATATTCTTTATATCAATTTTTTTTATTTTTTTATTCTTCTTGAATTGCAAATTGTTTAAATTAAAGAGAGCTTTGTTACGAAAAACAGCATAATTCTGATCAGAAAGATTTTTATAGCAGTATTGGAATTTCCTATATTTAATTTTGATTTCAACAGTACGCAAAAAAAATTTAGTTTTTATAGCTAAAAAAATAATTAAGTGAAACAAAAAAGTTTGTTTAATACGGAAACTATCAGTCGGCACGCAATAATTTAATGATTGATACTGTCAGCAATAAATCTGAAGAAGCATTTAATTATTAAATTCTTTAACGGTTTACAAGATCATCAATGATTTCAAAAACAATTTTTTGTAGGCATATAAGTAATTAGAGTAATTTATTACAAAGGCAGTCTCTAAAATCACCATCAGGAATTTATTAATTAAAATTATGCCATATTTGGTGTTTTACAAAATTTTTATCCCACATTTTTATAGTCAACTCCACAAATCTTACAAAAATATTACTTTTTTAAGGTTAAAGTTTAAAGTTCTCTCAAAAAATTGTATTTTAAAATATATTATTCAAATTGTAATTCAAAGTAAATAAATATTTTGCTGGCATAGTGCAGAATGCAAAAGTAAAACTGCCAGCGGCTGTTAATTCTATTGTAATGCAGTTGCTGTGTCAATTACGATCGAGACCAAAAAGCCTTTTTGGTATAATTTATACATAAATATTTATTTTTCAGTTTTTATTATCTATAGTTCGATTAATTAAATTGAAAAATTAATTAATTTGGTTGCTTTTACCAAACTAAATATTATTTTGATGGTTTGCTCTGGGAAATTCTATCCTTCACATAATTGTAATTTTTCGGTTATATTATGCCCCCGGCGCACGTAGTGACGCCGCATAAAAACAGATAATAATAAATTTGTTTTCCGAAGAACCCAATTACAGAATGCCAATTTTTCTTATTATGTTTTGTATGATTTTGAAGATAATGGGATTCGAACTCGAAACCATTATATCTCAAGTTCAGAACCTGGACCAAAAAAGAGAATTTTATTATGACTTAAAGAAAAGAGAAAAAAAATGAAACAGAAAAATTGAAAATTTACTCAGATACATATATAAAAATGGTCGACAAAAAATATTGAATAAAATATTACATAGTTGTAAAGTGATAATGTTGAAAGTAGTTGGTGCAATAATGGCCCCAGGTGACATCTCTGATGTCAAAAACTCGTACATGACAAAAATATAACATTTAGTTGAAAATATGCGGATTTCCTATTTTAAAACTAAAAGCTGTATTACATCAAACAATATAGAAAATTAGAATTTAAACCAAAAAACTTATTTAAACACAAAAATTCATTTGCATACAAAATTCAGGCACTAATGCTATTAAAAAAATTATGATGAAGTTATGATGTAGTAGTTTCATGAAAAATTTAATCAATGTTAAAAATTTCTTATGAAATTCTGGTAGTTTATGACATAAAAAATTTTCACCTACTCTTAGACCCTTTAACTGATTTAAACCAAATTTGGCGCACTAACTTAGTAGGACTTGGAAAAGGTTATAGTGCAAGGAAAACTTTGAAAGGTTGAGAGGAGAGCGAGATCTCACGAAATTAGGTGACGCGCATATATATATTAACGAGATTCACATAAATCTAATAACAATTAATGATGAATTCAAAAACGATAAAATCATGAATTCCAATTAAAAGATTAGAAAAAGTTTAGTATGAAACATATGAGTAACGGGAAATATTAAAATTTATGGGCAATCCAAAATTTCGAGACCCAAGGAAGGCCTGAAAACGTTATATGATTATGCTATTGGCTTTTATTTTATACAAAGAATTTTAACCATAAATTGTACCCGAACATGGCAGACCTAGTTAGATCTATCTTTGAGGCGCTACACTCATTAAAAACGTCCCTGAAGCGGTTCCAACTCGAAAATCAACTCGTGAATCTTTCGTGAATCATTTTTGGGCCTTCAGGATAAAGACGATTCCCTAACTACAGTCTACAGTTTTTGCATAAAATCCAAACCACGGTGAGGCAGGCGGCTGAACTTAGACTGGAAAGAAATGCCTTTCTGCACGCACATAAATTTTCATCAAGCCCGACGATGGAACCTGGCGTTAATCACCCGTTAAATCCTTGCGACTTTTAAGCGAAAAATTGAAACTTTAAAATTGATTATTTCCTAAATTAATCGATATTTGAGGTTCGCCCACGGTTAATTTGTTTCATTTTAGTATTATTTATGAAATTCGGCATCTCGTCCGGCATTCAGCTGTAGAGTAATGTTACTTGCTGATTTGTTATTATTTATTTAATTGCATTTTATCTGTGTTTCGCCAGTTAAACATATTTTCCTTGATAGCCAATAGAGCTATATTTGGCAAAGAAACTGCATTGTTAAGGGGAAGCACCGTTTGGTTAATTTATACCATCCTGAGCTGATACAGGAAAAAACTCACCTCGATTTGCTTGATTTGTTATAAAAATCTGGTTTTAGAAATAAGCTAATTGAGGTCAAAGCGAACATCATGAATAGTAAGTACGAGTATAAGAAATAAAAGTAAAATTTTTCTCGTTTTTATTTAAAAAATGTTATCCTTAGTAGTAATAATAACAGAAGTAGAATCCTGCTGCCTGATAATGGAACGATATTTTACGGAAAACTATGTAATTCCCTTTAAATTTTTATTTTTACAAAAAGTTAACTTGAGCAAGTTAGAAAGCTAGACAAACTACTGAACGCGCTGCCTAAGGGCATTGTTTCAATTTCAAAGAATGGATAAATGTATGCCCTTTTTGAAGAGGTTTTCGTTATTTTAAGTAGTTTGAACATAAAATTACAGTATTTATTCCTATTATAAATTTTTCGTATTTAATTGTTCCTGATAAATGTGACTAAGTTAATCACATAGCCGGAGGACTAGCAAAGTTGTAGTATCACTTTATTTACAGTGGTGCTATTAAATTTGATATGAATTAATAGATCGATTTATGTAATATAAACATGAACATTTAATAATGTAACATTATGTAACATTAAATGTAATGTAATAACAGCTACTACAGAATCCAAAACTTAATAAAGCCATACGATAGTAGAATTCGTGATTACACAACCCGGTTAATTTTCTAGTATTGCAATTTTCCGCAAGCAGAAAAATTTCAGATTTTCAGCGCTGAACAGCCTCAAACAGAATAAAGAAAACGATCAACTCAGAAAACACTTAAATTTGACTTGCGAATTTTTTTTTATTTGTTATTTTTTATACAACAAAATTAAATTATTCAGATTCTGCAACAAACACATTTAGAAAATCTACTTAGCGTTAAGACACTAGCGCTGAGTTTTATAAACACACTGAAAGCCACTTTAACTAGAGCTCTTTGAAAAACAATGCAAATTATATGTTGCAAGTGATTATGAATTCCAGTTTAACATAAAAATAATAAATCATTTAAATAATATGCGGAATTTGAATAAAAATCTGACAAAGAACAGCTGCCCACGTAGTTTAGTAGTTCACATATCAGGATTGTATAAATGTACAAAGCACTTGATATAAATTCAAAAGTACTTTCTACTTCAAACCGAAAAATTCTTCTTAAATATTAAAATTTAGTTTACTTATTAATAAACCGATTTATTTTTTTCGCAACTTAAAAAAATATAATCCTGCGGTTTTTCAGGAAAATCAATTTTTTCGCCAATTGATTTTAAAAGGGTAAAATACCGAAAGCTCTATTTTAGAAAATAATTTTTTACTTAAATATCGATGAGTCAGATAAATGACACCCAATGTGCATGTGACATTTAGAAATTACCGTAGAAAATATGAATCGTGCTAGAGATAATATTTTAAATTTTACCTTTCCAAACATAGAACAAACTTCCAAATTCGTAAGCTGAAATATGTATTTTTGCGAAATTTCAAATAATTTTATATGTATGAGCATATACCTTATATTGGTGCGCATGAGTGGATTAAGTAGTTGATGAGCTTTTGAAGGATTTTAATTGAAACTGAATATAAAAAAACTGCGTGCCTCTTTAAATTCTTATTATGATTTATAAAATTTGATTCGGTTTTTAAAACAAGAAAATTTAATACATTTATGGATTTTTAATATTTCCATTGTTTAGTTTTTTGTTATCCTGTGGATAAATACATTACGGCCATATGGAAAAATTTTTTTACTTAATTTGAAAAGTAAGAAGAATATTTTCATTTCTTTCCTGCATGAATACAAATATTTTTAATCTACATAATTGAAATTTAACGATATTTGTATTCTACAGAGAAATTTTCATGTCAAAACATAGCTTTTGGGAATTTTATTTCTGTTATGAAAATTGCAGGATTAAATTTGCAAAAATGTTGACCTACTATTAATTAACTTAAAAATAAATCCATTTCACATTTTTTCTCACGTTTGGGAAAAATAAAATTAAGGGTTTTAACACAATTTTTCTTAAACGTGATAAAATAGAATTGAGTTCATGGTCGGAACAGATCAGATGCTGAGGAATAAATGATATCCCCCCTCTTTATCACATTCTTCTCCTACACTTGCTCAGTAGGGGAATCGAATGAGATCCTGCAAGTTCCCAGTTATCCTGTAACCTACGTAGGAGGTTGGCGTATTTTATGGTATTTGAGCTTGTCACGTTCAATCATGACTGAAAACCGGTAACTCGTGTTTCTATGCCAATTATTCTTCATCTTAAACACTTACTAATTGACCTGTGTGCTATTTTATAACAAAAAATTGTAAAAACTTGACTCTATCTTTTCTGTTTTTAAATCTTGTGTACCGCAGGACTTCTTTGTGCTAGCACTATTAATAATATTATAATTATTGGTATCTGTGAATTCGTTTCCACTTATAAACAAGTTTTCCTTGTGTAAAAAAATAAAACAACAATAAGTGAATTGCATCGATAGTTTAAAATTATCGTTTCTCCATGTATGGATTACTTGCTTCAGTTTAATAGGTAAATATTTTCTGCTTTTGCCAAACTGTCATCTACTTTTGTTTTTTCTTCCTAATATCCTAAAATTTTCGCAGGACATTGACCTGAGCAGCTTTTTGTGCCTCCGGGCTGTTTTGATTCCTCTTACTTTAGCATTCAACAGACAAGATTTCATAATTGGTTTATAATTATTGCAAGATTTTTTTATCCAAAATATCACGGATTTTATAACTACTTCCTCTTTAAAAATTTGAAATACTATAATTTTAATATCGAGACACGCCTAATATGGCAATTTGCCATTAACAACTCCAGTAGGTTAATGGAGTAATTTGTTAAAAATTAATTAACAAAGTTTACTTTTATTCGCGAAAGTTATCCAATTTTAGTTTTAATGGAAAGTGGGAATTTTTCAATTTAACCAAATCACTGTCGATTTTATTTTTTCGAAATTTTCCAGTCGAATTGAAAAAAAACAGTAAAAATTAATGTTGCCTCATTAAAGGGTAATAAGCAAAATTAAAATATTTAATTTGGACTGTAGCATATTAAATTTTTTTCATTTGTTATGGCCTCATGGTAAATGCTAGGAAAGTAATAAAGTGATGTTACTTAGTACGCTAAATTTAAGGCGATTTTTTATTTAAAACGAAATTTTTTAAGTAATTCTTTCCCTTTTCCGACAGGAAGGAATTTCAATTTTTGTTTTATAATTTAATTTATGCCTAAAAATAACTCAAATTTTATTTGCCTTTTAACGTTCATAAAATATTTTATTGTTTGTCTTATAAACATAAAAGTAAGCCAATTTAACCGTTTATTGGGGAAATAATTCCCCAATCAAAGCTTTAGTACCTACATCATATATTCGAATAAAACTCAAAAATCAGAAAGGATTTTTCTATTCCGCAATTCATTGCCTTTTCTAAACAGAACGTTTTAGGTCCTAATTGCTTTTGTAGGGTCCAGAAAATCTTAACCCAAATTTTGATCCCACACTAGCAAACTTAGTCGTTTGTTCAAGCTCTTGCAAACATGCATTTCCCGTTAGGTTTGAATTTGTTGGATTTAGGTAAATACTTGGAAGAGTTTCAAAAACTTTTTTATTTCCTTCGTTTCTTAATCCTTAACTACTTTTTCCAAGTTTTTATTTCTATCACATTTCGCAATGCCATAATAAAGAAAACAAATTTTGTTTTGTTTTACGCTGAAAGTTTTGCATTTGTGAAAAATTCCATCAAATTCATTCTCCTATTGTTTCCTTGGCTTAAATCAATTGCCTCGTCATGTAACTTTCGGGATTTCCTCATGTTCTCGTTTTTTCAAATTTTATTTTTTCAGTGTAACAAAAATCTATAACTTCGTTTCTTCGCACATGGATTCTTGCCAATATTCATATCAAAATGACACCCAATTATATGCTACCTCTCCATAATTAATATACAATTTAATATTAATATTACAAAATTAGATTTACAAGTAGGTAATCTAAATTTTAGATTACTTATATTTATGTTTGTGGTAATAATATATTTAACATAATAAATCAATATAGAATAATAATTAAACCGGAGCGCAGTGAAGGTGTCAAATATTTCGGGTGGGTTAATTGACACAATTTCTTATTTAATTACTTAAATATTTTAATTCTGCCTATTATAAGTATGTCAATGCGATTATTTTGCTGGAAAATTGTCTGCTTACCTCAATAGAGGGCGGGCTCGTTTTTAGATGCCAGCGAAGTACTTAACCGCTGAAAATAAAACCTAAGGCGCCACAATATTACAAATATTAATTTTGAGTAATAAATTAATTAAACATCCACAAAACTAAGCACTAAGAATACTTATCTCAGGGGGGGGGGGGTTCTTAAAACTAAACTTTCTAATAACATAATTCTTAATAGTAAATCAAACTGTCTTGTGTACAAAAACCCTCTAACACAAATCAGCTTAACTAAAACATCCAATTGCAATTGTCTTAATTTTGCAATTAATGGTAAACCAATGCCATTGGATAAATCTTGGCGGATAACGTAAATCGATACTCTGGCTATTGTTTTAGACATCTACTTGGACTATCCAAATCCTAATTTAGATTTCCGAATTTTTATTTCTGAACCTCCCAATCGCCCGAAAGCTCAATTTTCGACATAGTAGTAAAATTTATTTTGCGAAAAGGACTATTATTAAATTTAATCAGATTGATGCATATAATGCAATCTTAGGATGTGGTTGAATTGTCTTTTGCTTACATAACATTGTAGTAAACGAATTATCGTTTACTCCAGAGATTTGTTCTCATATGCCACTGATGAGATCTAATCAGATCGAAACATGCACATATGTTGCCGTTGCATACACTTACTAGAAACGTAATTTGGAAGTCCTGGATAATAATATTCATTTATTTCGAGTTTTATTATAACCTCGTGATATAATTACTGAAAACTTCTTTAAATTAGGTAAATCAGACCAAAACTACATTGTTGCTGAAACAATCTCGTCAAACAAGCAGCATCAAGCTCTACATTATTTTTCTGCATGGTGGAAAGCATTCATGTAGGTGTTTAATTATACATTGCTGTCGTAATTTAAACATTTATCCCTAAAAAGAGTTGTCTTTCTGTGATAGAAAAAATGCTTTTTTTCTCTGAAAATGTATACATACATATCTGTATGCTTTCATTTATTTTCACTGCACGCCATTGCTCTGCGATGTGTAAATATCAAAACTACAAATTCATTATTTTTGCAAGTTACTATTTTTAGCATTGTTGTTTGAATAATTTCTTATTCAGATTTAGAAATTTAAATACAACATAAATTTTTGGTTACATTGGCCGCGATTAATTTCTATTGGCCTTGAGATGACTCTGGACTCAACTTAGAAAAGTAGTTAGTCCGATCAACTGCTAACACTCAGGCACTCGGTTTAACTCTGGGAAGAGACTATCCGGTTAGTGGTAGAAAACTACGCTAGTTTACCTTCAAAGTAATTAAACCGATAAATATTCCAAAAGAACACATTTTGAGCTTTCCAATGAGATAAGAAAACATCATTTAGGTCCACTGGTTAATTCACAAATGAGCTTTTACATAGGTATCTATTTTTTTAGCATAGAAAGTCATTAAAAGCTCATTCTGTTGACGGTCCATGTTTTCGATGTAAATAGATGCAGGAGAATGCTTTAATTTTAAATTGTATTCGGTTAATTATAGCCGATTTTAAGTTAAAAACTAAGATCCCACCATTTGAGATTCGAAATTTTCGAGTTTGGTCGGCCCCCAGGAATTTTTCAATCAACTCTGACAAACGCTGAATTCTTTCAAAAAAAACCTGGGGCGCGGTTTACAAGTCAACTGAAACAGGATCCGCCCACTAAAAACAAGCTTTCGTCACTATTTACGTCGAACACACGTACCGTCAACAAAATAAGATTTTAAAGAACTTTCTGATGAAAAAATCGATATTTCAAATTTGATTATTTCGAAATCCTTTTTTCTACTTCATCGCCTTATGTTCGCTGCACGTGCACTTACGCTTGAACTAAGCGTAAACCATTAAAAACTTGAAAAAATTACTCTTTTCTGATTTTGGATTGGACCAAATATTTATTATCAGACTTTTTCAATTCTGTTAATTATAATATTTTTTCATGTTCGAACTATAGGGGAATACCAAAATTTTCATTAGATTCTTAAACTTGTTTTTGCTTTCATTCAGAGATATTCTATTTCGGAAAATCTAGAAAAATTGTGAAAATTTACAAAATTTATAAAAGTAATGATATTAATGGTTTTTCGCAAATCAATGAAATTTGAGTACCTAACTGCAAGCTCCTTTTCCTTCATAGTTTGCTTAGCTATTCAGATGTGCATCAGCTTAACAATCGAGTCCTTGTGATTTTTCCTTTGTAAACATTCCTTTCCATTATTTATTTAACGGCAGTGTCTTTTGAAAGGAATTAAATTATACTAAAGACTCAGAATTCGATTGCATGTTATTGAACACATTTTTCTTTGATTAAGTTATTTTGAAAAACCGTTATATTATTTAAAAAATATAAAGAGAAAAAAATTGTTATTTGGACTTGAAAATCGTGCTTGAGCAGGGGTGGTTTAGGGTTGATTTTGGGGGGTGAAAAGGGGTGAAAAATGGTATCTTTGCTATTTTCGTGTCAAGTTTACATCGAAACAAAAGTATCCAATACAAAAGTTATAGATCATGCAAAAATCAACCACTTTTGTAAAAATCTGTTTTTTACTTAAAATTACTTTTAAAAAAACTTTTAAAACTACTTAAAATTTCCAAATAAATGCGAAAAATCTTTATTTTTATTATTTTTTTGCTTTTAATTTCACATTTCAACAAAAATTGTTGAATTTTGATGAAAATTGGTGGAGGTATACCTTTGTGTGTCTTAAATAACCACAATTTTTTTTAGAGAAAAAAATCTAGAAGTTTCCAAGATATTAACTTTTTTCCGGTCTTACTTTTTTTTTAAACTAAATTCTACTTAGGAAAATCATCGTACAAAGTTCTGTCGGGCCTCATTTTTTTCGGTTTGACATATATTTTTTTATTTAATAAAAAAGCTTACAAAAAACTCTCAATTCAGGTAGGTACATGCTCACAAATAATAATGTCAAAAATTCAAAAATATCAAAAAAATTCCATAATTGTTGTAAATACAAACAATTTACCTTATTTAAAGAGGAAAAAAATATCTTATAATTTGATAGATAAAGGGGCTTATAATAAATGTAAAAATAATTTAGACTTGAGCGGGGCTGGTTTATGGTTGATTTGGGTGGTTGAAAAGGGGTAAAAAATTGTGTTATTGCGATTTCCGACGAAAGTTGACGTCTAACAAAAAGTTTCCAATACAAAAGTTATAGATCAGGCAAAAATCTATCACTTTTGTGGAAATTACTTTTTAACATAACCTGAAAATTTATGAGAAAAATGCAAAAATCGTAGTTTTTTTATTTTTGTTTTTGTTTTAAATTTTTCATTTCCGCAAAAATAATTAAATTTTGACGAAACTTGGTGGAAGTATACCTTTATGTGTCTTAAATAACGAAAAATGTTTTTAAATAATAAAATTTAAGAAGGTTCCGAGATATTAAGGTTTTCCTGTTAGAAACATTATTTTTTTCAAAACAAAATTCTACTTAGGAAAAACTTAATAAAAAAAATATGTTATAAGTTGAAATGGTAAAGGGGATTATAATAAAAGTAAAAATAATTCATGCTTCAACGGGGCTGGTTTATGGTTGATTGAGGGGTTGAAAAGGGGTGAAAAATGGTATTATTGCCATTTCCGGCGAAAGTTGACGTCAAAACAGAAAGTTTCCAGTACAAAAGTTGTAGATCAGGTAAAAATCTACCACTTTTGTAGAGAACACATTTTAACATAACCTTAAAATTATTTTTTTTTTCGTTTTCAATTTTTCATTTTCGCAAAAATAATTGAATGTTGACGAAACTTGGTGAAAGTATACCTCTGTGGGTTTTAAATAACTACAATTTTTTTTAGTTTAAAATATTAAAAAGTTTCCGAGATATTACGTTTTTCCGTTCCCAAAAACTGTTTTTTCAAAATAAGCTTGTAAGACTTAGGAAAATTCATTTTTTTGTTATTTTGAATTGAATTGAATTTGAAATTGAATAATAGCTTAAAGCATAAAATTAACGCGATAATTTGATATTATTAGATTGTTTATATGGAGATTGTGAAAACTTGGGCAATTTTCTGTGTGGTATTGATTTTCAAAAAGCAATTCAATAATAGGTCAATTCAGAGATGTAAATATTTTGTAGGTCACTAACTAAATGGTTAGTAAGGGTCTGAAACTTTCTGAGAATATATTAGTTCTCCAAATTTAATTATATTAAGGGTGGCTTTACTATAAGGAAACAGTGAATCAACTGGCGTATTTTAATTAGATCCAACTTGCACAGTTCACCATCAATAACAAGGGAAAACGATCTGAAGGCGTTACAATGACAAACGTTAAATATTTTGTTTAACAAATTATATTTTAAATATTCTCGAAATTAAGTTTTAATTAAATTGTTTTTTCTTATTTATTACGGCATAAATTTTAAAGCTGGTAAATTAATGGTGAAAAATTTCCCGCAGTTCTTAGGTAATCCCTCAAAGTCTTATAAGTACGTCCACGTGTTTGTTTTATTTTTATGTTTTTGTTAGCTTTTTGTTCAAATTCGCTATTGCTAATGGAAACAGGAAGTCCTAGAAGTTTTTCTTTTCATTCAACCTAATGTGGGCAAAGTAGAGAAAAAGTGCTATTAATATTAATGCGAATTAATTTTGTTGACTCTCACGAAAACGGGTGTGACATTCCAGTAGAACCACTTTGCGAAAACTTTTTCCATCTGATTTATTTTTTAACTTTTAATGTAAACAACCCCTAAATATATTTTTCTATTGTGTTTATTTGAAAAACGCTTAAAATTATAATTTTTTTTGACTTCTAAAGCTTTCAATTTCAAATTATAAAAAAAAATAAAGCTTTTACCACTGAATGCTGCTATTGAATAGTAAACGGAAATAGAAAAAGTTTTTGTATCTTTTACGTTTCTCATATTTAATTTGTTTATATGAAATGCTCTGTTTATTTATGTGAATCGAATATATTTTCAATTTATTCAAATGTAAACTTTCTTTGCTCAAATTTCATTACTTTTATGGGAAATGCGATTTCATTGTTATTTAAATGTTGCTGCCATTCCATTGATTATCTCGTTACCATAAAACTAAAATTGTATTTTCTGTAACACTAAAAATATATTGACCTTAACGGAGTTCAAATTCATGAAATATTGGATCGTACAAGTTAGGAGTTAATGCCGGCGTCGACTTTGTGCAAGGACCTCGTAGATGGAAGCTTTCTATGTTGGTAATTAGTTACGTCTAAAACTTGTTGATCGTTGTTAATTAACATGTTAAGTGTATCTATTTTAAGTTTGCTGGTACATTATTGCCAATTCACGTTGAAATCATATTTATGTCGCTCACTTTCATGTTATTTTTAGTTTGGAATGTGGTAGTGCTTTAAGTGCAGGTAACATTTAAAAATAAACGTTAATTCCACGTTGTTAAAATTTAGATAGTATGTTCATCTTTACATAAGATCAAATAACTACGTTTAATGTGTTTAAAGCATCTAAATTCAGTTTTAAGCCTTAGGGATTTATGTAGCTTTTACTAAACCCCAACTACTAGATAAAGGTCAGATATTAGACTATCCGTATTGTCAAGTCCTTTATTACACCAAATATTAAAATGTCCAAAGGAAAATTTATTAAAGAGATGTAACAAGCAAATTCTTCATAGAGGGTTAACTTCATTATGGAAGATAACAAGTAACACAACGACCCTTTTTAATGGTTTCCAATTGACGCCACGGTTTCATTTAGTGAAAAGAAAATAAGGCGCTTTCAAAGTAGACTTTTTCAAAATTTCATTGAAAAAGGTCAGAATTTTCTTTACAAAAAGAATACTATAAAGAAGTAAATGAAATAAATGCTGTTGAGAGCAATTCTGAAAGGTTCATGTGTTCGTTAAAATAAAGACACGTTTGAAAACCTACTTTGCACTCGGGATTTATTAAAGATGTCGGATGCAGAAATGTTATTTTTTGCAATCAACTTACTTTGTACGTATGCATTTTCACATTTATTGAATACGAGTTATGCTTTTGACGTGAATCACATTCAAAATACTTACTATTCATTATTGGGATTAATCTCCGAATTTCCATTTTCTTTTCTTATTTCCATCAGATAACCTATACAAACAGCAACGCAACTCTAAATTAAAAGCTAGCACTCTTAAAATTTAAATTAAATAATTCCCAGCATTAATCACGAAAGCTTGTTTTCGAGTGCGAAACAACGATGTATTTAAACTTGAAGGTCTAACCAACAACTGACCCAAACCATTTACCTTCTCCTTTACCATTCGTTAGTTGCGGCTAAAAAGGCACTACTCATTAAAAAAAAAGGTTAAACAAACTTCTAATCCTCACTTTAAATTTACAAGTATTATATTTAAAAACAAACCGCGAAACGCTCGACGAACACTCCCCGCGTACAAATAAGACCGGTTTCAAAATTTAAAAGAAAAAGTTAAAACAACATAATTAAAAAAGTTAAACTGCATTGAAACTTATGTGTGGATTCAGAATGACAACTTAGAACTTAATTATCATTTTGAACCCACACATAAGTTTTAAAGTACTTTAACTTTTCGAAATTATGTTGTGTTAATTTAAGTAACGTTAATTGAGTCACTTCACTGTTATTTTGTAAACGGCACAAAGAAATAAGACCAGACTTCAATTTCAGCCAAAAGAAGCGAAACAAATACGGTCGGTAGTTCTGATGTTGAAATAACGTAAATAATTAATACAAGTTAAAGTACACTAAAACTTATGTATAGATTCAGAATGAATATTTAGAACTTAATTACCATTTTAAACCCACATCTAAGTTTTAATTGTTTACTTGTTTATTATCAGCAAAAATTTGTTTTTCTGCAGTATCTGTTTACTAGTTAATTTTATCACAAAAATGGTTCTTATAAATCTTATAGAGAATTAAATTTCCTACAACTTTTGTCTGAAACATTTTTTTCTAACTCTTATATTTACCGAGTTACAGCGCTGTAAAGTAAAGAAAATTATGGAAAATTAAAAATATTTTCAACACTATCAACTTTAAACTATAAATTTCTCTAATAATTTCACAAAATTGAAGCCATTGCAATCTTATAATCAAACATAAAACATAAGAATTACGTAGATATATTGTGAACACTTTCGTTAATTCTTACGTCTTACGCTCATTGTTAAAAATCACTTATTTTTGAATTTGATTTAAATGTTAAAAATTAGGACGATATTGTTTCGTAAACGGCTTTTAAATGAGTAAAAGGATAAGAGACCCCAATTTCAGCCAATTTTATAAAATATTAATTTAAAACAAAAGCTCGATATAAAAGCCGTAAACAGTAATAACATCAAACTGGATGAATAGTCACAAACAATAATTGGAAATGAAGTGAATTGAAATATTTATAATTTTAAGTTTTGAAATTCAAATAATATAATTTTATAAATTACTATCTACTAAGTACAAAAATTTCAAAAACAAGCAAATTATTTAATTAAAGAGACAAAACTTCATTTTAGGGACATTTTAAATATTATTAAGGAAGTAATTAAACAATTAATTTTTCAATTAATTCGAATTATTTTGTTAAATTAGTAATTGTTTAATCTCCTAAATTAATATTAAAATTTAATTAATAAAGTGAAATTACAAATTTTTAATGGAAAACAAGACAGAATAATAAAAAAATTCTCTTGGAAATATTTTGAATTCATGGAAATCCTTAAAAATCACTGGAATTCTTTGAAAATCTCTGGAAATCTATAGAATTCCTTGGAATTCTTGTAAATCATTTGAATTTCCAGAAAATTTTTGAAATTCCCAGAAAATTTTTGAAATTCTCTGGAAATCTTTTGAATTCCGAGTCCCAAGTACACCAATTTACCTGGTCTTATAACCATTAAATTCCGGTATCTGTATAGAATACCCCATAGAGTGTGAGAATTAAAATTGGAATTTTAAATACACAAATAAACACGTAAAATAAACGTTAATGAAACATAATGGAAATGAACTAAGAAAACAAGAATTTCAAGTAAATTTCGTGGTATTAAACGCTTTAAATTCAATTGTTTTGATTATCTGTTTAGTTTTGTTAAATATTACACCTTAATTTAACGTTAAATATCATTGAAATTAACGTGTTTTGATAAATAACCAAAAATTTTCACTGTACTAGGACACTCCATTACTGGACATTTTGCTCCCAGACATTTTCACTACCACTGCTGATTTGTTACTAAACAAAACTTTAAAAACAATAGGAAAGTTATTTAAAAAACGTAAATATTAAGCAATTATCTACTATTTTTTTAAATGAATTTATTCTAAATATTAATATCCAATATTAAAATTTTAGATGGTTAAGTACTATGTAATTAAATATTTAATTTATATTCGTCTAATAAACATTATTAAAATTTATATTAAATTAATATAATTATGTACATTATATCAATATATTTTGAGTGATGTTATAATATAATATAAAGGTAGGTATATTGTCATGTTTCAAACGCAAAAAAATGGATTATCTAATGCGATTCATCTCTGCGTAATTTCAGAGACAGGATGGAATTGTTGGTCATCGGGTGCATTTCATTTATATTATGTTTTTCTCGTTGAGTTTTGAAATTCATCTTTTATTTTCTGTCGAGGCCTCGTACTCAAATTTGATAACCATTTTTGAGAGGCGTTTGCGCGACTGCAAGAAGGTAGGCAGTTGATAAAATTCCACGAAAGTGAAAACGTGTTAATTTTTGAAGGTGAAATTTTAGTGATTGAGCTTGATCAGAAGAAATTATATTTTGGGGAAGATTTGGGCTTTGCTACCGAGGCATTTCAGTGGAAGAGGTTTTGATGCAAAATATTGAATTTGGTCCATCTTGTCGTGAGCTGGGTCTAGTCAAATTCGGGAGCATTCCTACTCCAGGAAGCACTTCCTGATCCATTAGATAAGTAATATTTGATTGGATAATTATTTTTGATTTGATTGCATTTGCAATAATTTTATGAATTTTGTCTGCAATATTTAAGTGTGCAAATTTTATAGGCAGGATTACATTTGCAAGAATTGTTTATCAGCGGTTGGTTTTGCTATTTGCATTTTATTTGGAAAGTTTATTTTTGTTTTTTTTTATGAGTATGCAATTTTATTTTCAGTTTTCATAAGCAGGACCAGCATTATTTTTAATTTTGTCTGTGTTATTGTGATTGAGGGAGTAATAATATTTTTATCGGTATTGAACCTACTGCTGGGGTTGAGAGGTTGCTCCTGGCTGATGTTGGTTGGGTAGGTTGCGCAAATTATTTAAATTTGATATTTAAATAAAATATCATTGCAATATATTTCTACCGTCAGTTTGCAATTTAAGCAATTCATTAAAAAATTATGAGAGCAACCCTTAAATATTCTACTTCTTTGGTTCCTTGGCAAATGTTAACCTATTGTAATTTAATGTGATAATTCGAATTATACTCTAAAAGCATTGCAAACAATATTTTAATTAAAAAGAACATTGCGCAAATTAAATTGCAAAAGTTTATAATCTAAAAAGCTGCCAGAATTTCTAGTAAAAAAAAAATCCAAAAATGTTAAAAGTAATTTCTATTTTATTATTTTGTTTACTGCGAAAAATATTAACTCAAAAATTAATGGTAATATTTAATATATAGCAGGTATTAACTAAATAAAGTTAAATTAAATTCAATTTGAGAGGAAGTTTTAGTTTGTATGAACTCCGGACTCCGGGTTCATAATTCTTTTCTTGGAAATGTGTTTAAGGAAAACGATCAAAGTCGCCCCGGTCTGTACCCAAATTCTCAGCAGGTTTCCTATAGCTGGATAGTTTCGCTCTACTAAAGAGTCGCCTCGAGCGGCGAGATTTCCACATGGAACTTAGAATAATTTAAATTGTACAATATAGAATCTACAAGATCCTTTTAAAATATTAAAAGTAATTGTAAATGACAAAGAAAAACTAAGTGAAGTAAAAAAAATATTCATATGCCATTTCATAAGTTATCGTCCAGTTTGGGAATCACTGATATAGGTAAACTGACGCTGTTCCACAAGATTAAAATTTCTACCTCTGTCGACAAAACAGGGCAAAATTATGAAGGGAACACTGCAATATATAGGATGCTCCCCAGATCGATGAATACCTGTTCTAAATTCTTGTCTGAATTTTACTGCATTTCATTGCCTAAATGGAAAATTAAAGGCCTTCCATTTAAAACTACGTTTTTTAAAATATTGAAAAACTCGGAGTTTTATAATTTTTGCAAACCCTGTATGTTGAAAACTTGAATGTAGGAACTTTTCTTTGAAAAGCCACATTATTTCACAGCCAGAAAATTATCAATATGCATCTACCTAATTTCTTTTTCAATATTTTATTTAAAATTTTGTGAATTTATTTTTATTTGCTTTTTGACTTTTCTATAAAAGAGATTGTTTTTTCAAAAACATTTAATAAACTCAAGTTGTAGCTCTTGAAATTTTTTATGAAGAAATCAATTTGATGTTTTTGAAAATCGTTTCGATTCGAATTTTAACAATATGAAAAAACAACCTCTTTTCGGTTATTTTCAAAAGGTTTAAATTAATATAATTTATTTTGTACTAGTAAAAAAATCACTTAATTACTAAAATGTTACAGTTTCGGAGCTTCTATATAACATTAATTAAATACGTGTATGTCCGGGTACGTTCTCTTGACACTGTTAAACCCTTTGATAAATTTAAACCAAATATTACATAGCTGCACTATTTGAGACCCCATGGAAAATACAGACTGCATTTAAATCCGATAAACTTGACGAAAACAGCAAAGATGGATTGGTTGGATAAACGGATGAAGGGATATAAGGAAACGTGATAAGTATTGCGGTGTATCAATTTGTTTTTTGTTTTTACCATAATAAATATCTATAAAATTAATTCAAACCAAAAAATAGTTTTGAAATCATTCTAATAACCAATCACTTCTGATTGGTCCGTCGATTTGTTAAAAGCTGAAAAAGTAAGTGGCAAGTTGACAGCCAACAACACTAACAAACGCAAATTGAGAGTTTAACTACTACTGGTAACACATTTCAACATTTTCTGCATGTTGTAAATGGATTTTAATCCGTAATAATTAGCTGGTACATATTATGTAGACTTGATTTAAGTCCTATTTACATTCAAGCCGTATTATTAGCTACGAGTGGAATGAAGAAGGCTTCGCTATTAATATTATTTTTATAACTCGCTGAAAGCACTTGAATTGGTTAATTTTCTTTCGTTTTTAATAACTGCAAGTTTTAAATTTCATAAATTTTATTAAATGCAACTGATGATTGGTAATAACTAAACCGGTCATAATTTTCAGTTTTTCTGTAAAACTTTACACTTTGCATTGTATAACATCTGTTAATGATATTAATGTCCGCAGTGGATAACAGCCTGATGTTTACGGTCAGCAAGGTAAATAAATACCCATTAAGATAATCTCACGGATGGGTTATATTTAAACTACAATTTTTGCTTCAAATGGCATTGTGCTAATTTAATAGCAAAATTTAAAATTTGATAGGTTAAATTTAAAAAAATAACAGGTAGAGGGTAATCGCTGATGTAAAATATCGTGATTAACTTACGGAAATCGATGATTTAGCAGTACTTAATAATTTTCTTGATTTAGAAAAATGGAAGGAACTTTTGTAGTTAAACGTGAGTGGAATAATAGAAGAGAAAACGAAACTATTTATAGAAACGTTACACAAATTGCTTCAAAATTGTCCAAAAAATGTAATCAATGGTAACGGTCGCAACAAAAATTTTCGTGTTATTTTTCAGACAGGTTGTTATGTAAATCTGAAATATTGTAACTTTGTATACACCTACGTAATAAGTTATGTTGCGAATGCCACACAATTCGAAATCCGATTACTGATTTTATGGAAATTTTACATACCAATTGTGGTTTTTAAGTCACGTAAGGTGGTTGGTCTTTTTGCCAATATGTCAAACTCGTATGGAAAAGTTTTGTTAAATTACAAAACACTATTTATTCGACAATACAAGTCACAATTTGTGGTGCAGAAGTCACGTAAGTCGAAAAAGCTCTGGAATACCAACGAAAAAAGAACAAAAAGTTTTACATAGTCGTGAAATTTTATTTTTAAATTTTTTAAATTTGAAAAAAGAAAAAAATTAAAATTTTATTATATTATATTATACAAAGTGGTATAAATTACGTTGGATTACTGCTATAGCAGGTAATTTTTGATTCCGCACATATGTTTATATTTGAAAATGACATTTATATAAGTAACCCAAATTAACTTAATATTTTATTGGTGCAATAAATTTTAACGAAATTAAGTTAAAATTAATAGTGCAATGCAATAGTCGAACATAACGATGAAATATCGGATACGATGTACACCACATTACAAAGAGATATGCAAATTTGTGCACGTATACATATACCAGGCTGTAAATCGTATTCGGTCTGTTGGTTTTAAAATAGGGCTTAATCAGCTATTGTAATGGGCAAATCGGTTGTGAGTCCTGATCGAAGGACAACTTGTCATGTTAGGGAGAGACATTGTTTTGATTGAACAATTCCATTACTGAATTATTATCGCTCTTACCCAACACGTTTTAATAATTAGTAACGCCAGCTTTTAGTGTAAGGTAACAACCAGAACAATACCATTTTTGGGTAGGGGAGAATGGGGCAAATTCCGATAAGGACCACATTCAAAACTTTAAACCATTTAAGGACCAGCGGTTTTTATTGTGTTCAATGAATTACTAAAGTTTCTACATTATGTTTTATTTGAATTGCTTAAGAACAATTTACAATATCGTCAGTCATTTGGAAAAAGCAAGAAACCAATAAAGAAAACCAAAATTATTTTTTTAACTGACTATTCATTTAATTCTTTTCTAGAAATAAAATCTATTAATTGCTTTATAAGATAAGAGCTTCATTTCCGTAGATTATTTTCAGCTAATAACTAGAATATAATCTAGTAGGGAGCTAATCTTGCTAATGATAGATTTAGAAATAGATTAAAATTTCAAATTAAATATTTATCCATTGAAAACAGCAATATTAAAAACTAAAAGACTTTCTTTCGATATAATGAAAATTATGCTTACAAGTCAGCAATTGCTCAAACGCTCATTGAGGCTTAGTTTGGGTAGCAAAGCAGCTCAGAAGAATTTTTCAGTATAATATTAATTGACTCTTTGATATTCGTGGAGATTTAAAAATAAAACCCGACAGATTATTAATTTAAAGTAGGAACTCCATTATTTATTTTTCGATTTTCTATTTCCACTTTTAAAAATATAAAAAAGCGACGTTTACATAGAGATTAGTTTTTTTGATTAATTTTATTTTAGAACTTGGCAAGCCAATCAAGTTAAAGCATCTGGATGCCTTAATTTGATTGGTTCTTACAATCTTTTTACACGGCAAGAGAATCCAATACAACCAATACGAATGCCACTTTGCATTTTATAATTGAATCTCCGAAGATTGCTTCAGTATATATTTAATTTAGTATGTTTAGGTTTTTTAATTTAGAAAAAAATTTGTACTAACGATCTAAAAGGTATACATACGAAAGCTTTCAATTTATGTATAATAAACTGAAGCAAATAAAAGTTTTAACAATATTTTTACTGCGTTGTTGCTTTATTTAAATATTTGATTATTTGTTTAAATGAAATTGAAATCTACAAAATTTAAATATCCTACATACACTGTTAATAAATCCAAATATTTAAAACAAAAATTAAATCGGTGTTTGAAAATAATATTCGAAAAAAATTTAATTTTATAATTAAATGCACAATATTTATAAATTGAATATTAAATACAAACTGGAAAAACCCGTCTTGTACCCCAAAGGAATAATATTAATTAAAAAAATAATATACCTATTTTTCGCTAGCTTTATTTTATTAAATTGATGTATTTCCAAACCAGTTGGCAAATTAATTTAGTTGCATTTAGATGAAATTAAATGGTGCACGGGAACCAGAATACAAAAAGCTGCCATTCTAAGTTTCGGCAGTTCAGATTTCCGATCAGGAATAATACTGAAAAGTATTTTTTAAATAAATAAAAATTGTAAATATGTTCCGGTTAAAAACGAATTATTGTGAATTTTCAGAATTTTTTACTACTTTTAAACTTCAATATTTGTATAATTTAAAATTTATTGTTTGTTCAGCAAACGAACAAATGTGTGATGGGTAAAATCAAGTTAATTTCTTGTGTAACAAATTTATATTTGAAAATCCCGATTAATTAAGTTAATTTTTTTTTTAAATCTGAAAGTTAACTTTTGTTAAAGTTTTAAAACTAGCAAATTGTCTGCTGAAATTGTACAACAATTTATTTAATTGTCACAACTAGATGTCTATTAGTAATTAATTTACTCAACTTGCTATGTCAGCATGATGGAAAGACACTACAAATCAGCGTAATGAATTTAAACCTCATTAATTTTGCCAATACTAATAGATAACAATTAATTGGTTTAGGTAAGTGTCACTGCTAAATATTAATTTTAGTAATTATCAATTATTAATTCATTGTTCCAGTGGTAGGTATTTGCAATAATCAATAAATTTAATAATAATAATAATAATGGCTTGGTTACCTACCATTTTCGTACAATTAATTTTTGATCGCTAGACATCCAGGTTGATTTTATTTTAATTATTATTTGTGTAATTAGTGATCGCGCAATTAATAATTTGCGTACCTATAAATAGAAATAGATTTACGCGTATAATTGTTAATAGCATTTGAGGGGCCACATAACATGACTGACATGAACTGGCTTATTTACGCCTCCTGTAATATTACACCACTTGTGTTTCTGAGCTGCCCTACAGGGATTATTTGATTAAATAATTATAAAATTTATAATTAATTTGGTGTTAAGTTTTATACACAAATTTTCAAGTGATTAATATTATTTAGTAGCAAAACAAATTAAACAGTAATAAGATTAATTTCAACTTGAAAGTTACATTTAAAAGTACCCACCACTGGTCTAAACTTTAATTGTTCATAATAAGAGTATACGCAGAGAGAAATTAATTTTCAGAATTTTTCCAAACGCACAGAATGATTTTTAATATTATATCCATCTGATGAGCTTTTACAATGGCGAAACACGTGTTGCGGTTCATATTTAAACAAATAACCCGAAGTATAAATTAATCTGCAATACGTTTTTTTTTATTTGTCCAGAAATAACATAAATTATTAAACGCACATAATTTATATATCGCAATTATTTGGGAAACGATACATTTTCTGAAAAGAAAATAGAGATGCCATTTTTGCAATTATTATTGCAAGAAGCTTTAATTAACCTTCAGACAGATAAAAGAAAAAAAATGCACTAATAACCTAAATATTTAAATATTTTACAGACAAAGAAAATATTGGTCATTACCTCAGATGCGTGAGCAAAATATTAACTTTCCCGTGCCAAAAACTGCCAAGTCACAAAACAGCTAATTACTTTATTTTATCGCAAAAATACCAAATGTAATAGTGTCGTTGTTGAAAGTTTAATTTAAATATTGCTACATTGTTCCATTGCATATTCAAATATTCTCATTATTGTTGCAATTCTAGGATTACTTTCAGTTTTAAAATGTTTAAGATAATAACCAATTAGTAAGGTGACTTGCAGTTCAGTTGATTAGTCAAGTGTAAAACCATTTCATTTAATGATAACAAGGCGAACGATAATAATCTTTACCTTAGCGATAATTCCAGATCACCTGCTGCTCGACAACACAACAGAATTTCGTTTGTCTTTATCTCACTAGTAACATAGCAACCGTAGCCTAATGAATATATAATTCCACTTTCCTGATTTTGCAGCCCCACAGACTGATGATGTGGGAAGCCAGGTCAGGGTAAATTTTTATTTTCTTAATCACAACAACCAAACAGTGGCTTCGCAAGGCCACTCCGCTACGCTATGCTACGCCCGATTTAGAAATCACTATTTATTTGTTTCAAATATATAAATTATTGAAAGAATGGTTAACTTAAACAGCGATCACACCAAGCTGCAATAACAAATTGTAGTTACTTATTAAAAAACGCATGTTGCTCGGAGCTAGAAATAAAAAACTTCTAATACCAGCTGATAAATTCAAAATGTTATATTTTTCAAAAATTCAAAATATCTAACTTAGTACTGTCGGCCCGTAGTTGTTAATTCTGAATGAAATTTAGAGGACCAACAGGGCCAGATTAACTAGGCTTAAGGGCTTTATTATTAAAGAATATTAGATAAAAAAGCATTTCAAAATATTGAACTGAATTTCATTTTTGTTTTTCCGAATCGTTGAAAAATGACGGTAGTTATAAAATAACTGAAATAAATGATGGCAGTTCTTTATATTAGGTTGGTATAAAGTGAAATTTTAAATACCATAATACCGGATAAAAGCAATAAATCTCAATTTAGGAGAAATTGAAATTAAAGTTTTAATTTCGTAAATTTCAAAATAATATAGTTGAAATTAATCTATTTTTTAATTTATAATTGTTGGGGGGCGGGGGGACCTGAATCTGAAGAAATAATTAACCAATTGAATAATAACTATACCAACCCCCAAGAACTTGCTAAATTAATTTCTAAAGATCCAAGAAATACGGTCTAAGACATTTCGCCGTAGCCATTAAAAATATTTTTTATTTCTTTAATGTTTTAAGATTTTTGTTTTTGTTGTTCTTTTTTATTTTTATTTTTTTGAATTTTAATTTGATTCCTATAATTTAATAAATATTGTACAAAGGAGATATCGCAGGTGGTTAGCTGAGGTAGATGATTATCTCAAAAAAATATTATCGCCCCCCCCCCCCCACAAAAAAGCACTAAAGCTACATTCGGCCCAAACTCTCAAACCACCGAAGTAACTTTATTGTCTGTTTTACCGAAACTCACATTAATATTTTAAGAAAAACTAAGCAATTGTTTAATTAATTCGTTAATATTTGAATTCTAATATATTATCATAATATATTAAAAAAATATATATAGTTTTGCTTTCTATCTTTAAAAATTATATTCTCTGGATGCTCATTTTTCTATTAAAATGTTAGATACTAAATCACCGACGGCGAAGTGGCGACGGCACAATGATATCATTTATTTTCGATGTCGGATTTTCAACCAATGAGAATGGTTATTTAAAATTTTTCTTTATCTTCATTGGATAAAATAAATCTGATTATGAAAAATTTAACATTATTGATAAAATAAGAATTCAAACCTTTTTCCAAGTTTTTCTGACGTACTTTGAGCAGAAAATTCAGATGCCGCACGTATATTTCGCGTAGGTAAGATATTAACATTTTATTTTGCCTTAAAGTAATAGAACAGTAATTTATTTTGCATAATTCAGCAATTTCCGTCGGATTTGAGCGTTTCCGCTGAGCACAATCGTGTTGTTCGTACTCGACGCATCGGATTACGTCAATATATGGAATAAAAAGACCACTTAAATTTTTTAAGATTTTTGAAAAAATCGAAATGATACTTTTTTGGTATTTTTTCACCCCAAAATATTAAAGTTCAAAATCCCAAGCTTTTTCAAGATTTTCTATAATACTTTGAACAGAAAATTCGAATTCCGCATGATTAGATTTTGCGTAGGGATGATATTTTACATTTTATATGGCTTTAAATTGATAGAAAAGTAATTTAATTAGCTCTTATTAATTTTGAAATTTCCCTAGGATTTGAGCGTTTGCGCCGAGCACAATCGTGTTTCTCGTACTCTACGAATCGGATTACGTCGATATATGGAATAAAAGGACCATTGGTGTGTTATCACCACAAAATATGAAAGTTCCAACTCCGAAGCTTTTTCTAGCGTACTTTGAGCAGATAATTCGAATACCGCACGCATTTTATTTGGCTTTAAAGTCATAGAAAATGTAACGATTACAAGAAAACAAACAGGCTTTAACCGTGGAAGTAGATGGTGATGTCTTGACAACACCTGAGGAAAACTAACCGGCCATTTTACATCGGAAAAAATTATATCTGGAAATTCAGACAAGCGATTAATATATTTACACCTTAAATTGACTGCAAAGGGTTGTAAAAGGTAGTTTCAAAGGATACTTGGCATAATGAACAATACTGGTCAACTGAAAGTCTAAAAGAAAATTTCTGGGAATCTATAATTGAGGCTTCCTTTACCAACCTAAAAAACCAATAGAAAAAGTAAAAATTTATTAGCACTTACCCCTACTTCAGACTGAAGTTTAGCATCGGAAGTTCCTGCACACTGCTTTTCCTGAACTAAGACTGCACGATGAAAGTTGCAAAGTAATGTACAGAAATTTATTAAAAATTCAAAGCTGCATTCAATGAACTTAAAACTAAAATAAAAATTTGAGGTTTGAAAATAATTTTGAATTAAACGAAAGCAAACTGGAAATAAACGAAATTTATTACTGTCGCAGTAACCAATAGAGTGCATTCAAGATTAAACCGCCATCGCCATAACTAATGTCACATCAAAAACTCCAAATTAAAGACGATACAAAATACCATCTGATAAATTGCCGGGACTGAAGTCTGCAATTTATTGCACCACCAACAGTTACCCTCTCGTGTCATACACCAACAAATAACCCCCACTGCACTTAGGGTGATAACGGAATTGCAAACATTGCTTTAAACAACAAAATGAAGAGACATAAATTTTAAAGAGCTCAATCGTTTCTTAACAGTCCGTTAATAAAGATAAACTTGATGAAGATATATGACCAAGGACATTTCACCACCCCCTAAAAAGTTTCCCCAAGATAACACAACATTGGGTTAAACTGCGTGTAAATAACTGATCAATGTATTGTTGTTTGAAAGTAGCTGTCCTTCAGTCCGCTACATGAAGTTTTTTACTTTGGTTGGGGTTGCACATCTTATAACCCCTGTAAGTGAACTGAAGAAATTAAATTAATGTCGAGCAATTTAATTTTTTTTTTTTAAATTTACTACATATAAATTGTTTGATTAAGGAAACTGACGGTTTAAAAATGTTTATATATAATTTTTCGTCTGTACTTTATTAGCTTATTGATTAGAATTAAAATTAGCGTATCAAATTTGATTAAACACGCCGAGCATTGAACACAAAGAGAATTAGTAGCACACTGCATATGCCACTTGAGTACTTGCATTTATTAAAATTTTCCAAGTGGGGCCCAATTAAATTATCCGGTAATCAACTTGTTTAAGATTTTCCGAAACATGTTAGAATTAATTATTCCTGAATCTTAAATACAACTGAATTTTCAGCTCTGATAAAAGTTTTTATTTTCAGGTGAGTTTTTCATGTCGGTTTGGAGTAACGACAAAAATTTGTAAGTATTGCGAAGTAAAATAATAATTTTTAATGAAGATTTGTTTTAAATTGCGCTTTCGTCCAGTCTTTCGCGTTTTCCTTACTTCCGTTTATACAAGAGCATTAATTAGTATTCTTTATAATTGAATTGTAAATTTATAAATTTTTACTGCTTGCAATTTTTGTTCAAGTTTTAATTAGGATGTAATTAAAATTCCATTTTAAAACTATTTGAAATTTTGAAGGAGGAATTGGTGTAACATTCTTAAAGAAAGATTTTCATAAAAGTTTTATGCAGTCAAGCGAATTTTGCTTGGAAAATTCATAACGTTCGAAAACATTCATAATGCAAAAATTTGTAAATATGAAATATAAATAAAACATTTTTAATTTTTCATTATCAATTTAGAACTTCAAATTACACGGCCATTGTTTAAAAGTTCTGACAAGAAAACTTATGCGATTACTTTACCCATTTTAATTATTTCACCAAGAACTGAAAACTTGTTAAAAAGTTATCAGCATGAATTAAGATATAGGGGAATATTGTATTTTTTTATAAGTCAACTTTTCTTATTATTTGGAATATCTAGTTTTAAACTTATTTTTAAGCTTAATAACTCCGGTGTTGGTTAGGCTTCATTTTTCCTACCCTACTCAAATTTTTAAATCCAGGTCATTTCTGTTGTATTGTGTTATATTATGCACGCGTTTTGCATACTAATTGAAATCTCCTGTGGTTATATTTTGATAAAAAAACCCTTTCTGAAACACGCAAATGTCATACGGTTTCTGTTTACTTTTTCATAAATACAGCAAAGGTAAGCTATTTTTAATTTTCCCTTTTTTTAATTTTTACAAATAATTAATTTTAGAACTAATTAAATCCCTAAAACCAACCATAAATATTACAAATACAACTCGAAACCCACAATTTTCCGACAAAAAAAATTTTCTTTTAAAATTATTGAATTTAATCCGGAATTAGAATTTTTAAATCGAAATTACGAAAGATGCTAACAAGTAAAATTTTAACAAAGATCCAATGCAAATTTAATAATCAATTAATAAAGTAAGTCGCGAAAAAGTTCTTTGGAAATAAGTTTTCCAAATTACATCTTGGTCAGTTATATCATTAATATATTGCAATGATATTTTATTTAAAATATCAAAAAATAATTTGCGCAACCTACCCAGCCAACATCAGCCAGGAGCAACCTCTCAACCCCAGCAGTAGGTTCAATACCGATCTTAAAAAAAAACTAAAACTACCTTGAAAATCACTATTTATTTCCAATCACTTATTCTTTTGTCCAAATATAACTGATACCAAATTTCTCTCAACTTTTACTTTCACCATCTTGGTGTCCATCCTTCCTTTTTTCCCCGCTAGTTGTCGCCACATCGACCAACTTGCGAGAAATTTAAAAATTTTACAAAACTTAACAAAATAAATTTAAAAAAATTAAAATTATGTTCAACCCCCCCCCTATACATAAAAATTTCATGACAACACCCCCCTAGATTAAATTGATAAACTCGCAGTTTACAATTTCATCTACATAATCTGTTATGAAATTTTTGAAAAACTTACAAAACTATTAAATTAAAAATAATTGAAACATTTTTTTATCTGTAAATAAAATAAAATTCTAATAATCCAGCAGTACTTAATCAAAATGCACATAAAACAAACGTAGTAATAATTAAATTTTCATTTAAAATATTAATTCTAATCAATGTTCCAAATCGTATTCATGTAATGTAATTTTTGTATCCTTGGCAACTTATACCTTCAGATTTTTCTTGCTTTACTTCTTCCATTGAACTTTTCACCATTTTTCCACTTCACATATTTCCACAAGATTACCTTCGTTTTAGATGTCCACACGTCTGAAATCAGCTTCATCACCTCCCTGTTCTTCATCCATAGTATTAAATGTTCTCTCTGTCCAATCTTTTCAATTACACATAGAACAATTCCAAAATAATTCCCATAATGTCCATATTTTAGTTCTTCATTTTGTGATTTTTGTCCCTTAGCATTTTTAAATTTATTTCTTCCAGAAGTCTTATATTTACCAATTTTTCCTATTTGTATTACCTCGTCACCCTGTCTATAAAATTTCACTTTAATCTCCTGTTGAAAGTTCCGTGTTAGATCATTTACAAACAATCCAACCTAAGAAAAATTTCGGAAATTAATGTTAGAAATATTTTCTTTTGTAATTTCTTCGTCCTTTATAAACGATGGATTCATCGTCAAATCCAGCATTTTATTCATTACCTTTTCTTCGCTTTTCTCAATAGTCTCGCTTAATTGATCTTCGGTTACCATGTTACTTATTATTTCCTTTAGCGTCTCTTTCGTAACTACTTGTTCTTTTAAATTGTTTATTACCGCTTTCATATCACTTATTTCTCCTGATAATTTAACATCTGATACTTTCATTTGTGCTTTTAATTGTTCAACCGTATCACTTAAACCGTCAAATTTTTTAACTATTAAATCTGTTAAGATGCTGATTTCCGTTGGTATAACTTCAGTTTTTCTTCGAGTGCTCGCATAATCAGAAAACTTAAATAGAACCGATTGTATATCTCCGGTGTGTACCTCATCTTCACCCTGTATATCGATTTGACCACCTATCTCGTTAGCATTCATTTTGTATTCTTTTAGGTTCAAAACTTTTCAATCATCCATTTTATTCACTTTTTTAAAATCATCACCAGGTTCTCTTTTTACTATCCATTTGTGTGGTTCAAATTGATATTGATAAAATTTTATCGGGGCCCCACGTTCGAGCGACAAAAAGTTGCAATGATATTTTATTTAAAATATCAAAAAATAATTTGCGCAACCTACCCAGCCAACATCAGCCAGGAGCAACCTCTCAACCCCAGCAGTAGGTTCAATACCGATCTTAAAAAAAAACTAAAACTACCTTGAAAATCACTATTTATTTCCAATCACTTATTCTTTTGTCCAAATATAACTGATACCAAATTTCTCTCAACTTTTACTTTCACCATCTTGGTGTCCATCCTTCCTTTTTTCCCCGCTAGTTGTCGCCACATCGACCAACTTGCGAGAAATTTAAAAATTTTACAAAACTTAACAAAATAAATTTAAAAAAATTAAAATTATGTTCAACCCCCCTCCTATACATAAAAATTTCATGACAATATAATATATTAAAACAAAAATATAAAATAAAAAATTTTGATTTTCTGAAATAGGTCGCTTATTTAAAAATTTATATAATTACAATCTCGAGAATGAAGTTTATTTATTGTAAAAGTATTTCGTTTAAAACATAGCATTTACAATAAAAAGATTACTTTATTTAATTAAATTTTTAATTAAAATAAATAAAATAAAGTAAATGTTTCTTGTTTTTTAAGAAACTTTCAAGGTAGAACCAATTATATTAAAACTGCCATTTTATAGACAAAAAGGTTCTGTTTACACTGAGCAATAAAGATTGTAGTAAATTTGTTTCTAATCAGCGTAAAATTAATTATCATGGATTTGAAGTTCTTAAGTAGTTAAAGTTAAAGTTCAGCACATTAGAAATTCTGATTTGCTTATCATATCTTATGATCACATTTATACGTCATCTGGCTATCCAAAGAAATTTTTTAGAATTTCAGAATACCTTCCACATATTGCTTTAAATTCAGTAAAATAAGTAAAAATTAGCTGTAAATTGGTATACCCATTTGTTTTGGCATTTTGAAGACTGGTAGAAAAGTCTCTTATAATCTCGTGTTCACGTTCCAAAATATTAAAGGTCAATGGTCACGAGAGTCGGTTTTTCGCAATTATCTCGATTCCTATCTGAAATACATTATTAAAGTTCATTATATAACTTGTACATCATAAAATTATCTACAATTTTTGTCCTAAGCATATTTTTGTATCGTCAACCTTTCTCAAGATAAAGCTCGAAGAAAGTATAGATATATATTTTTTTTAATTTTTAAATTATAATAATTATTATAATCATATAATACATGATTTCTATGGTAAAGATCCCATTGCCACAACCAAATTTTACTTCATAAATATTATAAAATAAAAAAAAATTAATATGAAAAAATATAAAACTTGAAAAATAACAATAAAATCATCAAATTAATTGTCTACATATTTAGCATACTGTTAGAGTCGGTGCCAATTATTTGACAAATATTGCCAATTGAAAATTATTGCTTGGCACCGACTCCAAAAGTATGCTGGATATGTAGATAATTAATTTGTAGAGTTTATTGTTATTTTTCATATTTTAGTACCTTTAGACCCAGTTTTACATTTGCAGGTAAAATCAAAAACTTTGGGTTAACCAACGAAATGCGTTGAAAATCTGATTTTAATGAAATATCACTGGTTAACCTTAATTTTTTGGTTTAACCTGCAACTGAACAATTGGACCGTAATGTTATATATTTTTTTTGAAGTCGGTTCATTTAAAAAAAATCATTTTATTTTTTTATTTGTAGAGTAAGCATGGTAACGATTGATTGAATGTATTTCATCAAGTACTGCGCATGTATGGATTAACGAAATCTCCCACCCACTGTTTTTTCCGATTTTTTAAAAAATGGGATCACTTTGGAACTATACGAAATCCAACTCAAAGCGAATCAATAAAATCGGTTTAGCCGTTTCTGAGAAATCCGCAAACCATTCGAATTCCTATGAATTGAGAACATATTTTTTGAAGTCGGTTAAAAATGAAGAAAAACTGCAGCTTTGCTAAAATTAGTTTCTAGTAAAATTCAAATATTGCATTTCTTAACTTATTTAGCTACATAAGAGTAGAAGGGTTTTGTGGCAACAATATAGCGATGCGCGCGAGTGGATTAACAGTATGATAAATTTCATCTAGACACTTTTGGTGCATAAAGTTGTGAATAATTAACAAATTATAATTTACTAATCAAAAAGTTACAAGTTTATACTACAAACAAACACGAACGAAATAGTTTTGTCTATGTATCATTTCAGCAGGATTGCTTTAAGTTTAAAATAGTTATACAGGAACTTATTAGTTTCCAGCTTTTCGCTTAGTCTAAGAAAATATTTATTTAAGAATATACACCTTAACAAGCCTGATAGACACAATTATTCCATTGTTTAACTTTTGAACTTTTGAATCGAAGTGTGCACCTAATTATTGCAATATAAAAATTTAATATGAAGTTGGAACATCAAAAGTAATACTTATGAGATATTTTCAATATTCTAGTCGAATATTAAATAGAACATAAAGTTTTATATAACTAATTTAAAAGAAAATTTATCAAACATCAAAAGAGAAAGCCGTTTGGTACTATATTTTTCAGCACAGAACATAGATTGTAGTAGTAAATCTCGTAGAGTAATTTGATAAAAAAAATACATAATTTGTTTTAGCAATAAAAACCGGTTCACTTTAAGAAAATTTGAAATGCTATCTATTTTATTTACATCATTAGACAGCAAAAGAATGTTTTCCGAACGACTTAACATTCCAAATTCACTTACAAAATCTACCCGTTTTCTATAAAATAAAGTACGTAAGTTACTTTAAAAATTAATTTATTATAATCCCCTAATATAATCAATTAGAGCTTCTTTCAGTTTTATTATCATAGAATAATTGCGAGGTTTCTGAAGCGAAGACAAGAAAAAAAAGTTTTCGTTTTTCATTGTAGGGTTTTCTCGAATATTATGGAGATAAATGAATTTTCTACTTGAAATAATTATTGTGAATCTACGAGCGAGATGTAAGCGAGTAACTAAGTAATGTGATTTATTTTCTTACATGCAAGTAATGCACTGAAGGAGTTGATATTTAGGAGTCCCGAGTGCAAAGTAGAATAACTTTGCGTTACAACTTGTACACGATTAAAGCTTTGTCTTACATTAATTTCTACTGGTAATGTGCTTATTTAAATAAACGTTTTCTATATTATCGTGCTAGGCAATTGCAGTACATCGTAAATTCGGGTACTTGTTATACTTCCAGGAACGTGGTTCCTGTTCTTCATGATCAACCTGAATCAACCAAAATTATTCCTTTAATTTCCGAAATAATCGCATTAATTGGTAAAGCTCATTCTGTTGACGGTACGTATCCTCGACGTAAATAGATGCTGTAGTTGATTTAATGGGCGGGGCCGCCGACAATTGAATCCTGTCCGTTGTGCTTTGTATCCCTGGGTGCATAGAGGGTGGTTTTCTGAAGTTATTGGAAGTCCAATCGAATGTTAAGAAAATGACAATAGGATTTTTGTTATTTATTGTTAAGGATGAAGTTTTCCAATTTTGTAATGTAATTGAAATTTAAAAATGATTTTACGTTTACTGAATGTTGAATAAGCAATAAAGTGGAGTGGTTGTGAAAATGCTCGATATTAAATGGTGCAATGTTTCAGAGATGCATCCTACGTGAATGCGCGTTTTCAAGTGTTGAGGTAATTGAATTTCAGAAGTCGTAAACAACTAAGAGAACATGCATATCTAAAATCTAAGTGTGCCGTTTATATTACTAAGTATATAAGTTTATAACTAAACCTATGTGAACACAATTTTCACATACTATGCAGAGTCTTTCTCTAATACAATTTAACACTTCCGACACATCGGGTATACGTACACACTTGAAGATTTAAAACCTGGTTATGCACTTAATATCCCAACTTCCTCATGAGTACCATAAATTAGTCACACAAGAAACCAAATAGTAAAGTTATTCGGTAGCAATGAAAAGTAATTGGTTGGAAAGCCCCTTGAATTGTAAACAAATCAAACTTTTGAACGCTAATCCAAAGTGAAGTCACGATAATCAAGTTGTTAGCTTTGAGTGGTTGTTGGCTGGTTCCAATAAGTGGATTTTTTTAAATTTTATTCTTCTAAGCTCTTTAGTAAATTCGTTGAACTTTAATACTTACAAAAGTTAATTTACTTTATATTCAACAATCAATGTTGTTTCTATTGCATGCAGCAAAAAAACATTTAAAAATAAACGATACGAATTAAATTAACTTTTTCGCATTCTCTTTTACTTATTTTCACTTTGTCTACAAACTTAGTTTTACAAATGTTCAAAAAAAATAAATTTGAATAAATTCCAACCACCCATTGATAAAAATGCTAAATCATTTTCGATTACCATTGATTAAAGTAATCACACATACTTTCCCTATGCTGATTCCGCAGCAAAATCTTGAAAGATTTTTAATTTTTTTTGAAAATTAAAATATTTCTTAAAAAGCATAATTATTATCCTTGATTTTAATGCAATCAATAGTTCCTTATTGAAAACCAAAAACTTTGCGTTTTCTTAGGATTCTTGTTATAGATTGCTCTTGCTTCCGCCAAATACTGCTAGCTTTAAGATCATTTAGGGCAGTCCACACAAAGAGAAAGCTAATTTTACAGCGTATAGAGAAAATTATATTACCCCACCTGTTATTTCAGCAGTCGGAAAATAGATATATAAATATAAAAATAAAATAAATAATAATTTATTGTGGAACCGAAATATTTTTTTCAAATTTTGATTTTTCAAAAATTAATCCGGAAGTGAAATTATAATGCTCTGGAAAGCTTATTTAAAGGGGCCATAAAAGAAGGATAGTTAGGCAGAGCACTCAGTCTCAACTGTTACAGTCCGTGGGTCTGGGGGGTATGGAAGATCTCCCAACCAAAGACGAAATAATTGATGCAATATAATAATTTATTTATTATTAATTTATTGTTAATAAATTATTGTTATTATTTATTGTTAATAAATTAATAAGTACTAGCTGACCCGGCAGACGTTATCCAGCCCAAAAAGTTGACATTACATTACATGTGAAAGTTATGAGGAGGTCTGATTTTCTATAGTTTCTGCATACTTGGTTGCAGAATGTAATCATAATTTTTGCCTCTTTTGAATCTCTCCTTCTTTGCATGTGATATAACCCCCCCCCCCATATCCTTCTTTGAAAAGAACGAAGTGTTTTTCTATTAAGTCCAGAAGACATTTTGTGTTTTCTGTTATCAAAACTATTTAAAAACTGTAATTTTTATAAATTAATTATTCTGTAAATTGTTTTCATTGGGCTAAATAAAATAAATGAAGAAAATTTCGTAACTCGACTTTAGCTCGCCACGCCTACAAATAGTTCTGAATAGCATTTTACCTACCCCCCTTTTGCTCAAAAATGCTCCCTAACTGTTGATTTTGTGTTTCTCTGAATCTTAATTTGGAATAAATTTTGTATAATTTTGATATAAAAATTAGAATTTTGTTAAATTATAGTTATTTTTATGTTAAACCAGCTGGATACCCGACTTCGCCCGGGATCTCTTTTAAAATAAACGTACTCAAACGTTTTAGTCTTGATTCCCGTTACTCGTTTGTTTATGAAACGAAAAGGTTTAGTATGACTAAACCTTTTTAACCTTTTTATTGGAATTCATGATTATTATCGTTTTTAGCTAGGTTTATTAGGTTTGTGTGAATCTCGTTAATCTATTCATGCGCGTAATTTAATTTTATGAGATCTTGATCTCCTCTCAACATTTATATCATTTTCTTGCACTATAACCTTTCTTTGGAAACTTTCATTCTACAGAGTAAGTGCGCCATCTTTGGTTCAAATCGGTTCATATTAAGGTTTGTGTGGATCTCGTTAATATATTCATGCGCGTCATTTAATTTCTTTACATCTCGCTCTTTTCTCAACATTTTTAACATTGTCTTGCACTATAGCCTTTCCCAAGTTCTACTCAGTAAGTGCATCAAGTTTGGTTCAAATCGGTTAAAAGGTCTAAGAGTCCATAACATACGAACAAACAAACAAACATTCGTTTTTATACATAAAATTAATACAAATAAAGTACGAGTTCCTTTGTTTTCACGAATTATTAGCAACTAAAATTAACAGGTATTAGAATTTTGAGCTAAAGAATATACTTCGACTAGATATTAATTATATCCGTTTTGAGGGTCTGTAATAGTATACATTATTTTATTATAACAATTTATTATATTATATAACAATATTACAGTCAGTCGCCGTCACAAAGTAAAATAATTGCTTCCGCAGAATGCAGACATGTAGATAACAGACTGTTGCATACTTGACCACACGTCAGGTTAAAACACATATTTAAATACCGAGATTTTTCGGAATGTTAATAGTACAAACAATAACCGCAATGCAAGAAACCACTGTTTTAGATATTCTATGAATGTAAATATCACCACAAATTTCCAGATAAATGATTGAAAATCTCGTAAATCCATTCATGACGCCACTAATTTGAATTAAATGTTTGTACTAAGTTTAAAGCCCCTTGGAGCGTCAGAAGTAAAAAAACACCCAAAACATACCATTTTCGATTAGACCATTTGATATTTTAAAATAAATTTTAATATAATATCGATATATTAAATTATTATTCATAGATAGCTAGGTCAGTGATTGGTCATATGGAAACAATCCGTAATAATAATAAATTGTATAGACGGAAAATAGTTCGGGAGAATACTAAATGTTGGTTGGATCGATAGCTTTTTACTGTGAAGTTACAGTCCACTTACTATTGTCGTAATTAGGCGTACATTCTAAAGTAAAAGTGTATGGCTACTTATATTTTGTAGTGACTTTAATTTAATGGTACTTGAAATTTTCATTGTGATATTTGTTTGATCTCCACTTTAATGGGTGCAATATTTCTGCAATCAATCACAGTTTCAATTGTAATGGTTAATCGGTTATTATGGGTGTTTACATTTATGTATCAAAAGTTTACATTTGCGCATCGAATTTGAAGTGTCAATTATTGCAGTTTCGTTGTGCGCACGTCCAGTTAATTTCAACCCTCTGGTTAAAGGTGTATTCCAGAGGATGCTGAGAGTGCACTATGATGTTCTGTCTGAAATGGCAGAACACAATCGGAAAAAAACCGGAAGTATATCCAATAGCCGTATAGCCATAACTGATTTTGCCGAAAGCTAGCAAACACCCAAATTATATGAAGTAGGCAGTTAATTATAAGAAACTTGATTTTAAGTGGGTTCAAACGGCGCATTTAAGCGTATAAATCTGTGTGTATTTATTGCAGCAATTTTGTTAAAAGCGTCAGGCCATATTTTTTATTTTAATATTCAATGAAGTGCTGTATATTGAAAGGAATTATTCAAAAGAACTGAGAAAAATTACATTGTTTCTGAAATGGCAGTATTTTACAATAAAACTGTTTGATTTTGTGCTTTCACCTTATACGATTGTCTTAAATATCAATAAAGACGTTTTCTTCAATTTCAAGTTAAACAAAATCGTATACATACAAAGTGGGTCAATTTCCAAACAACAGAGATGTGCAAATAGCGTGCACATAAAATTTGCATTGGTGTAATAAAACTACATTGGAAAACCAATAATTTTAAAATAAACATTTTTGTGTTATTGAGTTTTGTTTGGATCCGCGTTAATTAAACAACAATACTAAACCCAGTGCCTTTGAAATTTTTTTTATGGAAATTCTACAAAAACTGCTGTACATTCTGATTTTATTTTAAAATCTATTTTATTATTTATATTTAATCTAATAATTTATTATATTGCACTTATGCAGCCTGAATCTTTTATCAGGCAGAGTTTTGGAATATTGAACAATGAGAGAGAAGATTGAATTTAAAAACTGGATTTGCCGCTTTTCTGAAAACCAATCATATTACACAATCATACAAAAAGTAGATGTAGCTGGATATGACAGTTTTCTAAATTTTCCCAACTGCAAGCACTACTGAAACGCGGTGAAGTGCAGTTTGGTCCTTTAACAAGTTGTAAGTAGAGATTATCATTTTCCTAGATGTTTTTTTTTGGTAAAAAAGTGAAGCAGGTCCTGGATTTTAAAGTTGTGTGGAAATCTATAATGAATGTAAATACAATTCAAAAACTTTGAGTGTTGTGAATTTTTGTTGGGTAAAACTAAGTTTATTTTAAGGCTAATCTGCTGTTCTTTGGAAACCCAATTGCACTTTTCCTGCAATGGAATTTCAAACTTAAATTGTGTTTTATTCAACACTACCATTTATCTTAAATTGGCACTTCTCTACCATTTACTATTCTATCTTTAACTCGTTTTCATTTTGAATAATATTCAAATAAATTGTACTTCATTCCGGGTTTATAAGATCGATAATTTTGACAATCGCCGAATACTCAGCTCAAAGAGTGTTTTCTGTTTGGGAAAAGAAACAAGTTTTAGGGTTTCACACCAAAATTTGTTTTATTTCCTCTGCATTTAAATGGAGTGACAATTATTTTGCAAATTTTGATTTGTTCAAGCGTTATAAATTTTCCACGAGGTATCGCGTTAGTATTTTCTCTTATCTAAAATTTAGTGAACACGGGCATGTGCTCCTGAGTGTCACCTACTCAAAACAGATACGAGACGACACTACATTACTTTGCTCCAGGAAAGCTGTAACATGTATGTTTGTTGATCTGTCTGCAATAATAATCCATTCTAAACAAGGATTCCACGAATAGTTTTTAACGTTTACTCTCAACTTTTCTTATTTTTTTGCCAAACTTCTACTTCAGTTTTTCACTTTTAATACGAAAAATTATATTTATTAAATTTTAAAATAAGCAGGTTAAACCAAAAAATTTGGGTTAACCAATTATAATTCATAAAAACAGCCTTTTATCGAATTTCATTGGTTAACCCAAACTTTTTGGTTTAACCAGCAAATGAACAACTAGACTTAACTAAACTTTTTTAACCTTTACATTAGGTTTATGGGAATCTCGTTAATCCTTTTATGCGCGTCACCATGTTTGTGAGATCTCGCAAACCTCACAGCCCTTTATGCATTTTCTTACACTATAACCTTTCCGAAGTTCTACTAAGTAAGTGCGCCACGTTTGGTTCAAATCGATTAAAGGGTTTAAGAGTGCATAACATACAAACAAACAAACAAGATTACCCAATCTGTTTTTCAACTAGGAAAATTTTAATTAACCGAAAATTGAATTTGTTAAGCGATTATCTAACTGAAAGTAACACAATTTAAGACGTCATCGTAAGGACATAACTCAATAGTCGACCTAAAGTTAATGCTATCATCTGAAGCCTGTAATACAGTTTGCAATTATCCGGGGAAATTGAGAATCTTATCTGTTTCATTATGGAAGTGATATTATTCAAAATAAGCGACCAACCGTTAAAAAGGAGACTTTCTTGCAGCTAGCAGACTAAACGATAATGACTGAAATTGAAATATATAAATTAGTGCAATTCTAAAGGCAAGTTTAATTGCATCAAATAATCCAGAAATCTCTCCCGAGTGCAAGAATTTCCAATTAATTACGATTTGTTTTCAAAGTTTCCAAATGGCATAATTAGAAATTCAGAAGTTTTTTCATACATTCCTGCTTTCTTACGAAAGTGCAATATTTTCTGTAATATCACATCTATTTTGTTTTGAAAAGCAAAATATATCAATGACAATATCAGGAAAAGCATAGCATTTTGTGCTTTTATAAAATTGAATCTGAAGTGCGCTTTCTACTACAAAGATATATCAATATGCGAAGTGACGAGACTTATTCAAAGGTTTTGATTTTATACATGCCTACGCTCCTACAATGCACACAAATTCAAAAAATTTAGTGTTGCGAAAGTTTATTGATCAAACACTAATTTTATGTTACGCTTAATAATATATTACTTTCGAATATAAGAAAAAGTTATAATAGAACTCCCACGTACGGACTTTCCTTCAATAATTTAATAAAATAAAATAAAACAATCTAATGAAGTGGTATAACTCAATTTTAAAATTGAATCCAGACACTTTTTTTAGAAATTTCATATTATATTTTCTCAAGCTTCTATTTTTCATTTTTGCATAAACAAGTTTTAGAAAAAAGTACAAATGTTTGCTTCCAAACGAAAGTGTGTTTAACAAAATATATTATTAAAATAACAAACAACCAGATGTTCACTTTGCGAAAACCTTTTCTGGAAATTTCTCGAACAAGAAATGATTTTACAAAACTAAAGATTACTTACTGACCATCGGTGCAGTCCACATACATGCCCTAACCAAACCAGGTGCAGTGGAAGCCTTTTGCTCTTGCTAAACCAGATATGTAAACGGTCGTCCGTAAGGAATGTCCATATTTATGGGGTATAAAGGGGGGAGGGTTAAGTCGTATGTGACGTCAGCACTTCTCACAAGTATCATTTTATATTAATTGTTCATCCAATTTTAGAGAAACAATGAAGTCTTTCATTTGTGACCATCGAACGTCATTTGAGTCCGATATTTGCAATTAAACCTAGCAGAAATTTGAAAATTTATGTATGTATTATGTCATAATACAATAAAAAATTATTTGAGTGTGTTTATTTTAAATTTTTTTAGTTGGAAATAAAAGAAACTTCTAATTACACATCACATAACCAACGGTTACGCTGGTAGCAGCGGTGGGATTAGAGTGTACTTTTGGTTCAATAGTCATACCATAATTACTTTCTTAAGTTTGATTAAATTTTATGAACTTTGTTTATTATCAATCTAGTTAATATGTAAACACGAGTCTGGTATTTGCTATCTTTAAACGTAATATACCCTACTGTAATTTCTGTTTTCAAATTGTTATTTGTACGACCTTACTTTTTACATAGTACGAGTACATAAGTCTGCCTAGTTATAATTAATGTTTTGACTGGAACATTAGTTTGTTTTAGATTTGCTCTCAGATCGGATTTTTTTACCAAAGATTTTATTATTATCCTTTTTATACAAAAACAAAAGTAATTGAAATGAAGTCCAATGCTTGCTTCTTTGTAAAGCAAAGTGCTTTTTCAAGTAAATTGCTTAAAATTTAAAGTAATTTTGTCTAAATTCTAAAAATGTTTGACTTAATAAATATTACTTTCTCTGCCGCCAACGGAAAGAAAAAAATTAAAACTGAAAATTAATCGATTAATCAAATTACAATCGGTTAGACGAGAAAAAAAATCTGTTAAATGGTCTAGGACATTTTAAGGATTTGTGCAAAAAATATGTTCCCATTCCATAAGCTACAATATTGCTGTTGTAATTTTGGTTATCCCTGTTTAGATTTGTAAATATTCACGATTTTATGCAAAACCATCTCTAAATCGGGGTGAAAGGCAGGGGACATGAATGTAATTGGATTAGAATTTACAAACAGTTATGAGTTAATTTTAATTGAACTACAAAAACGTAGAGCTTTTCATTACAGTTCGTCCTGGATTGTAAATTTACGATAAGCAATTATTAATAGTTTATTGTAATATGAGTGCGTAAAGTAGATACTTTTTATAAATATCATCGTTGTGCGGAATTGCAGTCTGAAATTTGTGATTTTAGTTTACTTTGTTACGAAAAGTTTGCATATTTAATCCGATGATGTTTTAATAATTAATTTAAAATTTAAAAATTAAATTATTTTATAAGTTGAGGAACTGGAAGTTGTTAATGTAAAATCACAATTAAAATTTTAAATATCAAAGCCCTGAATAGTTTTAAAAGGAATTTTTGCATAAGGAAAATATTAATCTTGGCTACACTTGAGACTTTCACAAAAAAACACGTAAAAATGCTTTTTGTTAAACTGGAAGTCGTGTGGTTACAAATTTTACTACACAGCAACCTGTCAATCTGAAAAATGTAAGATGGAAAACGTGCTGAGTGAAGTTAAAAAAAAAGGTTTCCTAAATGGAATAAAAACTCCGTTTACTTAAAAATGTGCCACATGAAAGCACAAAGTAAGTCTCCAAGTTTTTAATTAAACTATAAAATTTAAGCTTGAACTACACCAATATCAGCACCACGGGTTCGCATTAACTTAAAGAGATGAAAGTTGCATGTATTTTCGAGTTTGAAATTTTAAAGATTTTAAGAAAATTTAGATGTTTAGGAACCACTGCGTTAAAGGTTTGAATTAGCGGTTGTTGACAATCAAATTATGTAATAAAGTGTCCAATTAAATGTCACACAACTTCACATTTGATGCCTTTGGGTAATTTTAGGGATATTTACACGGATTTCTCATTTAGCTATTTGTTTAACTTAATTTAACACAAATTTTGAATTAAAATATAATAATCAATACGAAGACAACCTCAACTGCGTTAATCATAATTTAGCAACAAAATTTTAAGCAGTTTTGTAATTTCAATTTTCAGAAGATAACATAATAAACAGTAGCTTTAGCATATAAATTTAAATTATCACAAAAAAATTTTCTAGGCGGTCTTGTTTAGAAAAACATTTTCCAGCAAACGCTGTAAGGAACATCAGAAGAAACAAATTTTCCTTAATACATTTTCTAATATAAAATACTCGCTCACGTCATTTGCGGTTGGCCGATTTCCACCATTAATGTATTCTATATTAGTTTTTTTAAATAATATATACTTATATGGAAAATTTTATGCTAAACATTTTACAAAAATACGGTTTAATAACGACGACTTAGTTGCGTTGAATTTCCAAGTCGATTTTCCATTGTGGAGCAGTAGAAGCTTTTCATGCTCATTTTAAAAACAGCTCAACGGATTGATTTAAAATTTTCTGTATTTTCCAAAAAACTACTTAAAAAAGTAGTTAAAAAAAATGATTTATTTGTTTCAATTAAATATATTCTTGTATTTGAAGAAATTTAAATATATCTAATTTATTTGAAACAAATAAATTTTATTCTAGATATAATTAATTTATAATAATGTAGGTTATTCCTACAGGAAAAATACATTGGCAACATTTTATAAGGCAGCATAAATGTATTGCTGATTTCGACGACCAAGAAATTTTTATGTCAATTGAAGTCGAGTTGCTTCTTAACATATTGAAATTTCGTTTCCCGTCTGTCTTGCTTGTTAGGAAAATTTGTCTCGCAGCAACAAGCTTATAGAGTGACTCTTATTGATTTTTCACTATTTTTATTTTGCAAACAAGATCAATTTATTCATAATTTTTTTATGCAGATGTCTATTGAAAGCTGATAAAGTGAGCTTTGTCTACTTCTTCTTGGTCGATTTTTATAAATTGAGACTAAGTTTTTCTAAAAATTTAATTATAACTCCAATTTCAATACATCTCATATCATCAATAAAAAAAAAAATAGTTTACATGACTGTAGTAGTGCCCAAATTGCGAATTTTATAACCACAAAGAAAAGGAATAGAGAAGCTTTCTGAAAGTTATCCACAGCTTCCTTTGCTATTTTCAATAGAACAGCAGTGAAATTGAATCTAATTTAAAAAATGATTTCCTATGCATTTTCGCTGAAAATTTTTAATAAAATTTATTTCTAAAAATCATAAGAATTTCGATTTTGCCACCAATTTAAAAAATTATTAGCGTAAGAAATTCGAAGAAGTTATCTCAAGTGTAACTTAATACAAAGTGAAAACTTGATTTCCTCTTTATTAGCTTATCTCTTCTTCTCCATGTTTTGTAATGCATCGTGACTCTTTTGGTGCGGAGTATTTTGAAATTTAAAATAAAAAACCATAATAAATTGTGACAACGAATTTTTGATATCGATTTCAAAGTTTCGATAACAAAGTTTCGGGACATAAACTACTCTATTTTCAAGTTTGCACTATTTAATTATTTTTATTTAATTATCTTTTATATAGGAAATAAAAGGAAACCATTAGAAATACGTTCGCTGGAGATTGAATTCTGAATTCCGATTTGTTTCATTTTCATTTCCATTCATTGTTTTCTGTTTGTTTAGTTACATATTTGCCGGTAGCTGACTTTAGGATTCTTCTTCATGATGCTGATGTAATCTAACAAATTATTCATCTGAATTTTCCTCGTTTTCTCTACATAACGGCTATTCGGGAAACAAAAAAGTAAACCAAGTAGTAATTTCAATTGTTTCTCAATGGTTCAGCTTTAACGGTGAGCGAGAGTCGTGGTTGTTTTCTCGTTTGTTCAACTTATACTAAAACATGAACAGGTGGATCAGATCTAAATTCCATCTATGGGACAAGACAAACATTGAACATTTAACGTAAAGCAAGTATCAAATAGAACACTAGAGTTGAAGAGTTGGAGACGGAAAAGCAACCTTACTAAAACAAAATGTAGCAATTCTCTCAAAGAGAAATCCATGACCAAATTCACTGTGCATCCAAACGGAATTTTAGCAAACAGTTCCAAATTGTCATCAAACTAAACAGCACACCTACTTCAGTTCTCTGATGTTTCATGGAGTTGGGTGTACTATCTACTTTGGATGTTCTCAGCTTAGCACTTTCGATTGATCTCTGAACTGATGTTTTTGTTAAGATGCATATATTTGAGTGTACATTAATACTGTCAAGACGTATTATTATCTTTCAGGTTATTATTACGAAAACTGAAACCCTTCGTTAGCAATACTTGTGCGGAATCGACACTAAACTGTGCATTGGAAACTATCCTCAACGTTAGGATGAGTAGAGTATGCACACATTCATAATTTTGATAAAAAAATTCATAATTTTAGCGCCAATGAACAAATTTCATCATATTGATAAAAAATTCGTAGTATTTCCGTAACATTCGGCGCAAACTTGATGAATTTTTCATTAATTGATTTTTTTAGTGAATATAAACTGATTAGCAATCCATTATTCGGCAATTTAAATTCTAAAGAATTCTTATCGATTCTGATACGATTATTGAACAGGGTCACCCACACATTCCCCAATCCGTGAAGGCCTACATGTTATAATTTTTTTGTCAAAAAGTCAGGTTGATTGCCTTACAGTGGACAGAAAAGTCTGAAGATGACGAGGACCTGCAGGTTTAGATATTCCGTTCATTTAATCCAAGGAATCAAAATAATTGACGCATGTGATCGTTAAATTTTTCGTTTCAAGATATTAAAATTAAAATGAAAGGGACCTTACGAATTTAATAGCATTTGACAATCTTCTGACCGAAGCAGTGCAACTGACTTCTGACAGTGTAAATGTAAGTTTTGTTTTTTAGTTTTAAATACTTTAGCAAGTTTTTGATATTTTTGACAATTTATATTTATTATTGATACTATTCATAAGGATATTGATCAAAAAAGCTATTGAAAAAATGAAACAAGGGGTATTCTTTAACTTGGCTTAGATGATTCTGTAAATTATTACCATAGCAAGATAGCGTTTTTAATTTTATTTCTTTTTTTTTCACAAGATCAAAAAGTTAGATAGATATTATGCAAAGCATTCCAATTTATATCTAATTGAATTTAAATTCTAGTAAAATAAGAAACAATGCAAATTTGCAAATTTGCAATATTAACATAACACCTCCGTCACTTGAAGAGAAATTTCTCGTAAAAATCTTGAATTTCCGAATAACTGCATCTAAAAGGGAGGTTAAAGACAAACGACATGATTTATAATCATTAATGGAGTTAAAAAGAATTATTAATTTGGTTAATTACCTTGAAATTAATATTTCTTTAATTATAATTTTAATTATAAAATTCGAAATTTTGATATTTGGTAAAGATTATTAATACAGATTATATTATATATTTAGTAAGCTTTATTTTCGGGGGGGGGGGGGGGGGAGCTTACAGATTTACCATCGTTCTAATAGTTCTGCGACAGTTTGAGTTGTAGAGTATTTAAAAAAATGTATAACAAAATTTATATGTTCAATTTTACGTGCCATAAGTACTTAAAGTCATAAATTTTGGATTTTTAATTATTATGATATTTAGGAGTTCCAAATCACGTCCACTCTTAATTTCTCAGGATCAATTGCGTAGCTAACAGTTAAACTAAGGATCAAGCTAGGTGATCAAATGTATTTTTCAACAATATTTCAGGGTTACCCGGGGGCAGTCTTTTCATCACATTACCTCTTTGTTTAATTACATGCAGAAAACACTTAGTTGGATTGTTTCTGATGTTTCGCGATATTATGCCCACATAAATAATTTTTTCAGTGTAGTTACTGGGAGCTAGTACTTAAAATGTACGAGAAATGAAAGTTTTCACTTCTTTGCAAATTCAATTATTTCTTTGCGATTGAAAATTATTTAGTTTACAAACTAAAACTTATTTTATATTGATACCTACTAGATTTTCGATCCAGTATTTGCCAATGTAAATATAGTTTACCAATACAAATATTCAGATTACTGTAAATAATTGTAATTTAAATTGAAATATCTGTCCAAAATAATTATTTTATGAATTTCGATCTATTACAACCGCAGTTATACAGTAAGATCGAAAAGTTGGGAACAAATTCAAAAATAGTTTTTAAGTTGTAACAGTAATTTTTTTAAATGGCAACCATTATTTTTATTTACAGATAAAACTTGTGTTTTTACATTTTTTACTGAGAAAATTGTACTCTATTCAAATCCGTAAAAAATTAAGGTTGCCATTTAAAAAAATTTGAAAAATATTGTCGCAGCTGAAAAATTCATCTAAAAATTTTTATCGGATTTATTCCGAACTTTACGAGCTCACTGTGTAATGAATGTAATACAGTCTGGCGTCTATAATATGAACCTTTATAACCATCCACCCATAAATCATACTGCTTTGCGATAAAGCTTTGATACATACCACCAATAATGTAATTAGTTGTAACAACTTTAGCAATTTGGCTTTCATAATCTTAAATTGATTTTGTGATATCTGTCGAAATTTTATTTGATGGCTTAATTGAAAAAATGTTTTCGGTGTAAAACATAATATTTTGCAACGATTGAGGCTTTGTCGATGCACAGCTAAGAAAAAAAATAAAAAAATCGGAGTTTCTTTTACGGTAATGTTGGGGTAAGTGTTTGATATTTGACGGATGTTTATAAGTCAAACCCAAACTGGTAGTCTTCGTAAAAAGCCTTTGCGTGCTTCCTTTAGTAGTTAATTGAATTGCTTGGTCGTTTTTAAGAACCTCTTGTATAAATAAAAATTCCTCTCTTACTGTAATTATTGATGAAAGGATTCCTTTTCATTTCTGTGGGTAAACCAGCGTTTGCATTTGTATTTTTAACATTTTACGGAATCAAAAATTTTGGAAACCGAAATGAATTACTTTATTGTTAGTGAAGGGATAAAAGTTTTAAAACTGGGAATACTCGTTTAGAACAGGAAATTAAAATGGCAAAGTTTAGGTAATTCAAGTTTTCTTTCATCCTGTAAATTTCTTCTAGACGTACAAGGTTTAATTAATCGCAAATTAAAAATTTTATTTACATTTTAATAAAAAAAAGTAATTAATGAAAAATTTATATTACATAGGTAGAGTAATTTCCGTTTTCAAACGATTAAAAAAATGAAAACTTACTTTTTTTGCAGGAAAATTTAAATTTATGTTCAATTTCTTTTTCACTTGCAATAGTCATACGGAGGGGTGATGATTCATGAAACGATAAATAGTAAAATAGTTTAGGAAGATGACAAAGCAAATTGATTGTAATGTAAATGCAGTCAAGTTTTGTACCAACATTTTGCTTTAGTTGAATGATTAGACGCCTTTCCTAACGTTTGCTCGGGTCCGGGGAGGATTTCTGAACAATTTATTCCCTCGGCAGTTCACCCTTGTTTCCACTTTCGATATCATTATAGCGGAATGTGGTTGTAATATATTCTGTGTGTAGTAGGATCTTATCAACATATGCAATGGCCCATGAAGGTTCATAAATCATTTTTTTAATCAATCTTGGCAATCATCACATTTTATAATTAAAATATAACTTGGAATATGCTTAGCATATTCGAAACCCAAAAAAGTCTGCAAGACAAAAAAGTTTTTACCGATAACAATTTATCCTAAACGCAAATCTCACATGTACGTGCCATAAAATGCTACCTCACGCTGTCCACAAATAGGAATAGGGCTAAAAACGGAAATAAAATGACCGGCTTTGAAAACTTTCGTTTTTATTCAAAAAGTATTTTTAACTTTTTTAAATATTTCCATTCTATAATTTTACGTCCAAAATTTCATCCGTCGATAAATTTTGAAACCCACTTTTCAAAAAAATCTCAAATTTCAAAATAAATTGCAACTGGAATATCAAGTCAAAGTAAGGTATTTTAACGTAAACGAAATACATTTTATACAAAATTCAGATTTTGTCCTCGAATTTGCATTTGAAGCTTCTTTAAATAAAAATAAGGATTGAAGTTTTTATACGATTTTTACGTTGCAACTACCCCACTTGTTTTGAATATTTGCAAATGTATTACACTAAAAAAAATTAAATCGGATATTCCTTATAAATTCATGAAAAATCCCCCTATTTTTATTGTTTCACTAGATTGCGCAACGCTCGACAAAAATAGCAAAATTTTTATAGTTTTTGATAAACTTGTGTTTAACTAAAATATGTACGCGTCAAATGATAAACTAAATTTATACTTACATGTTTATGTGTTAAAATTGTGACATTAATCTAACCGCACGCTTTGAAAAAACACGCAATGCCTGATTTTCATATAGGTCAAACACAAGATAATAATTACCTGAACAAAAAAAAAGTTAACAATTTTCAAAGCCTTCATTCTACATTATTTTCCCTACATTTTCTAAAATAACCAGAAAGTTGGGTTATAATTTCAATTTGGGATTCCCCTAGGTTTAAAACTCAAAGCAAGAAATTGCACTTTCACAACTGGTCTGCAATTCTGCTCTTTAAAACAAAGAGAATTTTAAATTTTAAATATGGTTTTCAACCTATTATAAAATAGCATATCATAAATGCCGAGTACCGAATCAATGCAGAGTGAAGCTTGGCTGATATACTAAACAAAAATTTTCATTCCAGAAGTTCAATAAGTCGAAAATGGTCCAAATCTTCCAATATAATATAATCTGACAAGATTTAACTGAAAAGCAAAATGTAATGAAATAGAAATCTTTTAGCTGTAAAATTACACAACCAGGTTCCTGCAACACAAGCAAAATAACTCGAAGTCATCTTTTACTTAAACCTGCAGATGTTATATTATAAATATTTACAAACATATACAATATATTATTTCATGATAAAATGAATATTAAACTGAACTTTCATAAACTAATTATAGTAGTTGACGTTGTCGACTCATATGCATATATATGCGCTGTAGCGAATATATTATTATGTTGTATCATGTTGATTGTAAATTTTCTGAACAAAACTTCTCTTTACAAGTTTCAAGCTGGCTGAAAATCTTCTTGAAAGATTTTTTTCTCTATGTTCCTAACTAAGGCATAACTTTAATCTCATGTCAGCTTAGGAATCAATCCCCTCCATCAGATATTTACCCTGCATTTTATTATAGTCCACCTCCACTTACGATTATTTATTTAAAAATATGCGTATTTCCCTATTGAAAACCCGATTTTAAGAAGAATTTGAAATTGTATTATAATTTGTGTGCAACCTGCTGTATGTATGTAGCTGTAAAAGCCCGAATCACAGTGTACACTGACCGCCAGTTTAGGCAGTATTAGTAGTAAGTTGTAGTATCGGAAGTATTAGGCAGTATTTGGAATTTAGTGTCCGACACGAAACGAACGCAAGTTTCGACCGACCCAAAATTTTTGCCGAAACTGATACCTTCGTCGAAACAGCATTTTTGGCTGAACAACAGTAAGTTGTAATAATGGTCGAGATGTATTCCTTCAAGTAGATTCAGAATTACCTAATACTGAATAAGTAATACTGCTTAATACTACCAGTTACTACTAATACTGACACTTACTGCTGATACTGCCACTTACAATTGATCCTAGGTATCCTGCTATTAACTGACTTTCGCTACCTGGTACTGCCTATACTGCTTAAGACTGCCTTTTACTGCTGATATTGACTAATACTGCTATTTACTGCCATTACTACCTGATAGTTAAACCGGCAATATTATAAACATAATAATACCCCTAATCTGTTTTTTCGATTTTTCTACCAAATTATTACCAACTTTATAAATTAAAAATTAATATTTGGTGGTGACGAATATGGTGGATTAACTATTTTGGATCTGTTTATCCACTCAATGAAAAACAGCCTTAATTTGTGTGTGTATGTGTCCGTAACTCTCAGGAACGCTTCTCATTGGTCCTCATGCAACGAATGTTACGCCATCTGTCGTGTAATCTGTTTGTTAGCATATTCACAGCTACAAAGACGTGATTGACCATTTAATATGTTTTATTACTTATATAAGGAAAGATTTGGTTTGATAAAAATATATTACAAAACCAGATTAACCTGGTTGTGCGGCCTAAAGGCCGCACTCTGCCGTCACGTCCAGCTTAGATATTGATGTGGTTGTTCAGCCTCACTGATGTACTTATTAGAGTTTACTAATATGCTAAGGTTACACTACACTACACTACACTGAAAAAAAAAATCATATTGCTGAAAAATTCATCATTTTTCAGGCGATGTAAAAAATTCATCAAATTGATGAACAAAATTCATCACAATAAAGAGTTTTTCATCAATATGATGAATTTTTTTATCTAGGCTGAATTGTTGTAGGCATTGTTATAGGCAAGGCCGTATTTAGGGGGGGTTCGACCCCCCCCAAAATTATTTATCAATTATTAAAATTCAGGAAGTCCGACTGCAATTGTAAAAAAATCAGAAAAAACCAAGAAGATCTTCAAAACAAAAACATTACATTTAGCAAAGTTTTCATTATTTTTGAATTTCCGTGTGTCGTTTTTGTGATTTTATGACGTGACGTCATAACGACGTTTATCGTTATCAGTCATAAGTGTCGACTATCTTTGCAAATCTTTGTTAAATCTCCAGGAGCATGGAAATCAAAAATTTATCTGTGAATCAGATGTTTACTGAAGTAAACTCAACACAAACACGGATAGAAATTTCAATCTACTTTGAGTTCATACGAAATTACAAACTGAGCATTATCGCAGTCACGCAAAGATGAACAAAAATGGACATTACTTTATAGTACAAATTGAAGTACAATTGGTAATACAATGTCACGGTGAAATGTGTATTTTTTTGGAACAGCTGTATTGATTATTTTGATACTCTTGACGAGTGTTCTCTTGTGAAATACCTGACGATATCTCGATGGATATTTAACTATTTAATTAGTTAAATTGGTTTGCTCTGAAACGATTCGCGCAGAATCATCTTCGCACCGAATCGTTTTCGCGCTGAATCGTATTCCCGCTGAATCGTATTCCCGCCGAATCGTATTCCCGCCGAATCGTCTTCACGCCGAATCGTTTTCGCGCCGAGTCGTCTTTGTGCTGAATCGTCTTCGTACGGAACGGTTTTCGCACCGAAACGTCGTAGATCGAGTAAAACTGGATTGTGTTGGCTTCCGGATATTATTTTCTTCATGTCGATATGGGGTAGTTTTCTGCGTCGATCGAATTGATGGGAGATTGAAAACGGTTGTTCATGGTACATGATCCATTGTCGACATATTTAGTTCCATGTGAGTTTCAATAAAGAAAAAATATGGAATTACAACAATATTGATGGATCGCTGTTAAAATGTGGCAATTAAATTGAGTTTACCCGATGTAAGAAGTGTAATAATCTGTTTTAGATTTAAAAAATAAAATAAAATTTAAAAAAAAAATTAAAAATAATGATTTGAGAGAGAGGTTGAGGTTGAGATAAATCTGAGTTTTACAAAGACATGATAAATTAACAAAAATTTTTGTGAAAACGCGATACTATTTGCTGCAAAGTCTCAATATTTACGAAATTCATAATATCGAAATTTAATTAATTTTTTTATTATAACTAAAGTTTGAATGAAAATATTAATTACAGTTGTGAAATGTATACAAACTTTTATTTGATGAAAATTTAATTAATTTTCATTTAGACAAGTTAAACGAAAGCGAAAATTTAAGTTATTTATTTTAACAATAAGAGCGTTGTTGATGAAAAGAAGAAAATATTCGATTTATAGGGGTTAAGTCCCATATTTATATATCTGACATTAAGAGGGTTGTTTTTATAACAATCCTCGCTTTTTAATCAAAATAACAATGACCGATTTAATTGGTATTTTTTAATACTGCTCAATGGAATTTCATTGAATTTGTTAGTAAGTTGAATGCGATTGAGAGTAAATTATTATTTAAAGGGGTGTAATTCGTCTTAAGTAGTTATATTGGGTTGAATATTGAATATACTGGATCTCGTTTAATGTAACTTAGCTACTTTCAAATTGAAATGTTCCAACAGCTGATGTTTTATTTATGTCATGGGGTCGACAAGCAAAATCTCGCTGGGAAATCTATTGAACAAAAAACTACAGGGAGGATTTAATTTCAGTTTTATTTCGTTTCTTTTTTTATTGACGTAGGCTCCCGCCTGACTGGTTTTGAAATGTAATTTTGTTTTGAATTAAAAATTATATCGGAAGCAGTAATGGCTTTACTTTTATAAAATTCTTGAGCCATTAAATTGCAAATTAAATTTTTTCCTTTAATTGTTTTGCGGAATATGTGATTCAAAGCGAATACGTGTTAAGAGGGTTGGTTGAGTAAGATTTATAATATCGGGAGCGACGCTGCTTATCCTGCTAAATCGAATAAAAGGAAATTTGAAATTTTTGAAAGTAATATGTTAAAGGGCGTTACATACATCGACTTATTTACGAGGGTCGGATAGTCGCAAACTCCCCTCATATTGAACTTTTTTCGTGTTCTGCACAAAAGATTATTAATTTGACTTAACCCTTGCAATTTTTGCTCGAAATGCAGGAGTGTGAATCCCCGACTTTTCAAGAAGTAAAAGGTATTTTTCTAGGTTTACCGGTGAACGGAACCGGTACTAATGCGAAGCTATTTCCGACTTAAAGATCGTAGTCTTTTGTGAAACAACAGCTTTGTGCTTTTGTCCGGATATGAATTAAATCCTTTGTTTTCTCAACATTTACCCTTAAAGCAGCAAAAGCTCCATAAGTGTCACGCAATGTGTCGGTGCTTTGTCGTCGATAAAATAGATTAATCACTTGGAAGCGACATCTGATGTTATTTTATTGTTTTAGTATCCTCCACGTCAAATTCCGGACGTAGCTCCTTTTTTTCGCACTCATACTCAGAAATATTTGATCACGGTTTTTGTTTGATAAATTGTTTGTTTTTAATTACGCTCTCGACACAAACTTGATATTTTTATTTTGCCTTATTACCATACAATTTCTCTTCATCGATAAGTTTGTTTTAGTTTGAAATATAAACATTTCTACACAAATTATTTGTTATTGTTTCCATAACCCAAATCAAAAGTTAAACTAAAAAATTGCATGTTTTATTTATTGCTTTAAAAGCAGCTACCGTTTTAAATTTTAATAAACGGCTCCATAATTCATCATAAAATTCAAAAATATGCTATTATTCAACGATAATTATCATTCAGTAATAATTTCAGTACATCACTGATATCATAAATTACCATTATTTTACTATAATAAATTATTTTAATGGCAATATTTCTTAAAAAATTTAAATTTATTAAAAACATAACATTAGGTTATTTTAGAGATTGTCGGGTAGCTAAGCTAAGATATGGGTGATGTTTTGGAAAATTACACCTAAGCTGTAGTTGTGCGAAAAATTTTAAATAACAGGAAAAGTTAAACGCGTTAGGGTGAAAACCTAAAAAGGTGGCGTGAAATTGGGTTATTTTCTATAGAACGGATTTCAACCATACCCTGCAGTTAACAAAATTTAAACTGCCATTATTTAATAAAATAAGATGAAGATATTAAATTGCAATATTTTGAAAGCTGTAATTCTAAATCTCTTTATGGTACATTTTCAAATTTTTTTATAAAAGTTAACGACAACAGCACTACTCGTCAGATTTTAGTTTATTAATTTTTTTTATTTAATTGTAAGAATGAAATTATTATTAAAAATCATATATAATCATATCATTTTCTGTACATAAATGCTGAAACATTTCCCTATAAAGTTTAGACCCCTAAGAAGAGACAGTTTTCGTCGCAAGTTGTTTTTAGAATAAACTGTCCCGAAAAGCACTCGAAACTAGCATATGACATAAGAATTAATTAATCAACTAATGAACAAATCGAAACAAAATCTTTTAACGAGTGGGGGTGCTTGAAGATCCCTTGACAATCCATGGGTGGGGCTAACCTGATTGGAACAGTCAATCAAATAATCGCATTGCGTTTTTGGACTTTTTTACTTTAATTTTTTAATGATCTATAAAATTTAATATTTATATTGTAATTTAGGCATTTAACTACTATAATTTAAAGCTGATCGTTAACAGTTTAATGGTGATACAATATGCTTATTAACCAAATATTTACTAAAAATTGATTGCTAGGCTGCCCACAGATGGTGCTTGTAACCCTGGTTGTTTCTTGTTAATGGTAGCACTTACTCATCAACCCAGGGGGACCGACGGCTTAACGTGCCCTCCGAAGCACGGAGATAATCATAAGAAATCCGGATTGAAACAGAGTTCCTAGCGTTAGCAGTTCTCTGCGTTTCGTATATTGTTAAGGATATCTTTGCCAAATAAAATAAAAGATTGATATCTCATGAAACCGTCAATCCCGTTAGTGCATCCTATATCTACAAGGAAGAGGATATGAGCGAATTTAATATTCTGCGCTTCCCACAGACGATAAAGTATTAAGTGTTATGATTTTATAAATGAGTTTATTTAAGCAATAAGCAACGGAGTTAAGAACTCCGCTAGTCGGCGCCAAGTCTAACACAGACATCGCATTATCAAAATTAGATACAAATTACAAAATAAATTTTTTTAAAGAAGTTAATTTTAAAACTTCATTCCCCCTCGAAAATTACCTACTCCTACACTCAGAGAAATAAGAAATAATTTAAAATTTTTTATTATATTTTGGTTAGTCCTCAGATAAGCCCTATCTGGCTTATCAATCTCTCCAGATTTTTGTCAAAATTATATTTTTTGTCAATCTAAAAAAAAAGGTATTCCAAACTTTTAATAGTTAAAAAATTATTTAGTTGAAATTTGAATAGCTCAGCTTGACATACGCGATAGAGCCAATAAATATATTTGTTTAAGTTCTATTAGGTATTTCTGCGGGCGCCACTTCCATTGATGAAAGAATTTAAGCGGGCACAAAGTAGAAACCGGAAATTTGGCAATTTACATTAAGTTATTCATTATTTAAGTATAATAATTTGATATAACCAGTAACTTTGTGTAAAAGTAGCTTCAGAAAAAAATTCTAAATATAAATTTATGTTATTTAACATCTAATTAGCAAAGCTAATACAATAATATTTTATCTTGTATTTTAGCTAAATGTTAGGTTTAAAGCTTCTCGAAAGTATATGATACATTAAGTTAATAAGTAAAACATAAACAGTATGTAAAACAAAGTATAAAACAATAAACTAGGTTGACTAACTAACTTGGCACAATGGAAAACCATGCAAATAAACTTTCCTGTTAGGTAATACGGTTTTCAATTTAACTAAGAGAATTGAAAGGCGGCGTAAACAATGAAACAAAAACTGCCATAATTATCAAGCCGACATGAAATAGGTGGAGTAATTATTTAATTATAACATTAGAGTTGAAGCGACTTCCTAGAAAATCATCTTTGAATACGTCCTAATTTTAACTTAGAATTGAATTTTCGGTGCTCCTTTTGTTAGCACACTCGAGAAAGGTGTATGTTTAAAGGTAAAGAAAAAGAGCTTATTGCAACTCAAAACATTTCTTTGAAGGTTTGCCAATAAGAAAAACGATATTGAGATTCTTTTCTCTTTGACAAGGACTAATAGAAAATTTTAAATTTGTTATTAAACTTAATAACGCGCTTGTAAAATTTAATTTAAATTTTTTGCAATTTTAAGTACCTACTAAGCTAAACGAAAACTTTGTTTTTCTTTACTTAAATTGCTTCTTTATTTATTTTCAAAACACTTTTCAGCCAATACCTCCCAGCTTAGTTCAAAAATTCAAAATTGTTTTATATGTTTACAATTGAAAATTTTAACCGGTATCAAAATTTTTTATCCCATTTTCATTTTTATTACTTTTTAACTTATGAAAGTTACGAATACAAATCTACATACTACATATTATTATCTGTATTAAAAAAACCAAGAACTTTTGCGATGGTAAAAACTAAAATTATTTCGTTGTAAAAATCGGACTATTTTATATCACCTGTGGGGATGATATCATTTTTATCTCTGCAACTAGAGAAACTTTTAAAATATTGTTCAACATTTATAAAATTGCAAAAAACGAATACACCTCGCAATCTTTTTATGTTGCTTTATTGCCTAAAAAGTGCCGTAATAAAAATTTCAGAACTGTTTTCCCGAATCTGATAACAAAAACTTATTTTTTATTTAAAGGGGAGTTTTATTAGTAGGGAAATAATTTTTGCAACTCATCACACAATAAGAGCCATTTTGAGAAATTTTATTGCATTATTCTTATATTTCTTAGCCTTCAGCTTTCATTGCCTTATCGAAATTCAAATTTAGAGCTCATTGTCCGCATCTAAAACCTCCCACGCAGCGCCAATATTGTATTTAACAACCCAAAACAATTAACATTGTTCATTTATTGTAGGATTTTAACATTGTTAAAATAATAATGCACCTATTCACCATTCGCTCAGGTTAACTCATACCGGTTTCACAAAAGCAAGTAAAAATTTAATCCAGGATTAAAAATGTACAACAATTAATTTATATTTTCAATTTTCGAAACTTAATAAAGAAAGCAATACGATAAATGATTTTAACATGTTGAGTATTCTTTATTTTACGGCAACATCGGTATCACCACTATCAGCTTTAATAAAATTTAAATGAGGATATTTCGTTAGTTTATACAAAATCCTAACGAAGTTTTAGACAAAAGTCTTCTGTCGTTGCGACTTAATAGAGTTTTATATGAGCACATACACTGCCTGGTAAAACTAAACAAACACTCGACAAATGTAGATAAATTTTGATGAAACTTCCTGAGCACTAAAATCGATTCATATTACGTACAAAAAAATAATTTTATGTTTTCTTTCGATTCTAATATTAAGTTGTTCCTATTTGATATATTGAGCACTTGACAACTCGCGTAGGTGCGCTTGAAATAAGCTGATCGATGATAGACAATGGTATCATGAGCTTCTTGATTCCGAGGTTCGAGATCATGTGAAGTATTTTGATGCTGCTTGTCTCTTCAATTTATATACCGGTTAAGCTCAATTGGTTACAAGTTCGCGTAATAAGACCATGGCTATAGATCAATATTAAATAGCTTGTTCTAAGCTTAACTATACGTGGTCGTGCTTATAGATGCGCTATTAAATATATCAACGGAAAGGAACGTAATTTTAATTAAAATGCAATATAAGTAATATCGTATATTACACAGGTATGTAATAATGTTCAATTTTAACGTTCGAGACTGTCATTGGCTTAGTAGTTAACAAATTGCTAGTCATATAAAGCCGTTGGTCCATCCGCTGGCACAATTGTAATTCTTAGGAAAGTTTAAAATAATGAACGAATGTATGCTCCAGCTGTTTCCTGAACGGACACACAGGAGAAATCGCGACTCAGTTAATTTCTTGCAGTGGCAACGTATTGATAACTCAATCGCACAAATGATCGCAGCGCAATCTTACCCGGGAATCTTACTTATTAGCGGGAATTTAAAAGTAAAATGTTCAAGATGCTTCACATGTACTCTCGCTCAGACCGCTACAGAGAACGACCAACGACCTGATTACTACTTATTTTTGATAATAATTATCTAAATAAAATTATTGACTACAAAATCTCATTCCAAAATTATTTAATTAAATTAGTTTGTAAGACCAGCAGTACTCAAGTAAATCACGGCCATGATATTCGAGCAAATTATATTGTAACGCTTTATGCGCACGAGAATATTTTTATTTTTGATTTTAAGTTATTGTGTTTGTCATTCAGAAAACACAATACGTTTTTATTGAATAAAATTGTATACTCTTGACCATTATTTATAGCTATCGAATGTTTTCAATATGCCACTCACTTTTTATGAAAACTTGACAATAAAATATGATAAGTATCAAATATGTTTAGAAATTCAATTATTAATTTTTTAGTTCTTATAATTATTTAACTACCTGATTTAATTACTATTATGCCGCTTAATGAGCTACACCAAAAAATTAAAGAGGAGCCGAACTGTAATCATTTTATTTAAACGATAATTAAATCCAATTTGTAAGTTGGAAAGAAATTATTCATTGCCATTTTACGAGCAATAGGGTGTTCTGCTCTATTGTGAATGACTGATCCAGCTTCGGAAAAATTATGAAAAACTGGAGGAAGAATAACGGAGCGGATCGTTCTGTCGCTTTTATTCACTTGGTATTCTTAATCCGATAGTTCGTCCTTCACATATAGTAAATTGATGTCTTGGTTGGATTACTCTCTATGAGTTTGATCTCTATGGATTGTTCTCTTGTGTTTGATTTTCGCCAAGCGTATTTGTTTGACGAGTTCGGGCTATTTTGAGGTGTCCTTAAGGATGATGGCGGGCACCCTGCACGGGCGGGTGACTTTCTTCTGAACATCGGGCTTTGTTGATTTTTGCTCGTTCGTTGTTTTGCTTCTGGGAACGACACGCGAGGCGCCGTCGCCCTCGGAGGCGCCATCATGTATGTGTGTTTGGTTATTTCCCTGGGGGCTTAATAGGCTTGAATCGGTTGGTGTCGTGCAATTCTTCCGAGGCCGAGTGATGAGACGGCCGTTTTTTCCATTTTCGGCCAGTTTCTTCTTCGGCGACAATGAAAAAGCCATCTTTACTCTTCTTTGTGATGAGAGCTGGGAAGGGTTCGACAAGCTAGCAAATTCGTCGTCCAAGTCGCTGTTTATCCATTTATATATTTTCATTTTAATCATAGTTTAAATTATAAAATACGGAACATTGCAATTAAAATTTGTAATTATGTACAGGATATTTTGGTAAATAATTTTACTGATCAAAGTAAAATTTCTTTACTTTTTAATTTTAATTTTAGTTTAATTAAAAAATAAAATATTACCACTTTACAGGACTACGTCCAATAATAGGACGTAGTCAAAATTTAGGAATTAGAAAATGTAGAAGCAGACTTATCGAATTAAACAACCAGCAGTTTTGTGTTTTAGAAAAAATATTCAAAGATAATTTAATTAGAAAATCTAACACAATAACATTTTTTTGTATTTGTATTTTGTATTTTTGAAAATCCTATCCATTTCACAGAAAATCAAAAAATTAAATTCACAAAACTTTTATTAGCGTAAACAATATGTAGGATAACTCGTTAAAAAAAATTGGGAAAAATAAATTATTCATTGCCGTTTTGTGAGCCACGGGGTGTTTTGAACTATTGTGAATGACTGACTCTGATTGGATTAGATTCTGGAAAATATCGGAGGAGAAAAATGATTCAATTATTAATCAAAAACTATTGAAATTAACTAATTAATGAAAGTTATATTGTTCATCGACTGGTTGATTTTATGTTTGTTTACTTTTAAAATGCAAAGGAATAGGAGTAAAATGAGAACGGAAAGGTTCAAAAAGAAATCAATAAAGTAAGAAAATAAGTAGCGCGAAGCATAAAGCTCAAAGTTGACATATCGGTAACGAAGTTGAAACAATTTTTTAAGTTCTATTAAAATTCATAACCAACTGTTCCAAGAATGCTGGAGTGAAATATCGGGTATGGAATGACATACTCTTTACAATTTTTCTTTTGAAAGCTGTTTAAACCTTATGCCTTGAGCAAGTGACTGGGAAAAACTTCTTTGTTTAGTGTTATTTAGTTTAATTTAAAATTTTAAATGTATACCGCCATTATTGTGTAAACACGGGAAAATTGAGTTCAAAAAGCTTTGTTAATGTAAAAATTTGTTTTTCGCAACCGGTTTAACGTAACCAAAGTAAAATTAATTTTTGCGGCGCATTTTCAAGAACAATTTTAACAAAGTTAACAAAGTTTCCTTTTTAGACTTGCGGATTAAATTCATATTCATTGAATTAAATGGAGAAAATAATCATGCCGGAATTATCGCAACAGTTTACGTCCTATATTATTTGAAATTGCTACCTAATGCCGTATTTGCACTTTGCAAATTGACAAGTGTGTTACTTTAAATATAATTTTGGAAGCTTCTAAAGTTTCGTTTTAAGTATTGTATCTCCAACAATGGGCAAATGGGAAGCGTGTTTCAGAATGACGTATTTAGTTTAGGAAGGTAACTAAAGTCTTTGTTCTCCTTTATATAGTTCTGGATGAATTCGTCTTTAGATAACTAACAATGTAATTTACGAAAACGCATTGCAGAAGCTCCAGATAGGGTTTTGGTTGGAACACACTTTTTGTTTAATAAATTACGACATTTCATCTTTATCCCATATTCCATTTGTTGTCGACCTTAATATTTACTTATTATTCTTTGCGATATTTTTCAAGTATAGAAAAAAACCGATTTAAACTTTAGTTTTCCTTAAGTTTATCTGTCAAAGAAACGACCAACTCAAATCTACTAAATTGTCTTTTAAAAAGTTTCCTCCATCTTACTTTCGAAACAAACTTGAATTTTTTTTGTATTTACGTGAAATTATTTCAAATAAATAATTAAACAGGACTTTGCCCAAAACAGGGGAAGTACCTTCTTGCGGCGACGGCGGTTAGTGTATCTTCCACATATAATTTTTCCTTGCAATTTATTTAGACATCTCTGAAACCAGAGCTTAACGAAATTTAGAGCTTCCATTATTAAGGCATCCGAAATTTCTTCGTTATTGATTTATGTATTTTTAGAAAAATTATTCACTCCGAAATTAATTGCCTTGTAAAAGTTATTGATAGTAATTTATTTAAAAGGAGCAGTACATTTATTTCAAAATTTTAAAATTCAAATTTTATTAAAATATTCAAATATTTTAATTGATCAAGTTGCTAATTCTGATAAAAACTTTTACTTAATGTCAAGAAATTAAAAGGTATGATTAAATTGAATTAAAAACTTGGAGCAGCCCTCCTTGCTCAAGGCATCCAATAGTTTCGGGAATAAATTTCAGCACAAGTGCAATAAAAAATGTTCAATGTTATTTCGTTCCTTACTGATTTTATTATATGGCAGATCAATAAGTGTTAAGGAGGCGTTTTGAGCTTGAGATCAGCATCCAAGTAGGAATATTGCGTTGACCTAACATCAATCATCATCCACTATTCACACGAACCGTCAACAGTGGCTGAGCTTCTGTTTGAACAGGAGTGGAGATTAAAGTGTTTGACTATTCCATAAAATTTCGATTGATTCTCATTTTAATATCCAATTTTATAAAATCACTTTTTTTTACTTGTTTTTTTTTGTAATTGAGGGTTGTGATACGAACTAAATAATTAATTATCGATTTGATTAATTAAAAAAAATGTTTACGGTGCTAAATGTATTAGCGAATTGTCCACGTAACCTAGCTTACATTTCCTTGTAAATGGAAACTCGTTTGTTTAGGTGGAAAGTTAAACAAGATCAAAAATTAATTAAATTATTTTGTTTTCGTCGTTGAGCTAAAATTACAAGGTACCTATTTCAAGAAAAACCTACAGATTTTCTCATTTGATTTTGTCGTTTTGTTATAAAAACAGTGAAATTTTTATTTAACTCTAAATATGAAATAAAAACATTTTGTTGGATTTGTTTTATCTACTTTATTTTTCTTCCTCGATGAGCACATGAATTCGAAATTGACTTTTGGAAATGGCAAGCTTTTTGATTTGTTATTTTGGGGTCGATAATTATTATGCTCATGCATTTACTCCATTCCGTACATGTGGAAAGCGGATCTTCAGCGACTCGCGGAAATTCAACTTACAAACAGCTTTATCGACAAATTTTCTCTGATTGCGTTTTTCGTAATTTTTGTTAACTTACTTTAACTATTTTCCACCAAGTTAGATTTTCTGCTAGACCAAACAAAATTTTATTTTAACTATTTACACTATTTGATTTATCGGAACTTATCTTCGGTTGAAAATTTCGGCCAGTTAATTCAGTGTGCTGAAAAATTTTAGGCAACGGAGCTTAATATTTAGCATAAAGGAATTGAAATTTGGCGACTAGAAAATTACAAGGTTGCTTAAAAACGGGAGTGCTTTAAATACGTTCAACTGGTGGTGAGGTTTGAACTTTTCAGACATATTATAAGAAAAATCTTAGTTTTCATCCAGCTTTTCTATTTTAAAATAAAACATATTTTTAGAAATAATTTTGAAAGTCTGAATGTTACGTAGTTCTTTGTATTTTCAACGAAAATGTTATATAGAAATATTAAATAATAATAAAGAGAGTACATTTTTCCATTTGAGATAAAATAGAGCACCGCTTCTGAGAGTACTCGAGGGTTCAATGTTTCCAATATATGTAAACAAAGTAAAACATTTTGCTGTTTAAACTTTTGAAAATAAAATTATCGTATATGTCGCAGTAAAATTTTAAAGTTTCATAATGGAATTGCAGTCAAATTACCGAAAATAAAACAATGCAAAACAAACATAATATTTTGTTTTTTTATGAGCCAGCCCTGTACTTGACAAACCATTTCAATATTGCTGATTTTATGCTAAGGGAAATCGGGTGTTCCCCGAGTTTAACAAGTGTGAGTTTATGAGTAAAAAATATATTATAACGAAAGTTGGAAAAAGAAAGGAAGGAATTGGAAAGTAATTAGTTAAATTAATAAACAATAGCAGAAATGCAAAATGAATAAAAGTTAAGCTAAGAATTATAAATAATAATTTTTAACATAATGCATTTCGGTTCTTGTATTTTAAGACTCTAAACACGATTTATTAAATCCTAAAGGTGTGCTTTATTTTAAAATTGTCCAATAAATCGTCTACATTAACCTGGTTATGGTTAAATCGTATAGGTCCTTCTTGTAGAACTACCTTATTTTGTAGATAATTAAGTTGCATTTACTCTAAATTATCTTCACCAGCTCAGTAAATACATTATTAAATGTAGGTATTTAAACTTACATTATGTTTTTGCTTTTTTTTAATACCAAAAGTACTTATTAACGTGCGGTAGCCGCTTAGAAAATGTTGGCTATCAACTTAGCGGAAACCAAGATGATTTACTAGGGAAATGAAATTAATATGGTGGTTTCTCGTTGACTTCCCCATAGTCTAAAGATCGATGGAGATATAACCCTTTCGCGAATGGTGGTTCCATTGCTTGTTTCATTTAAACCATCTTGAAAATCTAACATCTAGGATCTCCGATTAGTTTTTGCTAATTTTCGCTCTTGGTTCATAAGTCAACAGATGAAACAAAAAGAGTAATCATCAAGACGTGATTTCCCTTGATGCGTTTTTCATCAAATAATAAACATTCAGGTATGCAACCCCATCGGCATGCATTTATGAAGATTGCTTTGTTGACGTCAGGGATTATCACTTTGTATGAAAATTTTTGCAATTGGTGACATTTCTATCAGAGTTCTATTATAAATGGTGTTTCATTTCCAGTCGGTTCCCTGGTGTGAGTTGCCGAGTGCAGTGTTATTACGCTAACGTAATGATTTCACTGTTGGGACCTCACATCAGCTTTCGGAGAGAGTACGATAACCCAGTCTCAAAACTGCAACATTTCCAAATCTAGAGACGGAATGAAGTCTATTGACGATTGAACTAAATGAAACCATGGGAAATCACGGTCGACAGAGATGCACAAGGGTTTCAATCCATTTAGACCGTTCTGAATGCGGTTCTCTGATTCGTTTAAAATAAGTGGTACGTCACCCGAGGTTAATAATCAACAGTAATATCCCAATTGCATAAAATTAACAGATTAAAAAAAAGATTAAAATCACAAATTCGTCAAAATTTAAATCAGGCTATTTTTGTACACATGGGATAATAATTATCCCATGTGTACAAAAATAGTCTTAATAGAGTATTCTACACTTTGGTATTGTTACGTTTTCCAAGAAGGAGTTTATTAATAAAGTAAATTACCTGGTTGTGCGGCCTAAAGGCCGCACTGAGCTTTTACTTTCTAATTAGTGATTGACATGGTTGTTCGGCTTACAGCCTCGCTGGGAGAATATCGTTACCAATCCAGTTCTATAGGCCGCCCTACATTCACTTGATACTCAAGCCCGGGGACGGTCGCTTTCGAACTTCGCCGAAATTTTTGCACTGGGTGGTTGGAATGGGCTATATAGTAAATATAAATAATAAAATTTACGGAAAATCCAATAGTTTTTCGAAAATAACAGAATTCGAAACTACAATTTCAAAGGTGATGGATCCGATAGTTTTCCGTTGTTGCAGTTGTTAAAACGGCCCGGAATGCTCGAGCGAAGCGAGAGTGTGAAGCGTTAAACTCATTACAAAACTTCCCCGAGGCGCAACAGGACTCGAAAATGACGAAACTCGAACAATGTTTCTTTTGTAACCGCATGCAGTGGAATGAATACGCTAAGACCCAAGTAGCGTCCACGGAACACGTACCGTCAAGTGAATGTTTTTAATTAGAATTGTTAAATTGTGAAGTAACCGTTGCGTTAGGCAGATTTTATTTATCCTCCCTCATAAGAAAGCTTAAATTTTGCTCTTTCAGAATATTTAAAGGTTTTCCGGCGTACTTTTGATAGAAAAAATCGTAGAAGATCTACCGTAACCCTCCGGTCTAGGACAAAATCCCGCCAGACTGTAATCCTGCCAGGCCATAATCCCGGCAGATCATAATCCCGTCAAACCACAATCCTGAGGTTACAATCCCGTCGCCGAAATCCCGTAGGACGATAATCCCGCCGAACCACAATCTCGCGGCCACAATTTCCAACATACCTTAATGATTTTTATTTTTTGAACAAATTATCAAAAAATTATAATTAAAAATTATTGAGTTCGTACTTATGGTCCTGCGGTATTTTGGCGGCAGGATTTCGGTCCGGCTGGATTTTCGTTTGGCGGGATTATCGTCTGGCGGGATTGTGACCACGGAATTCTGGTTCGGCGGGATTTTCGTTTGGCGGGATTGTGGTTCGACGGGATTATGGTGTAACGGCATTATGGTCCAGCGGGATTCTGGCGACGGGATTGCGGCCGCTGGATATTATCCAATTCCGGTAACCCTCTAGCCAAAATGCTAGAGAAATGAGATAATGAGTACCTCAGTGTTGATAGATGGCGTGACATTCGTTGCATAAGAACCCGTTGTCAGACGGAAAACCAGTCTGAAGTTTCAAGAAGACCAACCTTTACATTTTTGATATTATAAAATGTATTACCATAGAATTACAATACACGGGTATTACAATACACGGATATTACAATACACAGGTATTACAATGCTATTATCATTACATTTGTTCATTTTCTATGACATAAAGTAGATTGAGTGGATTTTTTCGAGTAATATTGAAAGTACAATTGTTGACCTGCCCTAATGAGATTATTTATGTGGTGGCCCTGATGGTCGTTTAAAGCTAGCTAAATTTTAATGTACTTTCTCTAATAAAATTGATCTAATAAAAATTTATGAAATATACAAAAGTGTTTCTGCAAATGCTCTTTCCTACAGTGAAATTATAATTACTAAAAAAAATTTTTAACTTTCATTTTACAGGAGGAATTAAAATTTTATAACCTGAATATAAAAAATAATAGCGACAGTGACATTTTAATTAATGTAATTTCTACGGCTGATCGTTATGATAATTTAGACCTAGAAATATATAACATGAGAGTGAGTTCGTTTTCAATGCATAAATTAATCAAGCACAATTTGATAGAGTAAATAAAAGTTTTACGCAAAACCGAAGTTTTTAAAAGTTGTTTTCTTGCTGTTTTAAAGGCTTTTTTATAGTAACATAGTTTCGGCAATTTAAGTGAATTAAAAGGAAGCCGGTTACACGTTCGTCCTTTCGGAAAAACATATGTATTTTTCAAGCATATCCTTGTTTTTTGAATTTCAATAATTGTATTTTTTTTTTGGGCGTTTTTATTAAATAAAAGCAAGAGAAATATTATTTAATATATCTTAATTTAACTGAACTAAAAGGAAGCTGGTACACTTTCGTCCTTTCCGGGTATTTTCAAACATCCTTGTTTTTTGAATTTCAATAAATGTATTTTTTATGCTGATGGAATGGTTTTTATTTAATTAAGAAATATGAAAAATATTATTTTTCTTTATTAATTTAAGTGAATTAAAAAGAAGCTTTTCGTCCTTTCTGCAAAAAAGTCTGTTTTTCTAAATTTGAATAAGTGTAATTATTTTTTTGAATGGTTTGGAGTAAAAAATGTATTAAATGATTAAAAATAAAATATTCAAATGTTTTTCTTTGTTCTAGGTGAGTGGTCACGATTACTTAAGGAAGTTTTAAATGGAGAGTACCAATAATTGGGTAAGATTAGATTGGAATTAATTTTTGATGGCAATAAGTCATTACGAAGAGCAAATTTAAGCGAAATTGTTAATCGATTTCCATTTTATATATCAACACGCTATTTAGTTTTACGACATTTTGATAAACTTTTAAGTAGCACTTAAAACCGAAAAACGTTCGGTAATTTTTAAATGTTCCGGTGTGCAGTTTACGAACCGTTATATTGTTAGTACCGTATTGGTTTTTAAGAATTTTAATGGTTTTCCATTTTTATCCTTCGAAAAGGAAAGTGTTCTGTAGTAGTGCCGACAATTTCATCTACTTTAGTTGGGAGAGTCGGAGCTTTAAAAATTAGGTCATCGAATAAAAAATTTTTAAGTCAAAAAGGAAGTAAGATAGATAGCTTTTACTTATGTGAACGTAATACTGATAAATCGTGTAATGGAATTTGTTGTAAGATGAGCATTGGCGACCGTTCATAAATTATGTTTTGTGTCAAAGGTTTGCCTTTATTCGCCAATAAAAAAATTGCTTTCCATAAATTTATATCCTTAAAATATCCTATATTTTGAATTACTTTTTTTCGACTTGTTATTTTAAAAACAAATTCAATAGAAACTTTTTGCCATAATGAAATGCAACTACGAACTAAAAATTCTATTTCTTATTCAGGGAAGCCGTAGCACTTATTTAGGGAATATTTATAGCCACACTACTATTTAATAATAAAAGAAACAACTTTTTATGTAGCTTTGTTCGTCTTCATTGCGGTAATACAATAAATTTTTAATTTTAACACTGCTACACTAAAGAATTGTCTTAAGTTTGAAAAATCATGCTGATGAACTACTTGGTATAATTTGCATGGTTTTTAATAAAAGCGCTCCGTAATGTAGTGGCGCGCATAAAATACGTCAAGTATAAATTACGCACATTTTTCCACAATATTTATTGCTTTAGAACATAATTAATTTAACCTTTTTAAACAACATCAATATTTTACAAATTTTCTCTTATTATGAATAAACTTTTTGCCGATTGATAAAGTTATCGTAAACACTGGATGAGACCATTAATAATATCAAGTGCTTCGGTTGTCATTTATTTTACAAAAAGGGATATAAAGTTCTTTAAACTTTTACAGAATAGCCTCCATTTTGAGGGAGGTTTATACATTTTTAAAATAAAGAACAGACTTTCCCCAATACCCACCACATTTTATTTTTCATACAAATTCCTTTTCCATTTTACAATACAAAATTACACTGCCGACTCCTTGTTTTCTATATACAGGATAACGACATTGCCTTTATCAGTCCTGATGAACATTTTATATCACAGGATAAAAAGTCGCCCCCTAGGAGATTGGAATCTGGAATTCCTAGGGTGCCAATGGTGCTCTGTTTACACAGACCAAATAGTCACCAAGGACGAACTGATATGTATGAAATAAATTGTCTTTTCTGAGACTTTTCCGAAAGAAGAAACCGAGAAACCGACGGTTTTACGTGCCTCCCGAAGCACTGAGACAGTCATAGACTTTCGCTGGATACCTCAGCGTCGACAGTTGTTAAGTCAACTTACCACCTTCAATACACGCAATCAACAGTAATTAGTTCAAATTTTAACTTTTTTGATTATTCCAAACTACAAAAATGGTTAATTAAATTAATTGCATATGAAAACGACGAAAGCACGTTAAAGCTTTAAACTAATTAAAAATATACAGAAATGTTGAAAATTACACTCGATCGCAATGACTGATTGACATCCTTTTTGAAACACAGACACCATTATCCTTATCACAGTACTCATAAGCTTGCAATCAGTGTTAAACGTAAACTAAAGCCATGTGTTTGATAAATGAACATTTTTAGAATTTATAAATAAACCAGAAGCAATGCCTACTAAGCGTACCTTTTACAAAATACCCCGATTCATATTTTAATCACTATTTCATTAAAAGAACTAACAGTAAATACTGCCCGCAGAAAACGCAAATCAAGATTTTTTTTCGTGTTTGAAAGTTCGAATGTGCTGATTTATTTCTTTTTTCTCTTTGTTCTTTCGATGTGACGAACCGGCATGAGTGCAAATTTAAATATTGGGCTAGCAGTTGCTACGTTGCAGAGTTGCGAGTAGCTACCTAAAATTTCCATCCTTAATTTTTCTAAAACGGCTGATCTATTTAGTAAATGCATATAAAATATTTAAGGATTTTGAATAAAAAATAAAATAGTTGAGATAGGGGTCGTTTTAATGTACTAAGTATCTAACACACCAACACCTGCAGTCAGGGCCGTCTTAAGAATCAAAGACGAATAAAAAAAAGCAAGAGAAAATTATTACATTTTCAAAAAGGATTAACAAATTACATTGCCCTCATCAAATTTGTCCTACACATTAAAAAATTAAATTAAACACACGATTATTTCCAACAATCATGCAACCTGCTAACGTACACCTAACCTAACTGCCGAATGCTAATATTACGATGATGTAATTAGAAGTTTTCGTAATTGTTCTCTATAGGATATCTGACTTTCAAGTTTGTATACCTTATCAAACTTTAAAAAAATTAAAGGAAAAAAAATTTTTATAAGTTCTAATTCAGTGAAATTAAGTTTGAAAGAATAAAGCTCATTTACCCGCAATGTTTTAACATCTGCAGCCTAGAGCATTGAAAAACCTGTAATTATTCTGAAAGAGCAAATTTTAAGCTTTCTTATGAGGTCAGGATAAATAAAATCGGCCCAACGGTTACTTAAGAATTTAATTTTGAAAATCGACTTTTTGATGTAAATTTTACCAGAGCGGGACGTTTAATCGCGGGCTGTTGAACGCCGTCGTTTGAATGCCGCCGTTTGAACGCAGGTACGTTTGGACGTAGGGACGTTTGGACGCAGGTACGTTTTGACGCATTACGTAAAGATGTGGGGGGGGGGTTTCCCACGAAAACTTGGAATCTGCGCGAAAAGTCTTACACCACCGTTACATATACAACCGTTTACATTATAAATATCTCATTTTCAATTCTTTGCGTTCGAAGATCCCTACGTGTCTTGGCAATCCGAAATTAGGTGGGAAGAGAGCGTTTTCCATTCTACTGCATGCAGTTGCAGAGGAAACATCGTTCGAGTTCCTACATTATCGAGTGCATTAGCGATCCGAGGATTGTAATAATTTACATAGAGGATCTCCGATCCCAGAATTCGAATTTTGTTATTTTCGAGTTCGGTAACCCTACAGGAATGTTTTTACCAAGAGCAGCGCTTGTCAAAACCGTCCGGAACGCCCAAGCGCAGCGAGAGGTGTAGGGCGTAGTTTTGGCAAGCGAAACTACGGCAAATCTTGGATCCAGGCACTGTGTAAAATCCACCATTGTTGAGTAATTTTAAATAAACATAATGAAAGTTAAGACAATGTTAGTTGAAATCAAAGAAAAGCGTTATGAAAATTTTGGAGAAACCACTGAATATTCCTCAAATTTTATTTTTTATATTTACTAAAATATAATCTAGCACTCAGTGCAAAAATTTCGTCGAAATTCGAAAGCAGAAAACATCGACATCGAATTTGTCTCAAAAATCAATTTTTGAGATGATTTTTATATAATTTTTCCCGTTCTATTCAATGGTATATTTTCTAAAGTCGTCAGATAAATAGTAAGAGATACAAGCATGATATAAACAAGCTAACTAAAAGCCTGGTTTTAAGGTACAGATTTTGAAAATCAGTGCTCTACCAGTCAAAGCGTCATTTAATTATAGCAAAATATATCTAAACCTGTTTGCTGATTACGTTAGCGCTAAGCATGCATCAACAGCTGTATCATCTGCGTAAAGAGCTAGGTTTGTCTTTGTAAATGTAGATACTACATATAGTAACCATCAAGTAGAGGTTGCAGATTTTAGCTGCCAGCAGCTAACCTTATCGTATTCCTTCTTGTAAAGTCCTGGTTGTCGAGATAATTTCGTATACTTCCACTAATATCATGATTCTATTAGTTATATAAGATTGTGTAAGTTTCGTAATATTCTACTAAATTCATACTTTATCATTTTGTAACTTATTTTTTGTTGTCCTTCTTCATTTTTCTATTCTTTTCTCTGTCCGTTTAGCCGTTAGTTTAGTATTGTTAAATAGGGGATTGGGGTACTATTCCAGTACATAACTGTCTTTTAAAGATCCGAATGTACTTTGCCAATTTCTATCGTTCTATCTATCCCAAAACGCACCTCCGATTGGTTCATTTTACTTTACCAACCTAAAAAAAAATTATTAACGCAACCTAAAAGATACTTATTTTAATAAACCTTAAATTTTTGAAGTATTCTGTCTTTCTTCTATTCCGATGACTGCTGGGCACGAAGGGCCTTTTTACACTTTCCTTCCTCTTAATCAATTTTGGGGAGTATTTGTTCCTAGATCTTGCAGTTTACATTATATGATTTCTTTTAGGATTTATCGTAGGATAAAGCATAAAGTATGGTTTACATGATATTTAGTGTAAACTATGTTTTATGGTTTCTCCTGTGATAAATCATAAGAGATTCTATAACGTAAACTGCACTTAACTGTAATGTGTTCCCGTAATAGATTTTACTCTACCATGTTTCCTCACTGTGGTTATACCGCCAGTACTCGGCCGCTAGAGCCTCGTTAGTGTAAATAGGGTGCACCACGTAAAGGTGAGGTTAGCGTTTGGGTGGTAGAAGATATGTATGTCGCATATCCATCCTTTACACAGCGGACCAATATTATAACGAACTCGTTTGTGCTCAAATCTAACCACTCGTTTAGTAATCTGTCCTTTCGAACACTCGTGAAGTAAAATACTAAATTATATCATATTGATTCGATACTGAATAAAAAACAAAATTTTGAGGAAATTTATTTTTAAAATTGTTTCCAATTGGTTTAAAATTAAAATTTTGTTTTAATGCGGAGAGCGCGAATGGCTGCAATTTGATATATTTTGCTTCATTTATGTTTAGCGCCAGAGACTAATTTGAACTAAAAGCGGCTTTACAATTGAACGTGTAACAAGAAAGGTAACCAAGGACAACTCGTTTGGTTCTTATTAAGTTGAAAGCTGCTTTTACTTTTGATCGTGGTTTGCAAAGTAAAAATCAAGTGAATCATAATAAATAATAATATCCTTAAAGTACGGACTCAACAACAGCACATAATTTAAAAAAAGCAATATCGAGGTAACTAATCATAACATGTTAGGAATAAAATAACAAAGCTTTTACCGGAAAACTGATTTTTCTTTGAAGTAGCTTTCGAAGGAAATTATAGGTCCATGTCATCGCTTCAAAATTTACGATTTTGTAGTGTAGGATGTACTTCAAATTTTTTTTTATGAAATCGAAATATACAAAAATAAAGTGTTTCAAAAATATGTTGTTATCTATATTAAACTCCCTTTTATATATTTTCTTTCTAAGAATGATAATTTGTCTTCATCAATAGCATTGATATTAAATTCTATCAGTCAGATGGCAAATGTTGTTTTATATCGATCTGACAGGTTGTATTTGAAAAAGGAGCTTTCTTTTTAAAAATACATCAAGAAAAGCATATGGCATATGCGCATTATTTTAACACTGCTATATATAACCAGTAATGTTATGTATGAAATTCGAATGATTAAAATACATCACGAGTAATTACCTACCTTGAAAGCTAATTTTCTAAATGGATTTTTATTTAACTTCTTGTGCCTGTTATGCGGTATTGTTAATATTAATAAAGTTATTATTAATAGTCAAATTTGGTACATAGAACACATTGTTATTTATCAACTTCGCTTGCTTCACAATAATAGGCCGCCTTATTTTATACAGAAATTAAATCGCTTTTGCTACCAGTTTTTAATTAATAATTGCAATTTTCTCAAATCAATGCGTAATAATTGCTTCTATACTTCATTATATTCATTGTTTCTTTTCTTTATATTTACATTTCTTTGTTTGTTTCTGTCGTCACGACTTAAACAAAAAAAACATCCGGAATACACTTCCTATTCTGCCCAATTCCGAAGCTTCCAGTTTTAAGAACATAGGAAAAAATTATCCTTGATGTAAAAAGTAGAGTATAACCATAGTGTCCATGCGGAACTCCACTGGTCCAGGTTATTTCTAAACAATTTTCTTTCATCTCAGTACGGCATAATCTGCCAAAGTAGTACTAGTGATAGCTAGCTTTTGGTATTTAACACACAGTTCTAGAGAGCGCAGTCCTGCCTTCGTTCTTATAAACTCAGATAATATGTACTCTGTGGAACTTGATTCTATAATTCCTGAAGGAGAAATCCTTAATCATCCTTAACGTTAGGAAATGTTAATACATTTGTTTCAACCGCCAACAATGCGGCACTTCACGTAACTACAAAATTAACGACATTTCTTTAAAATCCGTTTTCTAGTCTTAGAGATCTGGGTGTCATATTCTACGCAAAGCTGCCCTTCACTGAGGATATTGCGGTATCCTGCAGTTCAGAATTAAAGGCCTTTGATCATTTACTACCGGTCTGAAATCGATGAACTGGAGAGGTATTATACAAAATTTCTCCGATACGTCGCCTTCAAATTGGGTGATTCACGCTTATAGAGAGAAGGAAGCTAATTGATGCAAAGTTTATGACTGTACCAGTCGAGAGTTCTGTTGGCTGCTTAGAGCTTTAGTCTAGAGTAACAACCTGGTTGTTCGGCTTTCGGCTTCACTGAGTAACTTATTACTTTCTAGGTAGCTTTTTCTCGGTGTTTTGAAGTTAAACGTATTTATTTATTGAATACTGCAACTTCAAATGCAGCCACTTAATTGTAGCTAATTGATAGACCGGGGGGTCTGGGGGGTCTGGGGGGTATGGAATACCCTCAAGTGCATCTGAAACTGTAGAATTTTTAAATTAATTTACATGACCCCTCTGATTGGAAGTGTGAGTTGGTGGTTCGCGAAGTCCAAAAAGTTGGTGACCGCTGAACAAGAATTAACAATATATTTACACTTTTAAGTAGAATATTACGTATATTATCTACATTAATTTTGATATGATTTATTTTGGATATACGGGTTACGTGGCGAAATGGTCTTTGCATCAGAACGGCTAACTTTTTTTTTTACATTAAATTCCTCTAAATAATATTAAAATCTTAATTGATTATATTTTTTGAAAATAAAAATTTTGAAATTAGAAAAAAAACATTTTTGCGTTGTTATCGTTGACAATTACAAGTGGTATTGAATAGAACTACTAAAGACCTTTATGAGGTAATTTTTTGGTAATTTTTACTCGACAAAAAGTGGGAAAAAACAGAACAAAAATATGAGTATTTTATTTTGGTTTTCCAAATGATACGATAATATGTCCCAAATATATTCAATTCCGCCAATCAGGATCACTTGAAAATTTAGAAAATTAGGAACTACAAAAAAATAATTTTTACTACAAAAATAGCAACTTTTCAAAATTTATTTGAATAAATTAGTACTGATTTACAAAATAAGTATGTTTAAATAATTCAGAATTTGTCCGCGTGTCATCGATTTGATTTTGTATTTATTTGCATGGTAAGGTTTGCTTATTTTAATAATTTCAACTTATTTTCCTCCATTTATTCCTCCAATATTGGTTCTTTAATTATATTTTTTGGTTAAATGCAGCCGACGATTGGTAATGGAATCAATTATTGTTTACTATTTTTCACTACTTTCTGTTTTTCTTTTAAGTAGTTGAAATTAAAATTTTTAATAATTTTTGGTTTTGATAAAGTTTATTTATTTTGTTAATATCAAAATTGATAACCATCGGTGGTGATTTAGTTTAATGGTGTGCAATAAAATTTTAGTAATGGCTTTGTTTTGTTTTTGGTTGAATTTATTTTATTTAAAAATTAAGAATTATGAAGCTAATATAAATTTTGATATACGCAAGTTCAAAACTTAATTGTTTATGTAATAAATTGATTTATACTTTTGTTATTGCAATTTTAGATAAAATTTGAAAAAGATCGTCAACGCTGATAAAACTATCCAAAATTATATCTTTTACGTGGGTAAGCTTTTATATTTTCCCGAGTTTTAGATGATTTTATCATTACATTACGCTTCGCTGATTATAACCAATACAAAGGACAACTTAAACGAACAGGGCGAGATAATTAAAATTTTGTTGTTCTTATCAAACTACATTTTGATAATATAATTTTATATTATTAGCTTAAAACTTGGAGAGCCCTTATACGGGGTTTTTAACAACATTTTTTTTCTAAACTCAAGCCCTCGAGAGCCTCTGTAAAGCAATATTTTTAATTTTTACCTTCACGTGGCCATAGCACAGAAAATATTGATTTTTCAGTAAAAATGCATTAGTACTTTTTTAAAGAGCGTGAAATAATCTAAAAACTAGATTCAAACCTTTTATTGTCTAAAATCAATGGTTTTAGAGTTATAAATTGAAGTAAGTAAAAAAATGTTGAAAAATTCAAGATTTTTTTAATTTTTGTTTTCTTCAAAACCCTGTATCTTTTAAACGAAACATTTTACAAAAAATCTCACGCCCCCTTTCGAATAGGAAATTTAACGAACTACAACTTTTGTCTAGTAAAATTTTTTGAAAATTCAATCCATTCGACAGAAAATCAGAAAATTTTGTGAATTTAATTTTTTGTTTTGTATCAACCGTATTTATTATTTTCTGATTTTCTGTCGAATGGATTGGTTTTTCAAAAATTTTGACTAGAGAAAAGTTGTAGTTTGTTAAATTTACTATCCTGAATGGGGCATCAGATTTTTTATAAAATCTCTCGTTTAAAACTTACAGAATTTCGAAAAAGTAAAATAAAAAAAAATCTCGAATATTTCAACATTTTTTTACTTACTTTAATTTATAACTCGAAAACCGTTGATTTTAGACAATAAAAGGTTTGAATCTAGTTTGTAGATTATTTCACGGTCTTTAAAAAAGTACTAAGCTATTTTTACCGAAAAATCAATATTTTCTGTGCTATAGCCACGTGAAGGTGGAAATTAAAAAAAATACTGTAAAGATGATTATGTAAAGTGTATCAGGGGACACCCTGTATAATAAAAATGTTTTAGATCCGAAAAATGACGATATAATTAATGAGTAGCACAAAAAACTTCATGGACGGGTAAATACCCTAACCTGACTACAAATTACCTTGAGGAAGGTTTATTTATTTGCTTATTTATTTCACGGTCTAAAAAAAATATAATCGCCTTATACCTAATTTCTCATTTAGAGTCATTATAGTTCCATAAATTGCTATATTATTTTCAAAGCAATGAGAATATTATTCGGAGAACTATTTTCCAACTCGGCATAAAAAGAAAATTTAAACCCTTGAAATTTCAAGTTGAATTTCCTCGAGATTTCATTCGTTTCGCACACGAACTAGTAATTTGTCTCACCTTATGTTCCATGATTGAAGTAGTTATAGAATTTAAGTGTGAAGTCTGGAACTCTATCTAACATAGGCAATGCTATTGGAGCAAATCAAAATGCATTATATCAAATTTATTAGCTCAAATTGAAATGGCACTTTAATTTACTTTTATCTTATATTTTTATATAAGTGAATGTTAATTATAAATGTCTTTTGTATTATTTAATAATTATTTTTATCTTAAAGAATAAGAAATTTAACATGCGGACAAACGGACAGATAGACGGACAAACAGACGGAGCGACAGACAGACGGGCTACGGATAACTCACGCAATATATTTCATTTAAATTTCTATTAAATTTCTGCAGCTTCCAATAATAATTAAATCTTTTGGCCCACGTCAGCGTCGCTCTGTGTGAAAGAGCCTTTAGAGTTTTCAATTATGGAATTGCTACTAAAAATTAGATAAACTTTTTTTGAAAAATGGCTATAAAATCTTTATTGTGTAGGTATAAACATGATTTATAAGTACCTTTAGTTAAACACATAAACTATATGTGTATTCTAAAGAAATAAAACATCAATGTTAAGGGGAAAGACAGTTTTTCGATCTAAGGCCCAGTTTTTCAGTTGCAGGTTAAACCAAAAAATTTGGGTTAACCAATGAAATACGTTCAAAAGCCGTTTTTTATGCAATATCATTGGTTAACCCAACTTTTTTGGTTTAACCTGAAAGTGAAAAACTGGGCCTAAGAGTAATAAAATTGTGATTTTAACCCAAAATTTTGAAATTATTCCTTTTATTTTCCGCTATATTCTGGAGTTTTCATCGATATTACGACAATGTCGGCGTTGAAATCTCATAAATTTACAAGTAAATATTTGGATTTAAAAAAAAATTTATTGATAACTTTTGAAGCGAAAAGTTAAAATCTCGTAAATTTACTCTTGCGCGTCAGCATGAAAATAAGATATTTAATAATATTTAGTTAATTTAACCCTATACCTACGGATTTTTTGCCAATTTTAAATTACATTAGGTAAAATACATTGGTACATTTTATTTTTTTTAAATAAATCATTTTTTATATAATTTCGTTTTCCCGATATTTTATATACATATATCTTGAACCTGATAGTTTTTATAAAATTTCACGAACAATAAATAAGAAAAGCACGAAGCGGCACGAATAAATTTTTAATTTTAATTTTTGAAACAGGGCGAGAGTTGAAAAATAATGCCCTCGCAATTCAATATGCGTCGATTCCCCCATTTCTAAAATGTTAGATGCATTTGAAATTGGACATTGGACATACATTTTCATGTTTTTTTAAACATGGTTATTCTATATGAATGCGAATCATCATAATTTGATGTATACAATTGGATTGTTTCATTTTCTAGCAAGTTTAATGCAAATATGACAAACTCAATACTCTTGGGGGAAATCTAGCCTCCAGTTATGAGGGTACACAATTTAAAATTTATAAAGAATTCGATTAGTTATCTCCAGATAGATAGTTGAAGTAGGTATCGTAAACATACAATATTAACAGCGTATTTAGTGTTTAACAGTTTACTGTTAAATAATTGATAGAACCTCCATTCAGATTGTTTAGTGTTATGGTCAATTTGATCAATACAAATGAAATAGTTTGTTTATCAAAATTAACACAAACTACCACCCATTATTGTAATACCCCAGTGAATGTGTAACGCATGCCTCTGATTGGTCAATTGTTTTGCCAACCTAAAAATAAAATTTTTATAATTTTAAAATTAAACTGCAAGTACATCATAGCTAACAATAAACAGAGCAGTAGGACCAGGATTATAAAATTATAAAACTGCGTGAAAATATAAAATTTTGAAAATAATCTAATGAGGACTTCTATACCGACGATACTGCAATCTACGCGTATATTTTTAGAATAATAGGAATACAAATATAAAATTCTAATTGGCACACGTAATTTTGGCGACTCCATAGAATCGTAGGGTGTGCGTCAATCCATCGACGTCGACGTCGTCAGCAAACTACCAAACATAGTATCATGCTGACGTCGTGTTCTTTCATTATCATGCAATTTCACATGTTACGAGAAGGTATGACCGCTCCGTTGTTGACTTAATCAAAAACTTAATTAACTTTACCTATTTAGTTATTTAACGTTGGCAACATCTTGACATTTGTTCCAACTAATAACGGTTTGATAAATTAGTAGATATGCTACAAGGTATTGTAACTTGAAAATTGTATTTCTCATCCCTTGGTCATTATCAAAAATTATAAATAATTAAAATGATTATTTTATCCAATTTAGCGCTTAGTTTGACTTTATTTTCGAAAAGTTTAAATTTAAATTTTAATAATTCAGAAGGTTTTATTTTGATATAAAATATTAAAGTTTCATAATCAAATTGCATAACATATTTTGGCTATAAAATTGGATTTTTTTATTATCGTGCGTTTTTTGTTCTTTTTCATTTTCTATTTAGATTCGTCGTATAGCCACTTAGATAAAACTAGACCTCATTACAATGAGATTCTTATTTTGTCCTATCTTCTACAGCTTAATCAATAAATAATGGAAACAAACAAGCAAGCCACTCTGCTTTGTTCGGTTGTCTTAGGTTATGCATAACATGAGCACAATACGAATGGAATTGTTACTTTTTTGTGGTTTCTTGAATGCAATCAGTAGCAAAACATATTTTGCCAAAGTATGCATGCATGCTATTTTTAAGATAAGTTTAAATAATAGTTAAGTTTCCACAAAAAGTAAAAATAAAATTTGATTGCAAGTTCCAGTTGACAGTAAAAGTTTCCAACAATAAATAAGTATATTTTATATAATATACAGTTACTCGCAAAAGTTCTCGGACACTCCTATCTTACCAATGTAAATTGAACATTTTGAAGCTGTTTTTCGTCATATAAAAATTAATTTTACAGCGAAATTTCTAAGACATTTTTTGTTGCAAATTTCATTGCCTTTAATTTTACTCCTATGCATTTTTCTAATTTGTCGACTTAAACAAGACTCTGTAAAATACAAAAAATATTTTCGTCTATATCTCGGAAGCGGTGTGACTAAATAGAAAAATTTATATGAATAAAAATGTAGAGAATGAAATTTACAAAAGCAATAGACCTATTAATTTTTTTATTTCGTTTCACCATTTTCGAGATATAGATGAAAATTTTTTTTGTATTTTACAGGGTCTTGCGCGGCAACACCCACGTATGGGTTTCGATAAATTTTCGTTATCTATCGATAAATCGGTAGTAGATCCGTTATTTTTGAGCCGATTTTGACCGGACCAACTTCATTCGATAGTGACAAAACACGTCTAATCCGCACTGTTTTTTTGAATTTTCTTCAGAAATCGAGCATACCGAGAGATACAAAATAATAGTACACCTATCCAGCAGCAAAGCATGGTCTTGTGAAGGAATCCTTTAAATTGAGTTTTAGCGACCACCCTGTATTGTCGTATTTATTTATTTTTATATATTTTAAAGGAATAATGGTTATTGTTGTATTGTAGTAAGCATATTTTATTTTTCTTCTCTATTCCTCAACCGCATTGTCATTATTGAGAAGCACTTTCGGGGTGTATTGTGAAATAATATTAAAAGTTTTTATAAAATACATTCTTATATAAAATTAATTATTTTAAATCTTATTTATAGATTTATGGAAGAATATTTAAAGGCTCTCGAAAATAAATCAATATCAATTTAAAATAAAAAGCAAGTTTTGGTAGCAGGCAAAATTTTAATTTAAATTTAAGGGTTGCTACCTTATTACCACGCACTTAAGGCGTTCTTCAATATAAAATTAATTTGCTGGTAGGAAACCGCATCTACTGACAAAGTAAATGCAATTCAGTAGCGCGGTCACGAGGATGCCGTAAAGTTAGCCGAAACTTTGACCAACTTGTTCCCGCAGGTGTAATTGCTTAAACAAAGAACAAAACAAAACCATCAAATTCTTTATTGTAAACTTTTAACAAACAACGTTCATTACTTCTTTGTTATAGTTATAACAAAAATAAAGATAGAATACCAACCGAAAAGAAATAAAATTTTTGTTATTACATCTTCACTTTTTTAATAATTAACTCGCATTAATTTTGAAAATTGAAATTAAGCACCAGCAGGGCTTGTTTACTGGTCGTTATACTAGTAAACTATTAAGTTTAAGTGACCATAAAGCAGAATTATAATTAAAGCTAAGCTTTAGATATTCATTACCAAGGTAATTAATTTAGAAAACAATTACACACTAATTCTTAATTTTTTTTGAGTTTTCCGATAAGGGCAGTAGCTAATTTAATTTTTATATTTTATATATTTTTTTATTCCATCCATGTAATTAACAGGACGAAAATGTTTCCGTTAAGTAAGAGAAGAATTTATCCTAATTCTCCTTTCAGTCGGTCCTTTGGAAAAATTTCCTATTATTTCAGTCAGTCGCATGCAAAACAAATTTCCACCAGCGACGTCTCTCTACACACTGTCCCAAAGGAAAAAGTCTGGTGACATTAGATCGCACAATGTAAGAGGAAAATTGGTGTTGCCATTCCGCAAATGACCAGTAGTAACTCTTGCTTAAGTTAAACCTTGCATATATGTGTAAACCAAGATCTAAAAATGCTGAAATATTTCCGAGTTATCTGCAAAGCTTGCATAATTTTTATAATGAGTTTTTAATAATAATTAAGTACGTTTTTCGGTAGTTGATATTTTATGATTGGAAAATTAAATATTTTATATTAGATTAGGGCAGACTTAAGTAAGTTTAGATTTAAGTTAGGTTAGGTTAGATTGACTTAAGTTAGATTTAAATTAACAGAGTACGGTTGCGATCAAAGAGAAAAACCAAATTAAAAGAACTATCTTGGCCGAAAGGTCTCAGGTTCATTCCCGGATAGCCCCTCCAAGATAAACATAAAAAAGTTAGGTTTAAGTTGGATTAACTTAAGGCTAACTTAAGTTAAATTAGGTTTAAGTTATTTGAACAAAATTTCTGCTAAAATTAATTGCTAGAAATTAAATTGCCAGGGGGAGTGAAAGAACTCCCTATGAAGGTTTTAAATTGCCAGTAATAAAATTACAGGGTGTGAAATTAGTAGGGGATCAAATTCCCAGACAATCAAATTATCCTCATATTTGGCAAGAGATTGGAAATACTTGGCGCTGGTCAGAAAAACTAGTAGAGACTGAATAATTCTATGTGGAAAAGAAATTTGCCTCTTTCCTGCTCTTCTTACATAGTTTGTTACCCTTTCCATCTAACTAATCTATTATATTCTCATACACCACATTTCCAGAGCTTTTAAATTTTTTTTGAAGTGAAACTTCTTTAGCGACATATTCTGTTTGAAATTTATTGCAATAAGGGGAAATAAGAGTGGGACCGAACGCGAAGGGCTTCGGTAACAACTAACGAATGCGAGGATGAGTTGCGCAGCTAGCAGTCGTGATGGGAATGTATAGTAGATTGACGCCGCGGAGCACCTTTTTGTTTAAAAGCATTATTTAAAGCATTATATTATTAATACAAATTGAATTTCCAATCTATATAATACGTATTATATAAAATTGAATATCTGTAGGTACTATTTCTCTAAACATTTCTACACCGTTTGATCGATTTGAACCAAATTTGGTACACACACAAAAAGGTTGAGAGGAGATCGAGATATCACGAAATTGTGTGACGCGCATTAATGATTAACGAGATTCTCTTAATCCATGAATTCGAAAAAATGGTAAATAACAGGAAGCAAGACTGGAAAACGTTTGAATAGCCAGACTAATGCAAAGGATTTTATTTTTATAGAGACCCCGGCCGAAGTTGGGTATCCTGCTAGTATTAGCTAGTAGTATTTGATATGGCGTGTGCCCGGAATTTTGAATTTTGTCGATTTGCAGGCCTATTTTGCATTTATGGCTAAAAATGGTAATGACCTAATTTATAGAGAATTAAATTCTCTTCCATTTTCGTGTGGATAATTTTATTGCAAAATAATTATTTATAGCTAATAATATGCAAAAAGTGTGAAAAAATAGAAGATTGGTTCAGATTTTCAAATTTTAGACCATTATTACTAAAAATAAGTGACACATTCATATCACAAAGTTATAGAGGATTAAATTCCCTACAACTTTCGTAGAAACAAGTTTTTCTTACGACGAATGGATTGCGAATATTTGCGATCCGACGTTTCTAATAATTGGAGGGTAGGTTTTCGCTTCCCCTGACATTGGCAAATCTCGGATCCCAGCCTTTGAATTTCGTAATTTTTCGAGTTTCATGCCCTTCGGGGGATGTTTTTAAAGAGTTTCAAAATTTTTTGAATGTTTATTTTGAATATTTTGTTGTGGATTTACCCATCATTTTTCCTCTACATATTTCACATATTTGCATAGATCTCTTCCAAATCTTTTTTATCTCTCTATTTTTTCTGGCTTCCCTGCTTTCATCTCTTGTCTAACTTTTATTATATGCTTTTGTATCTCCATTGCCTTCGATGTATTTTTCTTTTGCTACTCTTGTTTCTTCTTCTTCTACTTACTTTAGGACTTCGGTCTGTCACTATTAAGGTCCGAAGTTTTGTACCTGGCACACCTGGTACTCGGAGGTTCTCTGAGCATTGTTGTTTAACATCTGAGGTAGCTTGCTAGGCTGGCCACAGATTGTGCTTGTAACCCTGGTTGTTTCTTGTTAATGGTAGCACTCACTCATCAACCCAGGGGGACCGACGGCTTAACGTGCCCTTCGAAGCACTATCTGGAAGACTCTATCCGGATTCAAACCTTCGCTAATGTTAGCAGTTTTTCGCGCTAATCACTCGGCCAATGACCCTCTCTTTTCTTGTTTTTCTACTTGTTTTACTTTTGATTACTCTACTCTGTCTTCCTTTTTTCTCCTTGTATTAAAATTTTATATTTTCTTCTTTGCTTTATTAACCGACATCAAACGTGAGGTACTTTTTCTGCGTTTCCCTATTTCCTTAAATAGGAGACGGTCCTACAGCAGCAAGTAAGGGGGGTGCCCTTTCAGATATTTTTCTCCCTTGCTGGTAAGAGTTTTCATTTTATTTATTCTACCATTTCTTGCTGATATTTTGTTGGGAAATGCTTGGTCATCATGGTTGTCGTGAAGGTGAGGGTTACCTTTGAGTGTGAGATGCTATTTTTGGGATGCAGGTTATCGTACTCTTTCCCGACATAGATGAGATCAATTGGATTCGAACTTCTAAACAGATCTTCATTCTGTACAAAAGCATGCATCGACAGTTTGCTCTACCGAGCAGGAGTAGGGTTCCTACTCCTCCTGAGGTCGAAGATAACTTCGACTTTTCGAAAAGTAGCAATTTTTTTCCATTTTGACAAAATCGACGAAGTTTACTAATATGAGTTTATTAAATTATGTTTGGGCATATATCATCCCTTAAAATAAATTATTGGAAAGACATTAAAATGATGGTATTACAATTTTAAGCGATATATACGTAGTCAAAATTGTTGTTTGTACAACTTTAAATTAGCAAATTTAATATAGTACAAGCACTTAATGTTTGTAAAACAGAAGCTAATTTAGGAACTGCTAACAATCTCAACGTAAAATTTTCGCTAAGTACCAAATCGACTATTAAAATAATTGAGTTTTATTAAGACGAAATAAATAATTAAATTGTATTAATTGTGTTGCTTAAACTTGTAATTTAAATTGGGAAAATTATAAAATACAGTTAACTGAACAATATCTAATCAAAATGTTTTCCTAGTTGAAAAGTTCCGTTTGATATTTGAAGAAAACTTTTTGGAAATACCAACTTAATTACGTTTAAGCTTTTATTCTTTTCATACGCTAATCATTTAATTAAAATTAGGGTATGAATTAATCTGGTTTGACGCAGAGACGCGTAAAATTCATTACCAACGGACGCCAATATCTACTAAAACAAGTGAGTTCACCTTCTGAATGCAAATTCAATTATACCCACTACGCATACCTTTTGTTTAAATAGAAAGTCTTGGTAATATTGTTTGTCTCAAATTAAAATGTATTCTAACATTAAATTAACTGAAACGTGTGGATACATTTAATTATCAAGTTTGCTTGAAACGAAATTCTTGTTATTACACAAGTTTAGGTTAACAAATGCTAATAAAACTCTTCGTTCTCATAAAACTAATAAACAAACAAGTAGCTATGTTTGTTCAAAATAATTTGTTATTAACAGTTCGCTAATGAAAAATAAATAAATTACAACTTGAATTACGACGCAGCCTGCCGGTTACGCCAATATAACAATAGTAAAAAATTGTTAACTAGCAACTTAATTGCTATTACTTTGTATGTAGACATTGCTATTATTATTTTTTTAAATAAAGTTTTTGATTAACTTTCCATTTTTTTTTCTTTTTCGAGAGATTATAAAATAATAGCAATTTTTGGACAACTTCCTTGAAGAATTTATTAAGCACCGTGGAACCGGGAAGACTTCAATTAAAAAGTGTTAATGAGAGAAAAATTAACACGACTTGGAAAAAAGTGGTGAAGTTGAAACCGCAGACGAATTTGATTACTTCTACTAAACTTTATTTGCATATTTTGTACTTGGGTCGTTTGCTAGTAGTTTAGTAATTTGAATTTTAAAAATTTTTAAGCTCCTTAACGCAAAGCACTAAGCGACTCTTATACTTACAAAAGCTCCAGTAATGAATATATAAAGACAAAAATATTGTTTTTTTAATAAAAATAAGAAAGAATGCTTAATTCTAAAATGTAAAGAATAAATTTCTTTTTATTTGTTTTCTTCGAGTCAATTTTAATTGAAATCCGTGAAATTTTATAAAAATTTAACGAAAAAATTCAAAGCTCTTTATTGTATAGCTAAGTATTATTCTAGATTGAAAAATTATTGATTTGATCAATTTATCAATTTTCAATCTAGTTTTTATATTGCCACGTTCATACTGAATCGCATTGTTGTCAGCATATCAATTAATATTATTCCATCAGCAACAATTAGAAAAAATCACATAGTATCAGGGCGATAGCAACGTTAGAATCTGTTGAAATTTCATTTTTATTAGATTACATCATTTAAAAATCTGAAAATTACCTCCGCTCGTGACCCCCACAATTTTCCAGACGCAGCGCTTTACTACACGCGATCAAACTGGAAAATTACGGTTCTCGGAAGAAGGATCTTAGTTTTCAACTTAAGTTCGGCTATAATTAACCGAATACAACGTAAAATTAATTAATTAAAATATGTTGGTACTATCACGGCTACAAGAAAACTGAAACCGTCTTCGGCGACGGAAACACGCCCCTGCATCTATTTACGTCGAACATACGAAAATGTGAAACATTCTACTAAAAAGACTGGGGTGGGTGTGTGTAAAAGATCATACAGGTAAAAATATTCCTATGATTGCCATGTCGTTTGCCTCCGATTCCTTGCATAACCCACCTCCGATTGGTTTAATTTTAGTTACCAACCTTAAAAAATTGGATGGTTACGGGCGAGTAATGGGATGCCGCACAAAATTGACAATGAAATTGCAAACCCATCGAGTTTCACATCATTCAAACACTCAGATGTTACAACATTTGGGAATAAATATTTAGGAAAATAAATAAAATTTTAATTTGGGGGAAAGGCTTAAGCTGATCCCGCAGCCCCAAGTACCTTAATCCCAATTCCCGACCTTCAATCAAATTCATCCCGTTGGAAGCCCACAGATGAAGAAGAATACGACAAACAATACAAAGAGTGTAAAGGGCAGGGAGAAATAATCGTAGATCCTGCTGGACACAATCGTGCAGAAAACCGAAAACCATATAGCCAAAAATCATATCATTTTTTGTACGTTTGTCTTTTGTTTTTTTGGGTTATATATGTGTAGCAACTTTTTTGTTACAGTGACAAGATTGGCGCGGCGCGAATCCTCGCTGATCCGTCCGTTTTCTCAGTGTTATTACACTCCAGGATTCCGTATTATTACTTACAGTCAAGTATACATAACTGTATATTATCACGTGGGGATGTACAAAAATCATATGGCCTAGTAGTTAGAGCGTTTAACTACTGATTGTATAGGTAACCGATTTGAACCCGAGAATAATCTATACAAGAAAATTGGTTACTTGTAGTTTTCTACGGCTGTTTCCCTTCAAAGTAGGATAAAAACCCAATGAAAATTTTGAAAAATCTAAATTTTAGCTTTTAGATGAAGTGAGGCGTGAGGATGATAAAATTAGGCCAACCAGTGGCGTAGCTGGGAGGAGGGGGCGATCCGCCCCGGTCGTACTGTTTAGTGTCGGCACATGATTAAGATATCTCGCGATGAAATAACGAACAAAATAAATTTTTATATTGTTATTGACAGATTTGAAGATAAAAAAAATTAATTTGTATTAAAATAATTAAATAAAATATAAACCAAATGGTTACTTCTCAATTTCTATTATTATTAGAATGTTTTCATTATTTTTTGTACTAATTGTACTAATAATTTGATGGGTCATGTGTTGTAATTAAAATTTGGGTAGAATAATTGACTTTTGTCAATTCGGGGACAGTCCCGGGCGGCAAAACCTATCCCTACGCCGCTGGACCCAACAGTTACTTCACAGTATAATTTTGAAAATCGAATTTTTATATGCATTTTCACATTTACAAGTCAATCGCCGCATTATAATTGCATTCTGTAGCCGGTCCGTGTGCTCAACGTAGCGTATTAATTGTAGTGGGAGAAGCCCGCTGCACTTGACTCGAATGCCGTTCCATCCCAGCTTTCGAGTTTTGTAATTTTCGGGTTCGGTATCCGTTCAGGGTTGATTGTAGCAAAAACGGAACGCCCGAAAGCAGCGAGGGTGTGTAGAACGTAGTTTTAACAAGTGCAAAAACAGTAAATCTCGGATCCAGGCTCTTTAAAATCCACCATTTTTCTGAAATTTGAAAAAAACAACTTCTTTCCTCTCCTCCTCCAACCTGCCGAGTGTCACTTTCAAATCAAAAAAAAGATTTATAAAAATTTGGGAAAAGCTACCGGGTTTTCTGCAGATTTTATAGTTTTTCCATGTGCTCTATTTATTACCAGCTTTTCAAAAAAATTTGGTGAAATCTGAGGCTGAAGATTACTACCGGCCCCCTTTATCTGTGATTCGCTTGCACTCTATGACCGGCTTCGTGCGTCACAGGGTAAGTTAAGCTATATGTTGCCGTGATACCTTCGTTGGTAGCCCAATCGTAATTTAATACACAGCATTAACTTAGGGTACTTAGTTGGTTGAGTTTTGAGAAATAAGTTCATGGTTTGTAACTCCTGTTCTTGTTGTTGTACAGGCCGGATGGTAAAGCTAAGTGGTCACTAAATTGTTGTGGGTATAACTTGTACTGGGAACTAAGAGAATAATTTATTAATTGAACTATTTTATTGATGTGGTTATTCAAGATTCTAAAGTTTCCTGTTGCTCTTAACTGATATGATGAAGGACTGATTACTCTGTCCTGCAAAAAAGTGTCTTGTTTCCCTTTTGCTGACCACTAGACAAACTAAAATAACCAATATTTACTGTATTTAGCAATGCGTGTGGATGCCGCTACACAAATATACTTGCCCTCCGACGAGAGTGTTTGCGGTCTCAGATAAACACATATCAATTTCTTGGACCTTACGGATTCGCAAGTCTTCTTATATGCAGCTTTTCGAATGCAACAAATTAGAGATCCAATGGGTCATCAAATGTCAGGTATCCATGATTGATCACTGAAACTATCAGACAATTCTTCAAGGTCATCTCGTCATTTTAAACCCAAAAAATGTAAAAGATCAATTTGGTGTTTGCAAACTGAGCATGGATACCGTCGTCTATTCTTTTCAATACTAAAAAATCCACAATTTTATGATTGTGACTTCCACCATAAACATTCACTTACTTGAATATTTCTTTGTGTTGAAATTCCGAGCATATTCCGTCAACACCCGCATTCAGTTTCCCCAATCCGTACCGAAAGAAATGCCAGATCTTAAATATAAAACCGATCGACTGAAAAACGAACGACTAAACGAGAAAGCGAACAGAAGTGGACGACGCCACCACACCAATAGCCTCGTTCAATGGAAGTTTTTCAGAAAGCAGAAAGAAAGTACAATTTTGAAAATCTTAAACTGAGTAATAGGTTTCATGAGCTTGGCTCGGTGAAGAATCAGACAGAATCAGAAAGGAATGTTTGTCCAGGCACAAGCTCTGAATGGATGGCACAGTTACCGCTGTAATATGCGGTTAGGTTGGTAATAAATTACCAGAAATAAAACCGTGTGCGGTTTATATTATATTTATATAATCACGTCATGTGAAAAGCCGGATAGACATAGCTTATTATGCATTAGATATACATGCGAGAGCGAATGCATTTGTCGCGTACGATTAGAAAATCTGGAGTTTGATTCCCTCGGGCTGTTTTTTAGGGGTTGCAGTTTCTAGGTCGACTTAACCCTATAGTTGAATACCTTGGGGTAGCACCCTGATGTAGTAATATGCGGCAGAATCTCAATGTCAACCGCATTGTCTTCAGATCAAACTTGAACAATGATCACATTTTAATAATTTCTTGCATAAAATTAAAGTAATGAAGAAAATGGAAAATAAATTAAACAACAGTTAGATGTTGTAATGGAGGAAAACAGGTTCTCAAAAATTAAAAACATGAGATTCAAAAGAAATCTCGAATTGCTTAAGCAGTTAAAGGTATTTTTTTAAAATATGCTTTCAAGTATAGATACGCGTATTTTCCTTCAAAGAAAATTTTTCGATCTGGCTTTATAAAAACGTTGTATGCGAGTGAACAGCTTCCGCTATATATTTTTATCAATTTTTAAATTTGTTTATATTATATTTTTAATAAATAAAATTAATTTGATGAAAAAATCATAAATTACATATTAAAATATTGAACGAATTTTCTTTGAGATTATTTGGAATTTTACCATTTTTTTTTTTATTAAAAAAGTTGATAACAATTGTATCTCCTGGTGTACTAGCGCAGATATCATTGTTTTAGTAAAATATCAGGGAGTGTACTATATTGATCGGTCCAAATTGGAATTCAGTGCTGCCACAGCATCGTCAACGGGAAAATTTTAAACTATTTCAGTTACTTATTTTCCGTGATCTGTATTAAATGAGACTGGCAAATTAACCAAACTACATCAGCTTTTAATAATAGTTTTATATGCAATTTCCTTTATTTTTGAAGTTGATTTTCGTTTGTAAAATTTAATTAATTTGAATTGTCCTTGCAACTTACCTACTATGTAATCCTTCAACTCACTTGAAGAAAATAGTTTAGATCTCGTAAGTTAATTAGAAATGCCCGCCATGTGTACTTAGGTAAAAAGTAAAATGTGAAATGAAGAAAAATTTTCACTTTATTTCCCGGGGTGCAATTATGAATCAATCCCACGCAAGGACAAAAAATATTAGATACGTTAAATTTATTTAAAAAAACTTTTTAATTAAAATTAATAATTTTCCGCCCAAGTCTCATTCTGGAATTACCGAATACGTATAAAACCTAATCTAATTTTCTTATGCTATCTTATTGTTGGTTAATGAGCTTTCAAGCGCTCTTCATAATGTAAACATAGAATAATTCAAAGAAGATTTCGATAATAGTAGCTCCTTGCAATACAAACGCACACAAGTTTTGGGTAACTGTTTGATGCTTTCTGTTTGTTAATACGAAACCATAATTCCTATGCCTAAATAATACAATGGCAATGTAGCAAACTTTAAACATGTAATATTGTTATTACAGCATTCGGCTAAAATTCAGGAAATTTTTATTTTCAAATCAAATTGTAGACAAGTAGCTAATGGAATAAATATGTTTTGTATTTATAAAACCATCAGGTGATGGTATCTGATGCCAGCCGATGATAAAATACTTGCTTATTGCAATTGAAGTCATGCTCGGTTACAAAATTAACAAGCCCACGTTGATGAGCGGTTAATGAAACATTAAAGAGCGAAACAATTACTGTGATCTACCGGAGCCTTCAGTTTTTTATAAAGTGGGGTTATGTGTAATCAATTTTGCGTTTTTCCGCTTTTTTTTTTGGTTTTATTCCGAAACAAAGAAAGAAGCTCTTGTGGTAATTCTGGGAATGTAGCTTAGAAGTTGTATAACATTAATTATGGATTATCTTCTTGTTTGAAGAGGAAAACGGTAAGTTACTATCAAACTGATTTTCTAACACGATAACTACGGTACTACTACATTTACTCATGATTAAAGTAAATACTACTCATTATACTGCAATTAGAGACTAAATTTTTCTTATCGCTACTTTATAGCAATTTTAAAAAACTAGCGAGATATACGAGAAGCTTATATTTCAGCGCAAACGCTTCCTTAAAATTGGTTTCTTTGAGCTACTAAGTCTAGGTTGTTCAAAAATGTAATTTTAAAACATACGTCTCATGAATTAAAACACATATTCAGTTGGAAAACCAAAGCGAAATTTTCAGCACGGAAACTTAAAAGGATTCGAGCTGGTTTCAATTTGAGGTTAAGTCTTTATTAAATGGCGCTGTATTTAAATGAAGCCGTGTGGCATTGAATTACTTTTGTTTTTAAAAATTCAAGGTATGCAAATTTTTTTAATACCAACTGTTTGCGTTATTTCTGAAGCTGTGCACACTTTTTTTACTAATTTCAAATATAACGCCGGTTCTTCGTGCGTAACATTAACAGCAGATGCTGCAATACAAAATCTACCACAACAACTATCATCCTGTTATAAATTGTTTGTGGTTCTTATACCTACGTAATTAAAATTTCCTTTTACAAAAATTATTTTTGAAGACTTAATTACCAAAATGAAAGTCAGCGGTAAGGTAATTTTAAACATATGATTAATTGAATACCCCGGGAATATTTAATTTTAAATTTATTTCGCGCGAATATTAACGAATATTTGGACAATCAATGATGAATGCTGCAGTGTTAGTCATCAAGAGTAACCCCATGCACTTGGAAATTCTCTAATCGTCTTTGGCTATCTGTTTAAAATTACCGCATCGCGTAAATTTTCACACTTCAACTACCACCGAAAAAACATTGGCGCACTTTATGAGATTTTGCACTTTATAAGTTTGTTAGATACAAGACTTTTTTTATTCAATCTTAAATAATGCACTACTTTACAAGAATCGTAATTATTGAGCTGCTCAACATTTTTGTTCAACAGATAACTTGATGGGAACCCACCTCCCGGTGACAACTAGCTCCAGTTCCCTTTTGCTCTAGTTGTGGACACTGGAAATGTTAAGTTCAAATATAAACTTAAAAAGTTTAGTTAATAGTTAAAATTAGTAACTGAAGAGTGTCTTAAATTCAAAGATCTTGCAAGGGTATCCCATACCTCCCAAACCCTCCGGTGCATACTGCGACATACTATAGTACATAATAGATATCTCTGTCTGAAAGACGGCAAGATTAAACATTAATTAAATCAATAATAAAACATAATCACAAATTTTTGATCTGCTAATAATTTTATTCTACCGAAAATCTCTTATCACGATTATCAAAACTGAACGGATTAAGACCGCTGCTGCATATCACTCGGTATAGTGTATACGGAAATCAAAAGAATTAATTGTTTTAGAACATTAATTGCTGGGATACTGGGAGTGTTCCAAACTCCATACTCCCAGACCCCTCAGTTTCCGATATCGAAGGTGTGTTTGATTGTATTAAATTGAAACCTTGCAATGCACCCAGTTCCCAAGTAATGGTGTCCAAACCTTTATAGTTTTTTTATTTATAAAATTTATAATCAGGTACTAAACTTTATTTAAATTACTAGAAGCTGTAGAGAATAACTCCCCCTCCCCCGCCGATGGGTAGTGCCGTGACATCTAGATATATTTGTTTTAAAAAATTGATAAGTTTATGGGCAATTATTGGTATGTAAAACCCCGAGGGTCACTATTAATAAAACTTTATTTATTTTAAGTTCAAGAATGTTAACCTTTTCCTCTCTTCGCAGTTTCCCTATCCATTGCTGGACAAGATCCTTCAACTTTGAATTTGGGCTTTTTTTTAAAGAGAATGGTTATATCATTTAGACCTCGTGGCTGCCGAAACAGAATTTAGGTATACCTAAAACGGTTATTAATTGCTATTTAATAGCTTAATGGTGGCAGTCATCAATCCCAGGGCGGCCGCTAGCTTTACGTGCTCTCCGAAGCACGGAGACGGTCAGATGAACTTTTTAGACTCTAGTCGGATAAGTAGATTTAGTAGTTGTTTGTCTAACTTACTTAAGCTAATGACCGCCTCTTTACTCGTTAACCTTTACTCGAAAATATTATAGATATTGGCAAAAATATGACTGCATCTGACAGATAACACTGAAATGAAGCGATTAAACTACGGGGAAATTTCGGATATCGACTAATTTTGAAAATAATAAATATTAAAGTTCCTAATTCTTATATAAAAATCGATGAATTGCGTTGACGATACGTGTGCTCGACGTAAATGGATGCAGAAGTATGTTTTAGTGGGAGGAGCCAGCTGCAGTTGACTGCTAACCGTGTGGTTGCTAACATCATGTAATGAATAGCTAAGTAATAATAAAATTATTATAGTTATTTTCAATAACCTGAATCAAAATAATTTTGATTAAATAGACTAAAAAATCTTAAAATTGATTGAATTTGATGAAGATTGTAACAATTTAATTTTCTCACGTTTAGAGCTGTTTCATTAACCTATTTTCGATACTAAAAATGTTAACATATTACAATACTAAAATCAATACAAAATTTTGAAATTCTCCAAATTAAGAAATACAATTGTCAAATGCCAGATAATTAAATTGATTTAAATATACCTAAATCTCAATTAATTTTTGTTTAGAACATTTAATAAATTTATTTTAAATTGTAATTCGTTAATTATAGGTGAATTTAACATCTGCGTTTTGTAAATCCGGAATTTTTGAGTTGAAACCGCTTCAGGAATGTTTTCAACTATTTGAGCTACTCAGAGATCTGCGTCTCTCTAGACCCATAAGTTTCTAGTTACATCCGCTTCAGGGATGTTTTCGTATTTATCTTTAAATCATCGATAATTGGTTGATCATATCGGAATCTAGTTAATTTTTTTCCTTTGGCTAATTTGTTCATTGGATCTGAAAATCTGAAGAAATCAGAGTAAATATCGCTGATTTAAATCGTGTTTACAAAAATTATGTTGCGATTCTCACCTCGGTGCAGTGTTATCAAGCTAACTTGATAATCTCACTCCTGGGTGTCAGATTAACTTTTACTGGTATTTGAGAGCGGATAACAAGCCACATTGGCAAATCCCAATCGCAATCATATTCACCTACGATTTTATTTAAACAAATTGCAACTTTTAAGAGCTCGGCGCAGTCGCCAGTGTTGTCCAGCATCCAAAACTGAGTAAGTTTTCATGTTTCACGTAGCAATTTAAGTTTAATACGGAATAATTCAAATACCAGAATGGGAAAGTTTGCAATCCCACAATCTAGATTCATTTCGGCGATGTTAGTTTAATTATTGCCGAATACATTAAACTTGAACTGGTAAACATTTCTTGAAATTCCAGCTCCCTCGCGCCATCTGTTGGTATGAGTTATTATAAGGTTTTTCAAATTAGGGGAGTTAAAGGGGACGTAACTCAAAAAATGAATTTCTCACAGAAAAATAAAACAAAAATATCTAAGAACAATGGTGGAAACCTCTCATCCGTAGCACAAATTTTAACTGAGATATAGGCTTTTAAACTTTGAGCGACAGTGTCTGTGACGTCACAAGGACAAGAACAAGTGGGGTACATTCCTTTTGTTTACAGAATAAATCTAAATCTTTTTTTGTTGATTGTAGCTGCCCTCCCCCTCAGTACGCAGTCAGCAATATATCTGACTGTCAAACCTAATTTCGAAAGCATTGGTGACCCTACACAGGAAAGCGCATTTCTGTTTCTTGATTTATTTATTTCAAGTTATTTGTTTCTCGTCTGCTTTCAATTTATAGACATACTCCTTGATTTGCTCGCTTAATTCAATTTCCACATTCATGATCAACGACAATACGGCAATTCACCGACCGTCGTCAAATCCGATTAAGTCCCGATATGTAGACAACAACAGTAGGTACCTCAGCCCAATTATTTATTGTTGTCCTGATTACTTCTCACATATAGGGATATACGTCATGAGGGTGTAAGAAAACTATCTGAAACTCTATTTCGTAATCAAGGATTAATAGCATATTACATCACAAAGAAGTAAAGTCGCCTATTATTATCATGGCGTCCAAGTAATCTAGCACATCGAACAGCATTCACTTCAAAAGCAGAAGCAATCACTAAAGGCCAAAGATTTCGGAGCTGGTAGTTCAGTTTAATTATCGACAGTTTCTTCTTCTTTTTCTTTTCCACAGCTATTTCTTCAGGCGACTTCTCAACATAAGCCTCTCCCAAAGGGGAGGATTATGCATTTGCATAAGCAAACATCTGCTTAAACCAGGTTGGGGAATGCCTACCCTGTTTAAAAATGGTCAATTGTGGCAATCATCAACCCAGGGGGACCGCCGGCTTAATGTGTCCTCCAAAGCACAGAGAAGGTCATCTGAAAGTTTTTCGACTCTTCCCAGGTTTGAACCGCTCAGCAGGATAATAAATATTAAAATATGAAGTTTTAGATTGATCCTTGACTAGGATCATTATTTTAATCCCAAAATTGATTATCCTTTACAATATTGAAGGCAGGATTGCAAAAAAAACCTATTTACTAAGTAAAATTTAAAAAGTAAACCAAAGTAATTATGTTAGCTTGGCAAAACTCTTGCATGTTTGGAAGTTAACATTTTATTTAATATTATGTATATTTAACTTTTACATTTGATTTTTCCAACTTTTAAACTACGTACAGAAACACTCAACTGGTTTATTGCTTTATTTATTGTGTAACCCTGTCGAATACGTAGTACCATTAAAAAATAATGGAAATCTCGCGGAAAAATTATTTGATAAAAAAATTTCTAGCATATTTTTAAAGAATTTATACTACGTGTGACTATAAAACAGGAATCTATAGCAAACGACAGGATACTTTGATGTTATTTTTTGATTTATTTAGAAAAGCCTGCAGAAATGAGTAGCACTTTAGCAACATTTTTAAACAGTTAAAAATAAAAAAATTGCTTTGAACTTGATTAAAATTTGTTTAGCATGAATTTTCTCTATTTCCTTCCTTGTTATTTGCACTTGGAAATAAATCTACAAGGATTACCCTATAACGGATCACACAGGACATGCCTTCAAAAATATGGGATATTAAGATGTTGAGATATATATTTTGTCCTGTAAGGACGAAATTGAAATGGGAAGTGTTTTACAAATACGTGAATTGTCCATTCTACTGCGGAAGGGGGTTCGGCACCCTCTTAATTTTATAGATATTATAGGTGCTTATCATCAAATTATCTCCTGCAACATTTGACCAACTATCGAAATGCTGCTCGGATAGGTTATAATAGCTTAATACTATTTGTAAAGCAAGCAATAGTTACACGAAAGTACAAATCCATGTCTAGAGACCTAGGATTTAGTCCTTAGCGTATTCCAGTCTCATCTTTGGCTTTTGTAATACTTACGTACATGTTAGTCGAAACGTAGTATGAATAACATAGGAGTTTTACACAATAATATTTTACGAACTTGTAATAAGTATATCCTGTCCAACATTTATAAAGGTTACATCAAAATTATTTTTGTAAAAAAATTCTGCAAACGTTAAAATCACGTAATATAACGCTGAACGTGGTTCATACATCAGTTAAAACTATATTTTTGACGTTTTCCTTATTATCAGGTGAAATTTACTTTGCAGTTACAGGAAGAAAATAAATATTACGTTTAAAATAAAAAAAATTTAAAGTAATTATTTTTGAACTTAAATTTATTTCATAATTTAAAGTGTTTAAAATTTTAGGGTTTATAAATGATGGGAAATAAATAAAATAATTCTGTTATTTACATCTGAGGACATGGCAGTTATTTGTCTCACTAAAATTACAAATTTATGTAAAGCCATACTAATAGCATTTTGATATTAATTTTTTTTCTGAATTTAAATGTAAATTAATTTGTAACAATTTAATGCCTTACTAAAGTTGTATGCTCTGGTAGTCCTTATGTATTAAATACACTTTGAATAATTAGTTTCTAATTGGGTAAATAAGAAGATGTATAACGCTCATGTAATATTCTCCATCAAGTAGTTGTATTCGAAATTATTTATTAATAACAAGAGTATTGAGATTTAACGGTTTTCGCAAGATTAATTAAAATTTTATATTCAGTTCAGACTTTATAATTATAATAATTAATATCACTTTATTTCTAATAAAGTAAAAGACAAAATCATAGTATAAATAATTTATTATAATAAATTGCCAACTCCATTCCCACATTAATTCAAACCGTATCCAAGACTACAATACACCGGAACCAGGATTTATAATAATTATCCTTCAGATTTTTTTTTATCAAGATAAGCGGATATGCCCAAAAATTGTGAATAATTTAATAGAAGATCCAAATTACTGGTCTGATCCAAAATGGCTAAAAAATGCCAAAAAATGAAACCCAGCATCCGATTGGCCTATTTCAAAAACTTAGCTCCGTCCGTGCCGTGTTTTTATTTTATACAATCATTTTTGGGCATAAATTGAACTCACAAATGGTGGATCCGATATTTGCCATGGTGGCGTTCGTCAAAAGGACCCGAAGAGCCTGGGCGTAGCGATTACAAAAATTAAAAGATCCAAATTAAAAACAGGTAACTCAAATAAAATATTCAAGAACTAAACACCTGCTCATGGAGAAGAAAGGAGCAGAAACAACAGAGGCTGAAAATTCTAAATACCTACAGATTTTTACAATTTAGTGCGGCTTGTACTCCGCAACCTGGACGGTTTTTCTGCCTTTTCTTGCGTAAGGCTTTTCCAATTGATTCATTTTAAATATCCAAACGTAAAACTTGGTAATTTACAAGATAGTGAAGATTCAGTGCGGCCTTTAGGCCGCACAACTTGGGTAATCGAGTTCTATACCAGTTTATTGTCGTTAATTGGTTGTCTTTACATTAAATTTTGTAAGTTTTGGAGTAAGTACGGGAAAACTCTTGGTTTTTCATGTACCTACCTACAGTTTAAGTAATTTCATGTAATTACATGAACACATAGGTAATAATTATTTGAAAATCACAAAATAACGCGTTCTGTCTGACCCATTATAGTGCACCCACATCTTACATACCAGGATGCATGCGTACTTTTACACTGCGAAAATCTTTTACTTTCAGCTGCCTTCGTAAATAATTCAAAATAATGGAAAATAATTACAAATAATTATCATATATATACGACTACTTAAAACTTTAGATAAAATTATTATTGCAGCTGCTGTAATCCCAAAATTAAAATTAAAGTTTTAATATTTTGAAACTTATTAGAGAGCGCAAGAATGGCAAAAATCTGAGCGCATTGAATTAAATTGAAAATATGGCACTTCCGATAGATTTCATGTAAAATTAATGTTTTTTCTAATTCAAGCTCGTTTAAGAAACTTTTAATTAAAGTGGGTTTGCTCTTAGATTGCTAAATTTAAATAATAATTGGAAACTTGAGAAATTCATTATATTTAGGTGAGAGCGAGGAATTTCAAAATGTTCCAAAAATCTTACAATTTTTGACGATGTTTTAAACTTTTATATTTATAGAATTAAATTTTTAAAAAATATACAAAATAAATGATCCTAAAATTCAAAAAACAGTTTGAAGAGGATCTCGACGACACTTTCGGGCATTAAAGACATATCAAAAAAAAATTTCCGGTGCGTAAAATTTAACTAGGATGTGGAAATTTAATAATAATTTTGCTCGAACATTTAATGTTTTGAACATATCCGATTTGAGTTTTAAATTTTGTAAATGAAACATAAATGTAGTTTTATTTAAATTTTTGCAGTTTTAATAGTACACTGGAGACCATAAAGTATTAGAAGCGTAACTCATTTGACAAAACGATTTTCACAAAAGCAATTTAAATAATATAAAATATTGAGTTTGTTTACACAAAATTATTGTTTCAAGCCAGATATATTAAAAATTAAGAAGTAAAGTGAATTATGAAATTATAGCGTTGCTAATAAATTACTCCTAATTATGTATTAAATTAAAAACTTGCAAACTTTTTCAATTTCTAAATTGATGAGCTAGTTGATGATTTAATTAAATTCGAATTTTTTCTTGTTAATGTAAATGACACCAGGCGAAAAGTTTAAATTAATTTTAAATTTCTTCTTTTTAAGTTTTTTTGTTGATATTAAAATTTTTAATATGTGCTTTATATTGACGGTATAGTAATTTCAATATTAGTAAATTGCCCAATTTTCAACATGAAATTGTAATTGCATCTTTTGTTGCGTATGATTCATTGTGAACGACTAATTATAGATTAGATAGTCATGCTTAACTAAGCGTATAAATTTAAGTGTGTATAAGCGTGTAATAGATATTAAAGTGCAGGTAATTGTTCGCGCTTTTCACATTTTTATTATATGTATGTGATTTACAAGTTTCCTTAAAACGAACGTTTAAAATTTTCTTCCTCCAATGACACTTCCCACTATGTTACAAGTACTGTATACTTTAATTTAATTGGATGAATTTTTCGCTCCTTTTAACTTCCACGATGAGTACTCTCAGAAAATGGATATTTGCTCTTAAATTAAAGAGCACATCATCAAGGACCCAAAGTGGGGATCCTTCAGAAAATTCTTTTTCTTCTTTTGCACCTAAATTAATTTTTCCGCAATCATTATTTTCACTATTTTAATCAGATATTGCAAAAAACACTAAAAAAATCTTATTAATTTAACAAAATTGACATCCTTCAAGAAAAAAAATCATCGCAATATTTATAGCTAATTTTGCAGTACATTTTTAAATTATTATTTGTTTTATTTTCAATATCAACTAAATCCTTTTTAATTGCACTCATTTCTTAGTGTATTTTGCGACAAAGTCCGTCTTAAAAATGACTTGATTCTTACATTGTAACTAATTGTATTCTTAGTAATTCTATTTAAACAGTTTTAGTTTCCCACATGGACTGGAGGAAAAAAGAAAAATAATTGCCTTAAATGCAATATTTATTTTGAAATTTCTTTTGTCTTAAGTTCCTGCTTTTAAATTAAATTTGTTTTAAATTCTATAAAGCAAGACATTAACGAAATTGAAGATAAATGGAACATTTAAAACTGAAATAATAATAATTTAAAGTTTAAAGTTAAAGTGAGGACATTAACCACGAAGGTCAATCTAGACAGCACTGATCTCTCATAAAAGCTTTCGGGGCCCCGTGCCCGCTGACGCGGACTGACTCTGGGAAGCACACAAAACCCTGGTGGTGTGGTGAACTGGATCGGCTGGGGAAGGCAATCACGATACTTGGGGTCTGGACTGAGAGGATTTGCCAAAAATCAGGCTGAAAAAGCTGAGAGTCTCGGGAATGCTACCGAGGTACTGCTACAAACACCGGTCACAAAGCACGCGACCGAAAGCATGCTAGCGTTAGGACACAGGCCCAAAAGGACGTAGACCCAAAAGGATTTTAGGGTGGATCCTAGATTTTCCATGGTTGTGTTTGTCAAAACCGACCCTCCGGACGCTCCGGGCTGTTTTTACAAACGCTGTATTCTAATTGGACTGGTTGGCAATTCAATTTGTCGTGAAAATAATAAAACAGACGAAACGATGGAGCAGGGTTTTGCAATTTTGGGAAACTTCTGGTCTGACATGGCCAGTATTAGTGACACACCGCCCTCCAAAGTACCCGAGTTTATCTTAAGCTTGCATGGCTCGGGGAATAGGAGGGAAGATGGACTGCTACGAAAACCGGAGGTAGCATAATGAGCCCAATATCTGCCCGTGACCTTTGACTCACCCTCAAGATCCAATCCAATTAAATTACAAAATTTTAAAGTCTTTCAAAAATTTCGAAAAATAAATTTTCCGATTTTCTTTGCAAAAATTTAACTTTTTTTGTGTAAAACTTAGATTTCGTTTTTAGAGCTTATTTGAAGGAAAAAATATCTTTTTTATATCACGAGAGGTAATATTTTAAAGCAATGGAGGCTAGAAGGAAAGGAATACTTTTACTGCTTAAAAAGAAAATCTTGAACCGATACCTTTGATGCCTAATATAATCTAAATATATAAGTTCTGAAAATAGTATTCTGGATGGAGAAGTTTCATATAAACGCACTGTATAATAAATTAAATCAGATAATATGCTACTAAATTCTCCATTAATTTATTATTAATAAATGTAGGTATCTTTAATGACTAAATGTGTTTCAAATTATTTGTTAATGAGTTGAACAGCAGCTTAGAGAATGAACCAAAATTGTTGAAGCATAAAGCTGGCTGGTGTTATTTTGAAGTTTGTTAATATCAGGAAAATTATAAAGCACAAGAAGTTAAAAATATTTGTTTAGTAAAGCGTAGCATGTAATGGTAGCATTAAATGGGTATATGAGCGTGTAATGAAAATAAGCGTTAGTTAAGTATGCATCACCAACATAAACAGTTCATCAAGCGAATCTTCATATTAAAACCACAAAATTGAAGCAGGCAATTTATATTAAGATAGACAATATCAATAGACTCAATCCTTATCATCCCACTTCATTTTGTATGTCAATAATCAGTAGCACCTGTGGATTGTCATTTAATAACAGATTTGAATATCATTAAGAGGATCTATTTTCTGACATTTACTCGATAGCTATCGCCATCGCTGATAAACTTCAATTTTCAACCTAAACTTTGTTTCATTATTAAATTGAACCATGTCAAAAATGTCGAGAAAGATTCTTTATGAAAATTTGATTTATTTCATTACTTGCATCAATTTTCAGTCTTTATTAAGGTAGACGACAAATTTTAAAGCATAACAGGTAATTAAAGGGATATAAAGAAGATTTATTACACTTCCCTCTCGTAGCGCCATCAAAATTTCTATTTCACAAGAAAATATATAGAAAATCTAATTTGTTACAACACTAGCTTAATTTAAATAAGTACATTTATTTCATCTCCACATTTTACTTAAGGTCTGACGCTCAACTTTTAACTATTTATTTCTATTCATTATTTATTATGCAGACTCCAACAATACTCGGCATATAAACGTCATATGTTGGCCCTACTGGAATGTCTTCAATTTCATTCAATTTGCAAATGGTTCGTTAGCATTGGATAAAGTATCTTTCATTCCTTGGAACCCCCCCTGCAGCTTTTTTTCATTTTTTTAAATTTACACATCATTAATATGCGAAAACTATGCACAGTAGTCAAAAAATTTGATGAATACCAAAATGAGAAGTTTTAAAGCTACGAAGTAAGTTATCAGAAGTTACACCATTAATTTAATGGATTTATATTATTTACTTGAATTATTACTAACTTTTGAGAAGTTTGAAGCAAAGATTTATAAAGAGACTTCATCCGTGACTGATAGGCCTAGTACAAATCTTAACAAAATTTAGGATATCAACTAACAATGCTCAAACTAGCAAATTTGAGGCCTATGTGTTAGTTGCCAAAAACGCATTACTCCACACTTTTAAGGAAACCCTAGCAACTGAAAATTTAATTCAAAACTTATCTGCTTTCTCGTTATTATTCTACACAATACCTGCTTCAAGTCTACAACCATTTCTATGCATCGTAATTTCAGCAGCGGCAAGGATAACCGTTAACTTATCGATTATCCTAGGAGGTGTAACGTAAATGATTAAGGAAATTATTGCATCCTAGTATTTTAAAATTTATAGAATTATAGAGGACTAATGATTTCTGACGCATGTTGCTCGGAGCGACTATAACATAAAAAAAGCAAAAATTGGTTTACAGAGCTCGACGATAATTGTACGACCTTGTTGAAAATTACGTTATTAAGTAAATTTACATCTCAAATTGATGGCAACCAGTTTTAGGTATAAATTAAGTACAAATTTTTTTAACACTTTATTAACCAACACCATCACGATTTGAAGAATATTTATTGGCAGCATTTTTATTTAATTTCTAGTTGTACAAGTTTTACATCGTAAGCCGCTTGATTTTAAAGCGGCATAAAATAATAAATATCATATTTATGTGAAATATGGCATTTGAACTTTCTGCTCAAACTACGTAAGAAAAAGTGGAAAAAGCTTCGGATAACGAATTTTCAATTTTGTAAAATATTTACATGGCCTTTTTTTAAATTAAATTGATGCTATTGTGCCCACAGATTTAAAAAAAATTAATAACATTTTGGTAGTTGAAGCCGTAAATTAGAGGATCATTCAAAAATATGTGCAAAAACGGCTAAAAATTTCAACAAACTATCCGATTGGCCGATTTCAAAAGCTTAACTCCGCCCATGGTGTGATTTAATGTTATATAAGAATTTTTGGGCATAAATCACACTTAAAAATTGTGGATTCGAGATATACCGTGGTGGCGTTTGTCAAAAGGGCCCGAAACGCCCGGAGCAAAGCGGTGGGTGCGTTATACTATTTAAAAATATTCCTGGAGCATGACCGAACTCAAAAATTACAGATCTCTATAGGAGGAATCTTAATTTACTAAATTCGGCTATAATTAACCGAAAACAAATTAAATTATATTTATATATTTATTAAATGATGTTAACACTTTTGCACGGATATAAGTCAACTGAAGCCGGCTCCGCCCACTAAAACACGCTCCTACAAATTTACGTTGAACACACGGACTGTCAACACAATGAGTTTTTAATGTACTTAGCATATTTTCTATGCAAAACATCGATATTTCAAATTTGAAACAAGCTTAATCCAAACTAATCTAACCTAACCTAACTTAACTTAGTCTTAACCTAACTTAAGTTTGGTTTGTATAAAAATGGTTATTTTTATTACCTATTGAGGTTGGAATAGTTTTCAAGGACGAAGTTTGATTACCTTAAGTTTATTCGTTGTCCAGTATTTTTGTTATTACATGACAGCGACTTTCCTAACACTGAGACGGCCCTGCCTGTCCTGGTCTTTATTATGCAAGGAATGTGGAAACCTAATATCTACTTTATTGATAATAATGACCTATTCCTCAACTATAATTCTAAGATTATCAGTTTCCGGCCAATTAAGTATTTTAGAATAACTTCTGATTATGGTTAATATTGAGTTTCACTACTTACACCACGAATTACATATAGTTATATCAATTAATCGATAAAAATTTTCAAATTTCTAGAAATTCAAAAGTTTCAATTCTGCGCGTCAATAAAACTCATATTATTTTAAAGAAACCGCTGTACGTAAATTTTTAGATTCGATTGATTTGCATGTTCATCGTCTTAAAAATCAAATATTTGTTGAAAATTGAGGCGAATAAAAGAAAAATACGTTGTATGTCGTAAAGATAATATTGTGAAGAATTTCAATATTTGATTTCACATCAACATTGAGATCGCTATGAATGTTATTAAGTATATTGAAAGTATTCATTGTAAGAATTAAATTTCCATAGTATTAAAAAATAAGGAAAAAACTAAAAAGTAAATCAAAGGATGTTAAACCTGCTATCTTTAAAGGCCAATAGAGCTTCAAAACTCAGTTAAAAGTAGTGCTTCTGTATTTTCATTTCAATGAAAATGCAAATGAAAAACTTTAGTTTTTATTTTAGTTTTTCTTAGATTTCATTAACTTATCTCAATAATAAATTGAAGTAATTACTTAACATCTGCATGTGATATTAATATAAGAATTTCTTAATCCACTGTAATATTACATTACATTATAAATTATTACATTACATTACTTTATATTTTGCGTAGTTTTTACGTACATAGGGGAGTTACTGATTAATGCGGACCTGTCTACAATTTCATATGTTGTTTGAGATTTTAAATAAAAAATTCGTTAAACTGGTTTTCTAATAGTAGTTCCAGGCGCAGTGGCACAATGTCCTACAATGCCCCTAATGTAAAGTGAATTTCGAGTTACGTAAAGTGCAATTAACTGTCTGAAATTATTAATTCACCTGTACTCGAACTGGGGCCTCGGCATTTGCAGTTAATGACCTAACTGCGTTAAAGTTAAGTAAATCGTAAAACAAAATTACAGAAAATGCAATGAAACTATTTGAAATTAGAAAGCGAAATTACGACTTATGAGAAAAACAAGAATGTCTGATAGGTAATAAAATATTTCAGCATTTCCTTCACAAATGTAATTTTAAGCTTAAACCCTAAATATAACTGTCAAAATAAATTTATCGAAAATTTAAAAAATGAAAAATTGCTAAAAATTTATTAAAATGTTGGCATAAATAGTAACTAAATTGCAACATTCGGTATAATACAATTATCGTGAGTTCTGAATGCCGGCAGCTTTTCGAATAACACTAATAAAAAAAATCCTCAAGAAACGCTCGAGAAGGTTTTGAGGGTGCAGTAAAATTTTTCTATGGGCACACAAATCAAGTTTTTTGTTAACCGAATCAACCAACTTTTTGCACTGAATGCACTATAAACTATGTGATTTATAATATCTCATACTTCTTGACTTTAAAAATGTAGTTCATATTTAATTCAGTATTCTCTTGCTACATAATCATACGTCGCCGTTTAAATAATGAAAGGAAATTTTAAAGAAAAATCGGAAACTTTGCAACAATTTTCTGAATTATTAACAATACTTTGTGGAAGTTTAATAAGTAGGGGAGAGCGGGGAGAAAGACTTACATGGTACTAAATATTCCATACTATAAATATTGTTATTGCAGCTCCATATTTTAGCAAATATTAATTTACATATGGAAATTTTGTAATTACCTGTATTTATTCCACCCCCAGATCAATTAATATGTAATTATTTGTGTATACCTATTTATATTATTGTAAATAATAATTAAACGTAACATAACAAATTTGCGCTTCAAATAAATGTACGAAAAAAAATATTCCAAATGGTTTTATTCAATTTAATTAAACCTATATTAAATTAAAGCAGCCTTCACACGCGGCTTCTTTAGCAGCGCCACAGGAAATTATTACAGAAGTCGCAATTGGTTGTCCTGCTACAGTGCAGCTAGAGAGCAGACTCGAGCAATATACTCGAAAAGAAAACATGCAGGTTTCTGAAAATAATCGACGTTTCCAAAAGCAAAAGATTTGATTACTCATTCCAGCTTAATTAAAATTGCATTCCTTTAAGGAGAAAATTAACTTTTATTATTTATAAAAGAGGAAAATGCATTTTTAAGTTTAATTTAATTAAAAGCACTTTGCCTCTTACAATTCTTATATTATGTAAATTAAAATTTAAAAATGAACAAGCTAAGTAAGCGATAAATTAAAGCACTTTATGAGCTCTCAGGAGCAGATTTTCCTTCCATCATTAAAATTTTCTCTTTTTGTTTGAATTACAAACAAAATGTTAACAATTCGACATAATCCTGCTAGCACCAAATTAGAGGTAATTAAAGTTTCGAATTAATAGTTTAACATTTTAATTAATATATATTGCATCCGCTATATTGGTCTTTGATGCTTTATTTGTTCAAAAATGTGATAGTAACTCTATATAATATAAATTGATTTTATAGGAATTTAATAGAAGCAAATAAATTTGTTACTCCAATTTCATACTATTCAAATGGTTTATTAAAAAAAAAATTCATTTATTGGTTAAAAATGTATTTAAGAAACCATTTATATCAAAAACCAACTGAAGAAACCTGAGACGAAAGAAATAAAAATAGATTTCAATAGTTGGTACTCCGCTTCACTATGTAAAGTGGAAGTCATGTGGTAATAATTTATTGTTAGGCTGCCTCATATAATGTGAATGGGACATTTGGGATTTTGATCCCAAAAAATTATAAGAATTCAAAATTGATCAGAAATATCAACAAGCGGCTTTACCATACAGGTAAACCGTATAGGAAATATCAGGAATGATGGGGGATACCCAAGAATACACGACAATGGCTGGGAATACCCCAGGAGTTAATCAGTTAGAAACTTTTGTAGGTAATCAATTTAAGAATTCATAGAAATTCTAGAGAATCCAGTGGATGTTCCCAAATATTCTTTAGAAATTTTCAAGAATTTCTGTTTACAAGAAGTTTGGAATACAACAACTACTTCGAATATCTCAAAGAAAACAAGAATATCTAAGACGAGTAATCGGGAATTTACGGGAAATATTTGAGATTATTGGGAAAACTTCTCAATTTTGACAGCACAAGATCTGCTTTTGCTATTTGATTTCATAAAAAGAATTAAAAACTCCGCTAATCCCAAAAGTAGCAAAAAAATGCTAATATACTAAATAAGAAAAAATACTTATAAGCATAATCATACATCCTAATAATATTATATGAGTAAATTGCCCTGGCTGTGCGGCCTGAAGGCCGCATTGACCTCTTTACATACTCTTAACTTTCTCAGTTTGTTAACTTAGAATAAACAATCGGGTCTAAAGGAGTCTGGTAATGTAAACTCCGCTGTAAACTTTAACCATAAGATGTAAACTCCGCTCCGAACAAAAAGGTTGCCCTTAATCCCACATGCAAACTACCCCAAGTAGATTGCCCTCTCACGTTTGTTGGAAAAAAGAAGAAATTGCGGAAAAAAAAACATTAGTGAAATTAAATATAACAAATATTTTGAATTAATTAAAAAGAAAAATTGCTAAATTTATCGTAGTACTCAAATATGGTGTATTTTAGTGAACTTGCTTGGAAGGGAGTTTACATCTACAAAATAAAGAAGTTTACAGTATATAACGGGGTCAGTGCGGCCTTCGGGCCGCACAACTAGGGCTTATTAGGTTTATGTGAATCTCGTTAATCCATTTATGCGCGTCACCTAACTTGTGGGATCTCGCTCTCCTCTCAACATTTGTAACATTTTTTTGCAGTATAACCTTTCCCAAGTCCTACTAAGTAAGTGCGCCAAGTTTGGTTCAAATCGGTTAAAAGGTCTAAGAGTGCATAACATACGAACAAACAAAGAAACATTCATTTTTATTTAATAAAAAAAAAATATGATCGGGGGGGGGGGGGGGGAAGGAGATTTGATATCACAAGGAATTGTACATTGTTTTATTTTTTCGATATTTATTTTTTAGTTGTATACAATTTTGTACGAAACATTTTAGCTTGAATTTGGATTTAATAATTTATGTATTGTTTGTAAAATTTAGTGTATTTATTATTATTATTATTTGTAACAAAATTTCCAACGTAACTTAATTTTTTTGATTGGAAGTTTGTAGCATATTATACTCTAATGATTAACACAAAATTTGTTCCAAAATTCAAGAGCCTTGGGCTATGGCGTAAATTTTATTAGTTTAGAAATATAATTATTTGAAATTATATAGTAGTACATACGTACACATATAGTGTTACCGATCATGGACTGACCCAAATTAGGGTTGCGATAGTTCAAAATTGCAAAATATTTTAACTAGGAAAGCTCCAAAAGGAATCTTTCCAAAAATCGACATTATTTTATTGTTCTGTTTAGTTTATTTAAAGAATATAAAATTATCTAGATACCAAATTCTAACGTTTTATAACCCAAAATCAAGTTTCAAAAAAAAAATTTCAAAAATTAATTTTTTGAAATAATTTAATAATTTTGGATTTCAAAAGCTCAATTAATTTGATTATGATTTAAATTACAATAAAAGTATTAGAAGATTAGAAGGTTTCCAAAACAGGGATTATATTGATTTAGAGTTTTGAGGAATAATTTGATAAATTGACTGATTCCGGATTAAGATAAATTTTTGCATCGCATCATTTTGAATGGAAAACTTAAATTTCGAAGTTAATTTTTAATTAAAAATTACAAAGTCAGAGTTAAATATTTTTCTCTAAGCGGTAGCTTTTCTTCAACTTTAATTCCGAGTCTCCAAAGGAGTTGGTTGAGTGCTACTCGGCCGCTTGAGGAGTTTTTTTGTAATTTTAATAATTTCTCTTAGTTAAAATATCAAAAGTGAAAACTATTTAATCAGCTCAGAAAAGTAGGGCGGTTTTCTGCGGAAGGGTTTGTGGTAATTTTATCGAGATCTACAAAACAAAATATTATTTCCACATCTTTAACGCGAACGAATAAACCTAACTTTTGTTCTTTTATTTATTAATTTTTTTAAATTGCTTTTGTAATGACTTTCCTAGCGTCGGAAATATTTGAGCTGTAATTTTAACTCAAAAGAAAGTTTATATTTTCATGACTTTGTTGGCAATCAATATTATTTTTCATGCTCGAGGAAATTACTCCAATATTTTATTGCATTTGCATAGCCATTTCCTCGATATACCTAGATATTATTTTATATTGATTTGCGTTTGCATGTTTTTTGGAGTTCTATTAGTTGCTAATTAAAGTGCAGCATTTTCGCTATATTAAATATTGTCAAATTTATGAAGCTTTATGAATGACTAATGTGGTCGGCATTTTAATCTGCGCCGATAGAGCTTAACAAATGAATGATCGAGTTGCCAAACCTGCTTCTAAATCAAATTTAGCACGGGATTACGGTGTTATAAGCGAATATTTTTAGGGTGCACCTGCGTCACTGATCGCTTCACCATTTACTTAATATATGGATGGGAATGTGTCTCCATGAATAAAACATGCGTTATCGGGTTCTAGCTTTTCCAGTCAATAATTGATTCATTCCATTGTGGCATAATCAGAATTAATCCTTTTGTTTTAAAAGTCTATAAATGTACTGATAACACACTCAACCTGTTTGCAAATTTGTTACCCCAATAAAGTCCAGGTCCGTGTTTTGCCGAAATTATCCAGACGAAGTTGCAGTTGCAGCTCATGAATTTTCTCTAGCAAAGCACATATTATTGGATATCTAAGATACCTAAAGGAACGTGATCACGACGTAATTTTGCTTTTATGTTAAATTAATATAAAATTTTATGTAAAAAAGATATCCTTTAATAAATTTATGCTGGAACATCTATAAGAGCTTTAAAGCGATTACGTTAACATTATTTTAAAGAAAATCGATTCAATTAAACCTTTTAAGCTTTAAAAATGCTAAAAATTTTGAGCTCAATTTTGGTTTTTATGAAAATAATTTAAATTAAAAAAATAAACGATAATTGGCTATTTTCCTCAATAAATCGAGTTTCATTTCTCATGATGCACTTACGGGTAAAAGCCTTCCCATAAAATCGCTTATGTGCATGTATAAAATGCACATTTTGCATTGAATTTTATAAGATGCTCAGGAATATTCCAAAGTAAATCTACCCAAAAAGTTGCTATAAAATATCAAGTTTTCCCTTATAAAAACATTTGAGTGCATCTATTTTACAGCAATTGGATTTTACGCTTCAACAGTTATCTATCAACTGTGAATTTTTCCAATATTTTTACCCGTTTTTATTTATTTATCTCTAATATCAGAAAATAGCTAATTTACGAGCACTTTTACAAATGCACGTTATATTAAGCTACGTTTCAGTTTTCACCAAAATACTGCGTTATTTCAAAATAAAAAGCTTTTTTTCGCCATTTTATAACAAATGTGAAATTTTAGTATTTTTTATATAAAAAGTTTACAAATTTCGAAACGCATGGAATAATTAGTTATAGGGGAGACTGGGGATGTTTTAGACACTTTCTACGTTTTACTATTTTTATTTCTTTCCAAAGAAGTTAATCGATTATTTATTTTTACTAAACTTTAGGGTAGAATTCAGTCACAAAGTAAACCTTAATTTTGTCCAAAGTATCCCGAGGTACTGGGATACAGTGGACATTACCGGGGATACTTACTTAATATTTACTAAAACATGAAAAAACTAAATTATAAACAATATTATATGATATTTTAATTAAACTTTAAAAATCATTAGGAAAATTTTAATAGAACAATATATTTCAAAATCAGACTCACTGGATGATTTTATTTCTACCTTAAATAAATTTTTCTTTTCTTCACTTTTATTTGTTAAATAATTGAAAATATTTACGTAGTCACTATGTAAACTTGCAACCGAGAGGTTGAAAACAATACAAGCATGCCAATTGTATTCAGTGTCCACACCATCCCCAGTCTCTCCTACCTACGTAATTAGAGTAAGGAAGGCTGATTTGATGATAAATACAATTGATAAACAACGACTGGTAATTAAGAAAGTTTAGTAAAATTTTTCGGCCATAAAGGGACCGTTTTTGTATTTTGATTATCTTGCACAGGCTAACAATCTCGTCGTAAAACAAATTTGATTGTGCGTGTGCACGTTTAGAGTTTTTCAGTGTCCTATTAACCAACTCCCTGATGGTCAATTTCGTGTAATTTGAATCAAATTTTATAGGAATTTTTTAAATTGCCTCACTAAAGATGAATTTTTTTTATTAAAGCGACATTTTTTAAAAGTTCAAGTAGCAATTGATCAATATCGCGAAGATGCCATTGATTTTATTGTTTCGAAAAGGTCAATTTGTTCTCAAGTTTTACTTTGGAGGATATCAAGTTTAATATAAAAGAAAGGAAAGTTAGGGATGACACTAGAAGAGGAAAATAAAGGTGTCCTGAACATATAATGGGGAGTTAGGCACGTGTGATCGACCATTAGGCTAGCACAGGTCATTACCGGTAAACACGATTTAATGGGGCAGAGGCGACAGTCTGATCACTACCGCCTCTTTCTCATAAATCTAACCGATAATAGATACAAAAGTTGGTTTTGTGTGCTACTCTGTTCCAATATTTGGGATTCCTTTACAATTTACATTAAAGCAATTCAAAACGGATGTTATTTATGACTAATTTATGTTTCAAGATTTACCGGTTAATGGAAACAATTCCTAGCTATACATGGTCTACCTACAATTTAGTTTGATAAGTTAATGCCTCAATGCTTTAGATTATACTTTGTTAATGTTACGCGTTCGTGTTGGTCGTTCCGAAAGTAAAATGGTTATCTACTAACCATTTCATGTAATTGAGTGGCACTAAAGCTACCTCTTATAGTTATAATGCCCGCAAACTTCTGTAACTTAAAATAAAACTGTAGGTCCCCTTAATACATTATACGAGGGCGGCCGCTAGGCCGCTCCACACGACATAACCACTTATTTTGATACTCAAAATTCAGGAAAAACCGCATAATAATTTCTTTTCAACAAAGTAAGCATATATTGCTATGCCATTTACTGTAAGTGCTATGATAATAACAATGATATTACATCTCTAAGATAAAAAAATATTTACGTTTGTTAGTGCTGTTTATAAAAATCTGAATCAATAAATAATTAATTTGAAAACACTTGAAGTGAATCAAATTATCCTGCTTCTCGGTACATCTAGACTAAATAAATCCCTACTGTACGTCCCTGACGTGCAATAATACGATAAACTCAAGTCAACAAAATAAGATGGATAATGGCCGCTTACCTTGATTTGCGACTGCACTCGGAAGTATCCTGTCACTTTTTAGAGAACTGGATCCTGATATCTGTTGTCTAGTGTAAGCTAGTAGACACTACCTGTTTGTACGTAAACGCATCCATCGACAATTATTTAAACCTCACGTTGTTAAAACGAGAAAAATTTTATTTATTGGTTAATTTTTAAATTAACAACAGTAACAAAATTTGTAGTAATTTTTACTAGTTTTCGTGGTAAATATTTTAATTTCTAACAAAATGCTCCAAATTTTTAGTAAATTTTCATACGATGCAGTGATTTTTAAGTTTAGATTTTTGAAAATGATTAGGTAAATAGATGTAGCAATTGTTTTAATAGACGGGGTCACCCGTAGTTGCCTTCTAGAAGTGGACCAGTTAACAACAAATATTCGTGTTTTTCTAGATCCGTAATTTTTGAATTGTAGCGGCTTCGGGAATGTTTTAAATGAATAGAGTTGGTTTAGAAATTTACTGTCTAACTAAATCTGTAATCAATATACAGACCGTAGTTCTTATCTACCACTACTGCTGGTCAGCGGCGTATTTAGAGGGCAATTGCCCTCGCCCAGGATGACTCGGATTGTATCCCTGACGCTCTCTATGATAAAAATAATGTTTACCATAAGGTTTTAAAATTTAAAATAGTTTAAATTATTCACCGTTAGCAGCTTTCATCAATTAAATAGGAATAATAATAATTTCTATATTTCAAACGTCATCGGCAGTGGATTCGTCAGTTTTATCTCTTTACAACTGACGCGCATATATGGATTAACGAGAATCCGTTAAATATTCTGGTTTGCCCTTCCCATTGGCATTTTTTAATTACGCCACTGCTACTTGTCATGTAAGAGTATAGTGATTTTTCTCATCATGTTCGCTTCCAGTCTGCGGACGAACGCCGACAAGTGAAATACCTAGTTGACTATGTCGCAGGATGGATCCGAACTCCGGGGAGGCTCTACTGCTTGGTCTATATGCCATCTGAACGTCAGGAAGTGCATCAGCTCGGTGGACTCTCTAGTATCTTTAGGGTTGGTGGAAAGAAGCAAATCAGCACAAGGAAACTTTCTAATCTGGCCGGGGATCAAACCTTGCATGATCGCACAGAATTCTTCCCGGTCGGAGTATTCGTCTGTACTGCCTCCCGCATTTTATGGCGGTTAATGCAATAACCGCTCTATGTTCTTGGGCCTTTTCTATCCTTTCTAGCTTTCTAGCCCTATTAGATGATCCACAAAATATAATCTTTATATTTGTAATTTGCGGCCTAAATTACAGTTATTTATTAACAAAAATTTTAAATTTGTTGGGACATTTGATTTCTATTCCCTAAATTTTTATATTTATAAAATTTAATAAAAAAAGTTAGGTTTATCGGTATATGGCATCAGAACCTTAATCTTGGGGGAGTAAACATTATTTTGCGATAAAAATTTAAATGTATAATGAATTTATTAGGGGTCGTGCGGCCTTCAGACCGCACAACCTAGACAATTGAGTTGGATAACTGACTGTTGAGCAGTCAGTTCAAACACTATGTTATAGGCAGCAAAACCGTCCTAACTGATTGAAAAAAATTTTTTGTTTAGTAAAACGGAGGATCACAGAGTAGTGAGAACTCAGTGCGGCCTTCAGGCCGCACGACAAGGGTAATATAATTAAGTAATTAATTAAAACGAAGTTAAGCTTCTTTTTTGTACTAATATATTAAATTTATAGTGTATTAATCGAGTGTTAAAATAATACTTAAAAAACGGAGCTATTTTTTGAGAACAACACCATCAAAGTAGCTTTAAGTAACTCGAGTTACTAGGTTCTTTAATTGTATGGTAGAAAAGTGGTTAATTGATTAATTGCAGTTCCGGACCTATGCATACAATGATAAAATTGTAGTTTTAGACATATTTTTGTAGCTAGTCAGATTTTTATAAACATCCCCAACAATGTATTCAAACGAACTTCAGACAGTTAAATTTAAACTTTGTAAATATAAAGTTATGAATGAAACTCAAAAGTAGAAATAAACAATTTCTACAGTTGAGTTCACTTTTATCAAGGTTTTAACTAAAAGATCTGGTTTTTCTCGATTTGAGTGCGATTAGATGCACGACAATTAGACGCATGCGACAATTGGACTCACTTTAATTGAATATAAAAATTACACCTAGTTAATTCATGACAAAAAATAATTACAGGGATTATGGTCAGTGGCGTACTTAGAGTAGGGATTCCCCCATTTCTCTTACCAATCCAATTTATTCATTTCGGTGCGATTAAAAAATATTTATGTTCTACGCAGTAAACCAATTTTTCTAAAATATATACAATGATTCTCATTGGTTTATGTTTCCGGCTGGACCAATCAGCATCGTGAATTGTGTAAACTTAACTTAAAAGATTACAATATTCAGGGGGATATCAGGCATAGAGCATGAGACTTCAAATCTGCCCAATGTAGTGATAAATCGTTGTCTATGTAATTTGCAATAATCTAAACTCACAGGTGTTTAATTTGATTGTTAACAGACCGAGCATGAAACGTCTTTCAAAAACAGCTGTTACTGAATGTCCGAAATTAACTCATCAAAAGAAGTCGAGTTTCAACACTAGCTCTATGCAAATTTAATAATTACCTAAATACCGGCAAAAACGGTAAAAGCAAGTTAAAAACAGCAGCTTTAAATTAAATTAACAATACTCAGAAATATAAAAATCTGCATTGTACAGTCTGCTTCTTATGTAACTGTCAACATATTTAAATTTTGCCGCTTAAAAGAGCTTTGAGAAACAGCCGCTCGTGCTGATTGGATATATCCATTTTCAATAGGCTCAATTCGCTTCTAATCTTTACCAAAACCGACAGTCAATTAGTAGCTTGAGTGCGAATTTCACATCGACAATCTTCAACTAACGATAAACGGATTACTTTAGAAAATTGATAATGTTATATAATTTATACCTGCCTGATCTGTAAATAAATACAACCAAGGTGTGGTTGTTTCTGTTTTGAGTATAAAGCAAAATCTTTGTGTCTTAACTTCAGTAGACTGCAAAACCTATCGATGCAAATAAACCCTTTGAATAAAAATTCTCTTCCACGTACTATCCGAGCGGCATTAGACTCCTCGGCTCCCTATATGAGCTTGGGAATTATACGCGGTTGGTTGCAGCAGACTTTTTTAATTTTTGCTCAATAGTTTCAGCAAGAATCAAGCCAACATTACTTCAGCAGCAGAGCGCTCTACCACTGGGCTAACCACAGCCGAGGAACTTTGTCAACAAATTGGAATTTGACAAAGTAATTAGCAGGTTGAACTCTTCGAGCTTTAGTCTGAGATCAAATTAAAAATTACTGGGAGAAAATAATGCCCGTAATTTTTGATTCGGTTTTAATTTGATGAATAGGAATTACATTTGATGCCAAAGTTTCTTAACAAAATGAACAACATACCATTATAATATGGTAAGAGATGAACCAAAGTAATCAAATGCAGCGCCGTAAATTCTCGTTATTGATTTTCTTGTGTTGTTACACAATGTAAACTTTTATCTAACATTTTTACAAATAATTACATTGAGTTATAGTTTTATCAAAATATTTTCGAAAAACATCAATTTTTTGAAAATAAAAAAAAGTACGTCACAAATTGTAATTTTTGCATGGATGATATTTTAAAAATTGATGTTTAATTTTGCGTTGTTATTTTTAAATGATTCATTTATTGTTTGTATTAAAAATTTATGGAAATGTTCACTACATTTAGTTCGACGAACACCTCTGAAGAGCATACAAATGAAAAAACAATAGGAGTAATCAATTCGAAATTTGTTTGGTCGACTTATTCAGGATATCGGGTCAGATCGCAATAGAATACGCCCAGTGAATTTCAAATACGTCAATTCATTTATTGAGTAGAAATCTGCGAAAAAAATGTGCGAGATATATTGTGCACAGAACCGCGAATTATGATGAAATTGTTTTTGCTCACATACTGTAAAAATACGAAAAAGTAAATACTTTCACATTGTGTATGTTTAATAAAAATTTTATTTCATTTCAAAAATGCGGTTTTGAAACAATTTTCGACTACAAATTAAATCTTGGCATGGAAAATGAAGGCAAACATCCGCTAAAAATATTATGTGGCATAATAAAATTTAATGAAAAGGTTTTTAATTTTTGTCTCTCCAAATTGAATAATTAACGACAAATTGAGATATTCTAATGCAATATATAATCAATAGACCCATGTAAGTAATAAATTATGTAAGGATTTAATTTGATATATTATTAGTTTGACGTCAAAGCAGTAACCAATAATGAATGCAATGCTATACGTCCTTTAACAAGCTCCAATTCTCTAATATAGTCGTCAGGATCTCAACAAAGGAATTTATGTAAAGCAGAACAAGACCCTTTAGTGGACTTAAAGAAGTCGATGTCTTATTCAATTTTCTATCAAGCTTTAGCTCTGCAGATTATGATCCTAATTTTTGCATAAAATTTTTAATTAATTTTCTCCCATCATTTTATTCCGTACTCATACTTCCAATTTAACTTCCAGTATAACTTCCTTACCTCAACAAACCTCAATGGTTTCAAGACATTATTAAATTTACCTGGTTAGGGAGTGACCGCTGGATGAAACATAAAGCGGAAATTCCGGATTAATTATCAGAAATTTATTTTATCCTCTAATAGTTAGTTTACGCACAACGCCGACGTGAAGCAACGCCAGCGCTTTACGATGCTCATTAGCATAGATATCGGTATCGTTAATTGTTGGCGTTGCGTCACGTCGCGTCAAGAAGATAGCCGCTCATCAGTTTTACATATACCCTAACCTAAACTCATGCATAAAATAAGTAAGTTAGTCCTTAATTATCCTTAGAGTAAACTATCCTTAGGATAAATTTTATACAGTGCTATTTTAGTTGTTGTATCTGCAGTTAAACTTCAAACTTACTCGGCCCCTGAGCGTCACTGAATGCAACCATCGCAGCATACTAATATTATAATGGCAAATTTCATTTTATGTTACCAACCTAAAAAAACTCTGAGATTAAGGGAGAATTACTAGACAGTGCGGCCTTTAGGCCGCACAACCTGGGCAATCTAGTTTATTATAAAAGAATTATAAAGAACTATCAAAAATGCTTAATGATTTTTTTCCTACTAGTCGAAGCTTGAGACCCGACCTAGGATTGATTTTTTGGATTATCATTGATTTTTAACCCTTTCAGTTATGGCGTTCGTTTAAACGAACACGAAATGTATGTGATCTTAAAAAATTAGATTATTCTAAAAATCTTTAAAAAAATTATAAATTTCGTATTAATATTTTGAACTGGTTTTTTTAAAACACAAAAAGTCGTGACCGAAAGAGTTAAAATACTGGGCGGTAGATAATGATCTATATAGTGGATATAAATAATAAAATTTGCGGATGGTTCATAGTTTTTTCAAAATTAATAAATATTCTGGATCCGATATTTGCATTTCTAATGAAGGTGGGGAAAGAGCTTGCTTATTTATGTGCATGCCGTTGCAGTGAAAACATCGTTCTAGTTCCTGAATGCAAATTGCATTTGTGATCTGACGTTTGTAATAATTCACAACCCCTGACATTCGCAAATCTCGGATCCCAGCTTTCGAATTTAGTTATTTTTCGAGTTCCGTTCCCTTCGGGGAATGTTTTTAATGAGTTTTGACAAGCGCAACCTGTAACCGTAGTTTTCTACCGGCCCCCATGAACTTAAACTTGTAAAATTTACATCAAAAAGTCGATTTTCAAAATTAAATTGTGAAGTAATATAGGGCCGATTTTATTTATCTTCACATCATAAAAAAACTTAAATTTTGCTCTTTTAGAATATTTGAAGGTTTTCTATCGTACTTTTGAAGGAAAAAACCAGAAAAGTTCGACAGTAACCTTTAGATTTCATAAAGCGATTTAACTATGGAAAAACCTAAGTGTTTCTTTTAATTTTTTTAAAACCCTGCACTGTTGCTCCTGGGCAGTACTGTTCACCTTCGAGCTTATCAACGTAAAAGTTTCAACATGTAGATTCCACGGCTGCTGAAACCTGATTGGGAAATGCCTGTAACCCTGTCTGTAAATAGTTGATGTTGGTAATCATAAATCCACGGGGACTGCTGGCATTGCGTGACCTCCGAAGCACAGAGCTGGTCATATAAAAGTTTTAAACTCTTCAGCAATTGATTGAACTTTCCAAACTAATAATATCCCTAAAAATTGGCTTTCTGACTGCAATTATTACTAGTAGTTTTTACTACAAAATGAAAATGACTTTTCTTCACTCCGATAAAAAAACTAAGTTTTTCCTCGCTTTTGAAAATGCGAAAAGCAAAGAATTTATATTATAATCCAAAATAGTAAAAAAAACATTTTATTATATGGTTTAAACAGGATTAAGTACAAATATTTTATAATCCTGGTAAAACTTGAAATGGCGCTTTTCATCCTGAAATCGAAATTTTTTTTCTCAGCCCAGCCTTTAAAAAAAAGTGAAAAAATACAATGTAATTTTTCTTTGAACTCTTTATAGCATCTTCGGCAGGTTAGCGCTGCTCTAACGAATTTCTAGTAGAAAAGCTAGCAGAAAACTTGACATTATTGATTCGTCCTATATAAATAATAATATTATTGTGCTGTTATACGCACATTTTGATGATTTAAAGAATTTGAATCATTTGCGTGGTTAAAATAAAAATATATTCCAGTCATTTGGTTAAATTAAACTTGGCTTTTAATACAAATTGACCTCAAAGCTTGTGCAGTATATCTTACGCATTGAATCGCAATAATCTGTGGTGGCAAACGTGAGGTCGTCACCAGGAATATCAAACTCATTAATCAAAGCAGGTCCTCAAATAAAGCACGTATCAAAATCTACCCTCCTTAATACATCAACTTTGCATTACAAAAAATTTCTTAAAATATAACATCAATGGAAATTATTTTGTTTATAGCTTTACGACCACAAAAAGAGTTAACTTTTAAAACTTCGTGGATTATAAATTGATGGATTTTTTAAATAAACGCAAAATGTAAACTATAAAGTTACAGAACGACGTGACTTCTAAACAGCCATTGGAATTAAAAGTTTGAATTTTAAAAATGCTATACATTAATGTTTGTTTATTTATGTTGAGTGGACGCTCAATTTTCATATAAATCAGAATATTTTTGACATTTTACTCTCCAGCGTTTTTTTGTAAACAAAATTAAAACAGGACTAAAATTTTCCAATGACGATGGAAAATTTTCAAGAAAAACTGATCGAATAAAACTTTAAATTTGGGAAATAGTGTGTCTCTCCTGAAATTAGCTTTAAAAAGGTTTACATAAATTGTTATTATGGTATCTAATCCAGGATGGCATAGTGGACAAGCTGTTAACCTGAATATTCAAGATAACAGCACAAAGCTACGCTAGTTTTGCCATAGGGAACAATTTAATACTAAAAACAGAACATAAAGGACTCCTTCGCTTCTGACGAGATAAATTGCCGACATTATTGTGCTTTTTGATGTCGGTTTATGTGTGTATTTATTTATACATATATTTTTTTTTCTATTTACTCCAAAATTTATGTTTATATATTTAATTGACTTTATTCAATGATTGATTTAAATTTAATGCGGTTAACCAACCGCCTAAACCAGCTCACAAATGTATGTATGCGTGTCGATTAGTGCTAATGAAGCCCTGTCCACAAGCGAATCCTCTCGTTTACTTTAGATTAGCAATTTTATTATTGCTTCCACCGAAATTCTTTAAAAAAATCCTTAAAATTTTATTCCTACGGATTTTCGCATAATTTAATTTCCAATTAATTATTTTATTGCATCAAAGCCCAGTCGTTCAGTTGCAGGTTAAATTAAAAAGTTTGAATTCAGTTCAGGTCCAGTGAGTTATATTTAAAAATTTTAATAATCCCGAATAGATTTATTGAATTTTTAATATATGGCCCGTTAATCCATTCGTGTGCGTCAGTAGTAATATCAAAGAAATTATTTGTAGTTATAAAATTAATGTTAATATCCATTTTTCTGTATAAAAAAATAAGTATTGGCAATAAACTATCCGGCAGAAATGATACTTTTGTGAAAAATACAACATTTTTGTTTACGGTGAGCTTTTTGCAGCTTTATCCGTTTAACGTTGCACTAGATTACTGTAAAGCTTGAACGCTCTGGCGGAATTACGTTCCTAATAAAAACTTTATTGGCCAAAGTAACTTAATAATAATGCTAGTTAATTAAAAAAAAATTTATTAATTATTTTTGAAAATTTTCAATCTGCATATTAATGTGAGGCCGAAACGGAATAACAAATTTTGAAATCGTGAAATGTTTGTTTATAAGCTAACATGTAGCAATGTGACAGGCAAATTTCAAATACAGAAATTTGAGTTAACCCCAACCAAAACCAATATGAATGTCCGAACGCATTTCCGTAACCAAATAATCATCGGTCGATTACCAGCGAAATCTAATAACGAGCGGTTATTCAATTAAAAAATATGTGAAAAAAATGTTCCCAAGTTTTTAAAACAATAACAGAAATAATGAAATTTGAGCAAATAATTGTTTTGAAATTGGCTTGACTTTAAACACCAACAAAAATAAAATTTGTGTTATAAAAATGAAAAAATCGGATTTAGATATACCAACTATTCTTTGTGAATTCGCTTTTTTCCTTGGGGATTTGGGTAGTTAAATAGGGAAAGAAAATAGAAAGGGGACGTCACGTTCGAAAAATATAAATCGTTGCAACCACGACTAATCTTGCTGACTGGCAGGATTCGCAACGGAAAATTGGTGATTAAATAAATTAAAATATTAAAACTTTAATGAATTTCTGCAAAACTAAAATGAACTCAATATTTCTACCACTTCCTTCCAATTCCATCTTCACCTTCAGTAAATACGACTCGAAGATATCCTTATTTTACCGTTACAACATCCTTAAGCTTCCCCTTGTTCGTAAATAACAAACTTCCTACATTTCCCTATATTCATTATTGATAAAATGAAAATTTACGGGAACTGTAATTTTGTAGTTAAGGAAAATAATAAATTATTCCAAATGCCGCCAAAAATTGATTCTTTTGAGTCGCTGAAAGGATGACAATTTTGTATGTATCAGATACAACTACAAAACTTTCGATAAATTTTGCCAAATTATTTGCGACTTTTGATTGGTCAAATATTTTATCAAAGTTATAACTCAGCTACATTTTCTGAAATTTTAAAACATTTTACTACCCTTAAGTGCTTTCAATTTTATTACATTTTAGTGTAACATAATAGTAGTTTATGAAATCAGTTTTGAAAGTATATTTTTACCATTTTTTTAAATTTCAATAAAGCAAATAGGAAAAGTAATCATATTGAATTATTTGTAATTTAATTTAATTTACAATTAAATTTAATAATTTCATTTATTAGAGTGACTATTACACAACTAAACAGTAACTCTTGTCAGAATTTAATGTGATACCCCCCTCCCCACTTGTATGCGCCTTTGGACTTGTTAATTGTCCATTTGTCAATCCGACTATCTAATTAACAAAAGCATGAGATTGTTACCTCTGCCCTTAAGAAGTTCACCGACCTGTCAGTCAATCGACAAGAAACTTCAATAGATAATGTAGTTCATAGAGTTTAATTTGTCGATATTCGCTCACGTTGGCTCCCAACGTGGGGCACTATGTTTATCGTTATTATCTTCATCTTCTTTATTTAACATAATTTTTTTTGTGGTAAATACAATCATTTTCATTAAAGTGCAGCAGTTTCACCATTGACTTGAAGACATAATATGTTAATAACAGCATTAACAGAGTTCATTTTCCGACAAAGTAAGCATTGAAATAATAAAACCTTCTAAAATGGGAAGAAGAGGAAGAAGAAGACTTCGATAAGATAATTGAGCACATTTACATACACAATTATTTAATTTGCCCTGAAAACATCTTAATCTGCAAATTATGTTGCAACAAAAGCAACCCATTAAATTGTTTTAAGAATCTGAGGCTTAGTGATCTGATTTTGAATATTCAATAGCCCATTTTTTATCGGTAAATTGCGTTGTAGATAAAATACATACAAACTTGCTGAAAGCAACGAATTATTTACAGCTGCCACAAAACGTACATGTGCTCAGAATAAAGCCCCATGTGCCGGCGACGGGCGGCACTAAAATACTTCAGTGCCGTTCGGCATAATTTGTCTCACTTTAAGTTGTTTTTTGAATTTGGAGAGAATTTTACGCCAAATCAAAAAACAAACAAAGAGAGCTTTATCATTTGGCAGCAAGCGCAATCTTATCAATAGCAATAACGTGTCAAGTGCTTTGCTGTGACATCGATAATAATTTATTGTGATTACGGCAACCTCGAATGGTTGTTGCAACGAAAGCAGCCTGAGTACTTTAAGATAGAAGATTTAAACTCTTTAAAATCTACCGCTTTATACCTGTTTTATTGCTCCTTTTGCGTTTATTGCCTTATGATTCCACCTATCTCGGAATTAAAATTTCTATCTTTCATTTGTATTTTGAAACCAAAATAGTATTAGCTAGAATAAAGCGTGCAAACAACATTTTTTAAACTAAATAATAAATTAAATTAAAATTTTAAGGAATCTCAAACTACGCGACATTTCTGTAGAACAGAAATGGTAAACAGCGGTGTCACATTGTGTAAATGCGACGACTAACCTGAGTTTATGTAGTGCTCTTATTTAAATATCCTTTGTACAACTGACGCTGAAAGTGGAATTCATAATAATTCATCCTTAATTATTTTCAATAAATTAACAAATTTTAATTAATATTCATTTTATTGATTTTTGTCATACAGAAATATCCAGGTTTTCTACACAGGAAAATGAAGAAAAAAATTAGGTTAACTTAGGTTTACGGATTTTCCGGAAATGTCGCAAAAGCGACATGTACTGTTTTTAAGTCAATCGCTAAGCGGTCACCCATCCAAATCCTAGCTACAAGCAACCTGGGTTGACAAGGTTTGAAAAATAATAATTAAATTGAGTTAAAGCCATGACTATAATAGCTATTTTAAGCGACACGATCAAGATTAGGTTACGACAGCGTTCGAAAAAAATCTATCACCCTATATATTTTCCCTTGTAGCGGGCTACATCTGTGGAAATTTAATAACAAATTTTTTCTTATCTTTTGTGTTGATTTTTCTGCAAGTCGGATAAAATTAAATTAAATTAAAAATAAAGTAGAATATTGGTAAAATTCTTGTCACAAAGTACATATTTTTATGAATTTTCTCCCTCTCCATCTATCTAACCTGCTTTATATTGAAACCTAAGTGATTTTTAAGATTGACTGAACAGTCTGCAAATCGTATTATGGTTTTAATATCGTTGATGTGTTTTTCACGCGAACTGAATGATCTTTCTCTCCGCCCTATATAGATGATATCGCAAAGAATGTAATATTTTCGTTTCAATTTTCCTCCCAACAATAGAAATTTTTTGTAACCTAACCGCATTTTTCTAATATGTTTTTCTTTTTGCAGGTAAGCAGATTCCAAAATTACATTTTCAAAAAAATGCGGTGAGTTCAATTTGAAAATGTTTTAATTTCTTGAAATGAAAAATTTTAAAAATTTAAAAAAAAATAAATAAAATTAATTGGCTTATTTTTATCGTTGCTCGTGTGCATTGGTATGTTGTACAATGCACCTGCTCAAAGTCGACCCTCCAAATTATAACACGGTCAAAGATTGATGGTTAAACTGGAATATCTTCCTTATTAGTACCTGCCAGAGTGAAAGATAAAAGCACCTGCCGTTAGCAGACCAAATGCAGTTGATAGGGGTTAGTTCTTTCATTTTTAATTTATCGAAGGGTTCTTTATTTGTCGACTTCTAAGGTTTCCTAATTTTATTCCGTTTCAAGAATGAATTCAAATCTTGAAAGACTCAGGAGTTATGACAGTAATAGCCTATTATTCTGTACTTAATTCTTAATTTTCTTGAATATAAAAAATGTATATTATTTAAATCTACAGTAATTTTGTTGCAGTAATAATTAAAATAATTACACTACACTCAAACAATTAAATAATAATTTAATTTCATGGATTTGAGAACTATACGTCTATAATGGAGTTGGCAAAACTGGAGAAACTCAAACAATCAAGTTATTTTAAAAAATTGAATAAATACATTAACTATTAGAACATCGACAGGAATGACTTAAAAAAAGAAAATCAATAAAGTGGAAGTGATTTTAACATGGTACGAAGTTATTAAATACTGGACTAAGTACTTGCCTGTAAAAAATGACGATCAGTTTAGGAAATGTGTCAATCAACAACTTAAACAGGTGCTATGCATTTTTAAATTGCTTTTTTACTTTTTATATATTTAACATATCTTTGGATGGTAATATTATATGGATGTATAGGAAAAAATACCTCTGATATTGATAAAGTTAGGTTAGGATAAATTTAAATTATTAATTTTATTTCCCATTATGCCAGTTAACAGGTAGGATTATAGTTTACTTTATTTTGGGTAGGGTTATTTTGAATTGGCCAGTTTACATCTATCGGTGAGTGGCCACCCCCCCAATCACACAATATTTTGTGCTTATTATGTTTCTCATAATACTAGAATGCTGAAACTCTACTGAAGCTCCAATGTAAAATTACAATTAAAAAAAGAAAACTAATGTAAACTCAGAGTTAGTTAAGGTTGAACTGTAACATGATCATCTTAAAAACGACTTGACGGATTAGCTCATAATTTTAAAATCAGGTTATATAGGTATAACACATTAGAGAGCACAATCAGCTTTTTAAGCTGTTTAGTGTAGAATTTTGAGGGGTGGAATAATTGGCCTATAGACTATTACAGTATTACGTTACAAGTATCACCGCATTAGAAAACCCGACACCTTCAACCTATTAATTTTTTATGATCCTAATTACACCTCTTAAATACATATACTTTTAAAGCTGTAAAGTACAGTATCCTATCTGTAATTCCTGAAAAAAATTTCGTTGGATGGAAACAAAATTCTTCGTAAGCACATATTGTAGACAGACCATCAGTTTGGAGTTTGGAAGTTGATTTATTAATTTTTAAGAACGGCTCTGTCTCTTTTAGAATCTGATATATTTCGCAGATCCTGGTCTGATTATCAAAAAAAATATAACACATTTTGAAAATTTATCGGAGATGACAAAAAGTGAGTTTTTTTTGAAACTTTAGATGTCCTATCGCCTGAAAGTTCGTATTTTTTTAACTGTCGTATGTTTGCGACAAGAAGAGAGATCTCAAATTATCCATTTTTTGTGGGACTCAACTTCAATATCTACCTTTTAGTACCAACTATAGAAACTTCTAGGCTATTCCTTTCGATAAGCCATCGTACCCGAATTTAAAAAATTTTCCAATAAGATTATGATAGTTTATGATGTAAATTACAAATATAAATATTACAATTGTAATTCTGATCATTCAAAAATTCAGGTGACAAAGGTCAAGAAAAAGTAAAAAATTGAAATCGGCAATCACAACCACAACAAGAAACCAGAAAGGTTAGCCCAGCCCATGACGTGTTGTAATTTTATACAAGTATTTTTGAATCTTTGAGCCGCCCCTGCCATTAAAGACATTCCTGGGCCTCGATTGAAAATTACAGATCTAGAAAAACGGCATCTTTGATTTAAGTTACATTCGACTATAATTAATGAAATCCAAGTTAAAATAAATTCATTAAAAAATTATGTTAGCAGCAGCACGGTAACAAGTGAGTTACAGCCATCTCCGCAAAGTAAAACATACGCCTTTACCTTTTAACGTCGAGCACACGTACATTCAATAGAATGCTCTATCCACGTACTTTCTATGCAAAACAAAATTTTAAATCGATAATCTCCTAAATTAATAGGTATTTGGAGTTCGTTCACAGTTTATTTGCTTTATTTCAATATTAACTATCGCATCCAGTTGAATTTTACCAATATCTATGAGAGTAGGACTAGCAAGGCTCTATAATCATCTACGAGCTAACGTTTTCTTTTATTTAATATAAACCATAAATTCTACATCATGAAGAAAATCATCCCCCTTCCCAGTAGTCATTGACCCTAGTTATTTAGCCATTAGTTATCACTAAGCCCACCTTCACTCATCGCTGTTGTAGTTAATTTTTGGATAATTGGGTGCAGCATCGTTAGTTGAAAGATATTCATCAATGCATCCAATATTCACAACTAGAGGGCCCAGGTTGTGCGGCCTAAAGGCCGCACTGACTAATCATTCTTCCGTAATCTCTAATCTTTTTAGGTTGGTTACGTAAAATGAACCAATGAGAAGTACGGTACGGATGGATAGGAAGATAGAAATGAGCTACGATGGTTCATAATATTTTTAAATTTTGGTTATAAACTTGATCCTTGTATAGCAATGGTGCAACCAAAGTATAGCTATACCGGGGTTAATCTTGCTTTTCGCAAGAAAACCATAAAACGCGAGTATATAAATTTTGTTTTGTTTTGGTTGCTCAAACCACATTATGGCGCTCTTGCAATAAATTATATTATCTAAACTGTTAGAATACGGGCATGAGATCTTTGAACCTACCGGCATGGAGTCAGTAGGCATACGTGGATTTTTAAGGACAGCTCGAAAAACCTGCATCATTTGGGTCTAGATGCTGTAGAATTCTTCCTAAATATGTCTTTGACATTCTGTCGGAGATTTACAAAAACTTCCATGTTTTTCAAACGGAAATTCAAATACTTTCAGACAGCACAGCTGTTCTGATGGCCACTTAGTCATCATAAGATCATTTCGGGCCTGATGTTGCTATGCATTCAGGCACTGAATCTTGTGCTTCTAAGCCTTTTATTACGTCGACCATTAAAAATTGAGGGCGACCATTAAAAATTGACGGCGACAATGTGTTCACCCTTTGAGAGACATGCAAAATACTACCTATATCTGTCCAGGGACAACCTGCATATTGGTGTATTTCTCACGGTACAATGGAAGCTAAATAAAAACTTATACAATATAATCCACTGGTTGGCAGTTGGCAGAAACGACGATATTCGAGAAAGATTATATGTTAATAAAGTACAAGATCCATTTAGGAGCAGCAACAAAAGATGGAACGACCATATAGAAAGAATGACAGAAGAAAGGCTGCCACCAGCAGCCAGAAGATATAATCCAACTGGAAAGAGATCCATAGACCGTCCGAGGAAACGATGGGTGCCGGAACAGGCAACATAGCCTAATCTATGAAGCGAAGAAGAAGAAGGTTGGCAGTCTAATTTGTCGTGTATGTGATGAAGCAGACGAAAAAATTGAACAAGTGCCCACCGCTAGCGCCAACTAGAGGATATATGGCTGGCCAGAAGTACATGACTATTACTAGTGGCACACCGCTCTCTAAAATATTCAAGTTTGTCTTAAGCTGGGGTTGGCTCGGGGAATTGAAGGGATGGTCGGCTGCTGCAAAAATCTGAGGAATTATAAGAGACCCGATATGCGGCCTGAGTGCACGCACACTGCGCTTCGCCACCCATATTCAATCCAGAATCCTGAATATATCTCAATAAATTATTTTGGTTGCAACTCAAGTGTTTACAGTACAAGTTCTTAATTTATGCTACTATTTGTGATTTCTTCATCCACAAAGATAACATGTTTTCCTCCAGAATCCTGACTCTGGCAGGGTGAACAATTTTTAATTTTGACCAAAAAAGTGTAAAATACAGAAAAAAACAAATGTTAAAAGATAATATCTATTAGGTGGAAATATATTAGTTCTAGTTAAAACTAGAATTAACTACTAACTAAAGATATACTAGTTATAACTAAAATTAACTACTAATTAGTAGTTTTAAGTAGTAGAATTAACTGCTAACTAAGCTTATACCTACTAGGTAAAACTCGAAATAACTAAAGAGGTCTATTAGAGCTATAAATTTTCTAGCATGGTTCAATATCTTTGTAGAACCCAGTACAATAAATTGTTGAATTTAAAATGTAAAGTTTATTGTCACAATTTCTTTTAGTATCTGTAGGTACTAAAATGAAAACAAAAATCAATAGTCAATATAGTACATGGGTAAAACGTGTTCATACAGTTTTTATTGAGAAAAAAGATAAAAATTGACAGTAGTTTATTTTTTTTATGAAAACTCACCGTTAAAACAGGCTGTTAAAATTCTTAGAGATCACTAAAGGTACTTTAAAATTATCAAGCTTGGATTTGTCTAAATCTTTCACTTGTGGCGAAATTTCAGTTTCTTAAAATTACGGTACGGCTTTGTGGTAAGAATTTTATCTTGTGTTCTTATGATGCTGATCAAGGTTTCGAGTGGCTGAGTACGGCACTGACTACACTCTAAAATGATCACAATGTAAATGGAAAGTATTGGCTAGCGATTTTTTGCGCAATTTCAATTTTATTATGTAAATATAATAACACTTAAATAATTATAGCAAATACGATAAGTAATACCGTTCAAATTTTAAGTGTTAATTCATATTTTTGTATAGGTTCGGTAAACAGAAACCACTTGTGCTTTTAAAATTATACCCACATTATTTGTTTTGGAGATTATTCCCGATTACCAGTGTTGGTGTAATATTTTAAAAAGAAAAATTGCAGCAGTTTTGTTTTAAATTGCAATAAATTGTTACTTTAAAAAATTTATACCTTCCCCTGCTTGGAAAACAATTTATTATTGTTATACTATAAAATACATAGAAATTTATAATTTATCAGCAAATTTAATGTAACAAAATGTGTTTGGCGCTACTTTTTATTAACATAAAATAAATGGCTTAACAAATTTTAGCGTTTTGTTAAAACTCCCACGTATAAATCATCACTGAATAATTTCAAAATGTATTATAAATTTTGAATCCAATCTTAAACTATACAAATGTCAGAGTAATGCATAAATCAAAGTAACAAAATTGTTATTATCTTGTTGTAATAGCACCATTATTCAAAATATACTTTCAACGTACAGTTAGTTATGCTGGTAGGTTGACACTTAAATAAGGTGAAATCACTTTACATGAATATAGGATTCAAGTGGGCTTTTTATATCTTTCCATTTTCTGTATTATATTATGCTAAAATCATTAAATACTAGCCCACACGTTCTAATTTTTTGCATAAGTTTACTCAAAAATAATAAATCAAAATTGAAGTCATTAACTTAAAATTAAATTTTCTGTTTAAGTCCAGATTAAATTAAGTTCTGTCTGGCACACTTATTTAGATTTTTATTAAAATTATTTTCCGGTGTAATTTTCAAAAATCGATGATGCAGTTAGTTGCAGCACATTGTCGTTGCATGCAATTACGACTCAAACTGCAAACAGATTTTTTAACCAGGTTGTTATTATATAATATAATTTTCAATTACACCTACAAACTAAATTGGAAATTGATGAATCTTTAAAAGTGTTGTTGCATTGTAATTAAAATTTTATTTGCTTAATTAAAGTTACTCCAGTAATTAATATAATCAAATTATTGCGCAATTCAAAATTATGTGCCTTGCAAATCTCACCAAGATTTAATATGACGTACAAAATTTGGTATTTAATTTGAACACTATTTAAATACAACAACAAAGCAAACCAATATTGAATAGAAATTATTTAAAAAAAACCTTTTTATTTGCAAAGGTTTCGATATAATTTAATTGCTTTGTAATATACTCCTATCGAGTGAAATAAAATATTCCGATATTGATTATTCAAAAATAATTATGTAGCTTTCATGTATTTTCATTAATACATGAACAATAAAGTTTGTAAGCAAGAAAATCGAGCTAAATTATGTTTTTCCAAACAAACATACTAATTAATTAACTTAATATCTAAAAATACACTACCTACCAAAACATTGCTTTCAAAACATGTAATTTTCTTGATAAATTCATTTTCAACTGTATCAGAATTCAAAATAAATTTTAACTGTAATAAATACGTAATAAACACGTAATATTCTATCATCAATAGTCAAAATGGTCATAAAACCATAAAAACAATGAAAAGTTACTAGAAATCTTATAAATATGGGATTTTATAAACCAAATTAGCTAAACTAAAAATCAATACATTTTAAACCACTTTACCATATTTTGAATTGTTAATCTGACCTACAGAGTGCAGTTCTACCATTTAACAGATTACCCCAGTACCAACCCAAATAATTTTTCTTTAAACTAACAACTGCCAGGTTTGAGCATAAGTTCATTAAGGCTAGTTGTTGTTCTGAAAAGTAATGCTCAAGATAACTCGGATATAATCCGTTAGCCGTTATTTACAAGTCAAGCAATGGCTTTGCCCGTTGTTTCTTAAGTCGGGAGTATGCGGTATTACTTGGGGTTATAAGATGTAATTCGGTTATTGCAATTAGTAATAAAAATCCGAAGAAAACTAATTTGTATATTAACTACTTCAATATTAAAACGCATTTTTTCTCATCAGGTTCAAGTCCCACTTACTGTAAAATTATAATTTTCATTCCACATTAAGCTGTAGACCCTCGAACCTTCTTTAAGTTTACTAGGACTTCCTATATACAAAATAAGAATTTTTCTTAACTTGGAGAAGAGCAGCAACTAGGTGTTCTCGAAGCGGTCACCCGTTTAAGTGTACACCTCGCAGATTGTAAATTTGATTATTAATCCGACTTAAATTTCAAACTCCTGTTACGAAACCGACTCTTACCAAGGGTTAGTTTAAATGCTCTGTTTGTGTTGATTTAATTTGAAAGTGGGTAGTTTTGCTAAAATAAATACGGATACCTAATAACACAAGAAGCTACAGTAATTATCATTGCATTGTTATAATTTCTAAATGTAAATATTTATTTTTACACTCAACTAAATTATGCTAAATTATTCAAGTAGTATCAATTTTTTGACTGAGCGGGTATTAACTAAATCTGGTTTAAACCGGGTTAAAATTGTTTTTACGTAAAAGTATCGATGAATTTATAATCAAATATTGATAGTATTATATTATTTTGGTTTAATTGGCTATTTGAAATTAACAATAGGTGTTCTTACTAAACAATCGACCATGTAAATTGAACATTGCTGATGATAATCTTCAAATTCTCTTGAAAACCATTGCTTTCAATAAGACAATTTGAGTGAAGTTGTGAATTAGTCTACTAGGATTTAGTATGATTGGAATAATTTCAAATAATGTTGGGATGAAAATGCCTTAAATACTTTTTCCTCCAGTCTCTTTGTTTACTTAACGAACGCCATTACTCTCTATTGTAGAAGAGGCAAGTGGCATTGTGCCTCCGTTCCTGCCTCCTGCCCAAAAAACCTACTTTAAAAATAGTTTATTTAATTTAAAAAAATAACTGTTCAGCTTCCTTTTTTTAACCAATTGATGAGCTAATTTAATTTAGTGTGCTACTAAATAACCCAGATTGTGCGGCCTGAAGGCCACACTAAGACGTTTCTCTTCAGCAACTTCCAAAGTTCTTACGTTGGTAATTTAATATTAACAGAAAAATATGAGGTGTTATATACAGGGTGTCCCAGAATACACTTTACGACATATTTTTGCTAAATTCAAACAAAGTTTTTTTAAATTTCAACCTTCATATGACCATAGCCGCGAAACTATTGATTTTTCAGTAAAAATGATTTTATGCTTTTTTAAAGCGCGTGAAATAATCTACAAACTAAATTTAAACCTTTGATTGTCTAAAAGCAACGGCTTTCGAGTTATGAATTAAATAAGTTAAAAAATGTTAAAAAATTCGAGTTTTTATTTTTTTTGGCTTTTTGTAGACTGTATTGAAAACGAGGGTGATCATTTTGAACATTTACTTAAATAATGAAATTGTTTAACCTTAATTCTTAAAATAATAATTTTTCAATAAAAATTAAAATTTTAAGAATTTAATTTTTTCTTTAATAGCTGCCTTGTTTATTTTTTTATGATTATCTGTGGAATGCATTGGTATTTTGAAAATTTTTACTTAACAAAAGTTGTAGTCCGTTAAATTTCCTATCCGGAATGGGATGTCAAATTTGTTGTAAAATGTTTTGTTTAAAAGATACACGGTCTTGAAAAAAAAACAAAAAAATAAAAACTCTAAATTTTCAACATTTTTTTACTTATACATTAATTTTATTCATAACTCGAAAGCCGTTGATTTTAGCCAATAAAAGTATTTAATCTAGTTTGTAGATTTTTTCATGCTCATCAAGAAAGCACTAAACCAATTTTACTGAAAAATCAATAGTTTCGGGGATATGGCCATGTGAAGGTGAAAATTAAAAAAAATGTTTAAAACAGGCCCAACTCTCGACGGTTGGAAGACATCGTGGTCGTTTTGACTTCTTAGTTAGAAGAACTAATTAGGGGGTGGTTACTGGTTACAGAAAGACGTAGATTTAATTCCATTTTCCTATAAAAACCTAATTAGCAGGCGTAGAGTTGCACTTTTCACCATAGGACAATAAATTAATAGGACTACTTACTGGATTTTGAAGGCAACCAATTCAAAACAACTACATTAACTGAACCATCTTGAAAACATGAGATTATTGAAGACTACTCACTTGTTAAATAAATATCTCGAAAACGACAGATCTAAACACCCACCAGAACCCAAAAAGTTTACCAAGAAAAGCTTACCCCGAGGCTGTAATAACCAAATCGTAATTTCTCGGTTGATTGCCTAATTTAAAATTGAAAGATCGTAGTCTGCTCCGTTCTTTACTCTCTCTTTATGCTCTTTACCCAGGCAATCCCGATATATATGTGTATTAAACTCTAAAAAAAAATGTCTGATTGCTTCGCAACTCTTAAAACTAACGAAATAAAAATATTTGTCTATCTGTAGCCAATTATTTTACATTCAAATTTCCTCCAAGTTTTTTTTATCTGCTTATGATATTTTCTGGAAATGTCAAGATATTCCATAATAGAAATGAGAAAATAATTTGATAATGTTCTAGCCGATTTTTTTTTCGAACCACTTAATGTAATACAACTGGAATACTTTATTATATGAATGTGTTAGCTTCTGATGAAATCCTACGCTTTAGAGATAGATGATAATTGTGAAACGAGTTAAAAATATTGACCTGTGCTCTACGATTATGTATAATGAAATTAAGTGTAACTTCCTGACCGCCGTATTCCATTTTTAACTTTTTTTTCTAATTTTGAGTCTGCAGTGGAAGATTTTACAATTTTTTATTGCAAGTTTTCATTCTAAAATGAAGGAAATATTAATTTAGAAGCCGGCTTTGTTTTCAAATATAAAAGCAGTAAGAAATGGTATATTTGCTTCTGTTGGCGATAAACTCGGGTAAACCTCGTCGTTTTGTATCTCCGGGCTTTTATGCCCTGTTGACATCGTGGATATACACAAAGTGAAAGACAGTGAATTGTATAACTTACTGTTTTTGACTTGACTTTTGAACTTTGCAGTTTAATATTTGCTTCCTTAGCACCTTAAACTTTTCGTTTGCATTGTAATTATGTCAACACTAATGAACCGACGACCTATTAAAATATACTAGTAATTATACACAATATTATAGGTTAACTTTACAAAAGTACAATATTAGTTAACGTTATATAAATATTAAGAAAACGAAACAAATTTTCGTAAGATAAACTCAAATAAATATATTACTTCTTCAAATCGAAAAACAATATATTATTGTATTCAATGAAAACATTCAAACTTTTATTAAAGTTTCGAGAACTTTTGCCAACATCTGAATTGATTTTCTAGCTAATTGAAATATATTTATTTATTATATTTTCTTTTAAATTGAAAGGAAAACATTTAATTTACTGTTTATTAATTTCTTAAATGTAATAATCATATTGTGTATTCAACGATCTAAACAAAACTGTAAACAAACATAATTATCCTGATATTTGTATGGAGCTAATTATTACTCCCACAGTTAGCTAATGTTTTGAATATAATATTTTATTTCTTATATTCCGCATAATCGAATTGCAGAACATTTCCCTTTTATTTAACCAAGTTTTCCCTATTACTTCCGTGATGAGAGCTAATAAGATGGAAACAATTGTAATTAGCTACTTTAGCTCTTCAATTTTTGTTAATTTCAATAAATCCAACTTTATTTTTATCCATCCGTATTATCACCATTGCTCATTTCCAATTTCATTTCCCACATTTCTAAAATGAATACCAACCGCTGAATACCAATAGCTAAACTTATTTTGTTTTAGCATTGTGGGTAAGCTATTATTGCAAATTTGAAAAGGCGAAATATATTAATATCTTATTTAAAATTTTAAATTACATTATTTATGTAAATGTAAAAATAAGCCGTACTTTATTACAGATGAAGAAATGCAAGTGGAATTAATAGGAAAGCGAGATTAGCTTCCGTAATTACAGGAAAGAAAATAGAAGATATAGTTAGGATATGTGTTTACTTATTAATTAATTCTAATTACCTCAAACAAATGATGAAATTATATTATCTAGTCTGGATCTAGGCAAAATATAAGTAAGAGTGAATGATTTGAAAAAATCCTATTGCTCCTGAATATTATATAAAAAATATTTTAATAGCTAATAGCAAGCGCTGCTTAGTTAATTGTCGTAAAAACAAAACAATTATATCATTTTGCATTTTACATTTTTAACGCCTAAATTTATACCTTGATTAATTCAAAATTCGATTTTAACATTTTCAAAAAAGAAATCTCCAAATCAATCAACGTGAATTCTACGTAAAAATGTCGCTGATATTAACGTTACTTTTAATATGTAATGACCAAAATTGACGTGGGTAAGACGTTGTGTAATAACCAAATCCACACGTGTTAGTTCAATGAATATAACATATTAGTTTATTATATTTTTAACGTTATAAAATGATTATGGCGTATTATAACGTTAAAAACACGTTAATTTAACCTGCATTTGCTCACTGGGAAGTTTATATGCTCCGAAGCAGTCAGAACTTGAGAATTACGGATCTACTACGGCAAGAAGCTGTTTCTAGATTAAATTAGACTAAAATTAACGCAATTCAGTGTGAGTACATTTATAATGTAATGTTAACAGTTACACTACTAGAAGAAACTGCGGCCAACTCCGTCCAATAAAACGCATTGCTACACTAATTTACATCGAGCACACGCACTGTCAGCAGAATGAGTAGATCTGAGTTTTATGTGAAAAATCAAAACTTTAAATTTGATTTTCTCCGAAATTAAAGACAAGGTTACATGGTATATTTTATTTAATAAATATTCAACCAGTGTTAGTTAAAAAAATCGTTTCCAAAAATCAATACCTGGATTTGTCAAACATATTTTATAGGAATTTATTCCCTCGGGAATAGATAATTTTCACCAAGTTAATTCCTAGTAGGGACGCATTTGGCTATATAAGCTGTTACCTGATACGAATAGGTAGATATTTGGTGTCTAAAATTAGATAAATTAATGTAATTGTATTTTCTTTTAGCTAACCTTACTGAAACATTTTGGGAAGTTGCCAACATCTATAAAAGTTAGTGGTGTGAATCAAAAAGGGATTTTGGGTTTTGATTGGTAATGTTTATACTCTTTGGGATGCCTATTACTTTTTGTAAAAAGGTCAATGTCCTATCTGTTATGGTTACTGGCATAATCAACATTAAGTAGGCCAATATCAAATTCCAGGACCAATGGCAAGGATTGGGCCTTGTTCGAGTAGGCCATTCGCAAAAACAACTATAATCTTAATGCAAGTCACTTTTTCTTAAGCCCCATTCAGATAAGAATTCTTGTGTTGCCTTGTTTAGGTAGAAGCAGGTAAGGGCCAATCAGATAGTTTCGTAAAGAAAATACTTCAATCTGATTGGCTCTTGCCAGGTTGTATTTACCTAAGCAAGTCAATGTAGAGCGTAGGCAATCACTTGGTGAAAGCCAAGATGACGTACTAAGAAATTTAATTATTGGGGTGGTTTCCAGTTGCCTTCCCCATAGCCCACAGATCGATAAAATATTAGATATTAATTTCATAACCTGAATTATTACTAATCATAGTTGAAGTTTCTACACAAAATTTTCAAAGAATTTCCAAAGTAAAATTTTCATCAATTCATTCAAAAAAATAACTACAATAAAAAAAACTATATATTGATGATGATCAATAAGTTAGAAACGTTTGCCTGCCGCTCATCCTTATTTGAGAGAATGTCACTTTAATATAATCTTTTGATTTAATTTCGTAACAAATTCAAGCAGAAAACAACCCCTTTTGTTTGAGAATAAATTCTCCATGTCAAATTGGATTTTGTCAGCCCTCTCCTGCATTTCAAGTTTGTAATCTTATTAACTTTAGTTTAATTATAATTTGAAATTAAACTTAATTGGTTATAGTTACTGAACAGTCTCAATTTTTAAAAAATATTCAGGAAAACTTTATATAATGCAAATGCGCCAGAGTGGATTAACCAGCTTAAAAATTAAAGTAAACTTTTCTAATTTTTGTTCAGTTTATTTTGTGAATCTGATCGATTAGTCAATTTTGTGATACTTTTTATTAAATAATTTTGTTCTTTTAACTATTTGGTTTATATTTTTGCTTAATATTAGCTTTCAAGTGATAAACGCTATTAATTAAAAATTTTTAACTTGTCTAGATCAGAGTGGTAATAATTTTTTATATCCAGAAGCTCATTCTTTTTTGAAAACATTATAATGAATCTACTGTTCAAAAAATAATGGTTTGTCGATAAGTCGAGAGAGCGTCGGTTAATTTTATTGTTTTTCTCTTTCCACCATCGCACAGTTTAGCAATTTAACAAATTTTATAGATTGAATTAACAATGTACGGGCACGTATGCCAGAGTTGGTGATCAACGAAAAAAGAAAAAATATGTTAATATTAAAAGCTCCGGCTTAACTTGTTGATTGTCTTCATAGTTATTTTCCCTAGGAATTAGTAAAATTCGCTCTGCAATTTGTATAATCTACATGATTACACAACAGCCCTAATGGACTGTTACTTGAGTTACAGATAAATTTATGATTAAAATGTTCGTTATTATTTTAAACGTAACGAAAGCTTCCCTTATTAATTAACGGATTTGTTTGTGCCAACCTAATTTTGAATTTTCTCTGCCTTAATAAAAATCAGCCATTGTTGGGTAGCATTTTTTTATTTTCTTGATTGCAACCAAGATTAATTTATGCTTTGGATAAATAAAACATTGTAAATTCCCAACTCTAGTTGGTTGTGCTTGCCGCAGATGGTGAAAACGGTTTCTAATCGAGTTCAAAAGTTTTCGTATCATTTGGTACAATTTCAAGAAAATAAAGCAAAGGCTAGGAATTTACGGACCTTGACGTTAGCAAAGTAAATAGGCAATTTAAATAGCAGTATATCAAATTGAGTGCTGGGGATGACGCATTGCGAAGAACCGAAACCGGTAAACAGTACTTTTAGGTTTTTTAGCATTAAATTTTTTGTAAATTGAGAGATGGCATGCTTAAAACAATAACTTTAATTTAGTAATAAGTTACAACTTGCTTAAGGGCATGTGATATCTTACCTAACAAAGTTGTAAAGTTTCCTTAATGCATTGTGATAATTACAAAAACGCATTTAGTAAAGCACTTGCATCTAACTCAGGACTATTAATGTATACACTAAATTAATATAAATTGACCCTATAAGATGTAATCTCATCGCAATATCAACATTAAAGTGTTCAAATTACACATCCTAGCAATTCCTTCTAGTAATTTGAGAATTCTTGTTACTCCAGCTAGCAAAGCGTACCCATGCGAATACAGAGCATTTGAAGAGGGCGTAACACACTTTCAAGAGACAGTTTTAGAGGGTGAGTACGAAAAGCTTCAGTTAGTATTCCAGAATACGAAGGATGAGTCTAAGACGCTGCTGTATTATAGAGTTATTCGCTTCGGTTCATTGTCGACTCTAGAGACTGTGATAAATACATCAGGGTAACCACGTGACTCATTATCCTGAAATACTAATTACCCTATCCTACCTTACTTTTGAACCGAATAAACGAAAAGGGGTTTACTGTTCCTGCTTTAGACTTGATGAATGCAATCTACAATTGGTTTTACAAATGAAAAACAATCAAAATTTATCACTGACTTATAATTGTTAAATTTTATCTCTAAAACGTTATTTACATTTGTTTCCTTCCGCGATGCTCATATATTTACATTCCAGAACATTGGAAACCTTTTCTAACCTTTTCTAACGTAGGTTTCTATTTGTGTTGCACCGACGTGTAACTGCATACTAAATTAAAATAATTTTTCAAATCAAGCACAGCTCTCAAGTTACATAAACCGGTTTCGATTTCTACGGCATCATCAGCACTCAAGCTTATTAAACGTTAAATTAATTAATTAACGATCGAAAAGCGTCTTACTCTGCTTAATTTGCTGAAATTCGTGTATATCGACGCCTAAATCTACAATTTTTATTCAGCTGCAAATTTTTAATAAACCAAATTGACATTACCCAGAAATTGATAATTAACTCAATTATTACTAACGAATTTTTTTACAGAAAATTTCTCGTAATATGACTGGATTGAACGAAATGAATTAATTAAATTAGTCAACAAATAATGAACAAAGTGCCGATTGTTAATTACTCCAATTCGCTTAAAAATGGTCTTTATTTGATGCGATAAATCTTTTAATTAGTAAAATCCAAGTAAAAGTAATAAAACTAAAAAATTTTGGTTTTGCAGGACGAACAATTTCACCAAATTTTCTAGCCATCTCTTTGATAGCAGTTTGTGCTTTTATTTTATTCGCGTCGGATTTTAAAGGATTACATTTGCATTTATGTATTGGCTGGTACTAATGTTTCAAAAAATTGGTACGTTTTAAATGCGCCTGCAAATTTTCCTTTTCATTCAACTTTACATTAATGTTATGCGGAACTCGGTTTGCATTAAAATTGAAATGAGTTTTTCTTTCCGTTTATAAAATAGGCATCTTTGTTTCTATTTTCTTTAATTATATTGAAGATTTTCTTTCGCTTTAATTTATTTATTTTTGTTTCATTTGCATTTAGCATAATTTAAGCTCTTTGAATATAAGAAATGCTCATTTACAACGTTGAAATGAATTAAAATTTTCACCTTAAAAGTAAAAATATATTAGACTTAAAATGAAAATGTTCGTGCTTTTTTAATTTTTCAGATGAAGAGAAAGCTCTATTTGATCTGCAATACACGCTTGAATTAATTATGGATCGCATTAACGTTCTTTAAATTAATTTATTTGTGTCAGTTGTTTTCTAAAAAAGAAATTCATTTGACAAAGGTTTTTCATTTTTTTGGTTTACCTGCTCAGCAAAAAATTCTTTTGTTGAAATATTAATTTAATTTGATTTGCAATCACATGTCCTGCTAAAAAAGCCTAGCGCCAGATGAAATTAGTAAATTTAATAGAAAATAAAAAATTGTATAAATGAAATATTTAGTATGTTTCGGGCACTTTTTTGAAATTTTACAGAACATAGGCAAAAGAAAAGCCCAATTATTCATATATCAAATATTTTTTGTATTAATTTAAATTAATATTTCACCTTTGACCACATAATTTTCCAGCGTTTATATAAAATCGATTGCTCAGATTGTGCGGTCTGAAGGCCGCACTGATCCCGCGAAAAGGGAGGTGCTTTATTATTCACGGTTCTTCCTTCCTTCTCCCTTTTTATTTTACTACTTATAGCAGCTACCAGCGTAGGTTCTGTACATTACTGATTCAAAATTGAAAATTGCACTGATGATTGTAATGTAAATTTGTAAGTTAATATTGTACAGAATCCACAAGATTAACAAATTATAATGCAATCCTGGAAACTTGTTGCAGCACTAAAGTCTGGATGAGGCTTCATGTTAATGTTAAAGTCAAATTTAGGCGCATTTGATTATGTGCAGGAATTATGATTTCACGAAATTATATTTTATTAAATGTAGTTTCGTAGTGAATTTTGATTAACACATTATTTGTGTTTTTGAATTAACAACAAAATGAGCTTTGACGGAAACATTCATAAAATTTCATATAATTGCTAGTGTTTTTGCGTTTACGACATCCTCAGGTCTACTGGGTTTGTTACCGAGCTGGTAATTAATTAGGGCAAGTAACTCATCATAAGATAAATAGCACCACCAAAACCCTATCGTCCTCTATTTCAAATAATACAAGCGAACAGTTCCTTAAACCGGTCCACGATGTTGAAAATTTTCTAATAAAATTATGGTAGTTAGGATCTTAATTACAAATTCAACATTAAATTTTGTGGATCATTGGCTATTTCCGTACAGATAACCCCGCCCAAGACATGTCTTCATTTAAAAAATTGCTGTATTGCAAAATTTTGCAATTTGTACTTTCTATCGAAATTCGCGAAAATCACATTTAAATTACATTTTTTAGTTATATTTGCGAACAGTGGTTTTAATAAAATAAGAAAGATTGGGGTGAATTGGTCTCTGGACCCATTCATTTGACAAAACATACCTGAAAGCCGTTCACACTCGAAAAACAAAAGTTTCTAAATCTACTAAGTTTTGAAAAGTACGGATCTAGAAGGACGGGATGTTCAAGCCCACGCAATTTTTTAAAAATATCCCTGAAGTCAATTTTTTAAATTTTAGCTACTCTCGGGAACTGCGTTTCTCTAGATATGGGGGGTCTCATACCTTCTCGAGTATGGGGCCGCATGTTTAAGATAATAAATTGCAATTATAACTAAAAAACAGTTAGAAATTTTTGAAGAAGGTAATCTAATATAATTTTATATAATTATTCGTAGGTTCCTCGCAAGATCAAGAGGATTATATTAGATTTCACATAGATGAAGTCTAAATAACAAAAGAAGCTCAAATACTCCCTAAGTATGCTTTTAATCACAAGCAAGCAGAAACATTTCGATTTTTATTTAATTGCGAAAAATTCGAGATAATTACAAAAGAAATGCGACAGTATCTGATAGATAACACTAAAATGAAGCTATTAAACTATAGAGGAACTTCTGATATCGATTAATATACGAAATAAACACCCACTTGCTGGAAGTGGCCTCCAGATTTGCTCATTAACGGATTTGAGCCAAACTTGGCTGATTTACTCACTAAAACTTGGGAAAGGCTATAGTGCAAGAAAATATTAAAAAGATTGAGAGGAAAGTGAGATTATATGACGCGCATAAGGATTAACGAGATTCCTATATATCAACAAGCTTAGCTGATTAACAATAAATTAATAATAAATTCAAAACCGATAGGAAGGAAGACTGGAAAACAAAGTATTTTATTCTTAGAGACCCCGTGCGATACAGGCTTTGGGCGCTCCCCAGCGATTTTTTCTAAGTATTTGAAAACCAGAAATCCTGTCTTGCTACATCCGAAATTTTCGAGTTTGGGCGGCCTTTGGGGATGTTTTTGCCAAGAAAGTGGGTCTGAAGTGATGCACAAATGAACAAATTATACACAAATGCATTAAATATTATGCGACAAATTTTAGTCCGGGTTAACGGTTTTTTAATTGTAAATTTGTTTACATATAAATAAACAAAAATAAAGCATTAAACTACTGTTGTATCGAAGTTTTGGTCAAGATTTTTTTAAACATGTTACCGATTTGATAGATTTTTTCAAGTCAAAACACTTTTATAACCTAAAAATACACTATAGGCGGAGCTAACCTAACAAAAACAGCCAATACAATAGTCGCATTTGATTTTTTCGGTTTTTGGGCCTTTTCTACCAAAATTTTTGAATAATCCACACATTTTAATGTTTTCATTAATAGTTTACGTCCCCAACTATTAAAAATTTCAATACACCAGGCTTTGTATGTAATTAATAATAAATAATTGCAATTATTACAATACTGGAATTTTTTTGTACCTTGAAAAAAATCCTCAGATGTAACTAAGACTTTATTAACGTTAACATGGTTTTCAAAAGGAAAAATTAATGTAAAAGATACCGAAACGTTGTATTATTTAAAATTCTTTTAGAGAATGTTGGCTGGCTTACTCTTAAGAATTTATGGTTTTATGCAAGCTTAAATGTAGCTCGAGATTTGTGTGAATGGTCCATGAATACACTTTGTTTATGACGAGATTATGTTTTAAATTTACTTTTTCAATTTTAATAAACAATCTCACACTAAATCTGCTGTTTGACTCCCCTTAAATATTATTAATTATCAATTTTGAAAGAAATCCTATGTTCTTTAGTCTCAGAGATACTGCTTAGAAATTAAATCAGGATTAATCAATCGATTAGAATTTAAAGTTCCCTATTCTATCGAGAACTGCACAATGCATGCCAATAATTGATTGGATTGGCCAATAACTGTAGTTATTACTAATAACAAAGAATAATATTGTAAAGTTTGGCAGAATTTCAGAGCCCATCAATATGTAGAGCTTTAAATCCAACCGTGTTTGACTCAAGCTAAGTTTTGGGACGCATAACTTAGAAAATCTCTGCGTAAGATTTGATTCCCCGGACAATAAGATGGAAGGGAGCCGCCTTTATAGATTGGATTTTGTAATTACAAAAGTCTTGTATTTTATAACAACTTGCATCCATACACTTGATTTACTCTCTAATTTGTGCTTCATGAAAATTTAAATTTGAAATATCTTAACATCCAATAACTAATGATGACGTTCTGTTTAATTCAAAATAAAGCACATAAGTTTCTTCACTTTAAAATATTATATTACAAACTCGTATTTAGAGCACTGAAATTGTTTTCGAGTTGTCTGATTTATATTACCCTCCTGATTTGGACTTCTTTTACTTCTGCTAATTACTAGATGATAAATTATCTTTTACGTTTTATTACATAACGAAGTCTACAATTCTCAGATAATGTTTTTAATGTTGTTTATTGCATTACTGGAATAATCTAACAAAATTATACGAGGGCATTTCAGAAATCTTTCTTTACCGCGAAGGCTTCCTGCCTCTAATTGTTCAAATCAGTTCAGCTTCGAGCCAATTTGTTCTCTTCATCTTTGAATTTTTTATGTGTTTGGCCTCCTTTGGCGAACTTTCACTTTCAGTAAACACAAGTCTTCGGTTGTACACAAATGAAAATATAAATTTTAAATTATGACTTTGTTGGAAGTTCAACAATTCGACCATGTCTAAATACGACAGTTGTTTATTTGTCTTTTAATAAATTCAAATTTGTGCAAAATTAAATGAGCGTTACTTGTCAAAGTCGGCAAAGATAAAAAGTTTTGTGTTCCTTGTAATATGAAAGCTTGTACTGAAAGCTCTCAAATAGCCTTTAGGTGGAGTATTAAACAGTACGATTCATATCAAGCTTCCTTAAATTATTTCACTTGTATTACTTTCGACGAATGATAAGCAAATTACGAAATTTTGCTCTTTTCTCATTTGAGTAAATTAGGGCGCAATGACATGAAATTTAAGTGCCCGAGGGTATAAATGCAAATGACGACATTGTGTATGTGTCTATTGACAAAGCTGTAAAATTTAGATTTTACAATGCTTCGGATAACTACAGGATAACTTCTTATACTTAAACTTAATATTTCTGTCCCCTTGTTTAATTTTATCCTTGAAAGTTTGCTATTTCCCCCGAGTTGGTAGCTACTGGTTATAAAAAGTTTTTAATGACCCTTTTTGTTACCAAACAATGAACACATAAGGTTATTTTATAATACCACCCTCGTGGTGTAGCTACCTCATTTCCAAAATGAAATCCTGCAAGGATAATAAAACAAGTTAATAAACCTCCAATAAGTTTTTAATTTTTTACCAGTAGCTAGCTCCTCAGAACCAATATTGAACATTTTTTTCTTTCAACTTCCTGAAAAATGTACCCACCAGTAACGCTTTTATGTTGGGTTTTAGCAAAAATTCTCTTGTTAAAGCTTTTTAAATCTCAAGTATGTAGTAAGGATTTTATTAAATTCACCTTTGTGAAACCAACTATTTTATAGCGAAATAAAACTTTTCCTTCTTTCAAACTACTTCTTCAAGAACATCTTAAGATAATTTTCTTCGTTTTTATTAAAACTGCAGAATTACATTTTCTTTTCAATTTTTATGAAAATTTTATAAAAGATTATTAAATTTGTAAAATTAAACTTCAGGTTACTCAGTGAACCACTCGCAACTTAATCGACTATTCTTTGTCGCAATGCTCAAGCTCTACGAGAGTTGTTTGCTGCTATAATAAACTACCGGCGGACTCTAATTGTTTCTCAAACCAATAGACAAATCAAATTAAATTCTTGCTTTATGAAGTAAAACATAGTAATTTTTTAAGTGGAATATGCAAAAAATCTCTCTAGATATTTATATTTTTCAATAAGGAGTCAAAAACAATTTAGCTACTCCTCGTAAAATTGCTTCGTCAAAAGGAGCAAACCGTTTGATGATTTTCATAAAATTTGCAGGCTTTAATAGAATTAATTACTTTCGTATCGATATTAATTTTTGTACTTAGAGCAAAATTTCAAAACAATCTTTGATTTGTGACGACAAAGCAGCATCCCGATATTGAGCTGAACATAAATCAACACCCATCTAACACCTCAATATATGTATAATTTTAGGATATTTCATCCAAAACTCTATTCAAACTCTTTGATTAGGTGACCGCATGGCAAAACAATTCAAAAAAGGAAGAAATATGAAAAAACTATTGATAGCTATTACTGACGCTCAAGACTAGATAAGAGAGATTAATAATTTCTATTTTCGGGAACCGTTTAATTTTTTGTTTCCTGCTGCGACACAAAAATACGTAACAGATGGACAAAGTAAAAAATCAAGTACATTCCACTGACTTCACTAATTCATTCAATGAATTGATACTCCACTGACACTCGAAAAGTTAAAACTTTATTTGAAAAATAGACATACTTCATTCTCGTACGTACAATTTTAAATAATAATTGTCCTGTCGTATCGATGACGTCACATATTCGCACTTAAAAATATTCTAGAATGAAAGGCACGTCAAACAACCATTCGCAACTCGAACAATTGAGGGTGATTTAAAAAGCTTTTACGGTTTTTCCTCTTACTACCTTCCCTTCAAAATTTTTAACCACAAATTATTAGGGGAATACCAAATTAATGTTGAAAAGTCAAAATTTAACTATAAAACTATAAAAAATGGTACATGGTAATTATTATTATTATTACTATTCGACTGCTATTTTGCTTGTCAAACTGAACGCAAATGAACCGTAATAATTAAAGTTATGGCGCATCGCTAATTGAACAATAACGCACCTCTGATTGGGGTATTTTAAATTACCAACCTAAAAATTTTGAAAAGTGACGGAAGAATGAAGAAGGAAAAACTTATCAAAAATTTATAGATCCCTTTGCAAACTTAATGACCAACAACTGTTCACTGATGGTGAAGCGGCTCGCAACTTTAAAAATTTTGCAATGAAATTATGAAAATACGAATAAAAAAGACCAAAAACTAAATACGAGTATTCCTTTAGCTGTTTCCTAAAAGGTTGGCTGTTTCCATATCGTGTTACTATGTTATACAAGTCTAGCTAAGCAAATCTAGCTAACCGGTGTATCTTTGAGAGCCTTCAGTTATTAAAAACATCTCTGAAGTCGCCCAAACTCGAAAATTAAGGATTTGGAATGCTGAAGCAGCTCTCTGAGAAGCTTAACTGATTGAAAGCATTCCTAAATTAGAATACAGCGTTTAAAGCAATATAGTAGTTAATTCTTTTGTCAGGCTTATATAAAGATAATTATTTAAAATATAATTTTTTTGCAGGTATGGATTTTTATCTGGTGAGGGCAGAATAACAATTGGTAAGTTGACCATGTAAACATCTAAATGAACTTTTACATTTTCAACACTGCATTATACATACTGCATACATATAGCAAAAACAACAACAAAATATCTAAAACCAAAATCAAAAATTTGAAATCTCGTTTATCTATTCTTAGGTGTCAGTATCAAATAAAATTTTTAAAACTATCAAAATCAATACTTAAATTAATGTTCTTTATCGTAAAACATAAAAACATTGTTGTTATTACTTTATTTCTGTTTCTTGTCAATATTTACTAAAGTTGGGGCCTCAGTTGTTCCTAATATGGAATAGAGCAGAACCAATCAAATACCTGGAAAATAAGGGTTAAGGTAGTTATGAAAAAATATTCTTCCTTACCTTGAAAATTTTAAATATAGTTTACATTTAAAGAAAAATGTAGTTTCCACTCACTTTCACGGTAATTCACTGCTACATCACTGGAGAAAAATTATACACTAACCTGAATTGTTGACAAACCCACGACGTGGACCCTACCTATAAAGAAAGAAAGAAATTTATGAATATTTAATTTTTTCATCACTTGTTTTCAATTCAACTCACCTTTCTCACTGTAGTCCTGCCGCATTAATCGTCGTGCTTCGTCCAATTCCAGCCCAGGGCACTAAACAAAAGTCTAAACACTCACACAAAATTTAAACGTACGCTAAAGAACTTTTTAATGAACACTGACCACTACTATTAATTAACACCAAGATTTAAATCAAAAATGAATCGCGATTATTTAAAGCTTCCATCAAGCTTCACCGCAAATTATCGTACTCGACACAAACACTCCCGACCGCGAAAACCGACCGAACATATTACGATTTTTACCGACGCGAAACCCGCACAAATTATCTGTAATTGCAAAAATTAAATGTTAAGAGTTAAGAAGTAAAAGCATCACAAAAATTGAGGAACACCTGAAAAAGAAATTCGTCTAAAATTGTTTGAGATCTCTGTTGTTACTAATATGGAATAGAGCATTCCGAATTAAAACATCTAAAATCAAACACCTGGAAAATAAGGGTTAAGGTATTGATATGAAAAAACAAAATATTTCTTACCTTTTCAGTTCAGTAACACAGTATACATTTAAAGAAAAATGTAGTTTTCACTCACTCTCACTGTAATTCACTGCTACATCACTTGAAAAAAATTATTCACTAACCTTAATCGTTGACAAACCCACGACGTGGACCCTACCTATAGAGAAAGAAAAAAATGTATGAATATTTAATTTTTCCATCACTTGTTTTCAATCCAACTTACCTTTCTCACTGTAGTCCTGCCGCATTAATCGTCGTGCTTCGTCCAATTCCAGCCCTGGGCACTAAACACAAGTCCAAACACTCACATAAAATTTAATCGTACGTTAAGAATTTTTTTAGTGAACACTGACCACTACTATTAACACCAAGATTTAAATCAAAAATGAATCGCGATTATTTAAAGCTTCCATCAAGCTTTTTCACAAATTTTCGAACTCGACACTAACACTCCCGACCGCGACAACCGACCGAAGTAATTACGATTTTTCCGAACGCGAAACCCGCACAAATTACCTGTAATTGAAAAAATTAAATGTCTAGATTAGTAAAAGGGAAAACTTCAAAAATAATCGAGGATCACCTTTAGACGAGACTCAGTGTTCTCCTAATATAGAATAAAGCGGTCCGAATACAACATCTAAAATCAAACACCTGGAAAATAGGGGTCAAGGTATTGATTTGGAAAAACAAAACTTTCCTTACCTTCTCAGTTCATCAACACAATTTACATTAAAAGAAAAATGTAGTTTACACCCACTCTCACTAAAATCACTGCTACATCACTGGAGAAAAATTATTATTCACTAACCTTAATCGTTGACAAACCCACGACGTGGACCCTACCTATAAAGAAAGAAAAAAATGTATGAATATTTAATTTTTCCATCACTTGTTTTCAATCCAACTCACCTTTCTCACTGTAGTCCTGCCGCGTTAATCGTCGTGCTTCGTCCAATTCCAGCCCAGGGCACTAAACACAAGTTCAAACACATGCACAATTTTTTAACATTGACGAAAGAATTTTTCTAATGAACACTGACCACCACTATTTACACCAAGATTTAAATCAAAAATGAATCGCGATTATTTAAAGCTTCCATCAAGCTTTTCCGCAAATTTTCGTACTCGACACATACACTCCCGACCGCGAAAACCGCTTTACGTACGCGAACCTCGCACAAATTATCTGTAATTGAAAAAATTAAATGTCAAGATTAGTATTAGTAAAACCTTGATAAAAAAAGGATCGTAACTGAAACTACGACTTCAAAATTGTTTGAAATTTAGAAAAATAATATTCACTAAAGGTAAATAATTTTTTTTTATTGCGGGGGTGAAACTTCCCTATTAAATATTTACCAGGAAGGGGGGACGTAAAATTTTACTGAAATCAATATTCCCGGGGAAATATTGACAAATTGACTTACTTTTTCTCAGAGTCCAATATTTTGGTAAAACTGAATCTCCACTTAAGCAATTATTAAAATGTAAGCAATGGCGTCACTCCCATCTTTAATAGAAAAGTTGACTCAACAGTAATTGACTCATTTTCGAAAGCGCAAATATAAATTTTAAGTCTTATTGTTCCATAAGTTTTCTGGAAAAATCCGCTCTGCAATTTGTCGTTGTCGAAAATCAAATAGAATAGAATTCTAAAAATAATTTCGTATAAGAACAAGATTGCAATTCTTCTAGGAAAAAACAAACAAGTGAAAATATGGGAAAATATCGGACTGACCAAACAAAATTTTCACTGAAGCTGAGCCAAAATTATTTTTTTCCATGCCAATTAATAGTAGTAAGTTTTAACTTACTTTCTTTGTATTTAGGAGTTTTTCGGAAAATCTTCCAGTCGATTCAAGGATAACTACATGTTTTTCTTTGAAATGACGCTGGCTGTGGTTTCATAATATCCACGTCATGAAACAGAGTCATAACGGCGGAATAAAATTGTACAAAACAAAAATAAGTTTTAAGATTTCCACCTATAAAGAAACCACAGAAAACCGCAGTCGTTTTGGAAAAATCAAGTTTGATGTTGTAAAATTGAGTTTGCCCAAAAATGTTCATAATCATGCAGTATAGAAACTTTTTATAACTCACCGGCTTACACTTTCTTAATATTCAAAAAATCCAATTTCCACTTTGATAAAGATCAAACCACCACCAGAGAAAATCAATGTATCCTGGCAGTTTTCAAGAGCCTCCGTCTATACGACTGACTGTTCTAAGTCAACAAAATTTTCCAAACTTGACCTGTTACCTACGTATTCGGCCATGTAACCAATTTTCCTCAGATTTAATTCTCAAAGATTTCGCAGACCCAAAAATTTCCACAAAAGTGGAAAATAATAAACACAGTAAGTATACATTTTTGAGACAACATATTTCAACGGCGTTCACAACAAGAGTGAGTAACTATTAGATAGGTAATTTATATTTATAAAATATATCGTAATTCAAATTGTGCATCATCGATAACGTTTTCGCAAAAATGTGTAAACCGGAAGTTACACAAATTAAAATGATTTGAATTTGCTTGAAGGACATTATTTAAACATGTACAAGATGAAAATTAAACTTTAATTTTGAAAAGAGTTTTAGGTTCTCTTCCACTGAGCTATATATTTTTTTAAATTGTAATTTAGGATTCTCTCTGAAAATCACTAACTCCCCCCAAACTCCCAGATCCCAGGATTCCCCGGTATAGAGACAATAGAAACCTACGGTCTCTGAAACCGTGAATCGATGGGGAGAGGGGTATGGAACTATCTGTCCATACTAATAATAAATTAATTTTAAAAGAGAGATCTCTTATTAATCTCTCATTCCACGCCATAAATTTGGGGCAGGGGTGGAGATGGCGTGAACTGATGGGGTGTCGGACCAACCTGAGGGTGTTTATGACGTAAGATCCAGGTTGGAAGAATACTACTAGACAAAATATTTTTTTATTTGAAAAGGTAAGTCGAGAAGGAAACTTTCTAGCTTGATATATCTACGTGTTGAAGTTGTGAATACCAAGTGTTCCAAATTGAATGTTCAGCTTAGAAAAATATTGTTCAATCGATTGGCGACGTATTAGATTATTAAATTGCCCGTTTCAAATGACTTTTTAATTCTATAATTTGCAATGAAATGTTTGGTAAATTGAATATAACATTATTCCTAGTAAATTAAATTTCAATAGTTAATTAGATCGCGAGAATGAGGTTTGTTATAATTTGTTTCCAAAGTACCTACCAAGAATGGATGGTGATTACGGAAGTTCTATTGTCTTTGGCGTCGTTATAAAAACAATTTTAATTCACATACAGATTAGTAATAGAAGGATTAGAGTTGGAGACAATGATTTATTAGTAACTAGAAAACCTGGATCACGGCGGGATAACGAACGCTTAGTATAACAAGAAAGTGTCCGAATAAAAAATTTCATGGAATTTTTGTAAAAAAGTGATACAAATTAGATTATATCGTGCGTTTAATATTTCCAAAACAATAATTCACTATTTTAAAAGTAGCTTTTATTCACGTTCTAACAAGGTAAAAAGCGATCCTGAAAAATTGCATCTTCTTCCCTAGAGTCTCATTTCTCTTCCCATCGCAGTTAAGCCTGAACGTACACTTTAATCTCAAACACCGCATTTTATGGCCATTGTTCGTGAGCAGAGGTTCGTCTCATCATCCGTCCATGCGTTTGAGAACATTACCCTGACAGATGCTCATGTCCTACTATCAATTATGGCTTGGGGGTAGCTTGGGGTAAAATATGCTTTGTACAGGTTTACTATATTTATATCCCTCGCTTTGCGTTAAGACTGCAGGTGAATATTTAGATTTATTTATAGCTCACACCCACATGGATTTTTTAAACGATTCACGATTTACATTTATTTCCACCATTTGTTAATTTCTTTTCTCATTGGATTCACAATCCATAATATTATACTATTTCATAATTATTATAATTGTGATTAATGGATTACCTAACTTCAATATTTTTTTGCTCCAAATTAATTCAAAATTTTAATCACAATCAATTTGGGCAAAACCTCTCTCTTCCATTTATTTAGTTATGATGCACAACACATGAATTTAAGATTGACGATATTGATATAAAATATAGTTTTTGCAATTCGGCTGGATTTATTGCAAAATTAAGCTATTCCAATCTCAACTGATTTATATTCTAAAGATAATAAAGATGAAATATTAGATAGTATTTCTGATTTTATCAAAATAGAGATTCTATCCATTTGTCTTTCAATCGATAGTATTTGAATCAAACATTTGTAAACAAAGGAATGGATTTTACCATTTAAATTTTAAAAAGTCGTCACAAAAATTAAAATACGACAAAAGATTAATTTTGAACATTCCGGATGATTTGTTAAAAATGATACGAAATGGAAACTACTTTACATTTTACTTTTAAAGACTGTCCAAAAAACTCATTAAAATGACGTCCTTTGTATGTCCTAAATTTCAAAGTTATTTTAAAATTACACATTTATTGGAAACTTTTAAAATTAAATTTGCATATTCAAAATCAGATTAAATGTTTTGTTGTGGAACTGCTATTTGATAATTTCGGACCATAAATATTTTACATATAAATTCTGGAATAGTTAACTTCTTCTGCAAATACCAGGTGATTTCATTATACACATTCTCCAGGATAAAGATGTAATTTATTCATTGCAGGAAAACTAACTCAATCATTTACGATTTTTCAATCAGAATAAGCTAGCTTTGTCCAATTAAGACACAGTATCTAGAGCTAAGTTAGTAAAAATACGTTAGTTTCTTAAAATTAATTTCCTCAAACAATAGCGGTAGTTCAACAATGAACAACCCGAAACTTGATTCTGCTAAAATTTAATGTTATTATTATTTATACGTCACCAATTTTCCTATTCAAATTGCAATGTGGTAATTTAGGGAAATAATATTGACATAATTATACCTACCCCTTGAGCTATGAATTTTACGGTAGGTATATTTTTGCAAAATGCTTTAAAGCAAATGTTTGCAGTAAAACAGTTATCCGTAGTTTACCCAGCAAAATTCATAGATCTCGAGACACAGCCTATGATTATTTTATAGATGTTGACGTTGGTCCCGCAGTACCTAACCTAACTTTTTGTTATTAGTTACCAACATTAATTCGTCCTTATGGTTTAACTGTAATAATAAATACTGAAAACGTTTAGAAACAATAATGTAAAACTGCACCACAACAACATGTGATGGTGATGCAAATTTCCAATTTACTAATATAATTCCTGAATCCTCGTTAACCAGGATGTGAATAAGTAAATGCGATAGCGCTATTTTACAATGGGTCATCGTGTGCATATAAATAATAAATTCCTTGTAGGAAATGCTGTTATCGTACCTTACAGCTTTGTGAGCGGTATTGTAACCGAGTGCCGCTCGAAGAGCGGCACGAGATTGCAATACGGCTCACAATGCTGTATTGGCGATTATAAGACGACCGCACCACTTAGATCTCGCATCGAACTTGCAAGTTTCGACTGTGCACTTGTGGGAGTGTTATAATCGACAAAATTACTTAATATTACAATATTAGCTGTGTTTATTTATAACTGCGTTCTGATTGGTCTACTTATTTAACCTTCCCAGCTCTGATTCGTCCATTTTTTTAATAACCTAAAAATATATCCATATTCTTACCGCTCATTGGCTCATAACAATTATTTTCCAGCAATCAAATATGCAAGGAAATATAAAATCACCTTTTATTTCAAAAAATGTGTTTACTTTGCATACAAATCTATTATTTACCGTGAATGCTTTCTTAGCATGCCAACTTAAATACGATTGTCGGAAATTCTTTGGGAAATGTATGCTACGAGAGCGCGAGTTGGAAATGCATTTATTAGTCGTAACTCAATGTTCCTGAATAATACAATAGTTAACCTCAAACTTAAATTAAGATTAACAAACTTTGTTTCTAAACTTGCAACCCTAACTTGCTCAAGTGGTACCAGTTCTTTAGAGCTACATTACGGCAGCTGCTCTTTTTTTCTTTTCTAGAATTACGAATTAAAAACATTAAAATACAAGAATTCAGTTCGGATATGACTTAATCGCCCTTGTGAAAAATTTAAAACGGTAAAATATATCAAAATTGTTGGCTCTTTTTACGTCAAACACTCTGCACTAAAATTATATAATTTCTTGTACTCGAAATTGAAATATATAATACAGCTTTAGCCAACGTCGCACCGGTTGGCTTAGTTTGCCGGATGAGAGTTCTGGTTACATTGAAAAGAGGTATCCAGCTTCAAATCCCAGTTGGAGCTATTCTTTGCGGCGGTGACACAGTTCGGATTCCTAGCTAACAATAATAAAGCCATAACTACTATGGGTGTTTCTTCTAGACTATCGGTGCGTCGGCAGTAATTCCAGCTTCTCCCGTAAGGGTCCGGCAACAACGAGATGGGCACTACTCCGATCATCTCACAGGGATGGGAAAATTCGTCGCAGACCGACAGAAAAGAGTTTATGATTAACAATTGGGTACCTGAGCGGGAAACCCCTTTAGTAATACTATAGGGCATTCTGTACATTTCTTGTGTACGGCAAGCACCTCAAGAAAGTCAAAAGCCACGGAGACGAACCTGTTCACATGTTAATGGAGTGCGATATATACAGGGATAAGTGAGCAGTGATCGAAACAGACTCTGCTGATAGACCAGATAAATCAAAATTAGAACTACCTAAATTAACATAAGCTTTTTCCGATAAAATAGTATACAAACCTGTATTCGAAAATGTTTTCGTTGTTAGACAAAGGACAATATTAAGCAGCTTTCGAATCTCGGCCAGTGATATACTATTATCTACTTCCATTACGTAATAGCTCTTTTTCTACACCGACTTGAGTTACATAATGGCACATTTTACGCACTAGTGTGGAAAGTGATTTACTTTCAACACCAGAGTTCAATGTGAATCCGCCGTGCTTCTTTCTTTTCTTTAATTGAAATTTAAGGACAAATTACTTGTCAAATGAAATGTTGACAGTTTCTGCAGTTGAGTTAAGTGAAATAGCTATAATATAGGAAACGTGAATTGAAATAAAATTCATTAATTTTAAAAAAATGCGGTAAAAAATAACGTCTTACGTAAAAATCTTTCATTATTGTAACTGCGTGATTACAAAATTCCACTGACGCCTTTTTGAACGTTCGATTACTCTGTTAACTGCACTGATCACATAAACTACTATAATTTTACTAAAATTACTATTGAAATTGCAAAGTTTGGTTGATTTATTGTAAAAATAAATAATTTAATGTGTAATTCGAGTACATCTGTTTTAGAAAAATAATTCACTCGCGCCTTCGCCGCTCGTGAATTGCTAATTTTCGCTTTCTGTATAAAAATTAATGTTTTATTTTTCATAATTTATTGCAAATAACATTAAGTTATTTATAGGTAAAATACCTACTTACATTATGAACTACAAAAAATATAATATATTTATTGCTCAGCTTTTTATAAATTGTGTTTTTTGTTTACCCGACATAATTATTCCAAAAATGTTACAAAAACTAAAAAAATTACTTCTGAATAATTACGTATTACGTGTTCTCAATATCAACATTCAATGAATAATCATGAAATGTCAGCAATCTCGCTGCGAGACAAAAACTCACTACGTGCTAGTCACGTATTGACCGGTAACGATTTGCCAACAAAAAAGTAGCAAACAAGTAAAAATGAAAATAAAAATTGTTAACTAATTCTCCAACTAATAGTGGAAATGAAAATAGTAAAAATGTATATAAATAGTTCCTCGTAAAAAAATCATCTAATAAATATTAGAATTTTTTAAAAATATTTGTTATTAAATTTTAAAAGTTTATCAGTTTTTCTAAAGTTTGTTAACTTTAATTGGCTATATTGGTTATAGAATAATATTGATTGACAACTATAATGAATTGTAGTTGCCATTGTATGTATATTCAATATACTACATATATCATTTTACTTGTCATCTTACCGTTTTCATAATGTCTTAATTTAAAATGTGACCTTTTTTTAAAACTTGTTGGTATGTCTAGATTCATTAAACCTGATTGCAAAAGAGTTCTAGCTTTCAAAGTAACCCAATTGTTTTATTTGTCCTTTATTTTTTCTTTGGAGTAAACCTTTTGACTTAGTACTAAGATTAACGTATTAAATATTTCGTGTTACTCTTATTTTTTATATTCTAATATTTTTCTTTCCCTTAATGGTTTCATAAATTTACATAGATAGCTGGACTGAATGTAGAATAAATTTTATTGTGGATGTTTTCAGTGTTAAGTGCAAAAGTAGAATTTAACGAATTTAAAATTTCTATTGAAAAGTACTAACGAATATTGCTTTGAACCTTCTGTAATATTGGATGTATAAAAAAATATGTTAATTTTTCGGAGCCGTAATAGATTCACGTAGTTCTGAAACAGAAAAGTCATAAAGCTTTCTCTTCTATAACTTATAATAGCCAATAAAGGCTTAAGATATTGAAATTGAAATGCAATTTATTTTATTTTCTAAAAATGGCATGAATCCAAATAAATGATTCTAAAATAACTGAAAATAACGATTATGCCCTTTTTTTGCTAAAATAAGACGTATGTGATAAATCTGTCATGTTTAGAAAATAAATGATTAGGGTCATTTAAAACGGCAAATTTACATAATATTCCACATGAACGTTTGATTAAACGGAGGTATCAAAATGTGTATTTTGGAAATTGATATACAAAATAAATTAACATAGTTCTTAATTAAAATTGTTAATTGAGGTATTAGATAAACCACAGCTTTAAGCTTAGACAAAAGCAGGTCAATCAAAGAGCCTTGTATCGCTAATACTAACACTAAAACCGCTTATCCGCATCTGCTCTGCATACAATAGACTCCCATAGCCCTACTCTGTCAAACGTCGACGGAAGCGGAACTTGCGATATCTTGGGAAATACCATTCGCTATCGTATCATCCCTCTTTGAACGCATCCTCCTTTGTTTCTCCATAATTGATACTATTCAATATCCGATTCAAGCGGTTGGTTATATTATGCGTTATATACGAGATACGTACGCGTATGGACATCCAAACTACTTGTTAATATGCATTATCTGCGTCCACCAGATGCTCCAGTTCTAACAAATTATTGATATCCGATAACCAATTGAGACGATTCTATAGTGCCAATTTCCCTATAGTATTGTGTTGTTCTCTCTAAATTATTCATCCCTTTAAATTCTCTTTATTGCTTTTATTTTTCAAGTTAAGGATAATTTCGAGTCTCTCTCATCCGAATGCCTAGACCAAAACATATTAAAAATAATTAATGTTCACAGTTTCGTAAATTCACTTTTCAAAAAAGAAAAATCTACAGCATTGTCAAATATCTGCTCCTTGCATAATTCAAGGTAATTCCACCTACTTATTTATAGACATATATGTATGTAGCTACTTCAGGCAGATCTAGGTAATGCAAATAGCAAACAAAATGTAACTTCTTTACATATTGAATCATAATGCTCTACTTGGATTTTATTTTAGATGAGCACTCTCTCTTGCTTAAGTAAGCAAAGGTCGTTGGAACTACCGACAACTTCCATTTGCACTATTTAACTTTTGAACCACAATGTCCAGTGCTGTACCGATTAATTAGATTTTAACAACAGAAATACTTTTTAAGTATAACATATTTAGGAATATTAATTTTGCGTCCCACGTTGGGCGCCAAATGTTGTTACCAAAATATTCTACATTATTGCACCGAAAGGTGTAGTGCGTTTTTACTAAATTTGGGGGTGCGCCAAATCTAAAAAGTAAAAATTTGAGATGGTTAGAATAATATATAATGGAATCAGAGGTAACATTCTCCAAATTCTATGTAAAGACATAAATTGATAAAAAAAGGTTAATCTGAAAGCGCAATTACTTCCTAGTTAATAATAATTAATGATGCGGGAACAACTTTGAATAGACTCTATTTATATGCTACAGACAGACAGACAGACTGGCAGACACATAGGTAAATTTATACTATTAATTAATGCTAGGATTTTTAAAGCTTTTACAAAGCTGTAAAATTTATCAATAGAAAATATCTGTTCACAAGCCAATAAAAAGCATCTATTAATTTTAACGGCTTGTTAAAACTTTTTATGGAACCGGATATAAGATAGTCTTGCAAGATGACTTGTGATATGAATGCTCAAAAAGTGAAAACAGATGAGGCAGGAGTTCTTCGTTACACACCAAAATCAGCAGAACAACCTAATGTGAGCTCCTTAAATTTGAGAAGTATTTTCTTTAGACTTGTCATCTTCCTTGGCAAGCCTTGGCGTACTTGGCAAGCCTTGGCGTACTTGGCAAGCTTTAACGTACTTGGCAAGCTTTGGTGTACTTGGTCAGCCTTGGCGTACTTGGCAAAGTTGTCGTACTTGGCAAGACAAATATATTTAAATCCAATAAAAAGTTTTCTTTTCTTTTCTAATTAAAGGTTTTCCTCAGCTGAAAGACATAATATTCCTCTCAGTTTCTTCATCGCTGAGGTTGAGCATGAAGGGAACTTACCATTTAAAGTTTGAATCCCACGTGGAGCTGTACCTTTTCTTAAATTTAGTGAATTTACCCAGTTTAAAAATAATTTTTCCACAGATTGTACCGTAAAAATGCAAGTAAGAGGATTAAATATGCAACACTTTGTAACACATGCAGTGATTACATCGTAGAAAAACAACATTTTTTCACATATTGTAGCATTAATGAAGTAGTAGTTTTAGTAGATTATCCTTGAAATTGTATGCAGTCTCACCTTGGCGAAAATATTAAAATACTAGGTACTTTGCAGAAACTGAAATGTAATGTAATAAAAGTAGTTATAAGAAATAAGAACTAATTACTACTAACAACAGCCTGCCTCTCATCAGTAGCGCCGTTAAAATGATTCGATATCCGTTTATACATTTTTTCGTCATAAAAATAAAAGCCTGCATCGAACATTTAGTTTCATGTTGTTTCTATTCAAGATATTTTATTTCTTTTCGACGCCATTAATAAATTTTTGACATTTAGAAATCATAGAAATTGGGCAATTACGAGTTAATTTACAAAAAATTTCGCCAAAAGTTGAACTACTTTCCGTATTAAGATTTCGATTACGAGTGAGTAGATGTTCCAGTTTTGTGGCACGTGGGATTTACCTCCGGCACCTGCATTTTTATCAAGTAAATGTTTTTTATTAGAAAAATCTATACTTTCATTTTTTTTATTACTTGATCGAATGTTACAGTAAGATTTCTTTTTAATGATCGTTATTTATAACGCTCGATGTTTTATATTTAATATTTACGTAAAATTACGTAAAATAAAAATTAGACTGTGGGAATCCCCGAATCGTATAATTTCAAATAGACAATATTGTGGGTGTTTTGTATGAAATAATATAGACTGTACGAATTAATTATTATATAATAAAAATTTATGTTAAATAAATATGACGCTTTGCGTGGAACGAAAGTTCAAGTCAATTCTGTCAGGTGCAAACCACAACTTCCTTTTCACTTTGCTTCTGGTTTATTCCTTTATATGTAGGATATTAATTTATATTTGTGTTTTGATGATAATTGAATATAAAATATAATGAGAGAAAATCAAAAACAATGTGTCTGATATCGGCGTACAATTTCAGGCCTCCGTTTGAGGTGATTAGCAATTAATTACAGAACGGTAGAACTTAAAAACATACACTTCACTAATTTATAGCATCAATATTGTTTCTTTGTGGTAAATTATTGTAGTGCTAATTAATTTAGTTTCAGAATAAAGTTAGAATATCAAATATTTTGAAAATTACAGCCATAGAAGCTATACACCTACCTACACCACACAAAGCAAAGTGCGTAATCTTGAAAATGTAGCACACAATGATGATATATATTTCTCATTTTACCTAAAACACTTCAAACAGGCAAATTTACGTTAAAGCAAAACCTTTAACATATTCCAAATAAGTTTCATGAAAGTCTTTGCTAAGGGAGAAACAAAGCCACGGAACTAACTCCGGATAGCAGTTGGCAAGTATGAAACAGGTGCGAAGACGCGTCTTCTGTAGGTACAATCTGTTTCCTTTATTGTTGTATAATCAACTATTTCACCTTTTGTAAACATAAACGCGAATTAATAATTTATTTCGGTTTTGCTAAAATATTTTAGCGGATTCGTATTACTCGTATTCAAAACTTTAATTAAATTTTTTTTTTTTTTAATACAATATTAAATATAATATTTTTTTGCCTACAGCGGTGTAAGTAATACTTACTCAATACAAAAAGAATTCACTTCGTTTGTTTCATTAATATGTTTTATTATATAAAATATATATATTACATATTATATAAAACCGCCACATGAGTCCCTCCGAAAGTAGCAAAAACATCTAATCAGATTTTCAATTTGAAATGACTATTTAGAAACTTAACTTCTAATGTTTTCTAACCTTCAATTTTTCCATATTTAGCCTACCCTAAGGGCCGTTTCAACAGTATTCTACCCCAATCAATTGGGACGCGGGTGACCTTGGTTCAAATCCAACACTGTTGCGATCTGAACCTCAGTATAGATCTGTGGACCGGGGAAGGCAACAAAAACTAACCCCATTAATTATGTGTCCTAGCCAGTCATCTTGGCTTTGGCTGGGAAACAGGTTTACTTCCAAAAAATCCTGTCTACTGTCGCTACGTTTCAAAGGTATACGAGAGAATATAAATTATTTATTTACCTCTACGACACAAACAACTTATTTACGAAGTAACAAAGCAATTCATAACCAGTCGGTTTCAAGTCCTACAGTCCCGTAGATCAAACGAAATTTTAACAAACGTGTCTGTGCTTTTTATGATTAAATAAATTAATTATAACTTGAACTGACATGACAGCTGCTATATTCCAAAGATCGTGATAGAGCTACACTGCAATATATACATAATGGAACAAAAGTGGTGGAGACCTACAGCCAGCGGCGTTAGTAGCGAGTGGTTTGGTTTCAGTAGGTAAAGATCCTTTGTGTCGGAAGGAGGAAAATCTCCAGAAAGACACCACCGCGTACTGCGGGTGATAGTGTGGGATCTTTACCTAGTTAACCTCCTCTCCGTCCCGTTAGAATGTCCGGGATTTTACTGTCGCATTTCATCCGTAACAAGGATTTTTTTTGTGTTTAGTTATCTTCTTAACTTGTGTTACTGTTGTTCTAATCTTTCCAATTATTTTATGCTCTGGTCCATCTCTTTCGTCGATATTATCATGTTGGCCATTCTCGACACCTCCTTCTAAGCTTCCGGTGAGGAAAGCATGGTCTCGACGAGGTTTTTCGGCGACAGATTATGCCTTAATGCTCTTGTATTGTCCTGGTGCCGAGAAACCGGTGTTTTCCCCCATGTAGGAGCATTTTTCTCTGTGGGATCTCTTAAATCTGAATAGGTAGGCTTCAAAACACTCGTGTCCGGAGAGTGCTATTGCTGGTGTCCCATCGTCCCTGGCAGATGTCTAGACATCGTTCTCGATTTTCTTTAATATTTTATGCTGAGTGACTAAAAGGGGCCTTTATTCTCTTCGGTGCCAAGTGACACCGCGACACTCTAACAATCTCGATTCCTGTCGTTCTATACCCATTTTCCAGATGGCCAGCGTACATCTGTGCGCGTTTGCCCATATGAGAGTCTGATGAATTCTGTGATGGACGCTATATTTCTTCTTTTGTATTCGGCGGGACCTTCTATGTTAGGAGGAGCTTGGCAATGTTAGTTGCTGCTTTTCTGATGTGTGGTCCAACGGATAGGCTTTTGTGTATTTGGATGCCCTACACAGTGATGCATTCAGATGGGACGATTTCTGTCTCTGTCGGTGATTGCGCCTTCCGCATACCAACACCACGATCAGTCGCTGGAGTACAAGAGTAAGCCCACTGTAGACCTTCCAATCTCAAATTAAATTTATTGTTTAATTTTGTTAAAAATTTTAAAAAGTTTAATTTGAACCTGACAGCAAAATGTTGGAAACTTTTTGAACTGTTAATACAAACAATGGCGGTTTTTAGATTTTACATTAATTTGTAATGCAACCTAAGCAATTTTCTTCTACAAAGTGAAATGTAGTCTACAGTAATTTTAATGTACATCGTTTTAATATAATAAAGATCATAGAGTTGACTGTCTGGAGCGCGGAACTAGAACGCAGACCGGTCAGCCACCCCCAAAGAAAGAAAGAAATTAATTTGAAAATCAGGTTTTCAATTATTTGAATTTGAATATTTGCAACACATCCGGACAAAAATTTCAGGACCAACATAAGCGAAGTCTACAATTAAAACATTAATTAAATACAGAACATATTTAAAAGGTTTTAAAAGCTTCTTTCATTAATTTTAAGTATGTGTACATAGCTAACATGCAAATAATTATATAATTTAATTAAGCTTACTAGAATAACCAGAATTAATACTAATTTGAGTTCTTGTTTATGTTTGGCATGGTGAATCCCGCAATTTTCAGCGGACAGTGGTTGCAAATACCACATCGTGGCGTAACGGGCTCCATATGCTATTGCCCTCACAATTTTTTTAGTAAATCAAGGATTAGCCAGATGCTAAATTTCAATATCTATGTAGGAGTAATGTGTACATTTACTGAGGGATTTTAAGACCAGGAAAGCGTAAAGTAAATAGAGAAGTCGAAAAAAGCTTTTTTTCGACCAGAGCCTGTATACTAGCCTATATGTTCCGCATGAGATCGGAAGTAGCATTTTGATGCTACAAAAAAGCAAACCGCTAGCCATATGATCTGTTTAGAAGCTGCAGCAACCAGTCAATTAGCGCTTAAAATGCAGCAACGGTGCTGCTAAATTAGCCGACTATTATTGATTACGCATCAGAAGAGGTTTTAATTCACACTAAGTTCCCGACATCCGTACATCGGTTTGTAGATATTATATAAAAATTATTATTAAAAAAATTCTGATATTATGATTTATTTAGCAGCTACATTGTAGCATGTTCCAGAAATAAATTATACTTTGATTTTTACTTATTGCATCGACGAAGATGAAACATCCAAGCATCATATTTCAAAAATAAATTTTGGTTGACAAGCTCTGCTAGTTTTGAAAATCGATTGGATGCTGTCAAAATAAGAACATAATCTGGAGTCAAAATTGTTTTCAAAACCTGAGATTTATTTACAAATCTAAAAATAAATTTTATTTGGCGATATCCATATTTTTTGTTTAAGTTGAAAAAGATAACTATTTAATTGAAGGCAATCGATATAATATAAAAACATTGTAATGTTGTGCAAGATTTATTTCGGAAGCAATAATTTGGGGAAATGTTATGACTGAAACTCTCATTAAAAGAAAAATTTTGTAAACAACAACATTTATCAAAAATTTGTTTGTGGATAAGTATCTTAATTATCACAAATGAGTTTCTTGAAGACTTCCCACCCATTTTTGAAATGTTTTTTCGGCAAGTCCAATAATTGCCTAATTTTCTGAAAATAGATTGAATGACAAGATAATTTGTAAATAACTAAATTGTTGAAGAAGCCATTGCACCAATTTTTATTTGTGGTTAATTTAAGTTTTGGTAATACGAATTTATTTTTCGTCGAGTAATTGATGTGTCCTTCGGGACGTTTATTAACGAAACGTGTCATCTTTTCTATTTTTTAAATTATGGGATCAGAAAAAAATTTTGCGAAAAAATAATTTAAAGCTTGTGACGCAGCTCATTTGCATATTTTTAAAAATGTATGTCAGAGATAACTACATTAAAGAAGACTGAAATAAAAAGGCCAAGTAGTTTGGAAAATCGATTTTGATGTCAAACTAAAGAAAATCGCATTAAATAAATCAATCGTGAGTACTTTTACTATACTATTCGAAAATAGTAAATCACTATCTTGTTTTCATCTATAGAAAAAGTTTAAATTGAAAGTGGAAATACAAGGTATATCGCTCAAGTTTTATATTTTTTAGCTTAAAGAGATAAATAACAAAATGAACACTATATTTATGCGCGTAGAAAAATATTGCAATAAAATTTTTACTGATAGTAATACATTGCAAGTGCCAACATACCCCACGGTAGCAATATAGACGAAATATACGATGATTCCAAATTTATGGCTACAAAGAGACGTGTTCACACATTGTATCTCAAATTTGTGGTAAACATTACTCATTACTCGCTGTGCATTGTGCTACAAATTATTGTAGTTCTGCAAAAATGGAAGTCGGATGGAGCATTAGGTATCAATTTTCCCGGACGATATACAATTTGGAAATATTGATATGGGTATTTTTTTGCAGTTAGCTGATGAGACGATTGTTTTTTTTTATCTGTAACTTATCGGGGAAAAACTTCTTTCAACTGTTGCACTTTTCTGGCGCTTTTATTTATTGGCTTAAGAAAGTCGATGGCTTATGAATCACTCCTTACTATTTTCTTGCTATATATCAAATAGTTGATTTCTTTTTATTTACTTCGTCTCGTCCACACCATCACCTTTTAATTTATTATAGTGACATTTTGTTGGGCGATCTATAATTCCCTAATTAAAAGTGCTTTTTGCGAAAATTTACCTTCCCAATATTACAATGAGAAGTGCGGAAAAACTTTTAATTACTGTTCATTCAAAAACTTCGAGATCAAATTATATCAGCAAGAAAAACTCGTAAAGGTGCTAATTTGGGTGGAAAACTTAACTGACACTACAAAGTAAGTTGGCAACACGAAAACAAGTTTTAAGTTGAAAACCGTCAACGACAACTAGGAGTAATTTTAAATCAAGGAATGAGAATCAAGTTTGCGCTTAGCACATCTGAAAACTTTTACAGGATGACGAGCATTAATCCTAGGAAAACACAAACTTGTTATCTCTGACACTTTTCCACTACCGCCAAAATGTGTTAAAAGAAGTTTTCTTTGATTTTTTGTGCATCTATAAGAAAAGTTTTGGTGTTAAGATAGATTATTACGTAATGTAAACTGAGTTTGTTTTATATCGCATTGTATGGCTTAAACCTAACCTTGATAAACTTTTGATTAATTTCCTTAAGATTCAAATTATAATTTCAAACTTTTAAACATGTTTTATAATGGAGTAATAAATAATACCAACTTTAACTTTAAATCAGGTTTTTGCCATGGAAATTCGAAAGTGCGCTGTAATTTCTTTTTAACTTCAAAACACTACTCCTACAAATAATAATTAAATTACAATTTTCAATATTTAAAACAATTTTCCCTGATACATAATCCTTATACTTTCAATTATTCTAGAGAAACACTACAGTATACGTAAAATAATCACAAATTAACGTGTTTTCAACGTATTTTTAACTTGTTGTGTTTGATAATTCTACATGTGTACATTTCACCAAACACAACACGTTATTATGACGTCACAACATTTTAATGTTATTAAATAACGTTAAAAACACGAAAATTCAAAGAAATATCCAAGATTAAAACAAAAATACCCCAGTGCAACATCAAAAGAATTTAGAAATCTTAATAACAAAATTAATAGAAAAAAAGGATTCATTTTTGCTTGACTCTTCTCACCACACCGATCCATAAAATTAATCTTAATTAAACATCCCCAACTCAACCCTATTTTCAAAAATCCTTGCAGGCAAAAAGCTTGTAGATAAATTGAAAAATGGAATGGTAGTGCTCTCCAATCGAAGAATTCTTGAAGAAAATTTGTACGAATACGTTAACACTCTGGGTCAGAGATTTATAGTGGGTTGTGACCCACCCCCACTCCTACTGGCGATTGAAACTAACTACCCCTGGAAGCAAACAGCTATAATCTCCATCACATATCAACTGGAGAGCCAACTGGCTAGCAGATCGATTCTGCAACAGAATATTACAGCAGATCTTCCGACAGACCTTCGTTACATTTGTCGAGGATACGGCAATATAGAGTATCCTCTGAAAACTCTGCAAATGGGTTGAGTTCTGGAAAATTGTTGGAAACGAAGATAAGTCAGTTCTTATCACATAAAAATCAACCAATTTCTCAATCTGAAGAGGTAGATTATAGAGGTTCAACCCAACCCATACGCTGAAGAATTATTAAACCCAACCGAAGCAAGACTTAGGCGATTTGACCCAGTAGACCTAATGACATCATAGAATTCCTTAGATTAAATTAGTTTAGATTAGATTAGATTAAAAAGAGTGAGCCACTGGGAAACAGAATGTAACTGTTTTTGAAATTAATAAAAAAAATATATTCAGAGCTGGCAATAAGTAAATGGTTTATTTATCCATGAAAATGGCTTTCTATTGATCATAATTACTATCCTGTTAGTTATTTTATAAATTGTTGAAAAAATTAAGGATTTGTTCATTTCTACAGTGGAGGTTGTCCCCATTTAATTTAAAAGCCCTTAAAGGATCCGTTTGAAATTTAGAAATAATACTTCTGAAATTAGTACGAAGCGCTAGAGTTATTAAATATTTAATTCAAGAATAAGCTTTTTTTAATTATTTTTGAAATTACGTGGATTCTGAACAGCGAATCAAGTAATTTGAGAGTAGATGAGGTTTGAACCCATGGCGTTTAGATTACGAATATGAAATATGAACAAGTGGGTACTAGTATTCTGATTAACATCAAAACTACAAAAGAAAGACTGTAATTGTAAGTGAAACAGAAGACATAATTTATTATATCACGAAATTTTATTCTTTAATAATAATTGTAACTTCCTATGTTGAACTGTTCTAATACACAGTTTCAAATGGCTGCCCGTTTTGGGTGATGTTTATTTTGCATCAAAATCGTAAATATGTCATTCATCTAAAGCTGAATTTAGTGAAATAATATCACACTTTGTTTGATGATTACTTGTTATATATTACAGATAAAGATATTTAGCCGGTAGCATAGCTTTGTTACGATTATTTGATTCGACGTTGTAATTGAAAACTTGAAGATTCATCTGAGTTTTAGACATATTGCTTAAAAATTACTAGAAAAGCAGCGGGCGCGTCTACTCCGGTGCTGAAAATTGATCGAGCGTAAGAACAATACAATCAAAAGTGTAGGAAATTACTTATGCAATCATTTTTTATTTATTAATTTTATTTTAACTTTTTTATCAAGCAAATGTTACAAAGTTGTATTTATTTGCAAAACTAAGGCTATAGGGCTAATGCTAAGCTGTATCTATTACCAATCACTTGGAATAGCTCGCACAAAATTCTAATTTGAAAAAATATGATTTTTTTTCTTTGGAAACAAGCAGTAAAACAACAACTGTGAAATTTTTGCTTGATTTTATCCGAAGTTAAAATATCAATTGAAATGAATTTGGTATAAAGGAACAATAATGAGGTTTCTATTATATCATCAAACATAGAAGTTTTGAATAAAGAGAAATTATGTCTCATATTAATTTAATAACACCCTTTCATGATATTTGTATCGTACTTTATTACATAAGTTTACCGTCTGTCTCAAACTTTTTATGAAAATAAATTTAAATTGTTATATTTCAATCTGCCTTTGTTCATGTATATTTTAATCGAAATTAGTTTACAAAGTAGTAAAACATGATAACGTTTTTGTTAAATTAAAGTACGGCAGGTTATTTGTACTGAACTTATATATTCATATACCTACAGGGTAAATCGAAAGTAAAATAAACAAGATATTGGTATATTATGTATCCGATACAATGAAAAGGTTTGATAATTTTATTATCAATAAACTGAGTGAATATCATATTTGTGCTAGTAATAGTTTTACTTGCATGTAAACATTTCAAATATTTGAAATAACATAATTTATGATAACAAAGTATCACTTTACTCTGACTTTTTTCGTTAGACAACGTTACACAATTGTACATTACTGGTTATTTTATGATAACAAAACGCTTCACAGAGTTCCTAAAGTTCTAAACTGATAGAGATGACAATCCCAAGATGATCCTGCAACCCCAAGCATTTCATTCCCTTAGAAGACCAAAACAGTGACCGGCAACCAAAGCAATATTTTGTATTTTTTGTTTGTATTGTTACTTTAGCAATGGCTAAAACATAGGGGTTTCCACCCCACCGCCATTGTCAAGGTGAATTCAACCTGATTACTATAAGGACTATTCTAGGCTAGGTTACCGTAAAATCTTGCCCCTATCGCTCAGTCCTTGAACTCCTTTATTATCATGTTTTGTCGCTAAGCTCTTATTAAGAGCAATTATCCAGCTTACTCCCTATGGTAATTACAATTTGCTTTCAACTCGGTGTTTTTTTTAGCGAACATGTACAGCTTGTTGACTGAAAGTCATAATTATGTGTAATTAGATAGCTATTGGCAGGTCCTTACAAATTTCTGCCAGAATGCAATTATTAAAAGCTGTTATCTAGCTAGTAGCAATTTATTACAAATTTCTACCAACAGGTAATTATTAAAAGCTATTGGCTAGCTATTAGCGAGATATTACAGCTTGCTACCAGCAACTATTATTAAGAGCTGTTAGCTAGCTAGTAAGCTACTATCATAGCAAAATTAATATTTGCTGGTAAAATAGCATCGATAGCTAGCTGCCATTCCGCCAATGAACAGCCGTGGTCATCCATAGCAGCTACTAATCTGAAAATACTACTTTGGCGTCATGCTCAGCTCAGCAATGCTTTAAAACCTTTATAAACATAATACTAGCCCTAATCTGTGTATGTAAGTATGTATCCCGTAACGCACCTCTGATTGGTCGGTTTTTCTGCCAACTTATTACCAACTGAATTTTTTAAATTGGCTGAAAAATTATGAATTTTTCATCAATATGATGAATTTTTTCCGTGTAATGGAACATGTAACCAGCCATGAGTACCACAGTGAAACTGAAGGCCGAACAACCAGGTCAATCAATTATTATTAGTAAGTCAGAGCAGCCTATAGAACTGGATTGATAACGATATTCTCCTAGCCAGGTCGAATTGGGAAGTGACGGATTAGTGCGGCCTTTAGGCCGCATAATCAGGGTAATCTAGTTTTATAATGATAACTTAAATATCTGGAATTACAACAATAAATTACGTAAGCAGGCAGGAAGAATTTTCATTTAGAAATAATCGATTTAATTTTAGTTATAATTTCTTTCTGGAATATTAATTTTACATAAAAATGAATTCTAGGTTTTTTGTATAGGATTTAATGCTCTTTAATTTTTGTATCTACTATTTTTTCTTTAAATGTAATGAGTAATGTATTATTTGTTAAAGAATGAATGTATTTTGTAATTTTCTAAAATAGAAGTTTCCCGACTTTGCATTTGTAGGAATAGTAATCTCAAAAAACACGTTTTTCAAAAATATCAATTATAGCTTTTTTGTGTAAATTTAATTATCTTTACTTTTGGTTTCCACTATTTTTTCTCTAAAGTTAATAAGTATCGAGTTATATGCAAAAAGACACGTTTGAGTGTATTTTTTTTCCAAAACAGAGTTTCCCAACTTTGACTTTTCAAGACTTAAATATTAAGGGAACCCAACAAAGAATGGTTATTAAAGGGTCACAGTATAATGTTTGGCACCTAACTTACAGGGGGTATGTACTTTGTACTTCTGGAACAACACAATGATGGTTTGTGTTTAGTAAATAATATGGATTGATTTTACATTATCACTCAGCATGACGTTTGATTTGTGGCACACCAGTAAATTTAGGTAATTCCAGGTTGTCCAGTCCTGTTCAAAAACAATTTATATAAATGGAGAATTAAATTATAGTTTGGATAAAATAACATAATAATGTAATGAGTTGTGTGGTTTATCTAAAACTAATGCCATTGATCGAAACCACAATAAATTGAAATTTTAAAATTAATATGTCAAATAAATAAAGTTTTATTTGATACTGCACTGTTTTTGAAGTGAAACTTCTTTAGCGACGTATTCTGTTTGACATTTATTTCAATAAGAGGAAATAAGAGTGGGGACCGAACGCAAAGGGCTTCAGAAGTATTTTTTTTTTTTATAAATATTATAAAATTAATTTTACCTGCATTATTTATTTTTTTAAAAGGAACCCTTTTAATTTTTATTAAGCTTAAGAAGTTTCACTTTTCCCGTGGGCTTATGTGGATGAGGCTCACATGTTTTTATTATTAAGGGCCAATTTCATAATAAAAGTTAACAGAGCGTTAAAATTTAAAAGGCGACTTAAAGCAAAACTGATGATTTTTATTGGTCTGTTTTGTCTTAAGTCGCCTTTTAAATTTTAATGCCCTGTTCACTTTTATTATGAAATTGGCCCTAATTATTACTTGTAATGAATAAACAATCAAATTGAAGTATAATAAAAATACTTTCATTCGATTGATTCCTGTAACCTTTAAAGTACAATAGAAGTAATTTTTATGTGAATACTACTTCAGGCCAACAGGGGTGCATTTGTTGATGCGGTTTAAGCAGTAGACTACATCAGGAGTATTGCATTATATCAAACAATGCATTAGATTGTATGCATATCCGCAAGCATTCAAACATTAGAATGCAACATCATACATTTTGTCATTCAAAGGGCACTTAAAATTCAATTTGAGGAGAAACCTCAGTTGAAAATTGGAATGTAAAATTGTTGTGTCGGTGTACTTTATGAACACGCTGTATCGTAATATTATAAATTTTGTTTTTGTTTTGAAATTATTTTCTGAATTTACGTTTTAATAAATATTTAATTTGATATGAAAGCCGCGTTTTCAAAATTTACGTACTACCTAATGCGATTACTGCAACTTAAAGAATATTAGTTGGTGGAGTTACAATTTCCTTTTAAATGCTTTTATCGTTTATTACAAAATTTTAAATATTAAAATTTAATTATTTAATTTTATGGGAAACATCGTATAATGTAATTTTAAAACTATTGCCTCCAAAATATTATATGATGAAATTTTTTGTCAATCAAAATGGTTTTTATGAACCAACTTGGTTATAGTATATCAACGCTACCACAAACTAAACAATCATGTTATGCAATTTTAATTTTCAATCTCATCCAAGAAGGGGTTTCTGATTGGCAGTGTTTACACACAGATTTTGTTTTTGTTTAAACACTCATTTTCTTTTTTCAAATTAACGTCAGGAAAATATCATAACTAATATATGATGTTACATCTTCGTCTTTCTTTTTTCTTTGACAAAATCGCAATATTGTATCCTCCGTTTCGGCAAGATGAAAAAAATAAAGTTCTTGATGTAATTTGTCCGTTTGCTATGTTTACTAATTGACAACACTAAACCAAACACGTAATTTTGTATGTTTATTTGTATTGTAAATTGAGCGAGTAATTTCAAATTAAATGCAAACTTCGAGTACCCGAACTTGCATTTCACATGTAAATAAAACTTGAGCATTAATTTTTAATTTGTAATTAAAAAGATGAAAGATGATTAAAAAGGAAGGGTTATCTTCTTAACCCTAAAGTTTCATCTCGGTAGCTCTTGAATTGAGTCCCTCAGGAATATCGCTTGCATTCATTTACGGATATGATAATTTCACTTGCTTCAGTTTTACATTAAATTTACAAAAGAAAAACATTCTTGTTCGTTTTCCAAATTCTAAATGGGTTTTTACTAAAAATTACTAACTTTCGCATTTTTACCCGAAAGACTGTGATTACATTTTAAAATTTAGTAATTTATTTTAAAACTGAAATATTTTATTTCCTCCGTGTCATTAAATGTTATAAAAAGTTTTCATTAATTACTTTTTAAAATGCAGTCCAATTTAAAAAAATGATTTATTACCGGAAATAAAGATTTCTCTTACGTCTATATGAAATAATATCAAATTTGCATAATTACTAGATTATATTTGTACATCTCAAGTGCTATAATTGAGAGAAACAATTTATTCTTTTATGTTTTTAATTTTGCAAAAATATTTCTTGCAAATTTAATTTACAATATTCTCTTTGTTACAGGTGAGGATAGTCAGTCTGACGATGGTACAACTCGTATTAATTAAGAATTTAAGGTATAAATTAAATTATTATATTACCTATTATCATACCAACTAGACTGCAGAGGTTGTGCGGCCTGAAGGCCGCACTGACCTATCATTTTCCCGTAATTTCTAATTTTTTTAGGTTGGTAACGTAAAATGAACCAATCAAAGGTGCGTGTGGGATAGATAGAAAGACATATCTAGGCTAATAAATAATTCACAAAAATGATAATGTTCATTGAATCAATGAAATTTCGATTAACCAACGAAAATTAAAACTATGTTTATGAATGTTCTATAAATAAGTTCATTATTCGTTGAATATATTGAAGTGATTTTTTTAAATTAGTTTCTGAATTTAAAATATTATTCTAAAATGAACTTTCAATATTAAGATTTCATAATATCAAAATTTTGTTTATTCCAAAAATTTATAAAATCAGAACTTTAACTTTGAGCAGAATAACCATACCATGAACCATACCCATATCTGCGCCGGTATCGCAATTAATTTTACCGTTCCTTTCCAAAATTTTGTATTAATTATTTTTAATCTTTGATATCTGCAATGTAACTTCTGAAACTTCTAATAATTTTAATAAAAAAAAATAGATATTATATCAAACGTACAAAACTAAATCAATCACTTATTCGTCAAAATTGTACTTTATTTTATTTATAAATTTTACAGACTAACCCAATTCACGTTCGTAACGTCGGCCATTTGGCAAAAAACCTTCTTATCCTCCGCTAGTTGGCGTCAGGTTAATCAGCTCGCGGAGATTTCAAAATTCAAAACAAAAATAAAATAAAATTGCAGAAGAAAAAATGCGGAAGAGACTACAAAAATCAAGAAAGGCAAAAAGTTTGGACTTATGAATAGAAATATCTTAGATATTATTAAGCCTACACTAAGAAGTGAAAAATGCTAGTATCACACTAAAAGGGTTGCGAACATTTTAGAAAAATTACTGCTAGGTTTCAAATTTAAGAATCACTAGCTGAGCAACAAAAAAAAATATAGGAATCTCGTTAATCCATTTATGCGCGTCACCTAATTTTGTGAGATCTCGCTCTCTTCTCAACCTTTTTAACATTTTCTTGCACTATAACCTTTCCCAATTCCTACTGAGTGAGTGCGCCAAGTTTTGTGCAAATCGGTTAAAGGCTCTAAAAGTGCATAACAAATGAACAAACAAACAAGCACAAAGACGGTTATGGCTTAACACTTAACTGAGTCGACTGATCCCAGGTAGCACGCAATATTGACGCAATATTGGTCGGTCATACTTTAAATATTGGTGCAATATTTAGAGCAATATAGCACAATATACTAATGAGAACATTTTGCAATGTTGCCACAATATTGCTAGCAATATTGAAGCAATATTGTCTTAAATGTTGGGGCCATATCGCGTCCAATATAGGTGCAATATCGATGTCAATATAGCGCAATATTGATGTCAATGTAGCCCAATATAGTAATGAGAACAATTTACAATGTTGCCACAATATTGATAGCTATGTTGCACAATATTGAAGCAATATTGCCTTCAATGCTGCGGCCATATCGCTTCCAATATTGGTACAATAAAGATGTCAATATAGCGCAATATACTAATGAGAACAATTTGCAATGTTGCCACAATATTGATAGCAATATTGAAGCAATATTGATGCCAATATAGCTCAATATTGCAAAAAATATTGCTCAATATCGCTTCCAATCTTTAACCACGATTGAAAATAAAAAAAATTTTGATAGTTATTTATATATTTTTTTAATTTATAAATTTTCTTACTTAATTTTATTTACTATATAATATTGCCTTAGTTATTTCTTCTCTATATTGTAAGTTTCTGAGCAGTGTCTATAAATATGATAATAATTAACTGAAATATAAATTACACTTTTTTTTAACTTACCTGGGATTCGAACCTGAACCGGATTGCTCTATGAATTTGAAACCCTACCGCTCTACCGTTGGACCTACGACGCCTGCTTGTTGAAACTTGGTTTCTAGATTATCATTATTAACAAGTTATTAATAATGATAATTTTTGTTAATTTTATGTTAGGTCGGTATAAATCGGTGTAATTTATTATATGAATAATATAAATAAAATTTTTTATTTTATTTGCAAGAACAAAATTAAACATGAGGTAATAACTCCACCGCAACAAAGTAATCATCATATGCTGTTACCCCCTGTTACCCAACATATGGATTTTATTTCTTTTAATGATATCTCATATTCATATTAGCCTAAATTCAAAATTTTATAAATTCCAACTTGCATTGATGGAAGAGGTCTAGTAAAAAAATTAATTGTACTAGAGAACATATTGATTGTAAAAATTTCATTTTCAATTTTTGTGACTTTGGCAACCTTATTATTGTACGTTAATATGAAGCAATTTTTTTCGTCCGATTTGATTGTTTCTATAAAACTTCTGTTTAAACTTCTGTGGGAGCAAAACCGAAATTAGCACTACCTCGTTTCTGGATCCTGCATATTATTTGTTGTAACTGTTTGTTTGGAATTCTTATCAATTGCAATAACGAATCTAGTAAATTTTCAAACGGAAAACAACTTATCGCTTCTAAATTTAAATTTGAGTCGACAGTATCTGCAACTAAATGTTTTATAAAATGAACGTTGTAAACCATTTCACCAAGTCCATAAATTTTTTCAAAATTCAGGCAGAACTTTTTGATTAATTCATTAGATTCTTGCCGTTTAATCTCATTTTCTTATTTTCTTGTACTTAGCATTCTGAAGACAATATTTAGGTGTAAAAAATTGATATACTCTGCAGAACATACTAAATCTTTTAAAATTAGTGGACCGCTATACAATAATAAAAAGAAGTGAAACTCGGTAGCTTTGTTCAATCAATATGGTCTTCTTAAAAAAAAAGTTTTTACTGTAGTAGTGTGCAATAGCAATCTAGCGGTACTATACATGGGTGTCTAAAGAGGGGCGGGGGAATTTTTAACTTTAACAAAAAAAAAATCAAGACATGTTTTAATTTTTTCTTGTTCCTCATTGTTCATTGCCTAAAAATTGCCTGTTTTGATGTATATTATCATACCAATGTTCAATAGAATACCTAGTTCATCGCCCGATGATGCATAGTGTGATGAAAACGTTTGCGTTTAGTATATTTGATCTGTGATAACTTCAAAACATTTCAGTTTTGGAAAGTGTGTGTATACTTTTTCGGGTTTTGCTAAAATATTGATATGTCTAATATCGAGTTACACTACTTAAACCAAAGATCAATTGATTATTATTTGCATTTAAAATTTTAAATACTAAAACCCTAAGCTTTAAAAGCCCAAAAGAGGTAAATTTTGAAATAATTTAAATCTTAGATTGTACCTACAATATAATAAATTGTATACAAGGATACAATAAGCTACTCACATAATAAATTGCATTCATAGGAAAACGTAAAAAGTAACAAAAGAAAATTTTTTCGTAGTAACTGAAATAGGGTACTGTCGGTTATTCGGACAATTGTTTTCAATTAAATAAAAACTACTTATAAGCTTACATAACGATCATTTAAGCTGTTTAGATTAGTGTTAAGGTACAATCCCACGGACATAGCGGGTTTTGAATAATATTAATATTTTATTAAATTTAATATTATATTAAATTTGAACCTAAGTTGAAATTTAACCAATCACAACCAACATTCGCTAAAAATTGCAAAACGAAAATCGCAAAACGCCAGTGCATGAATCCAACTTTAGAGTGAAGTAATCTTTTATACAGACGAGATGTTTAAATCAAGGTTCCTTAATTTTGGGAAGTTTATTTTAGCCCCCCCCCCCATGTTATGAAAATTTAAGTTTAAGGAGACTGCATTTAAACGTTTAATTGGTTAAAACGTTTATTTTACTCCCCCTCTCCCATGTTATTTTGTATGATATAATTCACATTATATATAGAAATGTGTCCTACGGCGCTGCGACGGCACGAAAACCTATCGTTTACATCCTATTTATTGTGGGCCATCCCGAAATTTTTTGTATCTATTTTTGATTATTTTCCTGTATTTAGGGTGTCCTTTTTCGCATGGCACTAAAATTCGTGGCTATACTCGACTCCATAGAGCTCGCCTTTTTTGGCTCAAATATTTTACCACGTGGTCAATAAATCGTAATTATTGCACGAATCGCGCTATTTTTGTAAAACAATTTGCACAAAATAACACAGAGAACGTGATCCACTTTAAGAAAATTTGATAGAATTCAAATATTATTATTTGGACAATTAACATCTATGAAAATTTATATTAATACAAAAAAATTACACATCAATAAAATGTGTACATTTTAATTTTTTATAAAACTCTAGTATTATTAATACACGTAATTTTGAATACTTTTTCCGGTTCACGGATTTGCAAAATTTTGAAAAATATACTACTTTCAGTTTCGCTCTGTATTATTATTATCGCTGAGAGTTTAACTGCATGTTTAATATAAATATGTCTTTTACATGCAAGCAAACCTACTGTTTAAGTTTTTTTTTACTGAATTTGTTTAGCCAAAATTAGTCTTTTTCAAAAATTCCGTGATGGCCACACAACTACGGCAACTACGGATTAGTGCCGCGGGAAACCACGTGGTAAATATACCTATAAGAAAATATGTATATCTCATTTTCAGGAATGTTATATAATTATTATTGCTTAATATTTATGATTGATATTTTCCAAAATAAAATACAAAGATACAATCCAATAAGTAGAAATTTATAAACTTTTTTTAAATATTGTCCCAATATAGCTGCGCAATAATGCCGCAATATTGGATTGCAAGCTTGTACCAATATTGGATTTCTATAAAACATGAAAATTTTAGAAATATGGTAGCAATACATTTTCCAAATGATGACAATCACTAATAATATAACTTTAAAGTTATTTATGAAAATATTTTCAATCTTATTGGGATATTAATGCAGTTTATAATAATTATTGTACCAACGTGGGTAAATAATATTGCCCAATATAAGTAAGCAATATTTCCTCTATATTGTTAGCCATCTTTGCCGCAATATTATCCCAATATAGCTGCACAATAATGCCGCAATATTGGTTCGCTATCTTGTACCAATATTGGATTTCTATAAAACATGAAAATTTTAGAAATATTGCAGCAATGCGTTTTCCAATAATGGCAATTAATAATAATATCACTTTACAGTTATATATATGAAAATATTTTCAATTTTATTGGGATATTAATGCAGTTTATAAAGATTATTGTACCAACGTGGGTAAATAATATTGCCCAATATAAGTAAGCAATATTGCCCCTATATTGTTAGCCATCTTTGCCGCAATATTATCCCAATATAGCTGCACAATAATGCCGCAATATTGGTTCGCTATCTTGTACCAATATTGGATTTCTATAAAACATGAAAATTTTAGAAATATTGCAGCAATGCGTTTTCCAATAATGGCAATTAATAATAATATCACTTTACAGTTATATATGAAAATATTTTCAATTTTATTGGGATATTAATGCAGTTTATAAAGATTATTGTACCAACGTGGGTAAATAATATTGCCCAATATAAGTAAGCAATATTGCCCCTATATTGTTAGCCATCTTTGCCGCAATATTATCCCAATATAGCTGCACAATAATGCCGCAATATTGGTTCGCTATCTTGTACCAATATTGGATTTCTATAAAACATAAAAATTTTAGAAATATTGCAGCAATGCGTTTTCCAATAATGGCAATTAATAATAATATCACTTTACAGTTATATATGAAAATATTTTCAATTTTATTGGGATATTAATGCAGTTTATAAAGATTATTGTACCAACGTGGGTAAATAATATTGCCCGATATAAGTAAGCAATATTGCCCCTATATTGTTAGCCATTTTTTCCGCAATATTGGTAATCAATAATCCTCCAATATTGCTAGGCAATATTGTCCCAATATAGCTGCACAATAATGCCGCAATATTGGTTCGCTATCTTGTACCAATATTGGATTTCTATAAAACATGAAAATTTTAGAAATATTGCAGCAATGCGTTTTCCAATAATGGCAATTAATAATAATATAACTTGACAGTTATTTATAAAAATATTTTCAATCTTATTGGGATATTAATGCAGTTTTTAAAGATTATTGTACCAACGTGGGTAAATAATATTGCCCAATATAAGTAAGCAATATTTCCCCTATATTGTTAGCCATTTTTGCCGCAATATTGGTAATCAATAATCCTCCAATATTGCTAGGCAATATAGTCCCAATATAGCTGCGCAATAATGCCGCAATATTGGTTCGCTATCTTGTACCAATATTGGATTTCTATAAAACATGAAAATTTTTGAAATATTGTAGCAATGCATTTTCCAATAATGGCAATCAATAATAATATAACTTTACAGTTATTTAGTAAAATATTTTCAATTATTATTGGAATATGAATCCAGTTTATAATATTTATTGTACCAACGTGGGTAAATAATATTGCCCAATATAGGTAAGTAATATTGCACCTATATTGTTAGCCATTTTTGCCGCAATTTTGGTAATCAATAATGCTCCAATATTGCTAGGCAATATTGCCCCAATAGAGTTGCGCAATAATGCCACAATATTGGATTGCAAGCTTGTACCAATATTGGCTTTCTGTAAAACATGAAAATTTATAAATATGGAAGCATAACATTTTCTAAATGATGACAATCATTAATAATACAACTTTAAAGTTATTCGGGACAATATTTTCAATATTATTTGGATAATAATGCAGTTTATAATAATTATTGTCCCAACGTGGATAAACAATATTGTCCCAATATAGGTAATCAATATTGCACCTATATTGTTAGCCATTATTGCCGCAACAATGGTAATCAATATTGCTCCAATATTGACTAGACGTTGCCAATATTGCGTAATTTTCCAATATTGGCACAATGATGCTCCAATATTGCGCAATATTTTGTGCTACCTGGGATAAGCCGAGAAACCTGGTTCGATCCCGGACGGAGTAAGAAATTCTGGCCGTCTTCCCTCGAAAGACACTGGCAAACCACCGAGGTACTTTGCCAGAAAAGCCGCTTCTCGATTATTGAGAAAGCGGTCACCATGCCCTTATTAGTGCAAAAGAACTGAGGAGGAGGATACAAAAATTATTAACGCAAATAATTCCAAAAAATATTACTTTTATCCATTGGTGGCGCCTATGGTATATTCACCAGTAACTATCAGTTTTCTGATATAACCCTAATTTTAACAAAATCAAATTTTAGTCAAATTACAAAAAGTTGAACATCTAATGTTAAAGTTTGAAATAATTAAAGTTTAATGTTTAATGTTTAAAGTTAGAAATAATTAAACTTTAACATATCAAAACGACCGTATTTCATACATAGTTGCCCACATTCCAACCAATTATTCAAACTAGATAATTTGAGATGTCCACAACTCACGCCCTTTTTGATATTAATACTACTTAACAAGTCTCTCTCATTCTCCCGATTCTGGATGAACCCACTTGCATTTTTATATTTTAATAACTTAATTTTTTGTTTCTTAATTTTCTTAACTGTTCTAACTAAATATCAGGCTAGGGAGATTTAGTCCCACGTTGGGTGCCATTTTGTTGTAAAAATACGGTCCAATGCAATTTAATTTTTCAGAATAAAATTTTAACAAAAGCTTTAATTAAACCTAAACTAATTTTTGAAAACAAAATAGTTGTGATAACTAACTAAAAGTTTGCTCATCAGAAATTACAGCTATCACTTCTTATATTACCCAAATGTAATTCGCCCAATCTATTTCGTTTTGCTCATCTTCTTTCGGGATTTCATCGCCGTGTAAAAAACAGTCTGTGTGTGTAGTTTGCCAACTGATTCCGCATTTTTTCATAGCTATCATAAAAATTCTTGTACATAATGAAGCATGAAATTAAAGTGGAGATGAACAGAGATTTCGTCTTTCGAAATCCATAATTTTTGAGTTCTGTCGATTTCAGCTACTGAAAATTTTGTAAATTTGTAATTTTCGAACAGGGTGCGGCTCAGGGAAGTTTTTAATGGCAGAAGCGGCTCGAATATTTTAGATTCGTCATTTTTTAGTGCAATTAATGTCCAAAATACTAGTACCCCAATAAATTCACGTCAAGGGCGGTTTCCTTGTGGTAATAAACGGCAAAGGATTTGTCAGAATTTGTTTGCCGTTATTGAGGTTGGAAACAAAAATTTATATTATATAAATTTATAATAGGTTGGTACTGAAAGAAACCTCTAAAACTAATAAAACATCAGAATTAATTATAATTTTCAATGAAAATACCAAAAATGTTTTCAATTTATTTCTATGTCCAAGATTTGAAAGGCAATCAGATTACTATCGAGGAATTGTAACAAAGTGTAACAAAGAACGGGAAGTAGATAACGCCATTTACAAAATAAACAAGACATTTATCACCACATTTTGCGACCTTTTGCGTCCTTTTATATTTGACAATTGTTAGATTAGATTTAAAAGGAAATATCTTTAACGCCCAATTTAAATAATTTTATATAAGTACTTCGTCAGTTTATTTTTAATTGTTAATTCAATTAGGGGAGCGATGGTTTTAAATTAATTTTTATTGAGTTTCTGGTTTACTTAAAGTTGTACTAACTTTAATGGGTTATAAACAACTTTATATATTAGGAAATGTTCACCTTTATTATTAACTTTACATTGACATTAAATAAATTGTGAGCCACTTTTATAGCACTTTTATATGAGAAAGGGAAAACTCATAGTTTACTTTTATTTGTGAAAACCAGGATACTTCTATTGTCCAAAATAAATTATATCTCAAATTTGTTAGACCTAGCAAAAATAAATTTCTGCTTACAATCCAACTTTTACCTTACATTGGATTTTGTTTTAATACAAAAAAAGTTTGAATAAAACTCAAATTAAAGTATGGCCATTTTACATAATAAGGTGAATCAACTTTGGCATAGACTAATTAATCGTCTCTAATTAATTCCCAGCATAACGAATCGAATAATCTAACTGAGAAATTAATTTGAATTTTAAATGTATCACCGTACTTAAAATTGAATTGCCATAAGAAATAATATGCAAAGGTCGTCCTCAAAAGACCCCGTTGTTATAGGTGCTGGAAATATTCCAAAATCAATTCAGCTTAACACAATGAAATATTTATAAAAATACAACTTTTCACAATCTCCACTCCAAATTTGTCATTGCAGCAAATATAATTACTTCGCGCTACAAATACATATTAGTTAATCAAGTTACAAGTAGATATTATTACTCAATCTAGCAAATAACACTGCTAAGGGAATTTAAGAAAAAAATAATTTTGGCTTTTTCGTAGTAATAATAAGTAGATAATAGCTAATTATTTTTTTAGGCTATTTATATAAAAATATTTGTAATTCGTACCAATCAACGTTTGTTCCATTTACTAATTTGATATTCCATGTGAGAGTGGCCGGACACGAGAAACTTTAGTGGATTTTGAAAATTTTGAAATACAAGCTTTTATGTGTCAAGTTTTATTATACCTTGGACTGGAATATATCTAAATATAAAGTTAGTTCTTGTACATGTGAAGGTAAATATTATATAAAACTTACACAAGACGTAATTTGATTTGCTCCTTTGGCAGCTATTGCCTTATGCAACATAGCAATGGGCTAATTGTTAGTTATCGAGAGTATTAAGTTCCAAAATGAATAAGTCGACTTTTTAGGAACCTAAAATATGACTACAATTAACGTAATTTGTAGATATGTGCTGACGATGACGCAAAATCGAAACCGGTTCGTTAAGTAAATATATCTTTGGGAAAGTGTTTAATATTTATTATAAGTTAAGAAGCAATATAAAAAAATCAATAGGTTGACGAGAGAAACCTGACAGGTGGAATCAAAGACGATTTTTTTGACAAAAAAGTAAGCAGAAAATCAATATTTGGCGAGAATTTTGGTGAAGACTTCCTAAATAATTAAAAGTTAAGTTGAGGTTTACAAAGTCATACTAAAAACTAATAACTACGGGAGATCTTCCCTCTCAGGTCTCCCGGTTTGAAATTTTATATCTCACACTAAGCTAAATGTAACTGGAGTAACAACTTGCGCCCTCAATTTGTCGAAAATGGCTGCGTATATCTTATGAAAATATTTTCGAATTTCCGAAAAATCATTCGGCATCTATCGCCAAGGGCTGCCCTATCCCCCATAAGGCAGTCCTTGGCTTCCCCCAGGTTCCCCTAATATCTTAGAAAATTGGTGAAAGTTGGGAAATTCACTTAGTAGTAATAGTGTCCATTCAGCAGTAGTATATGTATGCAGTATCAGCAGTAGGTGACAATATAGGAAGTGGTATTAGTGCTATATGGCAGTATTGGGTAGTATTACCTAATATTATATTATCAATAAACCAGATTTCCCTGCTTGTGCGGCCTAAAGGGCGAATTGAGCCTTCACTACCTGATTAGTGATTGACGTAGTTGTTCGGCCTTCGGCCTCACTGAGGTACTCATTTCGGCTAGAGCCATGATTCACATTGTCCTCTAGCCCAAATGCTGATTGTAATGATATTACCCCAGTGCGGCCAAAAGCCGAACAACCAGGTCAATCACTAATCAGGAAGCGATTGCTCAAGCCGCACAATCGGGGTAATTTAGTTTACTCATGATATTGTCATTTACTACCCAATACTGCTACATAGCACTAATAATACCAGATACTTCTGATATTCTTACTTTCTACAGATATTGCATATTAATATACTACTGTTAAATAGCCATTATTACTATACTGCCGTGAGTCATCCCTAGTACGTGTCCCACTAATGCAACCTAAATATTATAAAGTTTTTCATTTTTCTGCTGAAAATAAAGCAACAAATTTATTACCTACATTAAAATAAGCAGGTTTTCATATACATATAGGTACATAATATTTTGTTATGTTTATATACCAGTATGAATGTGCAATGTATGTACAATACATAAAAAATATAACATTTTAAAATTTCCGACGTAATTCATTATAATTCATAAATCAGAATACATGAAATATGAAAAAGTTTGTTTGAAATTCATTTTTTAAATTAAAAATTTAATTTAAAAACCTTGTAATGTACCCGAGTTTGAATTAATACTGAGAGTGTGGGTCACCTTAGATTCAAGGGAATATATTATTTTTTGGTCCTGTCTTAAGGCTACATTAAACTACACAATTCAACCGTCAACTTTGTGATAGTGTAAGTCTCTACGTCAACTTTACAGTAGATCTTAAAAAAAAATTTAGGAAACAGATCATTTAATATAAACGTTAATTTAATTAACGTGTTTTTAACGTATTATAGCTGACATCTACCTAAAATAAGTATAACACTCTGCATACGTTAACTGCATTCATCAAATATTACTTATTATTTCAATCGTGCGACGTTAAAAACACGTTAATTTACTAGACGTAATAAGAAAGTGTGTTTTTCCAGACTTCAAAATTTATTTTTCTGAGTGTATAGCACTGGATGTTTTGTGAAAAACCTTAACCTTGCTACAAAATTAACTTTAATTAAAATTACGCTATGGATAAACAAATTTAGAAATCATAACAGCTTTCATTTAGTGGGGGGTTAAAACGAGATAGATTAAGCAACATCAATGAAAACACGTTTTTAGATCGTCAGGTTAAAATTTTAAGATCAAGATCAAACCTTTTTACGGTTTGGCTTCTTCCGGCCGTGTGAACGTTTTTTTTATTATTAATTACTATTTAATTGTAAGCAACTTAGCTTTTTTGTTGGATTACAACGTAATTAGCTAAAAGATTATAATTACAGTAGTTTGAAAGTTTTTTAAGTTCTAAACGCTACGTTTGCATCTTACAGTTTCTCGTTGCACTTTTATCTCGAAATGTTTGCATTTTTAAATTAATGAAGCTAAAGTTTTTAGCTAAAATAGTTGCAGCACGTAATTTTTAAATGCAAATAATATAAATCCAATTAAGTTAATGAATAAAATAAAATTTAGATCTTAATTAGGCTATCACGTTGTGAGCAAAATAAAAATTTCTAGCTAATCTATTTTTTATGTGAGATTCCCCAGACGACTGTACGTTCTGTGTTGAATGATAGCGTACTTTTATATTCGTTAACTTGGAAGATGTCTTTTGGTCATTAAGAGTTGGCAAAGAGTGGAATTGAATGAAGATATATGCGAGTGTGAGCCTTAAATACTCTTCTATATTCTAAAACCAACTTCTTAATGTAATGTTGCAAGTTTTGATATTTTTTATCTATTTATTTGTGTATAAAAAATTACTAAAGTTTAAACGAGTAAAACGAAATAACGAAATGAATGTTCAAGATTTATTTTGATACATTTTATTCCTAAACTAAGTTATATTATTCGTCGGAAACCAAATAAAGTAACTTACTTGTACTATTAAATAATCTTAATTTTACTCCATTTAAAAAATCATTTGCAACTCCGTTTCCCTTCATATACACATAATCACTGTATATATGCAACGTACTATATCGACTCCACCTACCTAATCTACGAAATTATTTATTTATATTTATATTATAGTAATTTAATAACGAAGGTTGTCCTTTGTGATGTTTTTATATACAATTAAATCAAATCCATTTACAAATAAACCAGCAATTTTTAGTTGCATGCCATAATATGTAGTAGATATAATATGGTACAAATGGCATAAGACCCACTACAGGTTCAGGTTCAGGATTAATGATGATTAGCAGCAACCAGCAAATTAATTGCTCGGAGGACCTCCCCTTTTTGAAATTTGTCGAATGCTTGTCGATATTAAAGTCCTTTTGTATTTTAATGAATGGCGATCAGTTGAAATTTTCTCTTATAATTTTTAATTTATCTTGTCGCTGTTCCGAACAGATGTATACGAAGCATTTTATTCGATGTATAAATTGCTTATTACATTTTCTACATCTCACTGTATGTAGTATGTTTTCCACGAAGTTGTAACTGTATTATTCTTTTTAAGTACCAACGAAGACGAAATGTTTAGTTTTATGGCCTCTCGAAGTAGTAGCGGCGAACATATCAGGTTCATTCGATATGAATTATTGAAAATGGATAAAAATAGTTACTTCTGATAAAATATGTAGACATACCATCTTCTGATCTTAAAGGGTCTATACAATTGCGTATTTGTTCCAGAAGAGTTATAGATTCCCATTTAATATAAAATTTATCACAGAAGATGCACACAAACCTTAATTTTCTTTCTGAAACCGGGGGGTCTGGGGGTATGGAATACCCCACAGTGCTTAAGTAATTGCAGGGGCTGCCGTATGTTCTATTACTCAATCAAATTAATTTTAATACCTGAGATGAAGAAAGAAACTGACAGAAATCGTTAAAAATTAAATACTATCACTAAACCACCCTCTACGATTGCACCTGTGTAATTGTGCTCAAAAGAAAAACTTATCCATGCAAAAATATTATTTAGATCTGGCAACAAAAAATAATAATTTATTATTCTCTTTTGAGAATATTCCGTCCACGTATGCCTCCCCAAAACCAAAATTAGCCCCCCCCCCCTCAAATTAGTTGACTGAAACGAGTGTCAGTGGCGTTTAGTTCTGTTTCCAACCACAAAATCCGTTAAAAAGAAGACGTAAGAAACCAAAAAAAGTAATTATTACTAGTAGTTCCCCCTCCCCAAATATTAGACTTTGTACTTTTGCATGGAAATTATTCGGAAATGAAATATTTTTGCTTAACGCTTTACGTTTTCTCTAACAATTCAAAACGGAAACAGGAGCAAATATTGGCCGGTTCCTCTTCATAGAACACCGATTTTTATCGATTTTCACCCAAAAAACAGTTGTTTCCAGTTGATCAAGCGAAATTTTAATATTATTTCAAGTGTAGATAATGTTAACATTGAGCCTAAGATGCACTGCTATTGAGCTATGCTCAAAAATTTAATACTTGGCAAAAAAAAGGTCTAAAGCTACTTTTATAGCTAAAAAGTTATTTTATACGTAGATGATTAAGTCCAGTTTTGCTTATCTCCAGAATTTAGCTGTACGTCGAAAACTGAAAACAACAATTTTTTGAGTGTAGGTTAATATGCTATATCTCGAAAACAGGATAAACCAGAACAACAATTTTTTTATACTTTTACGCAGAATATTATCTAATTTAATTTTAGTGTAATCTATTTCGTCTATAGGATGTACAGGAAACGGCCAATTTAAGATTTTGTAATTTTTGGAATATTTAATGACAAATTTGCCCCTGTTCCGGTTTGAATCTGTTGAACTTAACGCCTTATTGTTTTAATACTGCAGTTAAGTGCTAGTTTATTTAAGTATCTACTATTTTACCAGGTTTTCTATACAAAATAAATAATTTTTTGTTCTTTTCATGATAAAATAATTTAACAATAAATTTTAGTAATTCTAAGCAATAAAAAACTCCTATTTGCAAGTCCTTAGAAAACTCTTTTAATTGAAAACTCCAAAATTGGGATAATAAGTTTTAATAAAGAATTTTAGACTTTTAGTCAGACAGTTTTAACTTATATGAACCATTCTACCATTACAAACGAGCCACAAAATGTACATTAGCTCCGATTAAATTTTTTTCTAAGAAGTTAAATAAATTATTTTAAATTAATTAAAATTACTTTTATTTTAACGTCTAGGTAATAAAGTATTTGAATTTGAACTTTAACTTTCAAGGTTAACTTTGACAAATGATGGACATCAAATGAACTGGTTTATATTGTTTTCAGAAAAACAAAAATATAAAGATTTCTTGTAATCCGTAGTCGTGCTTTTTTAGTACAGTAAAATATAGTTTCGACTTGATACATGCAAAATTCTGAAATCGGGGGGGGGGGGGGGGGGGAAAGGGAGTTTATATGGACCATGGTTAAAATTGTCTGAAGTAATTTATCGACGATCCTTTCTTTAAAAGTAGATTTAGCTAATTTGGTGTTTTTATGGTAATTTCCTCTTGTTCTTAGGGAAATCCTTGATTCGCAGAGCTATAAAGCGCGTGAAAATTATTCAAACAATTCAGGGTGCATTGTTCGAAAAAAATGTAATTGCAATCTGTTCTTGAATGTGGTTAACCAAAAATGTCAGTAATTACAGATTTTATCGAATTCTTTTATATTAGCTACCTTTGTATTACACAATTATTAATTTATTTGGGTTTGTGTATTTGAAATATAAAAAAGTTAATTATTTGATCGACGAAAATTTGTTTATTTTTATCAACAATTTTACTTTTTTTCAAAGCTAAATCAAATTATCGGTACCTAATCAGGTAGGAAAATTTTTAAATTAAACAGAAGCGGGCAAAGTGATTTCTACCACTGTATTTACTTTCCCTTTGAAATGAAATCGATTTTTAAATTGAACTGAAACCAGGCTATCTATTTGAAACTGTTTATAATGCTAAAACTTTCATAATTAATAAAGCTTCAAAAAAGTAAACTTTTTGAAATGTAGACATGTTTACAAGCTGGGGGTATATAATTATGATGCTACCAGAACTGCATAAAAAACGAGACGTCTCGACTGTTTGCAATTTTCAGCTTCTGCTGAACTTCTGAATTTGCTCTAAAAGATGCAAGGAATCCGCATTAATAATTTTTCAAGTGCTTTCAAATCGGGCGTCCGTATTGGTATGGGCAAGGAAGATGACTTGGGATGTGAAATTTACATATTGGTTAAAAAAATTAATGAATGTTAATAAACGGTCTTCTTAAAAACTACTAATTTTGAGTTCATTCATCTTTCTAATATCATTAATATAAAATGTAAAACCTGCTTTTGAGCCACATGTAGAATTACAAATATTGTGGAGGGAGTTATTTGTATCTGCATCCAGCAGTTCGTGGTTAACCGTTGATGTTGGCGTTTGACGATCGCTGATCGTTTTCTCCCTTTTGTTGTGTTTGAATTATGTGATTAATTTTTGTGAATTTTGTGATGTGATTTGTGTTATACTTTTTATGAATGTTAACCCGAGTGTGTGAATGTGTTTTTCTGTTACATTTTTGGATTTTTAAAATATATTTTATATTGGTGAGTTAATTTTTAATACCGGATTAATTTAAATTATTAATTGGAAACTATTATCGATTCAAATTTCTAAATTAATAATTATTTTCCCAATTACGTAAAATCGAGATAGCAATTTTGAATGATGAATTACTTTTTTGGATTATAAAATTATATTATGCTTCATGAATTTTTGAAACCCAACTTTCAAATTTTTTCTTTCCGCCAATCATTAAAAATAATTTTCTGAGTTGTTAAAATTTTCAAAAATATTTTTGATTTTCAAAAAATTTTCAAAAAAAATTTTGATTTTCAAAATTTAAATTTTTGAATTCATTAATATTATTTTTGGAAATCGTTACAACATTGTTGTAAACCCGGTTTTTACATATAATTTACTATACATATCAACTATATAGTAGTATTTTGGTATGTTCAGCGTGAAAATAAAACTACAAAATACATGGTAGTTGTTATAAAACCATCCTGTATAGTACAAAACTTTAAATTTGCATTTAACCCGCATATTATTCGTCATATTAAATTTCATAAGACAGGTAGTTTACAACCTAACAAAAAAGTATATTGTAAAGCCATATAGTTTTTACGTTAATATAACGGGAAGCAAAATTTACGTTCTGGATAATTAGTTAAAGAATATAGAAATTTTAACTACACTGAAAAAGCTAAGTAATTTTAACCGAATAGTATACAGAGTCTTCCGATGAAAATTTTTCAAAATAATATTTTTGAAAAAAAATTTTGGATTTTTATTTTATACGAAAACCAATAATTTTAACAGACGTAGGTAGTAAGCCGGTTTTCTCTCTTTATATTTATTGCGTGTTGATAAATATAGGGGACCTACAGTTTCACGTTGAGTGCGAACCACGGGAATAGACGGCTTTTACACCGTCATGTTACTATGTTACCTAGGGCCAACAAGTAGACTTTTAGTGAGGAAGAAATTCCACTCAGCGGGAGTCGAGCCCGCGAATCTCGACACGAGAAATAATAATAAATAAATAATAATCCCGGCAGTCTACATTTGTTGAAAAAATGTGTACAACTTAGTGGGAATTAATTACCTTACCTAAACATAGCTGTTTTCAAAACAAAAATCGAACAGGTTTTGCAATTTTTTCAAGATTTTATGTTTCTATCAGTCACTTCAAGGTTAATAAAGATTAAATAGTGCAACGAATTCTTTACGAAGTTTCCTCTCCAACGATGTACCACACATGTTGCGGTGTTATTTGAAAATTTAGGGGAAGCACTTGTTGTGGTGAAAGGGTTGAGGGCACACGTCTGATTTTTATATAAAAGAAATCCTCTTCCTGACTTTGTTAACGTCATAATTATCTTAACGATTTTTTCAGAAAAATATTATTTTTAAAAATAATTAGGGTGGTTACGTTTCGTCGGTAAAAATAAAAGCCCTGTTCATCTATTGAAATGACATTAAGTAAAATGTAACGTTTTAACCCTTTGGCGGACTGGTGAAGTCTATTGGTTCACGCAATATCACAGCTTTAAAAAATTCAGTACGTTAATTAGTTAATATTTAGTTGTGGTGTATGAAAATATGTTAACATAACACCATAACATGGTGTAATATAACACCACAGAAAGTTTCAATGGCATAACCGAGCTTAATTTTTTGATTTTAAATGGAATTATTGCAGAAAACAGAAAATTGGTTGGATGATTTACGTGTTCTCTACCGTTTGTTTCTTTTACACAAATTTGAATATTATTGAGTAGGTTATCTGATTTTTATGAGTAGTAAAATTTTTATGCTATACACTAAATCACCGCGATGTTAAATTATTCAAGTAATAGTCCGTAGTAAGATTAACAATTCGGTTGGTTATTTTTAACGGGAGTTCTTTTACATCACGGAAATGTATGTGATTTTATGTAATAAATTACCAAATCTGTTGTAAACACGATTCTACATATTTCAGATACTCGGATTTGTTTACCAGGTGTTTTTTGATTAAGGATTACTGTCACATTTTAGGATTGTAGGTGTCAATTAATCTAAAAATTTATAGATATCGAAGTTTATTTATTATCGGGGTCACCAATATTTTACGTAATTTTGAGTTGGTAAAATAAAAACTATCGGTAGAGACTTTCAATCTTAGTTTGATTGGTGAAAGTTTACAAGCAATGATTAGTTTTACTTTTTGCATTTTCTTCTTCTGTAACAAAAAGAAAGGTGATCTTTATCTTATTTTTTGTTCTCTGCTCTGCTTTTATTTTTTATTAGTGTCTTTATTGTTTTATACCAATATAAAAATGTAATTCCTTCTTTTTGCTTTATTATTGGTGTAGTTAAAAAATTATTAGTTTTGATGTAATATTAAAATACTTCAAATAAACCAGATTTGTAGAAACTAAATTACGAAGCTCAAAGGCATCAAAATTTTTCCAAACTTTTTACATTTTAAATTTCGAGAGGTTTTCTTATTGCTGAAGCCCAATTACAATTTTAAATTGATATAAAAGTATAAAAAAGCGGATTGGATTGGTCAAAAGGATGGCAGTTCAAAGCCATAGGGAAAATTTGGAATGGTCTTAAATAAGCTAGAGACAATTATTTAGAGCATACTTTTGCTAGTTTGCGAGTGTTTCGGTAACAATCCATACATTTGGAATTCTTTGTGCTTAGTACTATCCAGACCGTGTTTTCGTTTATTTTCTGTTGAAACAACAAATTGTTAAATCGCATAAAACAGAGATATTAGGGATATTTATAATTTGGAGCTTAAAAAGTTGGTTTGTTTAATTTATCAGTAAGGCAATTATTTTGTGAACATATTTGCCAAAAGAGATAATTGGATTTTTAATTTTCAAAGCTGAAATTTTTTCAAACAGAAACTCACATTAATTTTTTCTAGTGTAGTACATGTTCAATCCGATATTGACACTACGAAGTTATGTAGCTTTATAAATTTACCCTGACAGCTTTTGTATAGATTTTTGTGCATTGATTATTCAAATTAAATTTTTTAATTATTTCAATTTCCCTGGTTAGGCAAAATAATATTCAAACGCTACAAAATTTAAATTAAAAAAATTAATTTTTTGTTGTGAAAAATTAATATTGTGCCTACTTCTAACAGCATAGTATTTTTTTAACTAGTAAAATTATAACATTTTGATGAGCATTGAATTATTCATTCGCTCAAAAAATATTTATTTTATTTTTGAAAAGCAGTTCATAAAGGAAAGGTTATTATTTTAAATATAAAAAAAAAGTTAAACATCAGAAGTTTTGATTAAAATTCAAAATGTTAGAAAAGCCATGTTTACATTAATGTAATTTATTTACAGCATCTAAATGAGCCGATGCTCAAATTTAAACTCTAGAATCCTGACCGCCACGCCGCGCCATCCTATTGTATGACCGCGTTAATCGTTTAAAAAGTTGGAAGTTTTATTTCTCGATTTTTATCCAGAAAATCCAACAATGTTGGCTAAGAAGTAGGAAACAAAAAATATCAAGACTTGCAAACGACAAAATTGTAAATCACGCGGAAGACGAGATGTTGGCACAGATTGATAGTTGAGCTGGAACAGATCATTAGGTCAAAACCGTAATGTTAATGATGATGTTTTCGCAAAATAATTTATAAACCCAATTTGTAAAAACACAGACTATATTACATTATAATTATGGGATACACTTTTATCCGGATAAGGCTAATTTTTTAGGAAATTCTTGAAATTTTAAATAGCTAATATTTGTTAACTCTCCCTTAAATTCTACGTTATCCCAGGCTTAGCAAACAGCAAGGTGTTATCGTACAGTTATAAGGATACACATTGGTTTAACATATAGGTTTGGAAAGGATTTTAAATCGTACCCAGTGCCCAAGTAACGACATGATCGCTTTTTGTGAGTTAATATAATAAAATTGCAAACAGTTTCCAGTTTTCTGAGCAGCTAAGAAATTTAAATCTGAGCAGTTAAATAATTAATCTCTTCAAACTAATTGTTTGATCCTGTAAACTATTTAATTTCCAAATAATACAAAGGATGCAATTACAACAAAACAGGAAAGTTTTTAATTAGTTCCACTGCTGCAGTAACTGAAAAATTCATCAAATGTGCTCAGAGTAAGTAAGCGGCTTAATGCACTCGGCTGTGATATTTTTATGATGAAACCAATTTTATAACCGAGATAAAAACTGCATCTTGGGATAACCTATACAAGATTGGTGAAACTTTATTAGGCGAATCTATTTGAGTACTCGATATAAATAGACGTCTTCATAGCGTGGGTCTCAAAGACCAACCGTTTTTAGAGTAAAGCTGTTTTCAGTAATAAACTTCAACGGTAAATGAAAGCTGATTTATTTAGTTCATGTATACCCATTTTTGTCAGATCAACCAGACAAACAAACGTATTTGCGATTCTCGCTTGGATGGGTGACCGATTTAAGAACATCGCGTGTCGCTGCTTCCCTACTAACCCGCACTGGCCATCATAATAAGGTGTGCACGCATGTCGCATGTTGGCCTATTTTTTTGTTCCGCTATTTGAAACCTACGTATTTGCATTGCGTGTCCCAAGTAAATTTCCTTCCGTCTACATTGTCATTTTCAAGAAACCTGTAGTAACCACTTTCCCACTGATTTTCTTCCTGATAAGTACTCCTTTAATTACGGATTTGACAATTGTTCTGCTTTATTTCGTGATTTATTTAAAACTTACAAGAAAAAAATTGGAAAAAAAGAAATAATTTAAATAAACAATGATTGCTGTTTGGCAACGCAAGAAAGCTCAATTGTCAGGCATTCTTGTTAAGAAGGAAATCCAATTGAAAATAAATTTATAATCTGATATTAACGGTTGCACAGCTAGATGTCAACTACGGCCGTATCCGCACAATTCTGCACTTTTACACTTCTTTACGTCCAGTACACCTACTGCTAACTGAATAAGCAAATCCGATGCTCACTTCTAACAAGTTGGTGTTTCTTATCTGAAAAATCAAAACTCTAATATCAATTTTTTCGTAAATTGATCTCCTGTAGTTTAATCGCTTCATTTAAGTGTTATCTATCAGATGTGTTGCAATTTTGTAAACATCTATAAAATCTTCGAGTAAAGGTTAACATACTTAAACCAAATTCTCATAAAAATGAAATCTAATCTAAATTTTATGCGAATCCCTCAAGAATTCAGATTACTTTTAGCAACACATTTTATGAGTTCCTCAGCAATATTGAAATCTTATTAATTCCTCTAACAAAAATTTGAAAAGAAAATTTTGACGAATTTTAACAACCTGAAACAACCCTTAACAACACTAGGAGAATGAAGGTACTGGAATTGACCCGAGGGAAGTTCTTGAGTATGGATCGTACCGATGCTGAAAGCTGAGGGCTATCCAACGGAAAAACTTTTGAAAGTGAAATATTAGCCCATTTCTCCGTGGAAGATCAAGATCATTGCACCGAGCAAGTCTGCGGTTTGTATCGTTTCAAAATTCAAAATAACAGACATGAACAACTAACTCGTCGATCGATCGGACGATTCATACTCAAGAATTTTCCTCGGGTCATTATTACCTATTACAATCGAGGTATGGTGATCAAAGCAAACTAAAGTATTTGCCAATAATTAATCAGTTGAACGTTAAAAATATCATGATATATTTAAGAGGAGTATTAGTGGCGGTTGGTACGGGGATGAAAATTAGGCGTTGTCTTGATAAAACAGAGTATTAATTTTTAAATATTAAATAATTAATATATTTAATATAGTAAAATCCCGCAGACCCGACATCAAAATATCTGGCAATACGAGCTCATACGCGGCACGTAGAAGTGAGTCGCTGCAGACTTATAATACAAACATTTTAATATCTTGATTGCAACTTCTATCGTAATAACTATCCAAACGATCAAAACGTGCATTTTATTTATATTTTTAATACAAATTTATACTGCAATTTGGTTAAATACAAGTAAATTTTTCTTTCAAATACTAAGGTTACCGGTATTATCTGTTATGACCCGATTTGGGGAAAAATTTCAATCGTGCGGCATGTTGTTTGCCTCGAGTGTGCCGGCTAAACGAGATTTTACTGTATTTTACACTGTCGGTTTTTGGAATTAAAGTTTTGTATTTAAAACGGTTGCTGGGATACAAGTAACTTATTAATTGGGATCAATATAAACGCAAAAGATAAAAAGTTATTAGATTAATTGGCTAAAGAAATTCAGCGAAAGAATGACATTGGTAGCTTAATTTTGAGCTTCACTGCTTTAATCGTTAATCGACTCATATATATTTTAACAAGAAAGTCTGTTTAAAGAAAAAAGTGCTACAAAAAGATAAATTCAAGAATTATATTTACATTTTTCTAAAAAAGTAGAGATTTTAAATTTAAGATGTCAGATGATAATGATTAATTCTCCCATAATTTTCATTTGAATATAATAAAGTTCTGAATTTTAAAGATTAAAATTTAAAAATAAAATGTGAATGTAAAAAAGTGTAAGAAAATAATGTAATGTTTTATGTAGTTTCCCAATTTATTGTTGTTTAAAATTGCTAGGTAAACAACCCGTATATTTAAAGCCACAGCATATTCTTTATCCATCGTTAAATTGAAATTCATGTCGGATAGTTGGAACTAGTTTTCTATAGCTTTTCCAAGTTCCAAATTAAATAATACAACTAGAAAAGTCTTTACTTTATGTTCATTTTATTTTAAGTTTAAAGGTCGGCTTGGCAGTATCTTAAATATTGCGATTTTTTTGGTGAAATATCAAACGCCGAGTTAATATTTGATTTTTTCTATTAAACTAAATACTCGAGCACGTGGCAAGTGCACGTGTAACCAAGTAACTTATCTTTGTTTGAAGATCGAAGTAAACTTGACAAAAGCAGTACTCGATTGTGCTATACAAAGTCTATAAAGGGAAGGATAGAATAACTGAGGGTAAACGTATAATAGAGCATGATATTGATTGATTGCAAACATAAAATGTAAAATATTGCTGCTGTAAAAGAGACTTGCTGATACAAAATCAATATTAATTGACCAAAAATTTATCGTCTGGTGAATGATATACGATACCTACGCTTTCGCTATAAACAAAATAAAGTTTTATTATTTTGATTTGAATGGGCAGCATTCGCGTATTACGAACCCAATGGACCGAGCTGAAAATTCTCTAATATTGGAGCAGGCTAAATTTCCACCGATGAAAGTCAATCACCATGACTGAATATGAGGGTTCAATATCTCTATACCCTCATGTAATTTGAGCTCATCTCACATAACAGAAATCTCGTCTAACTAAAAGGTTTGGGGTTCAGAGATATCAAATCCAACTTTTTACAAATACTCTTCCATCTATGATCTTTCTGAATTTCAAAGATGTAAAAAATATGGAATTTGAAGATTAACCGCACTAAACCCTTCAGCAAGCAGACACCGGATAGCTAACTTATGCTCAGTTTTATTTGTCGAGAGAGAGAACAGAACAAAAGCTGAATCCTCGGGCTTCGGATTGTCGGTTTCACGTATAACGGCTGCTCACAGCAAACCTGGACTCGCACAACTCTTGCAGGGCCTCACTAGGCCTTAAATTTAAACCTGGTTTAAATAAAATAAAAATACTTGGGTAATCGGTGTCCGCTCAGCTTTAAACATTCGATATCTTCAAGTCGGCTCGGATTGCCGATAATTAGCACATTTAACATTGATCTATTTGTTTTTAGCAAAAACTCACTCTTGCATTATCCTGCCAATTCAAATGCGAAAGCAAGATATACATTAATGCAGTTTAATCCGAAAGATAATTTGCGGATATCGTTTTTTATTAGTATTAATTTTGGAATATTTTTTGGCTTCTTTGTTTGATACAAACCGAAAATGAAAAGATTTTGTTTGTAAAATATCCGTCAGTGTTTTTAAGAGACAGTTTTAGAATTTGTGTAGAAACAGTGACATCCAACTTTCAACAAGTCTAACTTTTACGTTAGCTAAACTGCCAATAAAAGCCGGTAATAGGATTTATTTCCTTCAGCTATAAAGTACGTGAAAGAACGTGAGTGTCTTACATAAGTTAAACATTTTGCTATTAGGATGTTTTTGTGTTACGCAAATTTACTTAATATGTCAAATTGTCAAGTATGGCTTTATAGAAAAGTCAATGAAATGCGAAACCCTCGTATGAAACAATATTTCAAGTTTAAATATGGATAATGCGCGATTTCAATTTTTGGGGAAATCACAACGATTTGAAGAAAATTTCGATTCTGTCAATTTATTTGCGAAGTAAATGTGACTGTTTCAATTTTACACATCGTTTGATTTTCTTTGAAAATAAATTCATCGCAGAAGCTTTGAAGGGTCATTTCAATTTACTATCCGAAACCATTTTGGACTGAAAACAAAGTTCTTTTGAAGACAAAACTAACTGAAGAACGCGTGAGATGTTTAAGTGTGCGTTTAACAAAAAAAGAAAAAAGAGCCAGAAGTTGATGGAAACCTCTTCAAACAAAAAGTCCTAGAGATATCCGCTATGGACTGGAATACAAATTTAGTCTGAGAAATGAGCTGACTGTAAGATTCATTTGTTCTGATACAGAATTCAATCGAAACAGTTTTACGATTACATTTTTGTAATTGCAGTTTTATTTGTCTTCTTCTATAATTTCTACATTTATGAATTTTATTTAAATATTTAACCGAAACAAAGTCCTACACATTTTATTAAGTTCCTGCTTCCATTTTTTCTTATTTTAATTACTTTGTATTTTTGTAATTAAAATTGAAATGGAAAGGATACAAATAATAATCCTCTTCAGTTTATTTTGCCGTTTTAATGTAATTAAAATTTAAATTGTGAATGCTGACAACATAAATTGTGAAAAACCTAATCGGCCTACCTGTATCAATTATTTCAGATAATATTTATTTTTAGTTTTCCAAATTTGCTTAAAAAAATACAAGAATATCTAATGCAAAAAAGTTTAAATTTATGGATAAAAGGGATTTTATAAAAGCTCATGAAATCGGCTATTTATTACTAAAACAATCTATAAACTTTTACCATACAGAATTGATCAATAATTGGATGTTTGCTAAAATCCACCGCTCACAATGCCCCATACACACATATTATGCAGTCTTTTCGTCCTGTAAAAATTAATTTAATATCTAAATTACCTAGCTACAATATTTCGCGTCCCAGGTCGGGCGCCATTTGTAATGCTGATTTACGAAGTTTTAATTTACTAATATTTTATTCTATAATACAAAATTCCTCCACTTTCTTATCAAATTTTATTCTGATGGGAAAATACTTGGAAACTTACGCGGTTATACTCAACGACACGCACATCAATTTTCACCGCCTTTTCGTAAATTTTTTCTATTATTAGGTAAATTTTTCTTTTTTAGCTTTATAATCTTTTTAATTTATCAGAATAAATATTTAAAAGATCAAATAGTTATTAGATCTTTTAATTAACAGAGTAAAAATTTTATTAATCCATTCACGCGAGTCACTACTTACACGCCATTAGTCGTTTTTTCGATTTCGGTTACGTGACTTTAAATTCACCTGTCGTCACGGGTATGTGGTTAATTACAAGACATGTTGACATGAATTAATCAAGATCTTGAGGTCATTACCGAAACTACACAGTTTACAAGCACGATTTTTAACAAAAAACAACCAACTGCGTTCTTGTTTCTATTGAATTTTATTTTTAATAAACTTAAATTTACATATTTTCAATACCTTAGGCTTCATTCACATCCAGATTCACAAGAAAACCAATCAAATTGAAGTATAGAAGAAGATACTTCAATTTGATTGGTTCTTGCAAGCTTCTACCTTGCAATTCAATACAACTAATCTCTATTTTGAGGTACTTAAAGCTTTAAATAATTCCGTTTTGTGCTGTTCTTTTTAATTTGTTGTTGATTTTATATCTTTCTATCCAATATGTTATAGTTTAAATTATTTGTTTAAATATTATTGTAAACACAAGAATAAATACTAAAATTGCTTCATTCTAACTTTTGTTGTATTTCTTTTTAGTATTATATTTTATTGTTGTTCATTACAAATCCAATAGACATAATAAATGTTTCTAAGGAAAACAACTCTTAAAAATAAACGAAGACACAAAATTATAGATAAATACCAACAAATAATATATTAATTTAATTTCATTAGCTCAGTTTTTCAATTTCTCTTTATTTAAAGTATTTCTACTCGATTTAATTGCATTACCCTGAATTCAGTATTCAAATCTATCTACTCATTTAATTATCCTTTCCGTTTTCTCCTCATTGCGTAAAGTACTATTACTGAATTTTTAAATTGACCTATTTATTTAAAATTTGTTTTTATTAGAAATATTAAATTAAATAATAATTAAAAGAGTTATGTTATTGTAAAGCTGTTATATTTTACATTCTAATATTAAAAAGTCTGTTGAGCAATCACGATAAAAAATCAAAAAAAAATAATACAGTTGAAAACAATTTTAGGTTATAATATTAAACGGATACAAACGTTTTAATTAAAATCTGAAAAAAATGACACAAAAAATATGTTTGCCATTTAAAAAAAATTATAGATCTTCTATCAGCTTTACAGGTGAACGATTTTAAAATATCGAATGTTTTTCTGTTAGCTTATTGTATTATCATGCGGAGGTATAGAAAATAAAATAGAAAATCTCTAATGCAATAAAGATCTTTCATCTGCGTTAATCGTAGGTGTAAGTTGATTTTCTCATGAGTGTTGTTAAAAATCGTTATTACTTCCTGTAATTTATTTAATCGAAGTAACAATGGAAAAATTTCGTTTTCAGATATGCAGATAGCTGGGATAGCAACTTTGTAGCTCTTGATTCATGACCAATCTGAGCTTTTACCTTGTCTTTTTACTGTTTTTTTATTGACGTTTTATTTTTCCATTAACATAGTAAAGGAAAGTGGCTGTTATGGGTACAAAATGAACTAAAAAACATTAAATTAACATTTAAACGGTAAAAAAACATTTTTGTCCGTCTAACAAATATGAATTTGCTCCGGAAAAAATAACCGATAAATTACAATTAAATTCAGATATTATGATCTGTCAAAGCAATTTGAATTTTATTTTCGCGTGTATAGTATAATTTAGATACAGCTAAAGCGTAACACTCCTTTAGCGTGACTGAGAGAAGTAAATTAAATTTTTGTGGGTTGTGGGGTGTGCGCCTATTTTTTTTTAAACAGATGAAATTATTATAAAAGGTATTTGAACCTAATAATTTTTTAGCTTATCAGGGTTATATAAAAATTGTTAATTTTATAAGGAATGGGTTTACGTAAAGTGGTGGGAAAAAAATTTGGTTTAGCAAAATATTTCAAGTGGATAGCAAAAAGGCCTGCGATTCTCATAGAAATTAATGCTATTAATGCTAATCGCATGTATCTTACGAAAAGATCTCGTTCTCAGGGAAAGTTTTAAGATTATCGCACCAATTATATTGTTGGTTAATTGTTTAACTTATTTAATTCTATAAATTAATCGTAGTACAATTTAATGATAATTTTATAATATTAAAAAAAACTGGATGCTATGATAATTTCATTATTTAACAAATACTTAAGCAAAAGTTTTCATCCAGGCTATAATTATTTTTGATTTATAAAAAAGTTATAAGTCTTAAGGTGCGGTCTTAATTATAAACGATTTGGGCGTTCGTGACAAATTTAATTTAATATAAATTTTCTTATAACATAAATTACAGTTTTTTACATTTATAAAGTGTAAATTATGCTAATAATATAATACTAATGATGTATTTTTGTTACAGGATGCTGAGAGACCTGTAAAAAAGAACTCGAGATGGATAATTTTTCAAAATTATTTGGTAAGTTAACTTATAAAATGTTAGCCTAATTTTTTTATTTATTTAATTAAATTCTATTTTTGGAGCAAATCGTAATTTGACTATGAATCAGAAGGTAGATGACACAACTCAAGTGTAAACCATCATCCTCTTCAGTCTTCTTCTAATTTGCCAAAGGTTCTGAATGTTAAATATTTAGTTTCGCTTAATGATTTTCGTGGTAAATTATCTCAACTTCCATTTCACTTTTTTCCTGAAAAATCGAATAAGCTAATTTTATCTTCATCAGTTGCACCATCCAGTCAATTGAATCAGGTTTTTATTAAAATAAATGAATCACGTCTAGAATTTTGTTTAGATAATTATTATCCAACCAAAATAAGCATTTAATTAAGGAAATAATTAATTTGATGTATCAGTGCTGCAATACTGACGAATTCCACGGTGAGATGCCTCACACGGCTGAATAAGAAAATATTATTCATTGTCACTGCTTTAACATTTTATTTATTTACGATTTTTAACGAAACCAGACTACTTTTTTAAGTAACGTTATTATTTACTGTCTGCTACCCAGATCCGCTAAATTAAATATGAGAAATTAGGTGAGAAAGTCATTAGTAAACCAGCCATTTACAACTTTTTTCTGAAACTGTCACATTGCATTATTTCATTGTTTAATGCAATTAAATATTATAATATAAAAATTAAAATCTTCCGTTAATTTGAAATTTTTCTTAAGGGGGAGAATAATATTGTTAAGAAACAATGTTTCAAAGAAAAACGTTTATTTCGCCTTAACAAAGCTCAACAGATTTTTTTTGCTGTTACAACAAATTTTATGCTGCCATTACAAAGTTTTATTTATTTGATTTTCTGATCATAAAATACTTTGTTATAGCAGTAAAATTTGTAATAGCAGCAAACAAATTCTGTTGAGTTCTACTAAATCTTTGTTAGGGGGCAAATCCATTTTTACTGTATATAGTTGGCTGATTACCTGCTGTACATTGCTGCATGCTGACAACGAGTACTCTAATAAGTGCTGCCTTATCTTCAGTTCAGCTTATAACAATATAGCAAGAGAAAAATATTAAAAAAGTCCTCAAGTACTTGAATTTTATTGATTCTGACTGAACAAATACAAAATTCACACCCCAATTCAATTATTTTATTGCTGGTCTAGTAATCTGGAATCTGCTGACCTCTCCTACTTATCACCGATTTCAAGTGCAACACGTCCTCACCAGAATCCCCTTTCAAGCATCCTACACGCAACACGTGCACCGTTAAGTGCTCCTACATATTATTATTCATAAATCAAATGATGAAGCTTTTCTCGTATTTGCAACTAAAATGATTGAATGTAACCAATACTACACCTGTTGCTTGCCTGTACATGGTATTTCTCGCGATAGCTAGCTTTGATATTTAGTATACAGTTTTAGAGAGCAGAGGTTTAAAAAATCTTCTTAGGTTATTTACGCTATTTGAGCAGATCTCTGAGTAGCGTTTTTAGTTATTCGAGTTACTAGGTTCTTTAATTGTACAGTATATTGGTACAGCGATTTTCTGATTCGGGTTGGCTGATAAACGACGTGTATAAAAATATAAAAACTTAATATAAATGAACTAAACTCATAGAACCAATTTTTTTTTAATTTTCACATCAGAGCAACAACTTTAAAAAAGGTATAACTCGGAAGCGAAGCATATCCGGACATATGTTTATTTAAACCTTTTTGACGTTTTAATGTGCTCGTTACCAAAATTATGACGCCTTTATTTTTTAGCAAAGTTGATAATTGCAGGTTTTTATCAAATCATCCTATTTGAAATTCGCACTTCGCACAGAAATGTTGTGATCGTGTTTTTTCTCATAGCTCGGATAATTTTCATCAAACAGCTTGAATTTACGACTGATCATACATTGATCTGGTATTATTTTGAAATAATTGATGAAATTTTTCACTGCGAAAATAATTTCAATCGCAACCATCTCAATATAACAAAAAACGATAATTAAAATCGCTGTTTGAAAATTACTTACAAAACATGGAAATACAATAAAATGTTATGCATCGCTGAATTTAAATATTAGGAAAAATTTCCTAACTTTGAGGCGATTTTAAATGTATAACAAAGTTTTCGTGGGTTTTATGCATCGAGCAGTTTGTTAATCGAGTAAATTCATATTTACGCTTTGCCCAATCCACGTTTAAACGAACACTCCGTTGTACGTTTATTTCTTTTTGTTTAAATTATGTAGAATTAAATTCAAAAAAGTCCAATGGACATTTTACTTGAAAAGAAAATGTGAATTTCCCTGAGCATGGCGAGTTAATTCGTTATTGGGACATCAAAATACATAAATCAGTTTTTTTCTATTTCCTGTGCTGTTCTAGATTCTGGATGCAGAACTTCCTGAGGCACACGCGTCTTTACATAACTTGTGGAAAAAATTTGAGATTGAAAAATTATTATTAATTTTTTTATTCCAGAGATGAAAGTTCAAAAGTTTGAAAATTACGCCAGACACAATAATTAAATTTTACGTCTACTTTATGTACCTAATCAAAAATTAAATGTCGGTTGTTTATTTTTGGTTTCCTTTTTATACTAGCAGTATAAGAAGCTTCTAATGAGTCATACATAAACATAATTTTTAATTTCCCATTCTTTCTTTTACAATCGTGGGATTCTTAAGTTTTTCACACCTGAACTATAGAACTGTAACGGATCGCCCCCCCTTAACCTCTACCCTGTGGGTATCTTCAACCTTACCTTATTCTGTTCATTGTTACAATGTTACGGGGGGTATTGAAACACCTGAGAACGGAAGCTGCTACTATAATAACGACGACAGGTGAACGATTATTGTTGGATGTGTAAGGAAAAAGATGTACCCAAAAACCGACGAGTTACTTGCAGAATTTTCTCGATAAATACAAAAAATTTCATTTTGCGCCTTGTCGTGAGTACACCCGGTCGTTATTTGTCTCGAAAGGCCTTTTTATTAAATTTTTTTATCGCGAAATATACATAATTAAGTCAAGTTTAAATATTGACATTTTAAATTGATTTTCGAATCTCGCTATAAATCGTTTTTTTTTGCTTTATTTGATTTCCAAAGATTTTATCAAAAAGTTAATCATTCAATAAAAGACTACTTCAGTTTTCAATTTTTATTTAATTATATTTTCATATAAAGCTCTTCTGGAGGTATTAAAAATTTTCTACTTCTCGAGGGCTTATTTCGCCAATAAAGACGAAAAATACATCAGGAAGAATTTATTCAAGAAACGCTTGAAATATGAAAAATTTAATATGACACGCAAAATAGCATTTTCGAAGTGTAGTTCAGTCGAACAAAACAAAAATATTATTTCGGGGTAATTAAAACCCCCGCACGGGCGCCCGAGGTTAAACTAAAACAATATTAAGCATATTTTTAAGAAGGAAAATATTGTAAAATTTACATACTTAATGCATTATCTAAATAGTACCCAGCAAATATTCATAATCCGTGAATAAATTTGATAACGTAACCGCTGAAATATTTTTAAAATTCAGAATTTCTTATCACGTAATTGTTCTTCACGTACTAAATTATAACTAAGCCCCATACAGATTCATATACTTTTTAATGTGATTATGTAAATGCAGTGTTTCGAGTACTTTCCTGATTTTGAAAAATTAAGTTAACTTTTTATTACACGCAGAAGGTAGTAAAAAAATTGTTAACGTCGAAATCAGCAGTAAAACATGTCACCCTTAAAGTGTTATCCCAATTTTATCATTAAGTCCTAAATTCTACAATTTTTTGTTGTAATTATTTAGATATCAAGTGTGTTCCTTTCTTGTAAGGGTTGACTTTTCTACGTTTTTGTGGTTGTGTAATATTGGCCTGGTGAGAAATTAATGTTCCTTTTTGAACTACACGTTTATTTCACGCTGCATTTGACTAAAACAACTCTATCGGCATAATATTTGACAATACAGGGTGGACAGCTTACATAATATTTTTACATGCTGGGATCGTCCGGATACATTACTCCGTACGAGTCGTCGTTCGGTTGGGTCTTTAAGATTTATATTACGTCCAAAACAATAAAGAATTAAGCTATCAAAGTCAGATTTCAATTTCATAGCCAGAAATGTTTATAATGGTGCTATATAAATTCAATATTTTACAAAATATAGGTTGGTTTTGCACTACAATGATTCTTTTCACTAGAAATAAGTTGAGAAACTCTCTTATACATTTATGTATTTTCGATCAAGCCAAAACGAATTTCATATAGCATACAACTTGAGGCAATAAGAGTCTATTGCAAAACCACACTTTATTTCAAATCAAATTTTCTCATGTTTTCTAGATTCAAAATATTACATTTTTATTTTTTATTTCCTTTTCTGAATTTATAAATTAATTTTCAACAACGACAAGTTTTATAAAAAATAATTTGCAGAAAATTAATAATTGTTATATAAGTAATTTGTAATTTTATTTAAATGGAAGAGTTTCATTCTATTGGCAGGCCTGATTGTTTTTTAGAAGAACATGAGGTTATTTATCAATTTTACTATAAATGGGATTTTATAACCCTACTTTTATCACGTGGTTGATAGTAATATTTAATGTTTGAATTTATTATTGGGTTTCGTGATTTAAAGTTATTCTAATATAACTTTATTAGTTTGAGACGACCATCTCGAACTAGCGGCTGTTTAAACAGGGTTATTCGAGTACTTAACTATTGATTCCCATAGCAGAGTCAAGCATCTATTTATTTTATTTACTACCTTTTGATAAATTATTTATAAAAGATGTTGGTTTTATTGTAAAATAACATATTTATCACCGCATTTTTGAAATATTCAAAGAACTTAAAGCATATTATATAGTCGCACTTCAATATTTTTATTAGGATTGAGGTAAATTATTATAATATTAGATTACCAATTAATTAGATATTTATTATACATATTAGACCGCTTTATCCGTCAGATGCCAAAATACGCTGATTATATTAATCGCGAATCAAAATTTCAAATTAAACAAATTGAGTTTGCTCAGAAGAGGCTTGGTGTTATCATAGCCCTTCTACTACTACCCTTCATTGCACTGAATTAATCAATAGTATTTAATTGGGATTTCTTTTTGTTTGAAAGAAGGGTGGTACCTACCAATTAAGTAGGAGAGCGGTCATGGACTAGTAGTTAGTATACCTGGTCTACAGTTAGGACAACAGTGTGAGTGCGATGCGGCCAAATTTATAACAATCAATCAATGGATCAGGTATGCGCGACTCAACCATGGACGAGCTCCTCACGTAAGCGTCCGGCAAAGACGACTAGGACGCTACTTCGGATAGAATTTTTTAGTAGCTGGAAAATAGTCAATGGAATGGGGACCTCCCGTCCGATTAATTGAAATCCCCCTCTTCCCAATGAAAGGGACGACAAACATGACAATGGTAAAACTTAATAGTTATGATCTTTACAGGCATCATTTGGTTTATGTTCTTTTATATTTCCGAATCTCCATGGACTTCTCTAAATCTCTGGATTTTCCATTCCATAATAAAGTCGAACAAGCTAGAGCTTAGCCTTTTTCAAAAATTCCGCTTGCGATTAGCATTTTTCAATTTCTACTGATCTGTTACATTACGCAGGATCCTACGACATCATGCGACCTGCGATAAATGAAAATTTTTCAAATAAATAGCAGTCAATGTTCGTCCAAGATTGGATGGTCGGAAACCAACCGATTTTCCAAAAAACAACAACTTTTACAGTATCTTCAGCAGGTCAAGAGCAGTTGGACAAAAGAAAGCACTACAATATATATATATATATCTGAATTTTTGATAGTCTTTCGATAATATTTAGTTTTGTACAGTGGATGGGAGTTGAGCTGCAGGCTCTGCGGTCATGAGTTCAATTGTCGGCAAATTCCAAATTACTTGTACTTTGATTATGACTTTTACGCAACAAGTAAAACTACTATTTTTAATGCAGTCTTTGCATGTCTTTTCCGAGTTGCATGTCGGAATGTTGTCACATAGTATGATGGATTACAAATAATGTGTATTTCAGAAGCTGCTTGGCGATCACGCTGATTGCAGTATAAGTTATAGGTTTACCTGCAATCGTACGTCATCTTACATGATTAACAGCGCTTGTTATTGTTTGCATTTGGGCGTCTGTCGTTATAAACTTGTCATTTTGAAGTTATAAACTCAACATAACCAGCACTGCGGCATAAATCATCCACCGGCAAGCTTCCTACCCGTGTAGGTTTAACTTTAACATCGACATTTTGTCTGGTTTATGTTATATTACGTTGATATTCTATTATGACAAACAAGCAGGACATTTAAAATAATTCCAATATTTTTTACTTGTAAGCCTTCGATGACTGTTAAGCAGTGTTCTATGCTATCGATGTTAAGCAGCAGCAAAGCAGTCATTTTAAAACTTGAAAACATGAAATATTATTTAAAATATTCCTGGATCTGTAATTCTTTCTTATTACTTTTTTTATATTTTTTTTACTTTAAATTTATTCCTTTTGTATTTTTATTAGTTTTTCATTTTTATTAAAGTAGTAACTTGGCGTAAGTGCGTGTAGGGCTGTATTGATTGTTTAGATGATTTCAGATATGAAACGCAGTTTTTTGTTTTCTTCAACGCAGGGGCGTTTTATCTGTTCATACCTGATTATCACATCATTTAAGGTTTTTTATCTCCCGCTTCGTTTGTTGTGATCTATTTTTAGCTAATCTGTCGTCTTCACTCTGCTTTTCTTACTTTTTCTATTCTCACTTTTTCGAATGCTCTTTTATCACAAAAATTGCTATATTTAATTGTTTTTACGCTCTTTTAAGTTCGACACTGCGTTGGATAATTATAAATAATAATAGGTAATGATTTTATTTGATAAATTATGTAATTAATTTAAATTACACAAAATTGAATTAAATAGTTAAAAAGTGCTAACAATATTCAGGCTTTGCTGCACGATATAATTTAATAAATTCTACACCAATTAAGGCTTTGTCTATAATTTGTCGAGGGCATTTTGTATGAACTTAACAATTACAAGTTTTATTTAATTACTATTAAAATGACGTAGGTGTAACTTGAGTGTTTTCTATTTATAATTTTAGGAAACCGTGTTTTTAAAACTTTGTAATTTAATTCGACTTTAATGTAACGGCGGATTTAATTAAAATTACCCTGCATGAAATTCGACTAACTAGAAATAAAAATGGAAAATAGATATTGGCTTTTTCCTGACAGAAAGCAATTTATTTTATACCTGAGTATCAAGTTTAGCAAATTGGGGTGAGTTATAGGAGACATTAAGCTATTAAACGTTTTAGAGGATGACGAAACTCACTAATTCTCCAAAGAGTACGACAGGTCACTTGGTTAGACAATGCAAGGGATGAGCACTGAACTGGAAATTACCTACTAGGACAGGGTAGCATTTTATAGTTAGCTGCTGAATTTCACTTGAAGAGCTGCTAAGCATAACTTGGTTAAGAAATTTCTTACATTTAATTACGCCATAAAAGCAAAAATAAAAACTTACCTGTTTTTCTGTCGTGAAAATTTGACGATTTTCATTTTATTACTCCGGAAAATTAATGTCATCGATTAATTATAATTAGACTTTTCCGAAACTTTTTCTAATTTCATATCTCAACTAATTCGTATTCATTTTCAATTACCAATAATTAATCAATTTCTTGGTTCGTCTAAAAAGCTATCCACATTCTTTGAAGTTTTAATTTGCTTTCATTTACTTTCAATTATTTGTATTTATTGCGTAATTCTTACGGCATTAATTAAAAGTTGAGAAAAGGCAAAGCAGGCTTATTTTTAATCACGTATTTAGGTGCAAAAATTATCTCTTAAATTAAGCTCCTTTTTATATTCAGTAATATTCAAACGAACTTTTTATGTTGATTTATTATTAATGAAAAATAAGTAGCTTAATTATTCCTTTGTTCACTTTAAAAGAGAACATAAATGAGAACTCCCATAAATGAGAGAATGATAAAATGTTACAAAACGGAGAGTCGTCACATCAAATTTTGCTTCGCAAACTCGAATTCTTATGCTTATTAAATTAAAAACTCTTTTATATTTTAACTGCAAGTTTTCCTGCATCCTGTTGCAAAAAGTATATCAAAACTCCATCAAAAAAAGTTAAGATGGAGACCCGTAAACATAATTTGCCAATTAGATGGCCAATCAAACCGTTCTGTCTCACTGAGGGTGGATAAAATAAATAAAAAGGCAGCCTTCAGTTGATAGTACTTTAGATTTTTTTCAAACAGTTGGAAAGTGATCAGTTTTCCAACCGGTTGGCAAATGATCCCTTTCCGACCGGAGCATGTTATTTCAAGTTAAAGAAATTGGTCCTGTCCGTTACATTAGAAGGCACTGATTGGAGCAATTAGCGCTGACCGCTCACGCTTGAGCGTTATCTATTGCTATGTTCTTCAAAATAATTGAAACAAACGTATTTGCTTAATTTTAGAACCTTTTCATCCTATTAAAGCCTGTCCAGAACCTCATATTTTAAAATTATTAGTGGCGTTTGTAGAAATGTACGTTTATAGTCCAGAAAATTGATTACCCAGTTTATAACTTCGGACTATACGTAGCATATTGTCCAATCAAAATTTCATGGTTGAAATGACCTGCAGTGTTTAAATCTTAAATCTCGAATAATTGTCTCAATTAAGCCTACATGTATAAGTCGTGGGTAGACGATATCTGGGTCAACTCATTGCAGATAGCTCAGTCGCCAGCACGCAGGGGCTCATTTTCAAAAAAACGAATGCAGTTAGCATTTATGATTGAGATATCTTTTAAAATTTTGAAAGCATTAGAAGTTGTAGATGTAACACCTGGAAGTTTTGAGTCAGTAAGACAAGTTTTATATTCTAGTAACCTGACATTTGTATGAGCAGGTGCAAATAGTTATATATTTTTGTAATATAATTCAAGGTCTACAAACTAAACTGTTTTTAACGTAAAAATATTTTAAACAAATTTTATTGCCGCTGACTGCTCGCTAGGCACACTTACGTTGCAAAATAGCTAACGCATTAAGTAGCTATACTGCGGAGTACAAGTCTAATATTAAATTCTTTCACTTTTTATAATGACGATAACCGGTGTAACCCAATTTAAGAAATTGGAATTGATATGCAGAATAATAAAATTTTCAGCTGCTGTTACTTTGTTAACCGATTGTGTAATTCCATGTTGAGACGTGGCAGGTGACGGATATTGTTTAATATTCAAATCAAACACATTTCCATCTAATTATTAATTAATTGACTTTTATAATTCTCATTACACCTAAATTGTCTATAAAATCGCATTGATTTATTGATGAACGTCAATTTTGATCGACAGTAACTCCACGTATCGAATGCCGATTACCTAGGCGTTTTCAATATTTTATGTAATTATTGACTCATCAGCATGCTATTATTTTAAAATTTTTTCAAATTACCTACTTTTGCTGTATTTATCGATTTTTTTATTAAGTTATTGAAATAGTTGTTGCGTGCACGAACCAGGTTGAAGAGGAGCTGGCGTAATGATGGAGTAAAAACGTTAAAAATGTAAATACCTTTCCTATACCTATATTTTTAATAACAGTAATTGCAGAGAAGTTTCTCTACAAAACTGTCAATTCAAAAAAATACCAACCAAAGCGCATTAAAATATCCAATGTTGCCACTGGGGTCAAATTTTGTTATCAATAGTGAAAATCTAAAACAATGTATTTGAATGGAAAATCCATAAAACATACATTTAGTGTTTTAAATTTTAATGAAGTTACGAATTGATGCTGTTTAGGACTTAAGTTATCTTGATGGATAAATGGAAACTTGTGAACAACTCAGTATATATATTCATAAATAATTAAATTTAAAATTCTTTTTAGGCAGATCAGTAAGGAAAAATGAAAGATTTTTCCTCTGTACATTTTTTCAAACATTTCTTGCGTTTTGGAAATCGGAATATCTCCAGTTGTGCAGTTTAACGGGAAGTGGCTACACTCACGCTATTTTTAATTACTGTGGCGCATTTTTTTTGACTCCGGCAAATTAAAAAAAAAAAAATTTAAATGATCTGCAGAACCGTGAGAGAATAATTATCGATATCCATAGTTCTTTTCCTAATTACTCAATATATTTTTGAAAGTATCAGGTAAAAATACTTTTTTTAATTGTGATAAAAGAGATTGTAATTTAAAATAAAGTTAAGTGGTAGTATGTAGGTATGTTAGGTCAAGTGTTGGTAGGATAAAATTTTATATTATAAAACGAACTAAATTACCCGAGGCACAAAATACCTGTTTTGCTTCTTTAACTACTTGCTGCGGCTACTGCTAGCTAGATACGTGAAATTAAAATTAGAACGGCTTATGTTAAGACAAAACTTTGTTATAAAATGTCGATATCCTCTGGGTGTTTTACAAACAAGTAGAATGAACTTTAATCAAACAAAATTTTTGCCGAAGAAGTACACTCGAAAAAATTTCTTACCTAACTCTCGTTTTCACAAACAGAAAGTTTTAAATTTTTAATCAGTTTTGAACAAATTTTTCTGAATAAAGCACAAGATTTATCGTAGGCACTAAACAAACTTTGTGGATCGCTTTGTATTTATTCTCAAAGGAGTTAAGTTCAACCTAAGTTTCGATCTGATTTACCTAAATACTAATTTAGTTTGCATCGAACTAATTCTTTTTTAAATTTACTCTCAACTCTTTACTAGCGCAAAACTTTTTTCAACTCTATCATGTATTTCAATTATTTTTTGCAGAAAAGCTTCCAAAGTTCCTCGTAGGTACATATTTTATCTGTTTAATCTACTTCGTCGTCTGAATGTTCAAAAACTTCATTCTACGCTACTGATTTTATCGTAGTCTCATTCTGCTTCTCAGCATCTTCGGTAAAACCGAATCTTCCATTTTTAGTCTTTGCTTTTACTATTTTGTATATTCCAACAAGTAATAGTTGCATCAATTAAGAACTATGGCGCCATCTTTTAATATGTATTTTCCACTCACTAGCTAATAAATCAGACTATAAACGGTTATTTTTTTAATGCAACTTTTTTAACTATCGAAAAAGTAACAAGATGAAAATCTAAGATTTGTTAATTACTTAAAATGTAATTTAAAAATTCTTCACTAATCGGTAAAATATTTAAATTTTAACTGCAAGTTATCAATTTATTGCAACAGAAACGAATCAAAAATATCATTTAAAATGGCTGTAGCGTCAAAAGTATTGCTTTTTCGGTGTTGTAACATCAATACTTTTCTAGAGAACGGGAAATTATCTACAAAATTGATTTAAAACATTTATTGCCTAAAATCGATGGTTTTCGAGTTATAGATTAAATTAATGAAAAAATTGTTTAAAAATTCAAAGTTTGTATTTTTTATTTAAAAATATCATTTAAAATAGCCGTAGCGCCAAAAGTATTGCTTTTTCAGTTTTGAATCATTGATATCTTTTTACAGAACGGGAAATTGTCTACAACATTTATTTAAAATATTTATTGCGTAAAATCAACGGTTTTCGAGTTACACATAAAATTGAGGATAGAAATGTTTAAAACAATTTTAATTCAATTTTCTATTTAAAAATATCATTTAAAATTATCGTAGCACCAGAAGTATTGTTTTTTCGGTGTTGAAATATTAATATCCTTTTATATAACTGGAAATAGGCTACAAAATTAATTAAAAGCATTGTAGAAAATCAATGGTTTAAGCAAAAAAATGTTTAAAACTTTAAGTTTTCCATTCTTTCCTTTTTTTGTTTTACAGAAAACTAGCTTACATATTTAACAAAATACCACTTCCATTTTTGAAAAGTCAATTCAATCGCCGAATTTCAAGTTTTTTATTTTTGATAAAATCTTGGTTTTCTTCATTCCTTCTGAATTTCAAAATTCTCATTAATTCTATTTTCAAATTTCGTATTTAAAAAAATACCTACCTACTTTGAATTAAAAATAAATAAATTTGCTATTAAGACATCCATTTTTCAATTTTTTAATTACCAACCTAAATTTTCAGTAACCACTAGAACAGGGCATTTTTTTGTATTAAGCATTAAAAATAATTGATTTCTACATAAAAAAAACCGAAAAGCTTTATAATGCAGCCTTCACAGAACTCTGTTATTGAAAAAGAATAGCATCCCGTAATTGAAGGGCAATTTGAAAATTGAAAATAAAAATATTTTTGAGAATTGAAATCTCAGAAAACTACGTTAACTGCTAAAGGGTATCGATTGTCAGGTTTTTAAACAAAGAAGCTGTGTTTTGTTTGTTATTCAGCGAAATTGTTTAAACTTATTGTTAGCACTATTGGCCTTTGCAACTTAATTATAGTTTTTATTAAATTTTGAATTCATTCTTTCGGTCTCGAGACAAATGACTATCAATTTTTAAATTTTTACCAGATGGCAGACGGCGAAGCACCGAAATTGCTGTACTTAACTTGATCGTTCTTTGTTATTTACCTCTTTTGGTTATTTCGCAAATTTTACGCCATTTCCGATTTTACTTTTTATTGGCATTAAAAGCACACCCCACATCCTCTTGAGAACGAGTTTTTAAAGGTGTTTTGGGTATATTTAAGAAAAAATAATAAATCAGATCGTTCGAAAGTGTCCAATCAGGTTTTTAATTGATTTGAGATTTCAACCTCACATCCTGATTTACACCATAAAATTACGTATTTTAAAATAGCGTTAACAAAAACAACATCAAAATTGTGATACTTTTTCTAAGTTTCAAAATGTAATCTAGAAAAAAGTAAAAAAGTTGAAACAGGATGAACTTTAATAGGGTTACGTCTACTGAAGAGAGAACTCGATAGATTTGATCGACTTCAGGTTGTTCGCATAACAGTGATTATGTTTGTACCATCTGAAAAGAAATCAACTTCTCTTCCTCTGGTAAGCCGTTCTTGCCCAATGAGCTAGACAGAGTAAAACAGCTCGAGGTTGCTTCTTTATGAATCAAAATCTTGCTCGGATTGAATGAACTTTCCCATCGGGAAACAAAAAAAGTGGTCGTCGAAGAACAGGTGTAGTCTGATCACCTTCTTGATTTTTAATAATCAGTGGCGTACCACCTCACTTTTTCTGTTCCATTGATTGACATTAAAATTTTTCGCCTCACAGCAGAAAATTTTATCTTTTCTCCCGAAACCCGAAAATATTATTTAAAATTATTTTTTAGGTTATGTTCCCCCGGTCAAAATTGCCGCCAAAAAGCTTTTTGACATTTTTCTCCCTGTAATTTGCGATATTGATAAAATAAATTTGTGTTACATTATGCAGGTGGGATTTGATTTTGTATGCATGAGTTGGTCGGGGAGATTGCACGGCACTGGATTCAATCAAGCTGATCATACCTGTGTTGCAAGTATATCAAGAAAGACACGACTAACTAACGGATATGACGTGCAGCGTATAGATTTCAGAAGCTCTTTAAACATGAATCAAAAACTGTGTACAGTTTAAATTTAATATTATTTCTCTATTAATTAATAATTTTTTTTATCAAACTTTCTTTTTACATAAAATTATATTTCAAGCCAATATCATTTGCATATCTAAAAAAGCAGTAAAAACGTGAACAACCTGTTTATATTCTCAGGTTGTTTTAATAATATATTATATGACTATAAAATTTTATTAGACGTGAGATCAAATTTTGCAGTAACTTTAGTTTTTTTTATCACTGATTAAATAATTCGCATCTTTTATAACCTGAGTTTTATTGATTATTTTGAATTTTTGCAAAGTTTTTTATCATGGGAGTTAGAAAAGACTACGGTAAAACTTCGGTACATGTAATTCTTATCAGCCAACTCATTAATTTTTCTTAAAAAGGTTTTAATATTTTGTAAGAACTTATTCGGCTTCGCTTTATACTTTTTTCGCAAATACTTTAAGGGTGTATACAAATATAATTTCTAAATAATATTTCGTTTACCTAATCAAAGAGTGGTCGTACTCCAATTTGCAGCAGGGTGCAAATCCATCAAATTGCTTTGGTACGCGGTTCCGCCCGGTTAAAGATTTGGGCTCTAATAATGTAAAAGACGATTATAACAACGAAATAAATTGCAAATTATAACTAAAGTTTTTATTGTGGCTTTTTGTAGAACATTCTCACTATTATTAATTTTTTCCATTTTTCCTCACACAAACTTGTTCAAGCTATGCAGTTTAATGTCCTATTAACCACAATTTTCGTTTGAAGTTCAAATTATACTCTTATTTATGAATTACACATAAAATTAATGATTATTGTTATATTTAATGATTGTGTAACGATGCCTATTTAAGTATAATTTAGATAATGCTCCTTAGTCAACTTTCGAACAATGATTCAATTAAAAGATTACATTGACTTCTTTTACAGAGTTTTTTAAATTGGTACCGGTGAACTGATGCCGGTTTAAAACAAAGAGTAGACCTACTGACATAGGTACATGTAAAAAATTATCAAATCCCACACTGAAAGTGAAACCAAAGGCACTTACCAAAAATATCATCCAGTATGGTATGGTAATATTCTTTGCATGTGGCAATAAGTTAATGAACTTGGTAAAAATTTTGTCGGTAGGGTGTGCTAAATTTTTAATTAGTTTCTTTGATTTTAATTAATCTTTTTCTAAATTTGGAATATTATTGCTATAATTAAATTACAAATTAGGAAACCAATTATAATACTTTCGAAACTACAAACAAATCAAGCAGTCGGCAGTTAAATCTGAAACGAATTCACCTGTTTAATAAGTGCATTCAATTAAATCAAAATTAATTTGCATTACAGTAATTGGATTATTCCAACAAAATATTCATTATATAGATAGTATACATATATGTTATGTCTATAATACGTAACTACACAAAATTTTGTCTAAAATTAATAATTAATCAATTAATTGCTGATAATTACAAATTTCATATTGTGGACTTTTCTATTATGAGAAAACAAAAAATGTAATACAAAATATAATTATTATTTTTAATTTTAACTACTATAAAAATATCTTTGACGAACCTTTATGGACCTTAGGCAAGTAATAAGGTTCCTTTCATATAGATTAAAAATTTTGCTCATATTTTTTTATATCTAAGCATATGTATTGCGAGAGAATTGACGATCGCACTGAAGCCAGCAATAATCATAAATTTTCAGTAGCTTACAGGCCTATAGATAATTAGCATAATGGTAGCATAAGGTATAGCGTAATTGCAAGTTAATGAACTAAGCAGAAGACTCGCGTGAAAAAATAAATTCGTGAAACGTTTAAATTATATTTACGCATTTCTTGATACTTATTTCTACTTGCAGTTTCTAACCTGCAATAAACTTTAACGGCTTAGGATATTTAAATCATGAATTGAAAGAATGAAGTTCAATTTTTGCATACTGAATATTATTTGACTCGGCTTCCGCCTGGCTGATGAAACTAGTACGTACTTTGGTTTAACTCAGTAGATTTTTATCTTTCGCTGATAGCAAAATGCAGTGACTAGAATGTATCACCTGGCGATTAAGTACTAAACGAAGCACCGTAAACCTTTCGGTTTTTTGCAAAAATATTTTTCAAGAACAAAATTTTCAAAATTTATATCATCTTTTTATTAATGAAAATAATATAATTTTGAAGTCTAGAGTTTGAAAAACAGGCCTATGACAGACTAGAGAACAGACACTCATGGAAAACATCCAAAAATTGGAAAAATAAAAATAGCGAAATTATTAAAAACGTACACAAGTTAAAATTTTTAAAATGATGTTTTTTAAATTGAATCCGTTACTCGAAGCCGTTTAATATAGAATATAGAGGGTTATGATCTAGTAGTTTATAATAATAACTTTATATTGTCTGAAAAGGTCTGAAAAAATCTGAGAAATTTCAAGGAAATTTAGAATCTTGTGAATACTTGAGATGAGCTTTTCTGCTCCTTTAATTTTTTGAAAGACAATCCAGGAGGAAATTCGGAGGAAAATCGCGTAATTGAAAATATTTTGCAATTTCACTCTCGAAAACAGTTTCCTTTAAAAATTGAATAGCTTCCGTGCATAGATCACCCGAAGGTAGAAAATAATATAATTTCAAATTTTCTTTAAAATTTCCCTGATAGGCTCAACACAATGCTCCAAAACTAAAGCACGGGATTCCTGACCGAGGGGTCTGGGGGGGGGCTACGATTTGTTAATATTAAAAAATTAAACTTATAGAAAATGTAAAAAAATATTCTAATTCCAATTTAAATCATGCAATAGAGAAAAATTTAGGAAATTTTAGGAACATTGAAAATTGACAAATATATTTAACAGAATTTACAAAAATAATTAGATAAATTACGTGTTATCTATAAGACTTTCAACCTTTTTGTTTAAGTGTTATAATTTGCCGATTATAATCAAAAAATCTCTATCGCACGACTTATCGACACCCAGCTCAAACCACAGGACCTGTGAACATATAATTTGGGGGAGAATCTCTCTTCCATAGTGTAAGCTTAGAATAGAAATATTTTAACGAAATTCGACCTCCAAGGAAGTAAAAATGGGTAAAATGTATTAGGAAGAGACGCGCATGAATGGATTAACGAGATTCGAAATCACACCCTTAATGGATCGAATCTACTATATTTAGGTGCAAATAATACAAAATCGGTTAACAAATTAGATAATTACGACGAGAAATTTAACTAATCTAACGGAAAGCTCATCGAAATCTTCCGAATCAAAATTTCTAGAGAATTAAAATTTTATCTGAAAGCTACAGGGAAAATACTAGAGCTTTCACGTTGTTCTGTTTGTGTCGTCTAAAAATATAGTATATCAATCATCAATTACATTTGAAAAAAAAAAATCTGTTCAAAATAATTTGTATTGAAAACTAGAACTAAACTAATCGATGATTTCGCCGAAACAGAACAAACTGTAGGAGCTCAGTGCGGGCACAAGGCCGCCTAACTTGTACTCCTATACGCTGTTGTGTAGACTATGGAGCTTATGGTCCAAAAAATTAAAAATTTTAACTTTCGTCAATTAACTGCGGTAATAATTTTGAAATGATGACTGTCATAGTGAGATGGCAATTCTTAGGTCCCAGAACTTCTCGGGCTGCCCCAGAGCTTGGGGCAAACTACGGCGCTAAATGAAAAATAACTTGAATTTTACTAAAATCAACCAAAACTTGAAAATATAAAAAAAATATAATAAAAATTTTATGTCCACATAAATAATAAAAACATTAATGTATGAAAATTAATTAATTTTAATATAATTCGTTGCTATGTGTGTTAATAGTCGATATGATATTTTTAGCTTGAAATTTGAATATTTTTAATTTAAATAATCGAAAAAATCACGGTTTTTAATTACCTCTCCGGTCTAGGTAGACAAAGAGAGCGTACAATATTAATACTGAGCGTTGCATAACAATATAATATATTGATATGTAATATTAATTTCTGTTAATGATAATTCAATAGGAATATTTTATTATTTGATCAAACTTATAAATTTTGCTGTGCTTAGTGGTGCGTGTCGATGCCGCTACACTTATATTTTTAGTATGCTCATTTATCGGCAATTACCGAATTTTTCTTTGTCCAAACGATCACTGGAGGTAAAGTATGTAGGATACCCAATTTATATTGCGGAAAAGGAACAGTTTTCGAGATTAACGTTTAGTGTTCTTGTTGTATTATATTTTTAAAAAGCAAAAAAAGTTATAAAAAGTTGGACACCGCTAACATTATCTGATCTGCCATATACATATAATATCTGGTGTACAGAAGGTGGAAAAATATTGCTACTGTTTTAATGGAATAATCGTTTATATTTTCAGCAGCTTTTCACTTATTGAAAAATCTAGTTCGCAAAGTGAATGCATTGGCGAGATATTTATTATTAATATGTGTATTGGTGGATAAATCACCCTGCGCTCTAATTTATCCGAAATTTTATTTTGATGTATTCGTATTTGAAATTGACAACTAATGAACAACGACTTTCAATCGATTGGCCATTAATAATTTAAGCTGTACTTTTAATAAATAATTTATAAAAATTTGGAATTTTAAACAAGAAACAAAAATACGGGGGAAAATGTAATTATAAAATAATAACAGTTTGTTTTAAGGAAAATGCTAAATGTAACTCGAGTTTGAGTTGAGCCTGGCGGAAGAATAACTAATTACGGTTAAGACGTGTATGTAATACAAACGTAACTACGAGGGTGGTTTGGTAAGTCAGAACGGGTTTGAGATAATTACGTGGGTTTATCGGTAGTAAATTTTTTATAAGCTTCTTTTCAATTACTTAGATCTTGGTGGTAATTATTACGTTGGCCGGAGTCGGTTAAAAAGCAAGATTTGTCTGCTTACATTGTTTCAGTTTGGTTATTTGTTAGCGATTCTTTAATAAAAATTTATTTTTGTTGTTTTTCTCTTTAATTATATACAAACCCCCATTTAGAGAAAGAATAATTGGTACTGCGTTCTAATAAAAATTAATTGTTCGGAAATAATAGGTTTCATTTTGTTAAGCAATGTTGTTCGGGAAGTAACGCAACAAAACTAATAGAAAATCGACGTATCTGCAGTTTCAGGTTGGATTAACCCGCACAGGAAATTTGTTTTGAATGCAGCATTTTTTGTTTCGGGATGATTTATCATAACTTTAATCACGCGAATTGAAAATAGTGCAAGAACGATCCATTATTTTGCATATTTGAGTCTATAAACTTTCAAAGTAATATTTCCAGAACTCACAGATTTGCATGTAATTTGTGGTACCCCAGACATTTTAAAGCGTAAAATATTTGATCAAACTTAGCGCAAAATCTTATAATCTAAATTGGGTGCAATAAAACTAGAAAGTTAAAAAACAAACTATCGGCAATTTTAACTTAAAAGTTAGTGCACTTTAATTTACATGAAATTTAAGAGGAAAGATATGAAAATTTTTGCCGACTCGAAGTTGTCACATTTTTTAAAATAAATTCGACGTCAAACGGAAAGTTCAATCTTTCTAAAACAATAAAATGTTGGGGATAAAGTTGATTTAAGAAACGGATTATGCAAGATAAAAATAAAACTTTATGTTTAAACTAAAAATAGGAAAGATAACTAAACTTTTACGGTTGGGAAACGTTTTTCCAAATTTTAATGGTCTAATTCAATCGCGAAAACGAAAATGAAATTTCAACTTATTTGAGATACATTTATAAACTTGGTGTGTACGATTGCTGCTTGATAAATCAGTCCTTAAATTTTGCATTGCACATTTTATATTCAATTTTGCATATTAAATGTTCACGTCGCGTAGGTGGGTAGGTAACCTAATAAAAACTTCTCGATTCGTTTTTTTTTTCTTTTTTGCCACTGCAGAAACCGATAGTATCAATCGATTTAATTTATGAGAAGCTTGAGTAATTATTGTAACGATAAAGTTGGTTTCCGTCCCAGTGGGGTTTTACAAATTGATAATCTGATTTACCTAGGTACAATATGCTCGGGAAAACTGAGTTGGAGAGGTAAAAAATGGATGCGGAGAATTTAATTATTTTGATAAAAGCTTCCAAGTGAGGCGTTAAAAACTACTGATAGAGACTGGTGCATTAAAATTCACGTTCTAAATAGTTTTGGTTTAATGATAGAACGAACATTCGCAAAAGGAGAACTGAAATTAATGAATATTTTTGGGGTTCGCGCAAGCTTTCAGGCCTTATTTAGAAACTCTACACTGGAACACCACATAAAGGGTACTATCTGATAACTACGCCATTATTCATTTTACATACAAACTGTGTTAACACATATTAAAAGAGACTTTTGAAAGCACACTCCAGTTACGAAATGCACGTTGTGGTGTAGGTACATGAAATTAATATTGCATAATATTGTATATATGTATAGGTAACTTACATCATGATGATGCTCATATACAATTGGCCAGCACACACGATTTCAAATTAACTATTTTATCTGAAAAAGATTATTAAAATGCTAAATAAGTAATTTTTGTAATCTGCTTCGGAAGTTTTTCCGAGCTTTAATTTACTAGATTAACATCTGAAATAAATTATATAAAAAATTGGCTATTTATCTGCAGAGCAGCTTTTTCTTGTTTGCAGAATAAAGCTTTCTAAGAGCACGATAAAATTGTCTTACTCTGAATATCCAAATATTTGATTTGTTAACATCGAATTAATATTCTGATTGACGTTAACAAATGGAACTCATTAAACGACAAACATGTTTTCGACAAAAAGGCACGTTTTAACAATTGATTTGAATATTTTTTAGTTAAATTTAGTGAGCTTCGGCAACATGTGTTTATTACCATTATTACTTTAAAATATCAATCCGTTACTATTTCAACCTACGTTTCACTGCAAAATTCTAAATTCACATTTTTACAACATTTTGTATATCATAAATTTATTTTCCGCCCTCCATTTCCATAAATTCGTTCAATATCCACAACATTTTCATGTCTAAATCAATCGATCGTACAGCTAAAACAAATTCAACTTCTTCGTTTTTCTCTACATAATGCTGCTTTCCTTCCACTTTTTCAGTTTCTTTTTAAACGGTTTTTCATTTTACTACCGGGGGGCCGGTAGTAATCTACTGCATCAGGTTTCGCCAAATTTTTTGAAGAAGTATTAGTAAATAGGCTATTGTTAATGGAAAACATATAAAATCTGCGGAAAACCCGGCAGTTTTTCCAAAATTTTCATTTTCAATTAAAACCTTATGTTTATTGCAATTTACTCAAAAATAGGGGAATTTAGAGTGCCTGAATCCACGATTTGCCGTTTTGACAAGCGATAAACTCGCTAAAAACATCCCTGTAGGGTTACCGAACTCGAAAATTATAGAACTCGAAAGCTGAGATCTTAGTTTTCATAGTGCCTTTATAACTTCTTCTTTTATTACACCTTTAAATTAACTTCACACAGCAAAAATTCCATTTTGAGAACATTTTTTATGTCATATGCAGTGCAAAACATCACAAATTTCACTAGCATATCGTCATAATTGCCTTTTGCATCCTTCTCATCTCAAAAAGCTCTAAAATCAAGTTTTCATGGTACAACAATTCAATATTATTTTTACCAATGGAATATCTCTTTTCAAATAAATATTGGGCAATAGCTGAATATTTATTTTTATCTTCAATTTCTTGATTTCTTGATTATCTTCTAATCTTGTTCTAAGTATCCTACCAGTTTGTCCCACATATCTCATGTTACAATCCACATACTTTATAGAGTAAATTCCGTTCTTCTCAAGTTTGTCGACCTTGTCCATATCATTGACTATTACTTCGACACCGACATCTAAAGCATTTAGATTTTTCTCTTCGAGTTAAATGCGGTATCTATTCTTGTTCAAAATTTTAACTTTTGACTAAACAATATTGATTAGTTAGTCAGGGCTTTATTCCACAAATATGCCACTGTTTTCCAGTAGAATGATTCCGCTGATTCGTACGTAATATATTATTAATAGTTGAAAAGCCATGGAGAGTAAACATAACCTTAAAAGGAAACCGAGTATTGATTCAAACTTGATGAATTGTGATTATATTATGAGTTTACCCATAGCCCAAAGCCTCCAGGAGTTGTTGTTTTACATAAACACAAGACCAGACAACACGGCTACCTTTCTGACTAGCAGTCCACGTGGTTAACTTGACTTGTTTTTGCTTTGAATGAAAAATTTTCCGAAAAACGCCGTATACCAGTATTTATGTATATGAGAGTTATTATTATAATTTTGAACCAAAATATTAGCTCTAAACAAGAAATTTTAGAAAATATCATAAATTGAGGCAAATGTGACTCTGGTCCCATCCAATTGGTGAAAACATATTGAAAGTGGTCCGAATTTGAAAAACAAGGTTTTTCAGCCCATGCGTTGAGACCAACTTCCCTGGGGCGCGATCGAACTCGAAAATTACGGGTCTAGAATGGCAGGAATCGGATTTTAAGATTTAAAATACATTATATAGTATATAATATTAACAGTTACACGATTAGAAGATAACTGCGGTCATTAATTGTGCCAATCGAAACTTTTATGCTGAGTTTCGCCGGGGAAATTTTTTCATTTTATACCTGCGCTTTTTGGATTTTTTTGAAAAATTACTCTCTTTGAGCATGGGCACAGCCTTCCGATTGCAGAGGTCTATTACAACTTTTTCTGGTATATCGCAAGAGTTAATCATATCAATCCTTATTGTAACTACGTATTTTGTTGAATTTTCGGTCTGTTTCTTAAAACCAAAACAAAATCAAGATGCTTCGATAAAAGCAAACCGATGCTCTTTTTATATTTTTCTTGAATTTCTAATTCACATTTTATACCCTGCAACATTTTAGCTCGACTCAAGATAATAATTATTGATGAGTCGCGTCGGTGGGACCACAGTTGAGGTCATTAGTCCCACGTAGGAGAATTCTGCCATACATTCGAAGAACTTAGTTATAGTCGAGTTACTAAAACTTCAATTGAAGTCTGATACCGGTGGTACTTGAAGTGAATTTAAATATCTATAAATTTTTTTATTATAAAAATAAAGAAAGGTGAACGCTCTTCAAAATGATACTAATAAACCGCAACTCAGTTTTTAGTAAATCGACTTACTATGTTATTCAATTGTATTCGATAAATAGGGGTTATTCTTGTAAGTTAATATATTTAAGGGGTTTAAGGTTATCGAAGTTATCAAAATAAATTTAATCATTTATTATTTATATCAAAATAATGTAATTTCACAATTTATAATTTTTAAGAAAAAATGTATGAATTTGTTTTTGAAATGAAATCTGGTTAGGTAGTTAAACTTAATCAATGGGAAGTCATGTTGGGTGCCAAACTTGAAGTTAAAGTTAGTTTCACGCAGTTCTAAGGCGATGCCCACACATTGTTGTCTAAACAATTCACATGATTTTGGACTGTTGGTTAAATGAAAATATAAAAAATAGTAGACGCCCACCTAGTTAAATCTTTGACCGTCGCTGAGTTTCCGCAATTAAAGGACAGTTGGGCGGCACTTGGTATTTTCCATATCCAATTACTTTTAACTTAATAGTAACTTCCTAGGATGTATTATTTCATTAAATATTTCACGAAACTACTGTAATTAGCTGAAAGTATTTATTTTATAGTTTTTTTCCTAAAATTCAAAAATAAAATTATTTGAAAGTTTTGTTTCATTTGGTGGTGATATTTTTGAATGTATCTCGTATGCAGCAGCACTAACCGTCACTATAAACATGTAGCTGATAATTATTTATTAAATAATGAGATAATTAATTTTCAGGAAACGATGATGTGTTATCTTTCAATATTATCCCCTATCGATTTTTGGTGGCAAATGGTATTATATTACTATTATTTTAATAATGAATTTAGTTTAATGTTGTAATTTAAAACTTCTTTTATAATCCGCCCCCAATTTATTTATTTTATAATAATAAATTTATTAATTGAAAGTTAACTATTTATGTTTTTGTTTTAAATAAGATTTAAATAAAAAATATTAATTTGGTGGTTTACGGAAATTGCAAAGTTTTCCGTGAAGAGGTTCTAGATAATAATTTCTAATTGATATGTATTTTCACTCATATAATTAAATAAGTTGACAGTTAGATACTTGGAGAGTTATCTCTATGTTAAATCTCCATATTTAAAACAAATACATAAGTTACTTGTTTAAAGTTACACCTACCTAAACTATCAGCTATCAGTTAAAACTTAGTTTGTAAAAGAACAACTTAATCTGGTTTATTTGATATATAATTTTTTATTTTTTATTTTCAAAAATGTAGTTTTTATTTATTTTCAAAAATTAATAAAATCAACAATTATGGTTCCGGCTTACTGGTTGAGAATAATCTTAAATATAAGTCGGATTTTTCAGATAAATTCTAAAATGTTATGATTTTACTTGGGTCTAAAATGGGTTTGGGTTGAAAATAAGCACAATTTGGGTTTGAAACAGTAAACTTGAAAATAGAAATTTTCAGGTTCAAAATTTTCCTGTTATTTAACAAACGTGCGTTGGATTAAAAAACTGCACAATTTGGGTTTACAATTTGCACAATTTGGATTTAATTTAAATAATTTTTTTGAGTATACTATCGAACACACCCATGAATTTTCTTTGGGGGGGGGGGGGGATTATTTTGTATAAAATAACCATTATGCCAGAAAACCAATTGCACCAAGATTATTTATTTAATTGTGCAGGTTCAATTCTTTTTATTTGTTTGGCGCGACCTGTCAGTTTCGCTTGACGTTTAGTCGCAAATTTATTATGGATAATTACACGTTTTGCGATTACGCTAACATGATGTTAATGTACGGTGAAACTCTTGTAATGACGGCTGGTCGGCGGTTTATGCAGATTGTTATCGAAGTTGTCCAACGTAGTTTCATGGTTATTGCCATAGTTTTACATCCACTGCAAGAAAAGATTTGGTTTGGAATTACAGAATTTTTTGACTGGACAAACTTTGAAAATTGTAATATAGAAATGAGGTACTTCGACGCGTAAAGTTAGCGAAATGCACTTGGGATTGGCGCAAAAGTTGCTCGAAAGGGCAATCGAAAATTTGCACTTTGGGGTCTCATAAATTAATTTATTGCTTCCTTACATGCAATAATCCTTGAATCTCGTCATTTATTTTTCATCTAAATAAATTAGAATTTATTGAAACAAATTGATGGTTTTCAAACTTTCAGTTTTTGGAGTCAAAATGTAGCTTTTCTCCGATGGGCAAGCACGAAACAAATTTTTGTGTACTAGATTTTCTTTTGCGATAGTTTCTAAAGATTTCCCCAGATTTCCTCCTATATAGCCCTAAATTCCCTTGTAAAAAACTGATTTATAATATTGCTAAGATTTTCTAATTTTCTAAGATTACGTTCTTCTTGATTTCCTAAGATTTCTTTGAATTTCCTAAGATTTCTTTGAATTTCCTAAAATGTCCTTGGATTTCTCAAGATTTTTTGAGATTTTATGAGCTTTCCTTGAATTATCTAAGATTTTCTTGGATTTCTTCTTACATTACATCATATTTCCTTTTGCAAAAGTTAAAAAAGCCAAAAAATAAAAAAGTTCATTTATAGTATTCCACGATTTCCTGTAATTTTCTAAAATTTTATTGGACTTTCTTGGATTTCCTGTAATTTTCTAAGATTTCCTAAAATTCAGAATTACATGAGATATCCTTGCATTTTTTAGGATTTCATTGAATTTCCTGAGATTCCCAAATATTCTAGAGTTGCGTGAAAAATAAATTAATTAATGACGCTCTTGATGGGATTAACGTCGTTAATTTTAGTTTTATTATCAGGAAAGGCTGCAAAAGTTCAGTAAATTTATTCGGGAGTAACTCTTTCAATAAGAACTGGATGTTATTTAATTTGCTAATTTAACTGTGTAAAATTTTGTTTTGAAGTTTTGAAGTACTTTCATGTAATTTGAACTTTTAACACGGCCGTGTTCTACGGTAACTAATAAAGTGGAATTTATATTTCAATTTGATTTGTGCAAAACATATTTACTTTAACAAATTGGTTTCGTTTGTTAAATTAATTAATATAATAAACGCATAGGTTTAGTGTAGAAGCCGGAATTATTTTTGGATTTGTCCGGATTTTTTATGGCTTTAGTCGATAAATTAACAGAAATTTGAAACATGACAAAAAAAGTACAGTTCAGCACCAACTGAGGTTCGATTTTCAATCAATTTTCTATTCAACCCTTTTTATTATTTCACTTTACAGATGCAATAAAACAAAACAGATATTCGAGGGCGTGTTAAACTATTTTTTTATAGGAAGAGATAACGTACATTGTACAATTTTAGCAGCAATTCCCTGCATTGTCAAACATATGTGCTCCTAAATTTAACTTTCTGAACAAAAATGGCGAATTTATTGCAAGTTTTGTTGGAAAACTCAACGCCAGGAATGCTTGCTTTTTATCGCAATAACCGCCACATTCGCAAATTTGTTTTATGCTTGCAATATTTCTATAAAAACGTCATCAACATATGCGTTTTTAAATATGTAATTCCGAACCCAACACTATCGTCTCCCGCAGTGATAGTAAACAATCCGGGCACAACCCCCTGCTCCCGACGCTGCACTATTTTTAGCGTTCGCGTAATCACAGATATTTTTGTATATCTGCTCGACATTTGTTGATAATTAAAAACTGGCGTAGAAGGAAAAACACAATTTAGGATAGCAAAAGTAGTAATTGAAATATCGATTAATTAATTGGATATCATCGAGCGTTTTTACAACCTTGACTACTCCGCGTGATTAATTTATTCTAATAATCTTCCAGTTTCAGTATGAATGAAACGGAAAAGTTGGAAATCCTGTCAAGTTAAACCAGTCTAGAAGAAAGAAAAGTGGATTAACACCGGTATACGAGAGTACCAAGTGTGGGAATCCAGCCATGAATAAAGCTTTTGAGGCCACATTTAATTAACAAGGTGTCATTAAAATTATTCAAATTACGCGAATTTACACCGTAGATGAAAAAACGAGCCCCTAACGCAAGGCTCATTAAATTTATTTTATCCTTTTTTTTGTACCTATGTAAAATTCTAAATTAAATATGTATACAAAAAAACAAATATGTGCTAATGATATTAATTATATTTTTTGCTGCTCAATTGGCATTGTTTTTTCAACACTTTTAATTTCCAAATCCGGAATTATTTCAGATTTTCTTATTAAAAATTATTCATTTGGCAGGAGAGGGTAGTTACGACAAGATATATCCATTTGTTGTTTAATTTAAAACATGGTGAGCTTATAAGCGGAGCAGAAAGCTACAAAACAAGGGCTTATAGTTGAAGTTTACAGCTTCATTTGTAGAACAATTAGCAGCAAAACTGGATAATAATTTCTCTAAAGACTCAAATTAAAAGAAGTTTATAACAATGTGGTAGCTTTAAATAAGGTCCGTACTTGATCTCGCTAGCCGATTCTACAAGACTTGAAAAACACAATTTTTCGCCTCATTCCCAATGAGGAATAGGATAATTTTGAAATTGTTGATATAAAAATTTGAAATTAATTTAATTATCAAAATCTTCCAGTTTGGAGTATGCACGTTTCGCGAAAACATTAGTTGTGTAATAAAATTTAGCTTACGGTTTGTTTTCAACTTTTTGCTCATGCATTCTTAATGGCGAAGCTAAAACATTCTCATCTAATTGCGTTTTTTTGTTAAAAAATTAAAAGTGTGAGACAATTTAAATGAGTACTTAAAAATTACTGTCGTCGTATATTAAAGTAAATGGTGGTGGTACATTAAGCATTGATACAAAGCACATTTTCTTAACTAAAGTATAAAATAGTGATGTGCATTGTTAGTCGAAACTAATTTCAAGTGCTTTAGGGTATAAATCTCAAGCAGGTTGGACATCCGAGACTCCGTATAACGGGGTTGACCAAACAAATAAACGAGGAACAACTATTGCAATATTAACAATCCACGCCTCTGGGCTCGTTTAATTGTAATGAACTCCACTATATTGCATTTAAGCAATATAAATTGCACTTTGGTTTGGTGTCGTGGTAATTTTGAATATTTAATGCTAACAAAACTATCGACTAAGCAAACTTGTTGTTTCAATATTACATTCTAACCGATTGTTTTTCCCACGTCTCCTTCGCGGTCTGCTGTGCTAGTGGGGCAGAGCAAATAAAATAATGAGAAACTGATTAAATTACAACTTAACGACAGCCCTCGTAGCCCTCCCCGTGCACCCGCCACTGCATAATCTATACATATTTCGCGAGATAACTCCTCTCGAGATTAATAGCACCAAGTTTTGTCGTTAATAATTCTTCAAGTGACAGACTTTAATTTTTTCTTTTTTTCTTGCAGGATGTTTTGTGATTCTGCTGGCGCTCGTCGAAAAAAGTTGGACCCAACAGCAATATTTTCGCGTTCAACCTAAAGATGTGCAAGTTCAAGAAGGAGGTGAAGCCATGCTCGAATGCGAAGTTGGAAATTTAGTTGGGCAAGTTCAGTGGACTAAAGATGGATTCGCTTTGGGTATGTTTTTCTGAATTTATTTATTTTTTTTGCATTGGAAATGGTATTTTGGTCAGCACACTGGGGAAAACTATATTTGCAAATAAAACATTTACTTTATTAAAGCTATAAAGTTACATCATCCAACTGGAATTGTAATCATTCGCTTGGATTGAAATAAACAATAATTTTAAGTAATCAACGGATTCAAATATTTACGTTTCGAAATATAAAATTGAGTCCATAAACGTAGTACGTTGTAATTTTTATTGTAGTACATAAGGAAACTTGTGTTAATAAAGTTTTTCCGGTCTATTTAAGGTTTTTCGACGATTTTTACGGGATTCCCTAGATACTCGGTGATTGGAGATCGTCGTCACGGTGTCTACAACCTTAGGGTCAGTAACGCGTCTCTAGAGGACGACGCCGAGTACCAATGCCAAGTGGGACCTTCTCGTCTGCACAAAGCCATAAGAGCCAACGCTCGTCTCATTGTAATATGTAAGTAAATACAAAAATATAATTCTGCAATTACACAGGAAAATGGAAACTAGCTTTGTTTTGTACGACCGAAAAAGTTTTCAAATAATATTTTTTATTAAGCTTTTATCGACCGACCATGATGTGGGTGCCTTTTATTCGGATATTAAATTTCGCACCAACCGCTATACTCAATAACCGAATATTGATAAAATTGATTATACTCTTCCATTATTCAAAATATTTTCATTTTGAAAATGTGCGCTTTAAATGTAAATACTAGTTGCAACATTAAACTTTTTTTAATGAATATATTAACAAGTTTGGGAACTTGTAAAGCAATTTTTCCATAACCCTTAAAAGAAAATTCAAACTAATCAAAAACACTTTAAAAGTTAAAAAGTTGACGAGTATGAATAATTAAGTCTGCAATTATTAAACAAGAAGTTTTTTCGCAAAAGTTTCTTTTCGTGAAGGTGTAGGTATTATTTTTTAAATTCACATTTTTACGTGTTTTTATAGCAAGTACCCACTTTTCGTGGCGAATAGAGAAACTTCTTGCACTTCAAGAATTTTAAATTAAATTATTTAAAATATTTCAAATTTTATTTTTTTAAGTTATAAAAATGTAACTTAAAACTTTGTGGATATAAAAATTTTATTGCGAGGAACTTCCACTTGTAAAAATATGTTCGCAGTGTAATTTTTGATTTTTTTACTCGAAAATTTACGTACGTATTTACTCAGATTTGGAAAATGTTCAATTTTGTAATTTTTTCACAGTAAGCATTTCCCCGTTTGGACACTTGACTATGTAGCGTTTCTCAATGGGAATACATTGCTCCTTAGGGAGTTCTTAACAAATCTGTGAAAGCATTCTTGCTTGTAATTCCAATTACTTACAGTAGCTGGCAATATTTAGTCCGCCACTCAAAAAGTTATTTATTTTGTTTATTAGAGGGCCAGATTAAATCATTTTCAAATATTAAATTAACACTAGGACTGCATCGAATATTAATGCGGATAATTAATAATTAATGGCATGTTTCGATCACTGATTTTAGTAGTTGACAGCTAAATATAAACGAATTTGACTTAAAAACAAAGATTTGCGTCTTTTTAGATCCGTAATCTAAGATCAGGAATATTTTTAATAAATGGAATACGCGCATTTTGATTTTGCTCTTTTTTAGATTTAGAATTTTTTCCTAAGTTTAGATGATTATCTATATTAAATTGTTTTGACGTGGCACCGTCTGAAGCCATTTGTAAGTTTGGTTTTTCGGAAATACTCAGCAATATTATAAAAATCTACTGTCTACTGGTCATTTTCTTGGTTCTGCGATGGTATTGTTGGTTCCTTTATTAAATCTGCTCATCAGTTTGATAAGCTGCGGTAATAAAAAGTTTTATTGTCTTAAAGTGGGCAGCTATCTGGCTCGAAGACTAAAAACTTCCTAGGGAAGTAAAAATGCCCACTCATACCGGTTACGCCTTTGTAACAGGTATTTCGTATAACAAATACAATTATTTTTAGCATGTAATTAAATTAAATAAACATATAATTATGTAATTTTAATGATCTGATATATGAAATACGAACTACAGAAAATCTCCTTATTATTCATCATAATAAAGTTCATTTTTCTTTATTTGCACTTAAATACTTTTTGAGAAAATAAAAAATACTTCGATGTATGCATATAATTATATAGTTTCCTTTTGATATCGATTCTTCTGTTGTCCTAACTCAATTTTTGTTTATATTATATTATGTTGATATCCATCTCTTTTAATAAACCAACGTGACTATTCCTATCATTTAATTTAAACTACGAGGTCAGGCTCTCTATTGGCTGTCATGATATCCTAGTCTTTTCGATCGGCCAGGTTGGCCCGTCATCATTTTTCTTGTACATTTTTAATCTAAAATGAACAGATAGACAGAAATGGCTTTTTATCTAGGTGTACTGCACACAACTGCTCTGAACAAGAATTATTACTTTAATAAACATTACAAGTTCTTTGAAGTTCAGAACATCTGCAGCTTTAAATTTAATTGTTCGATTCAAAATTTTAGTATTATTTGTTTAATTTATATAATCTTCGATTTAATTGTTTTCTGTTTGATTAGTTTTCCTCTTCTTTTCTTTACTTATTACTTTACTCTTTGAGTTCATGGTGTAAAGTATATGGACGGTTACCTACCATGAAAATAGTCTCTTTTATGGACAATTTGTCATTGTGTTACTGGGGGGTATTCCATACCCCCCAGACCCCCCGGTTTGAATACTGAAGTTTGTGTGCACGTATTACATAGGAAATTTCCACATTTTCAAAAAATTACTTTTATAAAGCACGGGGGAATTGCAATGTAAATTTTTGTTTTTAATTTTTTTTAAATTAATTTTAAATTTTAAAACAATATTTATCTAATTAAAAATAATTTTTTTTTTAATTATATAGAGGGTTACAAATTCTAATTCTAGCGTAAGGACAGAGGGGGAAGGTACAACCTTTCGATAACCAGAAGTGAGGTTGTATGGGTTGATTTACTAATAGAAGTGACATAGTAAATTTATATGTTGCATTCTGGAGTAGGTTAACTGACAATAAAATTAGGATAAACAAAGTTACTAACAAATTAACGACATTATCAGATCATTCGACACTCGATATTTCGCAATGTAACTCTATGTAAAACTTAAATTCAGGAATTGATTATCGATATTCTGACGCGAAATTAATGAATGGATTAACGATGTCTACCTATGTCTGATGAAATACTAAACATAAAAACTATTGGTCTTCTAAGCCTTCCGTAACGGACCTCTGATTGGTTTACTTTAAATTGGAAGATTATTACGGATTAGTGCGGCCTTCAGGCTGCACAACTTGGAAAATCGATTCAAAGCAATTAATTTAAACTTTGAAAACTGAAATGTTGCAAGCTTTTAAATAAGTGTATTAACTGAATAGTCGGAAAATACGAACATCGTGAATTGTAAAAGCCATTGGATTTATTACTAACATTGAATTTAATTAATTAATAAAAATTAATTAAAAATTTAAATAAAAGGAATTCGTTTGGCTAAAAGTGAGATAGGCTCATGTGATTGATTTTTTCTCGCTTCCAGTTAAGATCGGATAATCGACGCTCGGATAATCGGGGTTTTACTGTATATTAAAAGAAGGTTTAGAAAACTATACTTTTGAAAATAGCACCAGCTGGCTTTCTATGATGCACACGTGTCTACATTTTTCCGCGATGCTGAAAACTAACGTAAGACGAATCTCGGCGATAATTAAAGATAATATTGACAATGTAAGTAAAAATTGCTAACGGTTGTTTTTATTATGCAAAAAGGAATATAGCAAAGTTAATTTGTAATTTATAAACATGTGTTATGAAAATATAAATTGATGTAGCGACCTCACCTTCTACATATTTAGTGTAACAGATAAGACGAACTTATGCCTACATAATAGTTCGCCCTCGGTGCCCCTATGGTTTGAGTACTCAAAGCTCCATTTCATACCCTAGGAATTCGTGGTTCGAATCTCCTAGCGGGCGATTTTTTATATCGGATTTTCTTAAATAGTAAATCATATAAAAAATCACAGATGACGCCACACGTTGCGTCACATTTTTTATATGATTTACTATTAAAGAAAATCCGATATAAAAAATCGCCCGCTAGGAGATTCGAACCACGAATTCCTAGGGTATGAAATGGAGCTTTGAGTACTCAAACCATAGGGGCACCGAGGGCGAACTTATTATGTAGGCATAAGTTCGTCTTATCTGTTACACTAAATATGTAGAAGGTGAGGTCGCTACACTACTTCCCCCTTTTTTGCTGAACCATGTACATGTTAGCGTAGTTGCAAATTGTTCTTAATCATGCGGTGAGTCGATGAGCGACGAACAAGCCAACTAAAGAGCTGATGTGATGGTTAGGAGCAAGTGGAGTGAAGTGTGAATGAAAACCTATATAGATAGCTGTGAAACAGAGCGGTGGATTTGAATGCTTGAAATTGAACAGAAGGAAACTGATGCATCACGTCGGGGTCACCAATGTGACGCAACGTGTGGCGTCATCTGTGATTTTTTATATGATTTACTATTTAAGAAAATCCGATATAAAAAATCGCCCGCTAGGAGATTCGAACCACGAATTCCTAGGGTATGAAATGGAGCTTTGAGTACTCAAACCATAGGGGCACCGAGGGCGAACTATTATGTAGGCATAAGTTCGTCTTATCTGTTACACTAAATATGTAGAAGGTGAGGTCGCTACATTGATATGCCTACCTACATAGTACCAAAGGGGATTATTATTGTTTCTTTCCCTAGTAATATACTAAGGGCTTATAATTTTGGCGAATAAATTTTCATTAGCCAAGTTTTTTGCTGGAGTTTGGTTCCTCTTGCCGTGTTGATTTTAAATTCGGTCAATATAATTTTATTACTAAACCCCATCTCTCTTTATTTAATTATTTTTTGTACTTGGTATATTTCTCTCTGCGGGGAAGCTTTGTGTTTGGTCGATGAATAATTAATCCGATCACGCGCGTTGTTGGGTGGGTTGCAGCACGTTCAGTGCTTTCCCCGCTGAGACAGGCCAGAATCCGGCTCTCCGATTCGTCCAAATCATTTTCTAACTAAATATTGAACAAACTGTATGTTTGGTAGTCGACTAAATTCCTTTATTAGTTTGAGTTGTGCCAGAAGTGCTGAGCAAGTTTTTGGTTAGAAAATACCTAATCCTTTTTTTAGTTTGATTAATCTTACTAGTGATATTTTAATCATTCTTATACAGTTTTAGTAAGGATAATTTAGTACTACAAGACTAAGTAAATTTACAAACTAATTACAAACCTAAACCAACAAACTTCAAATTAGTTTAAGGAAAACCAACATTCAGCTAGAAAATTTAATTCATTTTATTTTGAAAATACGTTAATAGTTTTAATTAAATTTTAACCAACAAACATATTAATTTAAAATGGTATTACATAATTAAAACATAAATAGGAGGTACCAGAATTATTTGGTTTACAATTGCAAATATTCGAATATCCAATATATGCAACGTTTAATTTTATTGAACAAATACTTCAATTTTATTACATCTGATTTCAATTGTAATTTAAAATATTTCATGATAAATGCAAAATTGATTATGTATGCAAATTAAATTTTTATGCTAATTGAAGACAAATTTTTCGTTCCATAAAAACGCGAAAACTATTTTATAATAAATGTTGCTGCTAAATGCGCTCAATTTGTAAAAGACTGGAAACGTCATGTAGTTTTATTTAAGGACGTAGCGTTTTCAATTAGAAGCTGTAGTATATTTTACTAAAGCTCTTCCCATTTTCTCATTTTGCACGTAAAACAAACAACGCTAATAAAACTAGCACGTCGTACTATCAACGACTTGCAGCCATCCTTAGTAGTTAGGTACTGTTATATCCTTACATCCGGCTTTTATATTAAGGTTATTATTGTTTTTATTGCCAATAGAATTTTAAAATATTATTTTTTTTAGTAATTAAAATCGTGAGAAACTCGCTTTTTTTATAAGCCTTTGTGCAAACTGGAGTTGAAAAATAAAATATTTTCAAGTAGGCAGATAAATTATTGGAATAATAGTTTTTCGCGACGCAAGGACTCGAGTAGTAGTAATAATAAAACAAACCACAAGAAGATGTTTATCTCAATATTGTATTGTCGTGAACTAATATACCAGAATATATGGTTTACGTCCGTTAATGAAATCAACTTGCCATTCATGCTAATTGTAGGACAAAGCTTCTGTTCAATTGCATTATCTGGAGATATCTGCATGAACCTATTCAGTTGAATTTATATTTTGCTTTTGAAAATTTATATTGTCCTTTCAACATGAGAGCCCAAATAATAGACGAAAATATTCCTAACAAATTCTTTACGTTGTGTTTTTTGAATTAATGTTTGTTTAAAATAAAGCGCTTTTACATTGAAAGCTTTTTAAAGCTTTTAAATTGCAGGGATAAAATAAAAAGCTCGAATAATTACTTTTACAAAGTTAAAACATTTTAAGGTCACTTTAATTCAAATAAATTATTTTTTTTGTTTCAAGTAAGCTCTATGACAAAAAGCTACCTGCAAATTTAAAAAAACAATTCATTTTTACTTTACTTCCTGCAAAAATGCCTGTACGAGTGCCTGGATTTAACTGCAGCACAAAATTTACCGATTATATACGTGATTTTGTTTCAAAATTTCATACACTAAGCACTCAATTGCATCTTTTGCTCATTCTGTTGACGGTACGTGTACTCAACGTAAATAATAAATGTAGTTGCAGAAGTCTTTTAGAAACAGCCAATTAATTGGCCCTTTTTAAACATATTTTTGAATTATCCTCAAAATTTAATGTTTATATTCGCAATTAATGCTTTAAATTACCACAATTTCATTAGAGAATATTTCATTCCGTGAGCCCGGTTCAAACGATCAGGTTTTTACAGCATTCGGGTAACTCTTCAGCGAAATACAAAGAATGTGATATTTTGGTTAGACACTTTTGAAAAAAGTAAACCGATATAAGCAAAGCTATATTTTACACTACAGCACAAAAATGAACTATTGCATACAGAATTTAATTAGTCGGTGTTTTAGAGCTTTCCGGATTCATCAGAAACAATAAAGTACGAATCTAGAAACAATGCCTGCAATTTCCATATTATCAAAACATAACCACAAGCTCAACGATAAACTAATATTCAAAGTTCGCGGTTACCTTATTCTTAATCAAAATTCGTCTTTGTATTATATGACGTATTTAAAAAAATGATATTGAAATGCTGATGTTCCACTACAGTGAGTTACCCGAATCCCCAGGTTGTGCGGCCTAAAGGCCGCACTCACCCTTATCTATTTTTTTAAATAAATAAATGTCGAGTATAGTAGATATATATCAGGTCTCAAATGGTTTTCAGGAATTCTCGATCAGTTGCAAAGAGAATATTTCGAAATATCGAATGATAAAAACTCAAGCGCTTTCACAGCTATTTTCTAAAAAAATTCTCCCGGAGATCTAAGGCAGATTGAGCGACATCATCAAAGGCAAAATAAACTTAAAGCTTCTGATTGGTTCATAATGTGATTGATTGTATCATTTTGATTGGTTCTATCTAAAAGAAATTAAATTTCTGCAGTAGAGTGTATTATCACTCATCTCATTTATCTCCATATTAACTCTATCTTATTTTACTCTGAACTTGCCTGTGACATTAAAAATAAAATACTTTATATTAGTCTGCGTACTTCAACGTATTCCAGTCTTGCTTCCCGTTTTTTTATGATTTTATTCGAATTCATGATTATTATGGTTTTTGAATTCTCATTTATTTTTTAGCAGCTAGAGGCTATTTTTAGGTTCATACGAATCTCGTTAATCCATTATGCGAGTCAGATAATTAGGTGAGATCTTGCTCTCCTGTAAACCTTTTTAACATTTTCTTGCACAAAAATCTTTTCCAAGTCCTACTGAATAAGTGTATAAAGTTAGGTTCAAATCGGTGAAAGGGTCTAAGCGTGTATAAGAGACGAACAAACAAAATATATTAATTTTTATATAATTGATTTCTAAAATTATACCCGATATACGACAGAATGTCTACCACTGCACCCCAACTTTAACTATTCTACTATTTTAATGTTTCATCGAAAAAATTTTGATAACACCCACTTATATGTCAGTTCTCCTCCGGAATTTCCGGTTATCGACCGATATTATTCCACTTTTCGGCTAAATTTCATAAGATAACATAAAGTTTATATTATGTATGTCTTTGTAAATCACATTTTCAGTTAATAAGCTAAAAAATTGAGAAGTTACGGGAGATTGAACGATCAGTGCGGCCTTCAGGCCTCACAATCTGGGTAATTAAGATGCACACAAATCAAATTAAACATCATTCATACACTATTAAAAGAGCAAGGTAGCTGATCCCATTTGCTTTATTAATTAATTGCTTAATATTAATTGATTATGTATTTCACAATTTACCAAAAATATCCGATATAATCAAATTTTAAAATTACTTCTTTACAAAAATTCAATGAAAAACTGTCATCCAAATAAAAATGTGAAATCTCTTTATCACGCCGCCGTTATCTAGTTATAAATTTCGTCGTCCTCACAAAACTTTTAATTTTAAACTAAATTATTTTCCAATTATCCAAATTCTCTATAATTTTCTAAAATTCAAATCAGATCTCTTTTCATAATCAAATAGCTTAACTCGCAACTATTTTGAACTAACATTCTTAATACTTTATCCAAAAATGGTTGATCTGTCTGTATTTTGAATAATTCAAAACTCGAATGTCCAGATTTATGCGGTCCGAAGGCCGCACTGATCTATCGTAACCTCTCCATTTTTTCATGATGATGATATCTAATAATAATAATTAATTGCATTTCACATTTATTCAGAAATATCCAAAGTAATCAAATTTAAAAATTAGCTCTATAAAAATCCAATAATTTAAACTTTTATCCAAATAAAAATGTGTTATCCCTTTATCCTGCCAGTTTTATCTTGTTATAATTTCGTAGTCCTTACAAAACTTTTTAATTTCTGTCTAAATTATTTTGCATGTATCAGATGATGAAAGCTCGAGCCTTTTAACCGGTATTTAAATTGTACATAAACTTCAAATAATAATTTCCGGATTTAAAAATAATTTCAAAAATAAACTTCAAATATACATAGTGGAGTAAAATAAAAACGAAATCCCGATGAAAAAAGTACAAAAAATATGGATTTAAATTATCTAATATTTTAATACACAAAATAAAATGCAAATAATTGCAATTTGCATTTGTAACAATGCAGTAGATCAGAAAGAAAGCTGCACGAACTCTGAATTGGATATTTAGTTGAAGGCTTCGCTCCAAGAAGAACATCTAATTAACTCAAAAAAAATTGGTTTATTGAAAAAAATCTTATGTACGAAGGAAATTGGTAAACAAGAAACAGTAATTCGAATTGTACAGCACAACTAAATAAATTGCACAATCACAAGTAGGATAATTAGCTGCGATGTAGCTGCGATTGGAATTCTGGATGTCGCTCACCCTGTAGTATAACAAGTCAGTGGAAATTACTATAAAGCTGACTTGTTTGAATAAGAGACAATATGAAAATCAAGAATTATAGTTTTTGTACTGATTGCAATGAAGATGTTGGATTTGTTTGTCTATTTTTTGATTTGTAGGTAAATTTTCTAATAAAAATGCAAATATGAGTTAATTTAAAAGTAAAAAAACATTGGCAGGAATACTTGACGATAAAACAAAATATTGCATAAGATAGTGCGATTAAAATCTTCATTCTCAGCAGTAAAAGCTGTAAGAAGTGGCAATAAATAACTTCATTCGTCTTGTGTTTTTAGCAGAGAGCTAAACAGAGCTTAGACTTATTGCGCTCAGCTGTAAATCTTTCAGTTTGAGACAATTAATTTGAGGAGTTTCTACTAGCAGAACTTTTGACCTCCTCATTTACTAGAAAAAGTCATTAAGAAGCCAAATAATTAGTTGTCACGTAAAACGAAGCTGTAAAGTTAAAACAGACAACAGTAAGCGTTCCTTGCTTGTTTCTTTATGAAATTCCCGACATGAATCTCTAAAGAGGTCATGCCCCGCATTTCGTACCTGATTGTTCTAGGCGTGACATTTTGTATTACAGACACAAATTTGACAAAACAAGGCGTATAATCATTTCTGTTATACAGCACGAAAATGCGAAGTAAACAAATTTAATTTCGACTTTTTTTCATTTTTTTCTCATCTCCAAAGGGTTTTTTAATAATGGAGGGTTATAAATTTACATTATGAACATCTGTTAGTACAAAAATGTTTAAAAGAATTGTCACTGACGCGCATCTGGAATTCGTTTTGACGGTAAAGAGAACATCGATATGGCTAATAAAGAGGAACTGTGACAACGCAGATGACCGGGAACGTGCCCGAAGCGTAACCTGGCCTGGAGCCAAACTACGAGCTTCTCCGATCTCTTCCAAATACACATAAAATATAGAATTACTCAGTTAACCTTGTCTATCCATTCATCTTTCAACATAAATGACCCAAACTTCAAATTTCACATTCAAGCTTCTCCATACACTGGCTCGTAACACTAGCTTATTTTATTTAGTTTGACTCGAGGAGAACTCCATAGCTCCAACTTTAAATTTATTATACAAAACAGATCCGAGTTGATTCACCTAAAACAAGTAGTCCAACTAGTTTTCCTTCAAGGATCGAATAAGGTAACATTTTTCAGTTAAACTTTACTAACTCTAATGGAGTTGAAAATCCATTTTGCTTATGGAAGAAACTGTAAAAATATGAATATCACCGAAGTCTCGCATGAAATGGAATTGTTCCTTTTATGTTTCCATTAAACAGTAATTGAATACAACGTGAGAAAAAATGTACCAGCAATAGGAAGTTACATTAAATTAACTGCGATTGATGATGAAGATCTATTAGATAAATGGAATATTATATTTTTTCCGAACATAGAACAAACGTTCATTACACTCTAAGTGCTTCCTAGTATTATCCGAATATCAGCAAAAGAAATATGTAATTTGGATTATCTTCCGTAAGCTCAATTGAATTATACAGCGCGAGAGATCCAAATGGAATAAATTTATTAAGTATCAAGACATTATTTTTTAGATAATCAGTGGGGATGTAAATTTCTGCTCAACGAAATCTCAGTTCAGATGTCACATTTGGACATCTTTTACTCCTTTTAACCGACCGCCAAACTTAGGGTACCTATATATTATGAATATCTGATGTTGGAGAGTTGCTAAAAGTTTTCTCCCCAATTTGATGAAACTTTCGTTTCAATGCACCGGACTTTTTCTAAAATATTTGCTTTTACACTTCTTAACAATAATTAACCCCAAATTGAAAAAAAAACACGAGTCACAATAATAAAAATATTTTTGGAAAATTATCCTAATTAAGGATTATGCTTGTTCTCGAGCATAAAATCTCAGGTATCGGACTTAATGTTAATTTAATATCATAAAAATGTAAAAAAATTCTAAATAATTACTTAATGTGGGTATATAAATTCATTCATGAATTATACCTACCAAATAAACAAAAATTAGTGTCAAACACTTGCAAATTAAATAGAAATTTACTCAGTCAAGTACCTGTAAGTTTATAGCCATGAACCGACATTAGCGTAAGTTCAAATATTTAACTTTAATTTATCAAAATTCTTCACGTACTAAAAAATCGTCAAAATATATTTAAAACATCTTAAAACCAAGTCTACGGGAGGCCTAAAAACATGATAAGGGTTGATTAATCCTTATTTGCCGTTTTGAAGTTGGGATTTAGCGAGATCTTGGACCCGGTGCTAAATCTGCAACACAAATATACGAAAATACATTAAGATGCCGTAACTAACAAGCTGCTATTCTAGTGCGCGGTTTACCACTGACGCGTATGAATGGATTAACCTCAGGTAATGAGCTAATGAATCTGAATTTTTGGTTGGTCTATACGTTTCGCTCAACTTTATTGTAAGCCCGTTCATGACTATAAGTTGATTTATTAAATAAAAATTCTGAGCGAAACGTAGACAATACAGAGTAGTTTTATTAATCAAAAGTTCAATTCCCAAAAAAAATGTAATTGAATTTAATAACTGAGAAGGCTAAAAATAGTTATTTAAAAATACTTTCGCAAAAAAATGTATGTCAGGTCAAGTTACGTTATTTTTAATAATTGGGAATTTAACCTAATTAATTTAACCGTTTGAAATTATTTTAATGCCATATATGTGACGCGCATGTATGGATTAACGAGATTCCGCCAAAAGATCTCGAGGAAAACTGAGGCAAATTCTCTCTCCTATTTACTACCTGACGGTTATTCGGGAAGTCAAAAAGGTTTTGTTTGTAAAAGATTGTTTATTTCTTTGCCCTTCAATAGCCCGTAAATGTCTTATGCCTTTTTGCTGCTTAATGATTGCATATTAGTTTATCACTAAAAAATTAGAATATAAAGCCTACTTGATAAAAATCCTCATCGGAGGACTGGTTGCACCATCTAACTTGATTCTTAATAAATCAATCCACTTGTAGAATTCCAGTTCAGCAGAAAGAAAAATAATAAAACTATTAATTTTTTTGCATTCTTTAACTAAATTTAAATTTGATCAGGGATTTATAATGTCTCTCGTTATTATAAGAAATATGTTATTTAATATTTCATTTTAAAATTTGAGGTTTAGTACCTAAGGCATTTTCCCGATAACTACCTTTTCGGAAACCCAAAACTAAGTATTTTATTATTAAATAAGAAAATATTAAATCAAAACAAAATTTAAAAAGAATTTTTCTGAAGGCAATAAGAATATCAGTCAAGGGATTTGTGAATCTCGGCATTGCTAGCTGCACTGTTTCCAGTCAATGAGTTATAATTATATACCTGATCTCAGAATGAACAAAGAATTTCAATATCAAATTGACAAAAACTATTAATTGTATAGAAAAGTAGTAAATTGCCCCACATTTCTTGTCAATTTGATATTGAAATTTTGTATCACTCAGGTGAAGTTAAAGCGTGTTAATTAATTATGACAATGATTTTTGGTACCAATTCCACATCTCATTTTGACAAACAATTGAATTAAAACCACAAAAGTGGAAGTAGTCGCAACTCAGTTATCTTTAATAACTCGATAACGGTAACAGATATTAAAAATACTGAAGAGACACAAAGTATTCAGCGTAATATGGCGCACATTTTAAGTTTTAAATACTTTTTTATATCTGTTACCGTTTCCGAGTTATTCAAGGAAACTGAATTGTCACACTCGAAAATTTAGTAGTATCAACTCAGGTGATCTTTAATAACTCAAAAACGGTGACCGATATCAAAAATGCAAAAGAGTCACAAAGTGGTCAGCGTACAGCGTAATAAGACGTACATTTTATGTTTTAAACAGTTTTTTATATCTATCACCGTTTTTGAGTTATTGGAGGAAACTGAGTTGTCACGCATGAAAATTTAAACCAGGTTTAAAAATCGATTACAGAAAGAATGTATATGAGTGTTAAAAGTCCAGACTGTATATGATATTGAGTTATAAGCAAGTAAAAGCAAACACCCCGTATTAGCATACGATAAACCGCAAATTTCAAATTCAAATTTGCTTTAAGACTAGTTAGAAATTGGTTTCCTGAATTTAAATGTAATAATCTCTTTATTACAATCTTCGTTTGTCCTTGCCGTCACAGGAACTAGTTCTGGAAGCCTTAAATTGTCCGAGTTCCTTTACTCTATCACCACAGCTAACGCAAGAAATGTCGTTTAGTTTGCTCACGTACTTTGAGTGTTTCATATAATTCCATTATATCCATGAAAGTAAGTAAGAGACAGAATAGTGTTGTGTACAGATAATGTCAAAGAATATAAACTAATATAGTGGACGATTTCAGATTTTCTGCACGTAGCATCTGGCCGCGGTTATGTTATATCGACAAAAGCATCCAAGATAAATATTGGTACAAAACAAAGCTAGTTTTCAGCTCAAAATTAACGCAATCTAAATTGTTAGAATAGCAATTTCTACAAAATGTAATCTACAGAGTAAATAAAATCAAAAAAATGCAATCTAAGATGTTTTATCCACTTTTATTTACTTTTCCGTTAAACTTAAAAACCTGAAACTTTTCTATTTGTGCTTTAAATTTCCGTTACATTGAATTGTATTTGCAGCACCTCCGTCGTCTATAGAAATATTAGATCATCCATCAAATTCGAAAATTGAAATTAAGGAAAATCAAGAATTTCATTTGGAATGCAGAGTTAGAAACGCAAAACCAGCAGCAAAAATTGTTTGGTATAGAGGAAACGTGGAATTGAATATCCGTAAGTTATTTAGCTACGAGAAAGAATCTGAAAATATTAAATTCAATTTCTCTTACAGCAAATAGAGAAGACCATACGACCGAAGTTCCCGTCAAGTTTGGAATAAGAAAGTCGAGTCGATTCGACACTATCTCGCGGATATCGTTAAAACCAAGTGCCGAAGATGATTATGCGGAATACACGTGCGAAGCTAGACACGAAGGACTTTCGCCGGATTTACCTATGCGCACCACGGTGCATCTTAGCGTTTTATGTAATCTCCGTCGTACGACTGTAATTTCCGTTAGTGCTAACGGCATTTTCTTCTTTTAGATCCCCCAGGTCTACCTTACATAGAGGGTTACACAGAAGGAGAGACGATCAGGAGAGGTCAAACGGTTGAGTTGGTCTGCAAAAGTAGAGGGGGCAATCCACCCGCTCAGCTGATCTGGTACAAAAATGGAGAACAAATTCGTATGGCTTACCGAACAGCGGGAAGAGTTTCTGAGAACGTTTACACTTTTACAGCCGATGCTAGCGACGATAAGGCTCGGTACAAATGCGAAGCCAGTAACGTTATGTCTATGAAGCCTCTCAAGTCTCAAGTCGATCTCACAGTCTACTGTAAGTCACAACTTTGAAATTTAATGGCGTAGCTAACTTTATTTTTATAGTCTCACCAGCGCACGTTACTATTTCTGGACCCACCGAAGCCAGAGTAGGCGATCCAGTTCCGTTAACTTGCACCACCGCCAACAGTAACCCGCCGGCTGATATTAAATGGATGGTCGCTGGTAGGCAAGTAAAAAATGCAACTTCAAGAACCATGGTTTCGCCTGAAGGCGGTTGGATTACAACGTCCAATATTACGGCCGTTGTGGAACCAAATCGAAAAAGTTTGGTCGTGATTTGTCACGGCTTAAACATGCAGCTTACGGAGAACGTCGTTTCGACCCATACCATCAACGTTTTATGTAAGTAATTTTCCCCTAACTTTAGTACGTAACATAAAGTAATAAAACTTTTATAGATCCTCCTAGCCAACCGTTTATTCACGGCTATACAAAGGGAACACATGTACCAGCAGGTACTATTCAAAAAATATCTTGTACTTCCTCAGGTGGTAATCCATTAGCCAGCATAACATGGTATAAAAATGATAAAAAGGTAAACAACCCAATAAAATAAGGAGTTTATGTTATCATCTAAATTTTAGATAAATTCGAAAGTAAAAACTACGGATAAATCCGTTACCGCCGAAATTGAAATTTTAACGAACGTGACCGATAACGACGCACGGTACAGATGCGAGGCGGCGAATTCCGCTACCGAAATTCCGCTGTTCGAAACGATCAGTATGAGCGTATATTGTAAGCCTTTCCATTTTATGTTTTCCAAATATATTAGATTGATATTTTTGCAGTTCCACCTGAACACGTAAAAATTCGACGGGAACCGACCGATTTAAAACCCGGAATAGAAGCGACGCTTATTTGCGACTCCAGTTCGAGTAATCCACCGGCAAAGTTATCGTGGTGGAAGGAGGGTATTCCGGTTCTCGGATTTTCAAATTCTTCCAAACCAGGCTTGCACGGCGGAAAAATTTCTTCGATCGAACTAAAATTGAACATAACCGAACAAATGAACGGGATAGTTTATACTTGTCAAGCTTCTAACGAAGCTCTGGAGCAATCTGTGCACGACGCGATCAACTTAAAAGTTCTCTGTAAGTTTAAACTTAGTACGTACTTGTATTTTATTTTAAAACTTATCTTTCAATTCAGATAAGCCCATGTTCGACAAAACAAACGAAGAATTTATTGCCGGCATTGAAACGGAACCACTCATAATTTCTTTACGAGCTGACGGAAATCCTACAAATATTGCCTATACGTGGACGAAAGATGGCCTTCCTATCACTCAACAATCCACCAGTACGGGTGCAGAAAGAATCCTGTCGGAAGGTCCCGTTCTAAATATAACCAAGTTAAATCGTCACGATGCCGGAATTTATAGCTGTGAAGCATTAAACTCGCAGGGAAGTGCGATTTTAAACATTAATGTCACGGTTGAATGTGAGTAGCAAGTTTCGTGTTATCGTCAGAATATTATTTAACTACGGTTTCTTTTTAGACTCCGTTACCATTACCGCGATTAGCGAAAACGTTATTGTTAATCCCAACGAAGACGCAACATTATCCTGTACCGCGGAAGGAAACCCACTTAAAGATGATTCGATTAAATGGAAGAGGAAAGACTTTCACGATTTTCACGCCCGCACTTCCGTTATGTACGACAAAAATGGAACCTCCTACTTAAGAATTTCGGGCGTCACGCGAGATGATTTGGGTAATTTTCAGTGCGTCGCCAGTAATGGTATTGGAAATACCACGATCAAAGAAGTAATGCTGATAGTCAAACGTAAGTATCGTCCGCATTTTCGTTATCAATCTGATTTGGAATTTGAATTTAGATAAACCGGAAATAGATCAATCACCGTCCTTGTTGAAATTTGCGAGCGATGCGGGAGATAGTGGACGAATTACGTGTAGGAGTCAGGCGTCTCCGTTAGCGCGTTACTCTTGGGCACGTTCGGGAAGTCCAATTAGAGCAAATACGACTGGTAAATACTACACCACGTTTCGTCAAATAGACTCCTTGGTGTCCGAATCGGTTTTAATTATAACTCACGTCACATCTGCTGATTATGGAAATTACGAGTGCGTGGCGAAAAATGACTTGGGTTTTGCGACAGTTTCGCCGCGCTTGGAAGTTACTTCTGCTCCAGATTCGCCCAGTCTTTTGTCCATTTTGAACGTAACTCACGACACCGTCATCGTGCATTGGGTCCCCGGTTTCGACGGGGGCATGAGGGCTAATTATCGTCTGAGGTTTAGAAAAATGGATTCCGATAATTATAAATACGAAGACGTTCTGCCGTATAACGCGACGCAATACACGATACGAGATTTGGAACCGGACACCGCGTACGTGTTTTCGGTTATGGCGATGAATAAATTAGGAAATAGCAAATTTTTACCAGATTTTGCATCGGCGAGAACAACAAGTAAGTTATTTTGAAATTTCCTTCCGCTCAACTAACTTTTACTAACTTTATATCCCGATCATTAACATTATTAACAGATGAAGTACCTCCTCATCACACTGCTCCTAGTTCCGACGAAAGAAGTTTCAAAGACTTTCCTGGGTTGCTTATTATAATAGGAACTATAGTGGGAACTGCTTTGATACTAATGAATGTCTTACTAATTGGCTGCTGTTTGCACAGAAGATCTAAAAAACGAGTAACAGGTAATTGTTTTTTTTTGTTTGATAGAATACGTAGAGCGTACGGTCCCGCCGACCATTCCCGAAGAGTTATTGGAAACACACGATATATCTCAAATCCTTATCATTAGTTTGTCTATAATTGGACTTTTGTTGCTTGTTAATGTTATACTTGTTATTGGATGTATGTTTAAAAAAAGAGCTAAACGAATTCGAGGTGTGTATTATTTCTGTTATTACTTTTGCGTCCTTAACGAATTACTAAAATTAAAATCTTTCGTTTAGAACAAGGCAATCAAAGCAGTAAGTCCGCCACCATTGAAATGTATGCACCCAGTAGCTACAACGACACTGTGACTGGAGAGACTCTGTCATCCGTCAGCGAAAAAAGCGAAACCTATAGCAATGAAGGCAGCAATAATGATTATGTGGTAAGAACATAAAAAAATTGTTAAGGGTCAAACTTATTTACATAATTTACTACTTCAGGACGAGGGTCGTAAACAAACAGTAGGCACATATTTGATAGATCAACAAGATTACCCAACTACTTATACTGGCTATCCTGGATATGAAATGCAAATACAACCAAATATGGCGCATAAAACTCATACTTTACCACATCCTCATCATCATCACCAGCATTTACACGACAGAAATAGAGCAAGAGACGATCAAAATCTTGGATACGGTGGAGGAAATATGTCAGGTGTGTAAATAAGCATTTAGTAAATATATTCCTACAATTTAGGACGTGCTATATATCATGGTCGTCACTATTTGTTCAACCAACCGCATTCATTTAATTTACTTTACTACATAAGCGCGATTTTTTAAATTTTTACATCATATTTCATCAAAACTCATATTCCAACTTTCGAGTGTTCAAAAAATAATAATTACAAGAAATAAAACAAGTTTTTTCTTTGAGTCTTTTTTTCATTTTTTTATTAATTTAATAGACGTGTTACGAAAATTTTTATTTAACCTTATAATCAGTCTTAGAGGAATTTACTACGAAAAGGGATAATCTAGAAATTGAAACAAGTCAAAATTTAAAAATTAGTATGAAGATAAAATTTTAAAAAATCATTAAAAAAATGGAGTCGGAGAAAGAATTTGTTTTGCTTCTGTAATTATCAAATCGTATATTTCAATTTTATTTCATTTAAACCTGTTGACAAATTAACTAGTGGCTTTTTTATGGATTTCTCCCGTCCGTCTTGCAATTATTTATTAAAGAAGGTTCCGTTAAGGAAATTATGAAAGTGTTGATGTAAGACATTTTTCAGCTAGGAACTTAAATATTAAAAATGACGTGTATTGATTTGTTTAACAAAGCAGAACTAGATTATTCCGATAAAATAATAAAATAGGACGTGCGGAATATATTAATTTTCTTACGGTTGATTTAAAAACAGCTATCGGGGACTATAATCTCAATCATCTGTCTGTCTGTAGCACAGGATTTACCCCCTAATTAAGTTGGATTAAATAAAATTAAAGCAGTAACAGCTTCTGGTTTACATAAGTGTATATAAGTACACTTGCCCCGATATCTCTTTCATATAAAGGGCGATTAGTTTGCAAGCAGCATCAAGAGCATAAATTATGATGGGTTTCCTTGTTCGGGTGCTTTTTATCACAAATAATTAAAATGATAATCGGGCAGTCTTGCAGTCTAAACAAAGGGAATGAGGCGGATTAAAGGTGTTGGACAACAAACAGCAGCGGCTCGTCAAATGTTTAAAGAAGTAAAAAAAATTGAGATTCGATCGCGAGATCTATCAAAAGATAGATACTTCTTCCACAATATCTAAAAAGTAGTCATCCTAACAAAGATTAACGGCATAGCATAACAAACGAAGGAGAAAATATAACCTTTACCGGGAATTTAAAATTTTTCTAATAAAATTATAGTAGTTTATGACGTAAATTACAAATGTAAACTTTGAAATGTATGGATCATGCAAAACTTAATGAAAAAAAGGCTCAAAAACCGAAAAGGTTTTTTGACATAAATTGCGTTAATGAAATATTTAAAAAAATAACATAACTTGACACAAATGAGTGTTTAAGCCCACGCACTTAGTAAAAATATCCCTGAAGGAGACCTAAGTCAAAAAATCAAGAATGTAGTAATGGCAGAACTCAACTTTTAACCCATCGTAGTCACTACTGGTGAATTTTACGGTAGTCACACTGGAGAGATTCTACTCAGTAGAAGTCCCATTTGAAGCCAGGGACTTGATTTATGATCAGGTCCAAAGTTGATGAACGGGTCGATTCTGCCCAGTGTGACTATGGAGGGTTAAAGTAAATTCGATTACAAAAAGAAAAACTCTTTTGTTTTAGCCACACCCATTGAACTTTTAAAAGCAAAAATCGCTAACTTATCTCGCCTTTAGATTTTTTGCCTCTCAAACCGTTAGACTTTTTTGGGTCTTCTTAATTTTCCGAACAACTACAGGGCAGGTCTTATATTTTAATGTTTTAACCGACGTCCTAACTAACGGCGATCACCCTAAACGTTGACCGACGTTACACCCGATCATAGGGAAATAACATCGGAAATTTATATTTTTTATTAAGGCGAATAAGAACGAAAAAGGTTAAAAGAAAAGAATCTCTTCAAATTGATACACTTTTTAATCTGATCCGTTATAATAGGAAGTAGAAATTTAAAAAATTAATTTCCCATGTTATTTCCCCTTGTTCGGCTGTGAGGTCGGTTACCCGGTGTAATAATTTTATAATGAAAACTGTTTAGCTGTTTTATGGGAAAATGTGGAAATGCAGTCTACTTAAACCTTACAGAAATTGTGGAAATATACAAAAAATATTAATATAATATGTATTATAATTTAACTTATCGAAAGATGGGTGAACTAGGGGTAGTTATTCCTGAAAATTATTGCACACTGGACTCGGACTTTATTATTACCGATTACCCACGGATAAAAGAATTTGGTATCCTTATCCGAAGAGGAGTGACTTTTTTTGTTTTAATTCCTAAATTGACGAATTATAACTAGTTTATAATAAGAAAATCCAATCAAAAATGTACACTATTTTTTTGGGATATTTCCTTCGTCCAATTAACTCTTGGATCATATAGCAACAAATATATGGAATCCACTGAAATCCGGGATAAAATCACAATTATTTTGAGATAATTTAAAGTTAAAAACTAGAGAATTTTTCATACAAAAATGTTAAAATGCAATTTCAACACAAACTATGCAATTTTGATAATTAATGAAATGCATGGGAACGGATATAAACTTCTACATAAAAAAACCGAGTCTCAATTAATTAATAAAACATAACATTTCTGAAATTACGTTTTAATTAACTAACCGGCACATATTATGAAATAGAAATTTTTTTCTTGCAGTGAATTTTGCAGAAGAAAATAAATATTAAAATTAAATGCAAAAAAATGAGAAGTAAAAATAAAAAATACGCAAAAATGAGAAAATAATGAAAAGTAGAGTTGAGAAAATTTTTATAAAATTTGCACAAAAATTCGTTAAGTGTTAAATTCTGATATGAAAGAAAATTGGTTTAGATATTTTGCTATCGTTTTTTAAATCATCACTCCAGCTTTGGAAGTTAATTTACCATTAAATTTTCAATCCAATAAGCCCCTGAATTGTAACAAAAATTGTTTTTCTCGTTATAAAACTGTAATATTTTTAGTGAATTTAATATAAAAGAATAATAAAGTTTCTCAGGGAAGTTAATCTAGAAGTAATTTCTAAACTCAATTACTTTCGCAGAAATCAATATTATATGAAATTGCTGTGTATTTGTTCATTGCTCTTCTTTAGTATTAACAGAAAATTAAAATGAATTCAATTTTAAACTTATACAAACCAATAAAGTCTAAGCAAATACCAATTTGCTTTTAAGACAGAAATCAAATTATTGAATGCAAATCTTACTTCAAAGCGGGCGGGGGTTATTAAAATTATATTTAAAAAATTAACCCATGAAATAAATTAGGTTCAATTTTTTTCCGCTCTTTCGCGCCCGTCTTTTCTTTCGTCTAGGATTTTCAATTTATTATTAGCAATTTAAATATTTATTTCTATGTTTAAATTTTCGCACTTCGCTTTGGGTATTTTCTGAACCTGTCGGTGGCCAAATTAGATGTCAACGGAAATTGTTCATTGCCCGAAGGCACGTTTCCACTAGGAACCGTTAAATTACATAATTTACGTCTTGTAGGTTGTCTTATTGAGGGAAACCGCTGTGACGTAGTTTAAATTTGTTGCTAACAAAGAAATTTTTGATTGCAGCTAAATCATCATACATGAGTGCACCATCTCCTGCGCCACCAGCCGATGGATCTTATTACAATATGTCAGATCGCTATTTGTCGTATCCGCCACCGCTAGATTTCCAAAATCCACCACCAATTCCAGCTCATCCCCACATGGGCATAACTCATACTCCATCACCCCCACCCCTACCAATTAACGGCTCGTTGATGCGCCATCAAAGAGGAGCTGTACCACCGGATGTTTTACACAACACCAGTTTGCAGAATAATCAGATTTTGCAAGCTCAAACTTTAAATCAAAAAAAAGAATTGAGCAGTTTTGGTAACGGATATGGTGTGAGCGAACAAGAAGGGCATCTAGTGTGAGACATGGATGATATTTTGTACGTTTTATAAGTGAGATAAAGGTGCGCGTTGGTATCTAAAAAGTAAACCGTGATATTAAAATTAAACTGAAACAGATTTTTGAATTATGATAATTTCCAAAATACTCATGTAAATGTGATTTAGATAAATAATTACAGTATGGATGGAACTTATGGTAGATGGAAACAGTGCATCACTGTGAAAATATGAGACTATTTTAATATTTAAAATGTTGACTATTGTTGAATGTCGTTAAATAATTGTTAAGTTGTAAGAAATTTTGCCAATTAAATGTTTTCGAACTTTTGACTACGTAAAGAACCAAAAGTTGAGGTTATTTGACCCGGCCAAATGGGTTTGATGGTAGTACATAATTTTCACAATTATTATTAAATAATTAAAAAAATTATTTACATTTACCCAGTTTATATTTAACTAACAAGAATTTGTGACGTATTTATTTTTTTAATTGTACAGTTTTAATTTTTACCGAACGAATTCTTGTTTAGTTACACTTTTCCATAAAATTGTGATTTTTATGATGTAAATTACTGTAGAATGTACTTTTTGTTGTACACGGTGTTGCGGAATAAATAAAAACGAGAAACAATTTATTTGGACACCCTGTAATTTAAACTATTTTAATTCGGTTCTTTGATGTTTAAAGCTCAATTTTTTCTTAAAGAAATTGTAGACTGAATTAAAATATTTAATAACTTGTAAATTATTATGACGTATGAATTGATATTTAAGTTTAATATTAAATATTTATGTATAAATGAGAGTTTAGTTTAAATTATTTAATTTTCTACTAGTCCAAACCGACAACCAAAGTTGCTGTATAAAATACTAGAAATTGCTTTTTTAATAATTATTTACCTATTTTTTTTTGTAAAAATATTAATTTTTAATTATATTATTTAATTTTTAGAAACGTATTTTAATTTTTGAAAAAATATTTTACTTTTCTTTTGTAACTTGTAAATACTGAAGTTGTACTTTTAGTTTTCTGTAATAAATTATTTTTGATTTTTGCTTGCTTTTCTTTTGGCTTTCTAAAAACGGAGAAAATAGGGTATAATATGGCAAACATTAATAACATAGAACCTCGCGCTATGTTAATATGTAACATACATAGAACAATCAATTTTTGTTATTTTTTACTTGGGTATGGGTATTCATTTAAAATTGCCCTTTCAAAATCAATTTTTAAATATTTTCATTTTTTACAAGCTACTGCGCGATACTTACAGGGTGGTCTATAAAAGTTTAATTGAATACCAATTTTTGGTTTGGTTTAATGGAATTTTAAGTGAATACGCCCAGTTTTTCAAAATCAATTCGAGCTTAACATTTTCTAAAGTTAAGTAAATTAATTATCGAAAAATCGCCAAAGAGTTTTTAAAGTGATTGTAAATATGTAAAAAACTATTAATTATGAAACTTAAACCTTCCAGTTTTGCCAATGTAATAATTAATAATTAATTGTATAAAGTGCCTTTTAATTCATACAATCTGCCATGTAACATATTAAGTGTGAAATATTATAAATATGTTTTGCTTAAATTCAATCTATTTGTGAAATATTTATTTTGAGTTGTTTTTGTTAGCCAGTTTATATTTAAACGTGTCTTTAGTTAAAACAAATTTTGCGTCGATACATCAATGTTTAAATAACTGGTTATCAAAGAAAATTTTTTACATAAGGTATGAATAACTGGATGTGCTATTTAAATTATTGGGTTATCCAGTAAATATAATATGTATATGTTGGTTCATCTCGTACTTGTATATTGTTAAGTCTTATGAGAATTAAACGCTCACGTATTCTTTATGTTTTATTTCCATTCGGCCCATTCCTATAATTAGAAAATTTAAAAATTGTATGGGACTTCATCTGTTCCTAATATAGGACAGAGCAGAACCAATGTAAAATTTAATACCTGGAAAATAAGGGTTAAGGTAATTAGGTTCCTTACCTTAACGGTTCCAATCACACTTTACATTTAAAGAAAAATGTAGTTTTTGCACTTTTCCACAATAATTCACTGCTACATCACTTGAGAAAAATTGTCGACTAACCTTAATTATTGATAAACCCACGAAGGGGACTCTACCTATAACAAGAAAGAGAAATTTGTTAGTATTGATTTTTTTCAGTTCATGTTTCCAATCAAACTTACCTTTATTACTGCAGTCGTCATCTTTCTTCCAATTCCATCCTAGGATACCAAACAAAAGTTCAAACACTCACAGAAGTTTTTAACAGCCACGAAAAAAAAATTTTAAATGAACACAGAGGAGCACTTTTAATAAAACCAAGATTTAAATCAAAAATGAATCGCGATTAGTTAAAGCTTCCATCAAGCTTTTTCACAAATTCGTACTCGACACTAAACTTCCGACCGCGAAAACCGTCCGAAGCAATTTCGATTTTTGCGTGCACGGATCGCGAAAAACTTATCTGTAATAAATTAAATTAAATTTCAAGATTTATATAAGTAGAAACTTCACAAAAATTTGTGAAGAAAATGCTTTATATTTGAAGAAAAATTTAATTTTCACACTTTTTCACAATAATTCACTGCTGCATCACTTTGGAAAAATTGTTGACCAACCTTAATTATTGATAAACCCACGAAGGGGGCCCTACCTATAAAAAGAAAGAGAATTTTATTAATATTACATTTTTTCAGTACATATTTTTAATTAAACTTACCTTTATTACTATAGTCCTGACGCAATAGTCCTCGTCTCTCTTCCAATTCCATCCTAGGACACCAAATACAAGTTCAAACACTGGCACAATTTTTTAACGGTCACGAAAGAATTTTTTTAATGAACACTGAACACCACTTTTATAACTAACATTTAAATAAAAAGTTAATCGCGATTGTTTTTAAAGCTTCCATTAAGTTTTTCCACACGACACTACACTTGCGACTGCGGAAAACAATCACATCATATGATGTTATTTTCGTGCGTGAATCTCAAAACCATACTTATTTTCCATTATTCCGCTAATTAAAGGTTGACTTGGCTGTGGAAATTCCACAAAAATTTTGGAATACTTGAAAAACAAAGCACTGTAAAAATCGGCAATGATATTATAATATGGAACCTTCTGTGTTTCAAATTTGAGATAAAACGGAATCAATTGATTAACTGAAGCCTGACCTGCAACAACGAAATACGTTAAGTATTTTTTCATAGTTCAAACTTAATTTTCTTGTAAAATTACAAAAATTATTTAATAAAAGTCCGACAAAGCTCAAATTATTGCTTGGTTTGAGGATTAGTACTTCAAGTTAAAATAATTCTTTTGATTTTGTTTGTAAAGGTAGTGGCTACTTTAATGCCGACGGAGCTCAAGTAAAACAATTATTATTTTAACAAAATGTGAAACTAAACTTTAATTTTGATTATTGAAACTAACCAAAGTTGATTTTTGTTGACGTCCCAAAAAAAACAAAAAGGATATATACCCCGATATTATGGTGAAAATTGCTTTTAAATAAATTAAAAGTGTCAAACGTCATTAAATGGAAAATGAAGCATAGGCCAATCAAGAAAAGGATGGGTGCCGGAACAAGCAACATCTAATTCATGAAGCGAAGAAGAAGAAAAAAACTTATTTTCTAGTCGATTGAAATTTATAAAAAAATTATGAAGATTACAAATAAAAAAATGCGTTTATGATAATTTTTTCATAATTTCCTTGACAATTTTTTCAAATAGCAAATTACCGGGGGTGATCTTACCAGGGGATCAAATTACCTGGATGTGAAATTTCCGGCTACGAAACTACCAGGGGATCAAATTACCGAAGTCCAAATTATTGGGGGTAAAATTATCAGCTAAATATTTTCCCCCTTCGGCATTATACAATTTTTATTTTATCCAAAACACTTTTTTATGTGTTTGGTTTTCGAGATACAATTACTCGAAAAAGTTCTTGGACACTCCTATGTTATCAATGTAAATTGTACATTTTGAATCCGTTTATTGTCATATTAAAATCGATTTTACAGCAAACTTTTGTAGAAATTTTTTGTTGCAAATTTCATCGCTTTCAATTTTGTTTATGCACATTTTTTTATTTTACGGACCGTTTCTGATCGACAGAGACTTAAACAAGATATCTCGGAAACGGTGCGACAAAATCGAAAAACATATTTGAAAAAATAAAGTAAAAAACAAGTTTTATAAAAAAAGCTTTATTGAATGAAGACAAATGAAAATTCTTTCTTCTATGTGTGCTCTTGCTTGGAACCGAATAGAGTATAAGTTTCTTGTAACATAATTTTCTTTTCAAACTTTAAAGCTTTGGTGGTGCTTCACATATTATACGATAACTTTCGCCGAAGTTGATATCTACTAAGTATACGTTTTTCTTCCTTATAGAAAAGTCTATGAAAGGCACCACCAAAGCTTTAAAGTTTGAAAAGAAAATTATGTTACAAGAAACTTATACTCTATTCGGTTCCAAGCAAGAGCACACATAGAAGAAAGAATTTTCATTTGTCTTCATTCAATAAAGCTTTTTTTATAAAACTTGTTTTTTACTTTATTTTTATTTTGTGGTTTTTAAGTTTTATTACAATCATTAATTAAAATTATTAACTCGTGAAACTCAGCGCCGAAATATTAAAGATATATCTGACATTAACTTGACACTTGAACTAAGTCAATTAATTTTGACACATGCTTACTTGATTTCGCGGCAGATAGATTTGTGTCAAAATTTGTATAGAAAATGTGATAATTATGCGTTGGATGATCAGATCGGTTTCAAAATTTGATAGATTAAAATGTCTCGAGATACAAGTCGGTGTTTTAAATTTCAGCTTGTTTGGATGACTAGAAGTGAATTAAAAAGCAGCCGAAAGATTTTTACCTCCTATATATATATATATACCCGGGTAAGTTAATATAAAGCTTTTAAAAATGTAAAGAATGAAATTTACAACAACAAATATCTATTCATTTTTTTATTTCGTTTCGTCGTTTTCGAGATATATTTATGTAGATGAAAATATATTATGTATTTTACAGAGTGTTGTTTAAGTCGCTGTCAGTCAGAAACGGTGAGACAAAATAGAAAAATTTATATAAACAAAATTGAAGACAATGAAATTTTCAACAAAAAATGTCTACAAGGTTTTGTTGTAAAATCGATTTTATTATGATAAAAAACTGCTTCAAAATGTTCAATTTACATTGGTAACAGGATCGTCTGAGGACGTTTTCGACGTACCCCAAGCTGCAATGACCACCTCGGGAAAAAAAATTGGACTATGTCAGGGATTTAGTGCTCTTTTGTTGCTAATTTGTTGTCGCATTCCCAATTTTGTTTAGCCGGAATCGATTCCGCTGACAAGCTTGGGATCAAGCTAGCAAAACCACGTTGATACTTCATAAATAACATAATTTGTTGCTATTTTGTTGCTCTTGAATCGTGAAAATCCCGTCGCCTAATCGTCAACCCATACTTCTGGTTGTTCTGGTGGTTCTAAAACCACCCCCATACCATCCCAGCATCAGAGACAACAGGTAACTCGTATGGTTTTTCCGAGTTGCAACGGGCGATTTCTGCTCATCGACGCACTTTCTCGAAATATGTCTCACGCAAGATGTTATTATAGCACCCCTACCCTAAAAACCCACCCCCATACCTCCTCGGTGAAAAAGAGAACTGTTAGACTGGTGAGGGTTTTTTAAACCATAGCTCACGAAATACCCGATTCTGGCAAAACGGGTGGAGCAACAAAATCAGGAATTCGGCAACAAATTAGCAACAAAAGAGCACTAAATCCCTGACATAGTCCGAATTTGTTTTTTCCGAAGTGGTCATTCCAGCTTGGGGTACGTACTTTACGACTAACTGTATTTCGTATTGGAGTTTTCAAATGAACACCCGGTATAAGTAATAAAACTCTTAATTGTAAGAGAGTAACTTTTAATTGAAAGAAAATAAAATTGGAGATTATAATATTTCAATGTAAAACAAAATTACACAATTTTAAAATTTTTTTAAAAGTTTTTAGAAAATTATGAAAAAATTTACAAAAACCCATCTTATATTATTTGAAATTTTCTTGTTTTTTTTTCATAACTTTCTATAAACTAGAATGAAAATTATGAGTTATACGAATTTTTAATTCTTGTTTATTACTACCCCTATAATGGGGGTAGAGGATTAAAATTTGCATTAAAATGGTACTTTAATGGTCACTTATTATTAAATTTAGAATAAGGGTACTTTTCGTCATCTTATCCAGATATACCCTTTGACTTGATGTCATTAAATTAATTGTCAAATTCAAAAATTTATTTTTAAATAGAAGCAATTGTTTTATACGTTAAATTTTTGTAATTTTAAAGGTGTGATTACTGATAAGGATTTCGCACATGTGTTAAGCCGGAAGTTATATAAATTGAAATTATGATTTAATTTTCTTGAATCACAATTAAACATCTACAAGGTGAAAATGAAAAAATAGTAATTTTCCCTTGTCAATTGTAGATAACCTGACGATCAAGACCGGCAAAGTGCGGTTAAAAGTCCGGACGAAATCGTTTGGAGCCCCTTAGTGCTGCCCATGTTTTCTTAAATTTTAAGTTGTATATTCACACTCAAAATCACCACCCCTCCCCCAAACACCCCAATGTTTACTACCACAACTATTTTGTGGAATGGAATACCTATCCAGTAACTACCCTAATAATAAATTATATTTAAAACAAGTTCAGCCTGGTGATAATGCAAAAGTTGACTCAAACAAATACATTTCAAAATGGGCAACATAAAATTTTAACTTACTTTCTTATTGTTTCATAAGTTTTCCGGAAAATCCATCTTCTAATTCGACAATGAAACGAAAACCAGGAGCAGCTTCAATATTAACTGAAGTTTTTCGATCAAGTGACACTAAAATCACATTTGACATTCAATTGTTCTAATACGTCATAACGCCCGAATAGAATTCTGCAAAAAAAAATTATACATATTATAAAACAGGATTGCAATTTTTCCAGTCAATCAACTTTAACAAATGGGAAAACTTACTTTCTTTGTACTTGCGAGTTTTTCAGAAAATGTATTCAATTTTCTACATAAACCGAAACCACCCGAAACTACAGTCACTTCGATAAAATCAAATTTAAAAATGCAACCAAGTTTGAACTTGCAAACTTGCGTTTCTTCAAACGCTGAGTCATTCACAAAAGTTACATAATTTAGCAAAATAAACCATTCTGTTCTCACCTGCAAAATCCAATCTTTTGATGAAGAAGAACAATCTACCACCAGTTGAATTCAAGACATCTTGACAGTTTCGAAGAGACTCGGCGTTCACCACTGACAGAAAACAAAATGTTATACGTACTACGTCGCATAATTACCAAAATGTCTAAATAATATCTAGAATAAAATTATTATTTTACAGTTTACCTAATTATTACATTCAACTTACACTAAACGGGAAAATCTAGCGAAAATTGTTATATTGCAGTTCCAAAAATTTCCACAAAACTGGAACATATTTGGAAGGCGTTTACAGCAGAAGTGACCGTTGAGTAATCATTTTTGATAGTTAATTTTTGTTTAAAAATTTGAAAGGTGTGATCATCGATAAGGATTTCGCACATGTGTTAAGCCGGAAGTTACAAAAATTTAAAAGATTTCTATTTTCGGGAATCACAATTAAACATCTACAAGGTGAAAGTGAAAAATTTATAAGTAATTTTAATTTTTCAATCGTAGGTAACATGAAAATCACTTACTCCCCCAAAGCTCCCGTACCACCCAGTGTCGGCTACTGCGACCTACAAATACAATAATTATTAAATTATTTTTAATTTAATATCCTTGACAATAAATTATGAAACAGGGTGCAGATGAGGGAGGAAGGTATAGAAAGGAATACTCCCTCAGAGCCTACCCTAATAATAAATTATAATTGAAAGAAAATCCAGCTTTTGGAGTCGGGGTGGAACTGGTGGGATGGACTTTGATTTCTTACACATAACTTATTTTCTAATACATAGCAAATTATGAAAACCATAATAAAAATTATAAATAACTAGATTTCCCAGGTTGGGCGGTCTAAACGCCGCACCGACTAATCATTCTCCATTAATCTCTAATGTTATAAGTTGGTAACGTAAAATGAACCGCAATTAGGAAAGTTTTACGAATGGATAGATAAAAATGGATATTATCATATAGGGGTAACTAGCTTGCCAAGGTTGTGCGGCCTGAAGGCCGCACTGTCGAATCATTCTCCTATAATCTCTATTTTTTAGGTTGGTAACATAAAATGAACCAGGCAGAAGAGCAGCTTTATGGGATATAAAGATGGAAATGAGCTATTATAAATATAATAATAATAAATAAAATGCATATTAATTATTATTTTTGTAGCTACTAAATAATTAGAGCTTTAAAAATTTAAAAAGGGTTTTCAAGTCCGATCTTAAATTCATGCTCTAATCAATTTTTTATCAGCAAAATTTTATTATAGTTATTATCGCAGAATTTTTTAAAATTTTTTTGAAAAGGTGAGTTATAATCAAACCAAATTAAACCCAACATTTTTTAAAATTTCATTAATATTATGCTCATTATTTTTATTGCTCTGTATAAGTGCAAAATAAGTTGAAAACATTTTTTTGTCATCGTAAAATCATCGTAAAATTTGTATGAGCTAATGGGAGGTGTGTTACGGAAAAATAGAAATAGCTATTTATATTACCAAAAATACTAGATTTCCCAGGTTGTGCGGCCTGAAGGCCGCACTGACTAATCATTTTCTCGTAATCTATAAATTTTTTTAAGTTGGTAAAAAAACTGACCAATAAGAGGTTCTTAACGGATGGATAGATAGACAGATGGATAGAAATAGGCAATTATAATTTAGATTAGTCATACCGGATGTTCATTTGAAATCTAACCAGTTCCAAAATTATTATTATTTCCAAAATTAAAGAAAAGATTTATATTGTTTCTATGTTTAATAGCCTGACCGCAACAACCGCCCTTCCAGGGCAGGGTTAAGAGAATTAACTGATATTATCTACAATAATGCCATACTGCACTCGCATGTAAACTAGCAGACTAACAAACTAATTTATAATAATAAAAGCAGTTTTTTACAGATCTATCAATCTGCTGCCAGCTCTCGTCAAACTTACAGAAAAAATCATATTAACAATTAAACTTAATCTGGCTTAGGAGGAAAATCTCCCAAAGCCAGGGTTTTCTCCCAGAATCCTCTACTGGGGGGTTAGTGGGGTTAAGATAATAAGGTCTGGCACCAGAGCCTACTTTACAAAATTCTCTGTGGAAACTTCGATCCAGCATTAGTCAAACTGATAGCGTCCTTCCTAGCGGAAAGAACTTCAGGGTGAAACTGGAAGGTACCAGCTCGATCGAGATGGAGTTCGAAGGCGGATCCTCCATGGCATAATTTCAGCTCTCATCTGTGTATTCTGCGCCAGCGACGTACCCTGCGGCAAAAGGTCCGACACCCACCAGTACCGTAAGTGCTCCCTCAGGTGTCTGGGACCTTTGCGGTTGCACCTGTGTAATTCAACTTACAAGCTATAACTTTTAATTAGCCATATTCATAGTATTTCTTCAAATAATTATGAAGCGAAGTTAAAAATTTAAATAAAAACCAGAAGTTGTATGTACTGTTATTGTTTGGGGGTTTGGGAGTATAGAATACCCCCGCCCCCAAGTAAAAGGCATAACCCCAGAAGTTTTATACAGTTTACTGTCTCTGCGATATACTAAATTAATAATTAACCTTTGAGTGGGCACTTGGGGTCATTTGGAACCCGGAATGTTATTTTTGCATAAGGATAACTTTAAAATTTAAGAATATTTCACGTTGAACTTTGAGCTAATATAATTAGGGACGCGGAAAAAAATTTCCAAAGTTACAATAGCTTCGGATGGGGACTTGAGGATCTTTTAAGGCCCCAAGACAGGAATAAGTTGTTCTTTGGGTTCTTAATTATGCAACATTTTTACAAGAAAATAATAGTAGATGCGGACTTATTTCCATTGTTCTGTTACTTAAAATTCATCGCAGGTATAATAAAAATCATATACCTATTTATTAGAAGGATTATGAGTGGAAACAATAATCGAGTTTATGTTAGCCAATAAAGTAACAAAGCGAGAGTAACAAGACAAATTTTCAAAAATTATGCAACTTGCTCTAGTGACGGATCTTCATAAATCAAGTTTGCATAATTCCACTGTAAGTTAATGCAAGTACTTTCGTTTCTTAACACCAACGCAAATATTTAGCAAAAATTATTAATTATTAATATTCTATTAAAGCGAAAACAAAAAGGCAATGAAATTCGTAACGGAAAAAGTAGAAGGTAAGTGGAAATGTTTTCATGAATAGTAATTATCGTTTTACTTGTCAAGTTTATAATGCAAATTGTTTAAAATGCAACACTTAATTATTAATTTGACAATGACTTATTGACACATATATGTGGGTTAACTGAATATTAATAATTGTCGGATGTATAAATTAAAACTGTGTTGCATAATTTTAACGCTTCTTTTCGTGGTATGCACACAATTACATTTTTCGCTTTGTCTAATTAAAATTATTTTAACTGCAGGTTTTTGAAAATATTAAAAAATTTTTAATTTTTTACCACACTTTTTATTTTCAAGCGGCCATAGCTCCGAAACTATCCATTTTTTTGAGTTAATGTTCAAGTTCTTTTTTAAACAGCTCTAAATTTTCTACAAATCAAATTATGACCATATATTGCCTAAAATTGATAGCTTTTGAGTTATGGATTAAATTAAGTAAAGAAATGTTTAAAAATTAACGAAAAAGTAGTGTTTCGCCCAGGTTTCCACGAGTCCGGTAATATTTATAAAAAAAACTAATCTAAATATACTTTTTGGTGATTCTCAAAGTAGAATTGGATATGAAATGTTCTTCAAAACAAAGTACAGTATAATTAAGGGGTGATTCTCAAAACTAAGTAGGTCAAAACGGAGTATTCTTAAAATTTTGCAGTTTACAGCGCTGTAACTAGGTAAATATTAGAGCTACAAAGAAATATTTCAGACAAAAATTGTAGCAAATTTTATTCTCTACTTTATTTATAAGATCCATTTTAATGATAAGATTAACTGGTAAAGAGATATTACTGAAAAACCAGTTTTTGCCAATTTCAGGTGGTCGCCGAGGTAAAACTTAAATTTTTTAAATTACAATACAAAGAAAATTTTGAATTTGAATAAATGAGGGAAAATAAAGTCAAAAATATCTACCCTACAATTAAAGTACCTAGTAACTCGAGTTATTTGCTCCTATTTGCTCCATTCTCCATCCAGTAATTTCAGGGGTTTAAATTTGATTGAAGCGATTGAACTTTTTGACCGACTTAACCTTCAACCATCAGCGTACGCGTTACGGCCGGATGTACCCACATCAAATATCAATAAAATAGCGATTTTTAGATTATATATTTTAGGGTTCAACAACATCAAGAAGAAATGTTTTGGTTTCAGTCTGGATAAAACTTCGACGAAGGGATAATTTACAAATAGAAGGAAAAAAAGCTGGTTGCTGCAGTTTCAATAATTGACCTTATTCACCAATCGCGTGCTAATATGAAGAGCTTGCACTTAATTCGACCAATTAGAGTTTTTTCTTCAATTTATCTCCAGTAATATCGTCAATTGCAACTTTTAATTACAGAAACAAGATCTTTTTAATTCCATAATATAGTAAAGGAGATGTTAATAATTGTTGTAATAGACCTACGTATGCAACTTTTATATAAAACTTTTGCTTTTCAGTAGAATTCATAGAATAAAAAAAAAAGAAAATGAGAAAAAGGAGAAAAACTATAAAAGTAAATTTACCACCTACCGTACTTTCATTTCGATTTTCTGTCAATTTACATACACTAAATAAAAGTTTTCCCATTTTATAATATAAAAATGAATGTTTGTTTGTTCGTATGTTAAGAACTCTTAGACGCTATTACCGATTCGCACCAAACTTTGCGCACTTACTAAGTAGGCCTTGGGAGAAGTTATAGCGCAAGAAAATGTTAAAAAAGTTGAGAGGAAAGCGAGATCTTACAAAATTTGGTGACGCGCATAAATGGATTAACGATAAACATGTTGTTTATAGGATTAACGAAATTGTACATTGTATTTATGAATTTATTCATTATATTTATGAATATGGTTGAAAATAAGTTTGTATTTTTAAGTTTCTCTGTGCGAAAAGCATTAACAATTTTAAGATAATTCATTTTGAGATTTTCTGGTTGGATTACAAATAGTATTCGACGGACTATTCAACGAACCTAACTAATTTTTTAAATTCTTAATTGAAATTAATATAAATTTCAACAATTATTCCATTTAGTTCCACTTAGTTCCAAATTGAACTGAAACTGGATGAAAAAAAAACAAAAAATCTAAGAATCGGGGGGATTTAAATTTTTAAAAATACTTTTAAAAATTAAAAACTTTGTAATAAATGTTTTGCATTAGCATTGAACACAACTAAAGGTTGATTTTTAAAAGGTTTGCAGAGATAAAGCAAAATACAAATAACTGGAAATCAATAAATGGTTGATAACGTTTTAAAATTCAAGTTCAAATCGATATCCTACCTTACGATTGCTTAATAAAATTTACATTCTTATCTAAATGAAAACAATGCTAACCTTAAATATAATTCAGGGTTATCAAAGATTTAATATTCAATATAAAACAAATATTTAATTATACAAATTACCCTTGAAACATCAAAGTGGGAATAATCCCTACTTTTTGGATTATAATTTTTTGTATATATAGAAAAAATTGTGAAAATTAATTAGTAGATAGTATTTTAATGATTTTTATAAAATAGTTTAGTTATTAATTATTTCTGTGATAATAAATTAAGAAAAAATGCATAGTGGAATTATTATAACCTGTTTATTTATTTTTGTTTTTGTCAAAAATACCAATTCTATAAATAATTGTAAGTATTTTAATTTTTCAATATTTTTCAAAATTTTCCAAAATTTTCAAAATTGAATTTTTCTTTATAGTTGCTGACGTAGCTTGTGGAAGACTTCAAAATCGGTTAGGTAGGATTGTCGGTGGGAAAGATGCCCAAGAAGGCGAATTTCCTTGGTTAGTTTCTCTCACCAGAAGAGGAGGTCATTTTTGTGGAGGATCTTTATTAACCAAGACGCATGTACTTACAGCTGGTCACTGTTTGTGCAGGTAGGTATCGCAAAAAACTGAATCTTTAGAGTAAACAATTGAACGTACGTTTGTAGTGGTTCCGCTCTAATTCCTTCAAATCAAATTAAAATAGTATTAGGTCAATATGATATAACTAAACCGTCCGCCCAAAGATATGAGGTTGGGGTCAAAACGGTGACACTTCATTCGGATTACATTTGTTCTAAAGTTAAAAATGACATCGCAATTTTGGAATTAGAAAGAGAGGTGGTTTGGTCTGCATTTTTGAGCCCCGTTTGTCTGCCAACTGGAGTGGGCGAAGTCGGATATGGAAGTTATGCCAATATTTTGGCAACGGTTGCTGGATGGGGTTGGAAAAATGAAGATCATCAACAAGGTAATGTTAATTTTGGGATCTAAAAATTCATGCAAAAGTTTTTATAGGTGGAAGGACAAATGTATTGCAGAAAGCAAATGTAAATGTATTAGAGACCGAAACGTGTCGAAAATGGTACAAATCCCAAGGGAAGAAAACCAAAATCCAAGACACACAGATGTGTGCCGGTTACGAAAATGGAGGCATAGACTCTTGCTGGGTAGATGATATCCAAATGAATTCTGTTTCAATTATTGAATAATTTTTATTTTTTTCAGGCTGATAGCGGAGGTCCTTTAATGATCAAGTCTGATGGAAGTAATCAAGTGGTACTAGTGGGTGTAGTTTCAACTGGAATTGGATGTGCTAGACCCTTTCTGCCTGGACTTTACACTCGAGTGTCCGAATATATCCCATGGATTAAGTCTGTTGTGACGTAAATTGTGTAAATATTAGATTAAGCGTTGATCTCTGAGAATTTCTAAACTGTTCGTTTAATAAAAAAATAATAACAGTAAGATTGTTTAACGATAATTGAAACAAACACCTACTCAAACATAATATAATAATCAAGTAGCGCATTTAGGTCAACCTCGTGTCTCTCATTTCTTTATTGAAATTTACTAGACGCTGCATGTCATCGTTAAATTATTACTGTCGTAGATAAACCAACTAGAACTATTGCTACAAGAAAAGTTAACTTACAACAGACCAACCTGTCTAAATAACAAAATACTAATTCTACCGTTGGCCTACCCCGTTATCCTCGCAAAATAATTAATATTTGTTAAATAGCAATTGAAACTTAACATTGATCTAGTTATGTAGTCCAAATTATATTTAACAATAAAAATAAAAATTTTAAAAAGAATATTAGACCTACTTGGAGTGACTGACATGCAATCAATGTATGAGTGCAAAAATAGAGTGAATGTCTAAGCTCCTCGCGATAATGAATTCGTTACTCAATACTCGATAATGAATATTGTTGTATGAATCAACTAGGAAATAAAAACCGCCTACAAGCTTTCATGTGCTAATAGGTAAGTGTTGAGCATCCGTGTTAAACAATAGGAACAATGAATACAATTTTTGCAATTAATATAATAAAGCAAATAGATCTTGGAAAGTAAGTCACGATTATCAATGCTACTGAATAAATTCCATTGAATTTTTCTTACAAACAAAACAAGTACGAAAAACACACAAAAATATTTTTATTTCGATATATTAAATAGGGGGGGGGGGGAATTCTAGGCCCCTAGAATTAAAAGAAAATTTCTCAAAAATTGATGGCGCATTAGACAATTTGTTTGTTTTTTTCCTGAAATATTATTTTAATTAAACCAATAGTGGGTGCTAACCTTGCTAGATGCGTAGCTTATAGCAGGGATGACCAACAAGTTGATCGTGAAGCCAATTTTGGTCGATTGCGAGGGCAATCTGACAAGAAGCCCTGTGGACACGTTTTAAGGAAAACGTCGATCTTATGTACAGCAAAGTTGGCCACCCCTGGTTTATAAGTCAAACATGGATTTTAGATCCCGCACTCTGCACGACCAGTGTAAAAAGCAGTTTCTCGCTCTGCGTTTTTTCCACATTTCTTCGGATTCCTTATTCCTAAGTTAGCCTTGTATTACTTAAAAATCTAATATTTCTTTACATTTCTTTGGATTTCTAAGATTTCCAGTGTCCAAAAAATCTTCGAATTATTGAAATTTTCCAACAATTTCCCACATTTCCTTAGATTTCCTATGTTCTAAGATATCCTTGAATTACTACGATTTCCAACAATTTTCTACATTTCCTAGAATTTTGTAAGATTTTCCAAGATTTTTTATATTTCCTCGGAACATTATTTCCTAAGATATCTTTAAATTTTCTTGGATTTCCTAAGATTTTCAACGATTTTCGACATTTTATCGGATTTCTTATTTCCGAAAATATCTTCGGATTGTATGTGATTTTGTAAGATTTCCTCAGATTTCTTCAGATTTCCTAGGCAATGTAATATTTTTAACGAATTTCAAGCGTTGAAGAGACGCAATAACTAATAAATGTGACTTTTGAAATATATGGCATAATATAAGCATTTTTTTAGTATAAAAACCGAAATCTCCCCTTAATTTGCATTTTTTAAGGAAATCCTTCCTGTAACAAGTATATTAAGGACTTTTACCATACTGAAACAGCTTGAATGGCATACATGTTTACTCCTGATTATAAAAATAATTCATTTAAATTATACACTTTCACTATCATAAATTCATATTAAGTTAAGTTCTCACATTTACCGATAAGCTGCATTATGCTGAGTATCTACTTTAAAGCTTCTTTGTTGTAGTTAAAGTACGAAAGCTAAGCCTTTAAAACTAAACAACAATAAAGCCTACATTTGTTGTAAATTACGATTATGGAACGCCTTCTAAAACTTGAATTACTCTTTTCATCTCATACATCCTTTAATTTACGGCGTACGCGAGTTTGGAACTTGTTTATTGTTTATAAGTTATGAATTTCACAATAGGAGCTAAGAAGAAAGAGTTGAAGGATTTTGGAAGATTTTTTTTAAATTTCAAAATATATGCGATTTTTTTCGCAAAAAAAATCCTCATCCATTCTGTTTCTGGCATGTCGAGCACAATACTGCGTTTAAAATAACGAGGTTAATTGAAATTCGGTCACAGGAGGAAACAGCGAAAATCGATTTTATCATTGTCCAATTCACTTTATATGTTATTACATCCGCTTCCAATTTCTCAAAAGAATTAGACACTCAGTTCCATATCGATAGTTGAGATACTAGACAGGAATAACAGTAAACAACTGGATATTGACAAAAATTTCACGAACATAACAATGTGGTTTCGTGATGAGTGTGCAACAATTATTCTTTATCTGATGATGAGTAATCCTTCTGTATTTTATTATAAGGGTCAGCTTAATGCCTTTCGGTTATCTAACCGCAGGGCAAAAAGGAATTATGGACTATTATGTCCACGATGTTTACAACTTCATCCGTGCCCTAAGGAATATTAATCTATAATGAATAGCAATTATTTGCAAAACGCTTTTTTAGACCATAGAAGATTGGATTGGAGAATCAATGACAGTTGCCGTCGGGATAAGACCATGCACAAGGTTGTAATCAAAATGTAATTGCACAAGGCAAAATTTTATGCATTAAAATTTTTGGAACTTAATAATATGCAAACATTAAAATTAAATAAAATTAATTGCTCTTCGAAAAGGAAACGTGAAAAGTGAATTATTTTATCGTAGATATGTAGGTATAAGGAATGAAATATAAATTTCACGATGTTACTTAATCTGCTGGATACATAAGAGCAGACAGCTGGTAAAACCATGTACCTAATGTGATCTTAAATCAAATGCACTCTCCGTTTCTTCTCATGATCATATCAGATTTTATATTACTTTGTTTTAGTTTTATCTTCTATCGCAGAAAATTTAATGAACAATTTTATGTTTTACTATGCAGAAATGTTTCCAAGTTTTGTAATTAAATTTAAGGTTAAGTAGACTCACGTTCTCGTTGATGAGAAATGACGGTTCTTTCTGTATTATACAAATTGCAATTTAAAATTTTCGTCCTATTTACGCTAGCAAAACCGCAGGAAACTTAATACTATCCCAAAATAATCCAAAAATGCTATCAATTCAAAAATATTAAATTTGTTTATTAAAAAACCGTTACATCTGTATTTATTGTTATCATATCAACCCTATATATAAGGGTAGATGGTGTATTTTTACAAACAAATTGCCAAGTTATAATTTAAATTGATATTACTTTATTGTCAAATGTAAAAGATTTTTATTTTGTTTCAATGCATCATACTCGGAAAATCTAATCTAGTTATATTAAAAAAATCCAATAAAAATTATTTCCTTTTCTATCTGCTGTCGGCTACTTCCTTGGAATAGGCAAGGTCACACGAAAGGTAAATTAAAACACAAATTTTGGTACCCCATATTTTCCTTTAGAAGACCTTCGAAAGATTTCCTTCTAAATTGCCTTAAGAGTCAATAAAGGTTCAACTATGATATTTTCTATTTTCTAAGATTTCCTCTGATTTCCTTTCACTTGTCACCAGATTTCCTAGCGATTTCCTTTCGGCGCCAGGTTTAAAAGTAATAGCATAACGTTCAGATATTTTTTTACAAGTTTATTGCGCTCAGTAAGAGGTTCTCGCACCAATCTCACATTATAGTCTACACTACACTCTAAACTTTCTTCTGTCGATATACGATTCGCATCCGAGTTCGGTCGGAATTCATAAATGTTATTACCAAATTCTCAGGCTCAGAGGCCCCTGTCTTTCTAGATCTGTAAATTTTGGATTCGGTCATACTTCAGGGATATTTTTACCAAGTACATGGACCCAAGGACCTCCATCTTACTAGATCTGCGATTTTCGAGTTTGTTCTCTCTACGCCCATTAAAAATGATTTAAGCTATAAATGAAAAATAGAAACTTTCACTTCAATAATAGGCAACTGGCGTGCTTTTTTGCAAATTAATTTTGGTTGTACAGGTAATTTATAAAAAAAAAGGTCCTTTGACTGCATGTTACACTTCACAACGCTTTCCAGACTAGTAAAATTATTGCGTTTTCTTCTTCGTGCGTTTGAAACGGAAAAAGAATCTTACCATAAAATATTGTTTTACACATCGTTTTTACATAACAGCAGCTAAGCCGAATAAAGTAATTACAAACTTTATTCACAGTAAGTAAACACATTGTCACGTCAAACCAATGGGAACGTGTAACAAAATTTAAATTTTAAATTAAAAAACAGAGTAGTGCAGTGCAAAACTACAACTTGAAGACATTTTTTACTTTGCAGCGTTAAAAGCTTGATATAAATCTGGCAAACGAAGTTTGACCTCAAACTTGCTGGAATAATATTAAGTAACTGAATTTAATTTTCAGTTGTAAAAATGTATTTCTACAAATGGCACCGCATCTGAGTCCTTCGGCCTTCCTTCAGATGGTAATTTATGTTGGTTAATTATACTCTTAGTAATACATTTAAATAATGTAGAAAACATCAGACTCCGGCGGGATTCCGGCTTAGTCACTAGATAATTTATTTGAATTTAAAATTCCTTAGAGAAAGCTAAAAATAAAAATTCATTGATTATTATCTTTTAACAAATTTATAATCAATGAATTAAGGCAAATGTTGATTTCAACCTGTTGAATGGAAGTGTGAAATGCCGATAGGTTGAATAAACCATCCGTAAAATCCACACGTTGACCAATCCTTTTAAGGATCCTCAAATTCGTATTACCTATTTTATCCTTTATCTGATCCAGTATTCAGCAGCTCCAATACCTTAAGCAGCGATTCGAGATGAACATAAAAATTGCATAAACAGCAATAAATATTACCAGACACATCCTATTTATCGTGTTCGTTACCACTTATATGCAAAAGTAAACGATCTTAACAATTACGTGCGGATTCACTCCAGAATCCTTAATAGGAAGAAATGATATTCTAACTTGACTAAATTAGAAACAGAATGTTTTCAATTAATTTGTTTTCCGTTGCCCTTTCGTAATTAAGTGCAATTATTTCTTACAATGTTATATTTACGACGTCTCCGATTACCTATTTAAGTATCACTGCATGTACTTACTATTTAACTTACTACGTAATTTTTTTAATCGGTTCATCTATTTTTATATTTTCCTCTACTTAATTGTATTAAAATAATTATTTTTAAGTAATTTATTTCAATGCCAAAATCCATTTTTAAATTAAATATTTTGTGTTAATAAAGGGAAAGTTGAGAAAAAAAAAAAGTAAAATTTTAAATAAGAAAAATTTATGGAATGTTTCTCATCGGTAACCAAATTGCTGCGTCAAAATGTCCCATTCTACCCCATTTTGAGATTTATTTAATTTCTTCGTAAAAATATTTATGCCAAGCTGGAAGTGAAGATTTCGGATATTTTGATTTTTGGGTTCTAACATTTTTAAAATATTACTTACGTCAAATTGTGCAAGGTCTGAAAGATTCAAAATTTATGTCTTCCGTGATCTGCAATTTGATTGAACTGGAAGCTAATAAACTTTAAAACAATAAATAACAACATACGTCACGCTATGGAATACTTACACAAAAGTAAATCGTGATTAGAAATTATATTCACTTTATATTGTTGATAGAGACGATAATAAAGCAGATTGGTATTGAGAGACAAATTGGTGTTAATAGAATGCCACATTAGATTATTATAAGTGCATTCCGGATTTATAAGCATTTAAATATTTTTTTTTTTTTAAATATTTTTTTTTTCTAAAAAATATTTTGAAAATATTCGAATTATTTTTACTTTAATTTTACGTTTGAATCGAGAATTTTTATTTATTTATTTTGTTCTATTTTGCTATCATTTTAGTTCATATAAAATGCATATAAATCCGTATCCAGGAATCAAGTCATTGCATTTAAGTGTAAAGTATTTTTTTTTAGTCGACATAATCATCCTTGTCAGTTTCAAGTGATTTTATATACCGAAATTTTAATTGCTGGTATTTCAATTGTTTAAGCATACGTAATAAACTATGTTAGAATAATATTACGATAAGTCAACAGCGTGGACTTCGTCGGTATATCTTTTATCGCAATAGTGTAAAATACTATAAATTAATCTATCTGCTAGTTTATATTCAAACATTCGTATTTTTATAAATAGCTCTTTATTTTCTAAATCTAGTCATGCGCGTCGATTGACACTTACGGGTGGCTACTTCATATGAAACGTTCATTTTGCGATTTCATTTCACGGAAAGGGTACACATCAGCATTAAAATATAAAAACACCCAATATTCTACAGGTAGGTCTTGACATGACGACGTCAGATGTAATCACGGCGACGGTAAACTTAACTTAATCTAACCTTCCAAAGCATATTTTACTATCCTAACCTAAACATCTTACAGCCTTAACATCTTAGAGCTCCGGATGATTATATGAAACCAGATAGAGTAATTTTGGTTCAAGTTAAATTGTTTGACTAATAGTTAACATGCTGATAGTCGCCAACACGGAGGAAGCCATCATCCTGGCTGCAAACGATTCTGCCATATTAATAAACGAATGGATGTCAGAAAGAGGACTACAACTCGTACCGCTAAAAACGAAGGCGGTGATGTTCACAGGCCAACGGTGGATTGGCCCCGTGGAGCTCAAGCTGAGTGGCCACACGATAAAGCCACTACCGTACCTCAAAACTCTTGGGGTAACCTTGGACAAGAGACTGAGCTATACGCAACATAAGCCGAGGTTGTGCGTACAGAACGACATCTAGAGTGGCGTTCCGGGTGTTGGAAGGCATGCCGCCGATCGACCTACTTGCGGCCAAGAGAAGGGACGACTACATCAACCCTGGCAAAGCGAACAAGACATTACACCATCAAATCCTAATAGCCGAGTGGCAGAAGAGATGGGATGAGTCAAAAACAGGATCCTGGACTTGACGCCTCGTTCCGACAATTAACATCTGGACGAGCCGGAGCCATGGGGAATTAAGCTTCCACATGACCCAAGAAATGACAGGTTATAAGATAGGTAAAGCGCCATCCTCCACATGCGACTTCTGCAACGAAGAAGACACTCCCGAACACACGCTATTCATATGTTTGGAAAGGAAAACTCTCAGAGAAAAGGTCAGGATGCACCAACACCCCAGATCTTCATCGAAACACTTCTGCGTAGTCCTGAGTATTGGGAAAAGCTAGGGGGGATGGTAACCACCATCCTCAAAACAAAGGAAGCCCGAAAACGAGAAAGACAAAAAGAACAGCTCGCGGAAGAAAACCATCGATAGCGGTAGCGGCCTCATAAGAAAAGAAAAGTCCCGAAAGGGTGAAGCCTCTGGAAGAATTTTGCTTTCCGGCATCCGGCGCCAACATCAAGAAGTGATGTGCACACATTTCTCCATCACTTGGGAGGGGGTTTTTAGTGGGTCGCCTACTTAGATCTCAGGTAAACCCCACACTACCAACAGCACGGGCTGTTGGTGTCTTTCTGAATAATTTATTTGTCTAACGGATATTAATACGGAAATGAAATACATAACTAGATTGCCCAGATTATGCGGCCCGAAGGCCGCACTGGCAAATCATTCTTCCGTAATCTGTAATTCATTTTACGTTGGTAACGTAATTGTTTCGTGGAGAGTACTTACGCGTATTTATTTTAAAATATTTTTAACTTAGGTGTGATTTTTTTTTAAATTGCATTTTTGAAGATTTTACATTTACATGAGCAACTACAGAACTTTTGCTGCTTTCAGAAAAAATTGGGTAAGCAGTTTGATTTAAAATTCAAAATTCCACTTTTGATATACCAAAATGCAATAAGTTTCAAAATAAATTTGTAAACGAACTTCACGAATATTCAAATATGTCATGATGTTACGGGAACAGTAGAACAGCAATGCATCTAATGAAAACTCAATCAATAATCGATGACATTACACAATGGAACATGAGGCAACCTTGCTCTTAATACAAATCTAAATTATTCCGACAAAGAATAAATTTTGCAAATTTCCTAATGCTTTATATTATCTAACAACGATGCATATTGCACGACTACGAACTGACAGGAAAAACTCGTCCTAAGAAGACTTCTTTACAACGTCATTGTAACATCTACCGTGTATTTCTCACACGTATGTAAACATCGGTACATATATCTAATACTGCAACTTGCATCTGAAAGACGATCCACTTTAAATAAAAATAATTGAAGAAATAAAGCATTTGCACGTGTGAAAGGCAACTTTGTGCGAACTCGAAGGTGATCTCTACTCAATATGACAACTTTCCAGGACAATATTTGATGTCATAGTAAAAATACGAGATTCGCGACATTGCAAAAAATTATAAAAATGTGTCTTACGGTACCCTACTAAATACATGATTGTGAATCACGATTCCATAAGTATATAAGCTTACACTTTTCAGCTGAGCTTCATTCAGCAGTTGACAATTCAGTTCTTCTTACATATTCCTTCCAAATAATTAGCAACCCTTAAGTTTCAATCGAAATGAAGGTATACATTTTTTTCATTGCTATTACATTTTTTTTATTAACTTTTTTAATATTTCAGTACTTTTTCGTGCTTGCACTAAGTTTGCTAACTTTTGTTTTGGCCGAACCTCCAGTTAATTCCTATTTGCCACCTCAGAGTAAGACAATCATTTTTTATTTAACTTTTTTTCTTATATAAACAAATTCAGATGGACAAAAACCCAGTTCGACATATGGTCCACCGGGCTTCCAGCCAGGTAATCCTTTAGGATCAGGTAACGGAAATGGAGGCGGCGGTGGTGGGGGACAACCTCCATCTACTTCGTACGGCACCCCAAACGATCAGACACCAGGATCAAGCTATTTACCTCCAAATAACGGAAGACAAACACCAGACTCGACCTATGGAGCTCCAAACAATGGCTTCGGGGGTGGTAACGGTGGTGGTTCCAGACAAAACAATGGAAACAATGGTCAGGGAAGAGGTCGAAATTCTAACAACGGCAGACCCAGTTCTACGTATGGAACACCAGATCAAAATGGCGGTAATAACTTTGGTAATTCAAACCCTAGCTCCACATATGGAGCGCCAAATCAGGGTAATGGAAGACCAAGTTCTTCTTACGGGGCACCAAGTCAAAACAATGCAAACAGGGGAGGAAACCAACGAGGTAACGGAGGGAATGGAAATTCTAGACCAAGTTCTACTTACGGTGCACCTGGACAAGGTAATGGAAACGGCTTTGGAGGAGGTAATCAAAATTCTGCACCAAGTTCGTCTTATGGAGCACCCGGTCAAGGCAATGGAAACGGATTTGGGGGAGGAAATCAAAATTCTGCACCCAGTTCGTCGTATGGAGCGCCAGGCCAAGGGAATGGAAACGGATTTGGAGGAGGTAATCAAAATTCAGCACCCAGTTCGTCGTATGGAGCGCCAGGCCAAGGGAATGGAAACGGATTTGGAGGAGGTAATCAAAATTCAGCACCCAGTTCGTCTTATGGTGCGCCAGGCCAAGGGAATGGAAATGGTTTTGGAAATCAAAATAACAGACAACCAAGTTCTACATACGGTGCCCCAAATGGTGGTCAACCCCAATCGGGATATTTGCCACCAAATGGCAACGGCGGCGGTAATGGTGGTTATGGAGGAAATTCAGAAGAATCAACAGTATGTATTTCTAATGTTGCTGTTTTATAGCTGTTCTAACAGATAATTTTAATTTTAGGAACCCGCTAAGTATCAATTTGAGTATGAAGTGAACGATGAACAATCTGGCACTCAGTTTAGACATCAAGAAGAAAGAGACGGGGATGTCGCTACAGGCGAGTACGATGTACTTCTTCCTGATGGGAGAAAACAGATTGTGCAGTACCAAGCAGATACTGAAGGATATAAACCAAAAATTAGTTACGAAGGTAGATCAAAATAAGTTACTATAAATTCTGGGTTTCCTTGAAAGATATTGCTTGAATCTGCATTTATCAATTTAGTCTACCTAAAGGTAGTTTATAATTTAATTCTGTTCTGTTTTAGGAGAAATTAATAACGGTGGTTCATCCAACGGGTATTCTGATTCATCGGATGGAGGTTATCCCAGTGGCGGTCCATCAAATGGTGGGTCTTCAAATGGCGGTTATCCTAGCGGTGGTCCCTCAAATGGTGGGTATCCTAGTGGTGGTTCCAATGGCGGTTATCCAAGCGGTGGACCTTCAGGTGGAGGTTCATCAAATGGTGGATATTCAAATGGAGGTTCATCAAATGGTGGATATTCAAATGGAGGTTCATCAAATGACGGATATTCAAATGGAGGTTCATCAAATGGTGGTTACCCCAGTGGTGGTCCTTCTAATGGAGGATCATCAAATGGTGGTTATCCAAGCGGAGGACCATCGAGAGGAGGCGGCCAAAATGGCGGATCAAGCCAAAGTGGTAACGGAAGATCTCAAAATGATTATTCTAATGGTTCTAATCAAAGCAATGGATATCCTAGTGGAAGACCGCAAGGAAATGGAGGAAGCTTTACTTCTGAAGATGGCTACCAAGGAAGGGGTTCACAGAATGGAGGCGGATCGGGACCGTATTAAGTGTGATTTGCTTTTATTCAGCAAAGTCATTCTTTTAAAACTTAAAGAATTTAATTTATGTTTTATTTCTCGATTTTGACGTTGACCATATTATGATAACTGCAGATTTAAATGGAACATGATTTCGGATTGAATTATTTAAGGACACGTACTGATTTCTGCTTCTTAAGTGCAGATAATATTATTTATTTATTGAAATATTTTTCATAATATAATTATGTACTAGATACTACTATATTGTAAATAAATTTTCTTATATAAACAATCTGTATTAATTTGGGTTTTGGATTCGGGAACTTGGATTTCCATAGTAAGGAATAACAAATCAAGTTAGATCTTTTAATATCTTTGTTAAGTTTTAATATAGCTACACTTAATGTTGATTGGTTAACTGGCCAAACGAGTGAATTAAACAGAGTACTGGCCCAAGCATGCAACCCTGTGGTACTTTTAATTTTTTTAGATTTTTTATAACTGCGTTTCTTACAGATTAATTTTTATATTGTGATATTTGTTATAAAATCTTATTTTTACACCCAATCTCTCGAAGACTTAAAATTAAAAAACTAATTTTGAAATAAAATTATAAACCCATTTTATAAAATAAAAAATTTCACCATAGGCCACACACAGTACTCATAATAGTAACGTATTATTTTGCTGTTGTATTCTATGACATTGCAAAAGTTGCAAGAAACTTATTTTTTTATAACTTAACATAATTATTTTTTATGTCAATATCTTTTTTGCAGAATTATGTAACGGAATTCAACTTGGATGAGCTATTGAAAATTCAATCAGTTTTCTCTGCATGAAGATTACTAAGCAATAATTAATGAGAGTATGAATCAACGCACAGTTGTAGGTGCTCAAATCAATAATTATATTATGCTCTATAATTTTGCAACTTATGATTATTTAATAAAATAATGAACAATCAAGCACAGATTTTCTAAACGACTTTTATCCCAACCTTTTATTTAAAAATTTTATTAATGTAAATTTAAATTATTAAATGGTAACCTCCACCCCCGGACCTCCCAGTGCGTACTTCCGTATGATATATAAATTTATTTGTTCTGAAAGAACGAAAATTTCTTATTTAATAACAACAATACATATCAATCACATAAGGTTTATTCCTTAAAACCAGGGGGCGGGGGGGGGGGAGGATTCCTAAGTAATTATATTACTCCCAATCCTGGTATTAAGCAGGTGGGGTCATTTTGTACTTAAGAAATTTAAAACATATAGTAAATAATAATCCAGTCAATACTGGGATATCCCCCAGAGCCCCCGGTGTGTACTTTTGTTAAATAATATTTTAGAAAATAATACGCTATCCAATTAATTCTTATAATTTTCAAAAAAGATCAATTGATTTTTGTAGCCAGATAAAATTTTCTCTAAACAAATGTAGATGCAGTTAATGCATTCAGTGTAGAATATTAAATACTTAATCATACTTAATCATCGTGTAACTGTGTTTAAAGAGCGTGAAAAAGCAGCTTCGCAATTTATGCAGAAAAAATGCAAGAGCAACATCCACTTTTTTAAATACGATGGCAAAAAATTTTTTCGTAACGTTGCGTATCCCGTTAAAAGTTTACCTATAATCAATGACTTAACGTGGTAATTAAAGAATTCAGCAAATATTTGCATTGATATTAAATCCAGCTCCAGGCTGAAATAAATATAAAGTGCGTTGTACATGAATCCTTAGCAATTTAGATCTGTAATGATTTGTTTATAAATAAAATGTCATCATACTGGTTCTCTGCATCATTTATAAATAAATTAATTGAATTGGTTAATTATTTTTGGCAACAAAAAAAATTGTTCATTAATCAATTTGGGAGATAGTACAATAACCTTTAGTCGCATTTAAAAAAATTTCTAGTAAAATTATGATAGTTTATGTGGTAATTATGAATAAAAACATTAAAATTCACAGATTTTGGGTGGAAAAAGTCCAAAAACCGTAAAAAATTAAGAGCGGTTACTGGTATTGGCTGTTTCTATAAAGTTAGTTCCACCAATCGCGGGATATTATGCTTTACAACTATTTTTTTAGAATAATTTTCACTTGAAAATTGAATATCTAGTTAGACAGTGAACTTCTGAGCTGGTCCACTCATTAAAAACATCCCTGAAGCAGTCACAAGTCAAAAATTAAGGATCAAAAAAACAGGATCTTTGTTTTTAAGTCAAATTCAACTGGAAACAAAGAAATCTTAAGGTGCCCCCACACTGAAGCGCCGCGACGAGAGGTGTAGTGAAGCGAAGAGTCTCTTGACGCTTAGAGAAGCTTACATACTGGAATCTGGGAATCCGCACATTAAGGCGACGAGCGGCGAGTCGCGCATGGAGTAGCTAAATTTACGTTTTATGTTAAAAAATATACGTAAATTCGGAGTTACGCACTTTGTAAAGTGTATCATGTCTCCCATATTACGATAAACTTCTAGGTATTTTTAAAATACTATTAAAATTCTGTGTAGTCATTATGTTTATTTAAAGAAAGCGACAACAAATTAATGAAACTGTAAACGACATTCCTTTTAAAAACAAGAACCAATGAACAGGCGCAATATGTCCCAAATATTGAACCTTTTCTTTCTTTTCTTAGAGATGAAAAAAAATCCAGAATGGTTTTCGAAAAGTGAAAACTTTACAGTAGAGCTACAATCCAGAATTTATCAGAAATTACCTCTTGCTCCGGCTGGACTCAAACCGGGAATCTCGATTTAGTAGCCTCTGGTTGTAAACTCATATTTTATTATGCTAATTTAATTTAATTAATAGTTATATCATTATTTAATTAATAGTTTAGTATGGCAAACATTTTAAAATGCTGATCTAGGATAATTAGAGCTTGCATCTTGTAATTAACGCAATTATAGCTACCACCTTGTATATTATAATGTTTATTGTATGGTAATTGACCAAGCAAGTGTACTGCATTGATAGGATTGAAATAATAATTATTGGGATTAAATAATATTTAATTATTACTTTTATTATTTAATTACAAAATTTACTCAATAAAACAAAACTTGCTCAATTAGATGAGCTTGATTAATTTAGAATCATCTGCATTAAGTGTTACTAAAAAGTAGTTTGAAGGCCACTCATTGCTAAATATTGTACTCCAATTAGGAAAAATACTAACCTATCCTATTTTTTATTTATTTAATAATTAATCACATTGTCAACGTTAACAAGTAAGAGTAATTAATAGACGAGAAATTAAAAATTGACCATTTGCATTGACTACATAAATTGTACTGCAATAACAAGTTCGTGTCCCCAATTAAAATTTGAAAAATATTGCGAATTTAAGTCATAAATAAAAAATTTACTAAAAATAATTTTTTTTCACGATTTTTGAAATTTCTTAATGTAAATTTTTTCTCACGTTATATGGCACTCCCCGATTTCATTAATTTTTTGTATTATATTATTTATAGGTGTCATAAATAAATACAGGTGATAAGTCAAAAAAAAACTCAATTGCTATTACTTTTATGAACTACCTACATTTTTTAAATTTTTAAATGGCAAATCAAAAAAAAAAATTTTTTATTATAATTATTTTAAGAAACATTTAATAGTAGATCACAATCCTAAAACTACTTTCGCGTTATTTTAAAAATGTATACAGTTATTCAAAACTTTTTTTAGCATTTTTTTAGCTATTATAGCGATGAAAATAAGCAACGGACTACATGTAGAGCGTATGGTATGTTGTATTATATAACTGAAAGTGAGGGTGCTCCCAAAACGTAGAATCCATATCCACTTTCATTGCTCTCTCCATACATGCTATCAAATTATAAATATGTAGGCGACATTGTAAAATTTTGGCTAAAGATATTTCTATATTTTTCAAAATCTAGAGCAGATAATTACGACCGAAAGTTTGGTAACGCCACCGGCACTGATGCATACTTGATTATTCTAATAGGCTGATAAAGAAGTTGACCGTGAATTTCTCTTGACACGACAGTCGCTGTCGTGTTACAAATCTATATAATTCTCTCGAGATGCATTTTTGATCATCAAGAGAATTTCCCAATATTCTTGGATGAAATGTAAATATACGAAATAGCAACATTTTTTGTTATAAACTAATTATACGCATTCTTTTGTTAAATCTTGGTAATAGGTAGTCAATGAGTGACGTAAATCAATATAATAGAGAATGAAAGTAATACAAGTGATAGTTTTAGATTAAGATAGCTTGCTCTACATTTGGGATTACTCAAAATTGTGTAATTCAATTTTGCATTACGTCTTCTTTAGTCAAGATTTTTACACGTTGTACACGAAGCCTTTTCAATAAAAAAGGAACAAGAAATACGTATTGATTTTAACAAACTGTTGTGTCGTGTAAATTCTAAACGACGCGACGACGCGACAAGTAAGTTAGCATATCAGAAAATCATGTCGCAATATAATCTTCATAGCAAATATGGCGAAATAATTTGCTTTGTTTTGTTTTAAGTGAGCCAACATGAGGATGTCCGCTTATTAAACAAACCATTTTTATGCAACAATAAAAGCAAACTAATCAACAAAATTCGAATAAATAAAAGAAACTAAAATTTTTTTAAATATTTTAATAATAATAAGTTTAAACTTTAATATATTTTTAGACACAACCAGGCTCGGACTGGACCGGCGTGGTGGCCAAAATAGCAAGTTTCCGGTCAGGTCACCTAAATGCGCGGGCTCCCATTTGATTCTATGTAAACTTCCCTAAGCGCCAAGAAACTCACGTAAGTGTGTGAGCACCTTTATAGATAACACTAAAATTCTTGTAAAATTGGAAAGACAACATTAAAATAAAGCGATTAAACCATGGATGGACCTAAATTTTATTGAATAAATAAATAAAGCCTGGACTTTTCTCTTAATGAGAAATAACCTTCTGTTTTTTTTTACATCTTTCATTTTCTTTTCATACGAATAATGCAGTTACTTCATGCACTTTTTGTTGTTTAATTTTCTTTTTTTCGCGTCACTAAAGTAGTACTTTAGCGTCCTCCGCAGCCGGCATTAAAGTGATTTAATTTTTGCTTTCACAAAATGTGAAACAATATGAAATATCATGTAGGTTAAGCTGTAATAGATCTCTATCGGTGTTCTCCAATTTTCTCTCTTCTGGGCCAATTGTTTATAGTTTGATATCACTTTCATTAGGTCATCGATTCATTTAATAGTAGCTCTTGTTAGTCTCACTGGGCCTTTAGTCAAAAGTTTTCTTTCAGCTATGCTGAATTGAATGATACCAAATTATAGAGTATTATTGCATAAATTCATTAACCTGTGCATCACAGCTATAAAACCCCATTGTAGCGCTCCTGGTAATATTTTACATGTGGGTCTATAAATTAAACCAAATGCATAATTATGTAGTACAATGCAATTAATATTATTTTACAACATATAATATAATGTATATTATTGTAAAATGGGCTAGAAGCTAGATCATAATTTATTCGCAGATATTTCTGATAAATTACCAAATGCGAACGTTCTATAGTTTAATATTTTTTAATTTTGATATTTTATTGATTTATCTGTAATAATTATAATAATTAATTATTACTTTTAAATAATTCAAGATGCTATTGCTGTTAGCAGAACAACTAAAAAAAAATTTATTTGCGAAAATTTTAAATAATTTCGTATGTAGCATACAAAAAATTTCTAAATATAAAATGTAATAATACATTTATTGTGGAAATCTTGTTAATCCAATCAACGATAAAGGTTGGTACGGTGCCCTCTTAAAAAGTATTTTAATCAAAAATGTCTAGTGAATAAGAATGATGCAAACTCTTGTTAGCTACAAACTATGCTGTGATTATTATTTTCAATTACTATAATTTTAGTAATAATTTAGAAAAATTTAAAAATTAATAAACAAAAATGGTTACAAATCATCCTTGTAGATATGAGATAAAATTAGGAATAATTGTATAAAGAGTCTTATTTAATAATCGATTATTTAATCACGATCGCGTTAAATTTTGACCTTAATATAAATTTAACATTTCGAAGTTTTACCAATTTTGATTTTGGCTTGATTATCGTGTGAAAAATGTAATTACTACATTGGATTTTAAAGCGTCAATCAGGTATTAAATGAAGTGTAACTAAAAGAAAATTGACTTGATTACAATGTAACTCTAAAGCTACAATTTTGGTTGGATCGTCAACAAATGCGCTATTAAAACTTCAGAATTGTAAGCTGCCGGAGTTATTATCGAAATTGTGAAATTTTATTGAATAAAAAATACGAATTACTATAAATCATTAGGTATGATGCACGATCGATCTTAATAAACTTGAAAGTTTTTTGTATAATATTTTTGACTACTTATTAAGTTACATGTTGCAATTAAATTACATTATTAAACTTCTAATTTAATTTTATAATTAATTTAGTGTCTATTTATGACCGTTCTAAATTGGAAGTCGTGTCTTGACTTATCATTGAAGTCCTCAATAAGTAGCCACGTTATAATTAAGATTATTTGAAATTTATTGCATTTTAAGTAGAAAATTTTAATTATTGCAATATTTTATAAAATCTGATGTTTAACTTTATTGGATTGTTTAATGCACAATCGATAAATTATGGGCACTAATTATTCCCACTGCTATGTTTATGATACTAAAAACTCAATAAATTCATAAATAGATAATAAACTTGTTATAACAATAAAAATAATAAAAAAAATGTTAAACCGCTCAATTTTCTTTAATAAAAACAACATCCAACCAGAGTCATTAGACCATTTAGGGCAGATTGCATCAACATTGTTTAATGATTGAAGAGACATTTAAATTACTTAGAACCTCAAGATTGTCATTTAATTAAAGCTGATGCAATCGACTCTAAATGATATTTTTTCTAAACAAAAAAAACTGAAAAAAAAACTTTCCAAGAGGTAAGCAACTGCACTGGATCCTATATGGATGCAAACTTCTAGAAAGAGAGAGAATTCAAATAGTCTCAAAGGAAATGATATATTTATTATATTGAATTTCAGCCAATTGGTTTATCGTGCAGATATTTTACCCATCTTCCAATTGTTAAGGTGAGTGTTTGTTCACGAATTGTATTATTGGAGTAAAAGACCTTGTTTAGCCAACCTTGGATGCCTTAATGATTGAATTTATGGCACCTGTGTGCTGGTGTGGTCTTAGGATGGTCTTTGATTTCAAATATTTCCAAGTTTCGTTACGCTTGCGATATTGCAATTGATAATTGGTAATTGACCTCAATTGATATGCAATTAAACTTGGCATCACAATTCTGAATATCTATCCATTCCAGTTTGATTATTACTATCAGTATTGCGATTACTTTTGATTATTTTAGTTACTCCTTCAGAGTAATTCCATTGTTAATTAGCCATAACCCATGGGACGCAATAAGACCTGATTTATAGCTACTGGGTGTCCCGTGACTGTAGAGAACACTTTTATCTGCAATTATCTAGAATGAGCAGATGAATTTAGCAGTTAGGTTCACGTTGGAAGTTTCGTGGTCGTTTGGTAAATTATAAGTTTAACTATATATATTTTTATTTACCAGTATGAACCTGGTGAGATCAGTTTGACGGGTAAAACCCCGAATAAGATCAAAATTAGTTTTTATTTTTTTACATTTTGTTTTCTCCTGAATAGGGCTGCCCGCGGTTATCCGATTTGGTCTCATCTTGAGTCTTCCAACTACTTCCATTGTCTGTGTAAAATTTATCTTATTGCAAAACCTTTTTTTTTATTCGTACGTTTGGGGAGGTGAAATCCTCATGGATACCACCCGGGGATGGTAGTGTCGGACTCTTACCGACTACAACCCCCTCTGCTAAGGCTAACTGCAGGAACATGGTATCCGTCGTTAGACATTGCTTCGCCACTCCCGCAGATTTAACGCTGTAGTGATATTATTGATGTCAACTGGAAGGCCGAGCTAAGAAATTCCGTCAGGTCCGGGATTTGAACCCGAAATTTCTGCTCTGTAACTAACCAGCGATCACACCAAGCCACGACTGCTGGTCTTATTGCAAAACCTATATCTTTCAAATTAAATGTTTGAAAATAAAAATAACGGCACCACTTCAGTCCAACAAAGTTTTGAAATTTATCTGATTTCATACAAAATTTCAAAATAATTATAATTTGGTAGGCTGTACCAGTAGACAAATAAGAATAAGTCTAATGAGATGGACAAGAGGAATACTGGAAATACTGGAAAGATCATGGTCGAATGAGTGAGGAGAGGTTTACCAAAAAGTTGAGACTACCAGGCTCTTGGAAAGACCATTCAGTAAGTGGAATGAAAAGCTGGACGTTCTCGTCACTGTAAGGAAGCTATCTAGTAAGAAAACTAGGAATTATAGAAGGAACAGGATTGTGTTCTATTGCAAGAAGACAAATTTGGTTTCGATAAGATTTTAAATTTTTACCTTGAAGATCAGATAAATGTTTATTAATAACTTGAAATTCCTACCTTCAAAGTAACTACTTCTGATCTAAACGTTCTTAACTTGAAAACAGATATAATTTAATAACTTGAACTTCCCATATTCAAAGTAACTATTTCTGATCTTAAAGTTCTTAACTTTAAAATCATATAATGCAATTTAATAACAGTTAAAACTCATTTTCCCAATTTTAGAGTTGGCAGAACTATGATCACCAGATAACTACAAATTGGAACAAGGTAAATCTGGAATTATGGAGATTAGAAAGCTGGTGACAAAAATGACGGTAATGAAATCAGCTTTTCGGTGTTAAATTCTAAACTTTTGTTGCAGAATGAAGAAATAATGATTAAAATGGTTATGGTTTGAACTACTAAATTGTCCAAATTCGGTACAACACCGGCAATTACAGAATACATTAAAAGCAACACTTGCACTTAAAAATGCACAAAATAATTAAGCAAAACTTTTATTGCATACAAGATCCGATGATTAGTATTATTATCACAACTAAAATTTATTCTTTGGGCTTGTTAAGCGTCTTTCCATTAAAAGGTATTTATAATTTGCCGACTATACGTACAAATTATAATATACATTATAAGTTACTGTAACATTCTAACTTCACAATAATTACTTGTTTCATAAGGTAAAATTATAGCTTTGAGGTGCTACAAATTAAAAACTTTAAATATTGGTACGCCAAAACTTATGAAATGTAAATTTTATGTTTGTTGATACAACAAATAAAATTTTCAAAATTGCCCGCAGCATTTTATATTTATGCCGTTTACTTGATTCAAAAATTTATCGATTTTATTATATCATCCGTGGGTGGGTGAATACCATAACTGTCAAAAATATTCTCTAGGGTTATTTTTATACGGAGCGAGGTTATGTTTCAAAATAATTACGTCTTACGGTCGTTCACGGTTCATCCAATAACTTACCGTAATTATAAAATAAAATCATCTTTGCAATTATAACAAAAGGAATTTTAATTGGATACCTACTAACAAGATCATAGTAATTATTTTGAAAAATTAACCCCGGAGTGATAGCTTCATTAAATTATTCTCAAAATTTTTACTATAATTTTGCAGTAAGAAAGCAATCGACCTTGACCTAACATTTAAGTCGCCAAAGGAGAACAGTGTGTTACAGATTCTTGTTTGCTCTGAGTTCCGTGAAATCTCAATGCTTCCAGCGCTTATTCAGCCCTTTCACTACACCGAAAATTGCTCTAAGTGTATTTTTGTACCGGGGCATCTACTTCTGGCGAGAAAATCTTTAACACGTTTCAGGACCGCTGTGCTGTGATTTGGACATTAATCTACATTTGGAATATTGCAAAGTTGAGGTAGGAAGCGTGAAATCATTTAAATATTAATGGCCAGCAAGTAAAAATGAACTGCATCAAATATATGCTAATCTCACACCCAAATCCTCTAGGCAAATTAGCAATAACAATTAGCCGAAGATTAATCAACTTTTTTATCACAAAAATTGTAACTGGTTCCATTTATCATTTCTCAATTTTTGCGGTAGAATCTTATCCTTGGATTTGATGTAAATCTAGTTTTATATATCCAGTGAAAATATTGAAGTGTTGCACAGATCATCAAAATGATTGATGATTAAGTTGACATACATGGTGTAATCATATTTATCTAGTAATAGATCGTTTTTAGAGCTATGTGCCTAGAGATCAATCGGCGATCCCAACTTATTGATATATTTATTACCTTTTTATATTCGAAGTCTTATTAACAGTAAATTAATTACTGCGGCTGATAAATATAGAAATAATTAATAATAAATTTTTTTTTGATTTTTTTTTAATTGACAATGAATTTTTGAAAATAAATTTGAAAAATAAAAAAATTTTTTTTTACCGCAATAGCAATTACCTATAATTTTCAATTCTGTACAGCGTAAATTTCCATATCGGAAGTTCTCTCGAGACTGCAGGTTTGCTTATAACCATAGATAGATGCTCTAACTCCCACTACGCGACTTATTAAATTTATAACACACCAATATTTGCATAATTATTAAACGTTTTTAATTACCACTACCACAAATATTGAGCAACAATTTACTATAATAACATCATTAAATTGAAACAGCCATTACTCATTATTTGATAAATATTGTTCAACTAAATTATGCAAGTAGATTAGTTAGTACTTCTCCATTTATAAATTTTTAAAATCTATCAGTGATTTTTTGAACCAAATGAAATTGAAAGAAAATGTACTTTCACTAGTGAATGCATCTGGTGTAACAGTGCTTCTTAAGAACAAAGACGTTTTCATAATATTTTGCTTTAATTAATATCACCGAAATTTTTCAAAATTTTACAATCTTAGCTCAAAATTTCTTATCTTTACTTTGTCTACCATATAATATTCATGAATTATACTTTTAGTTAATAATCCGTCTCCTTGATTAAAATGGCCCAGTTAGCGTGACATGCTTGTCCATCCCCAAATATTTCTCTGCCCCCCGAAAACAAACGCTACTCTGTCCGGATTTAATCTGTATCTAAAGTAAAATTCACTGAACAAGTGAATAATTTGATAATCATTTTTTAATAAGAGTTACTAGATTTTCCAAGTTGTGCGGCCTGAAGGTCGCACTGACGAGTAATTTTCCCTTAATTTCCAATTTTTTTAAGGTTAGTAACATAAAATGAACTAATGGAATGTGCGCTACAGAAGGGTAGAAGTAGCTATTTTTATATAATAAAAAAACTGTTTTGTCTAGGAGGCCGCACTGACTAATCATTTTCCCATAATATCTAATTTTTTTTAGGTTCTTAACGTAAAAGAACTTTCATGCATCATAATCTCAATTACTAATATAATTTTAACATTTTCAAAACGTTACAGACCTACAACTCCATTCACCGCAAGCAGGGCCGGTGAAAAAGCCTCGTTCTCCGCTAAATAATCTTGAATAGGAAAAATCCATGAAAATAATTATGTACCTTAACATATAAACTAAAGGAAAGAAAATAGGATTGTTCCATTTCGTAGAATAAAATAAAATGCGCTAGACTATTTAATAATCTAGGATACAATCGAAGAACTCGTAAGTCGAGTTAATAAAATGTAAATTTAAGGGCTATAATTATTATTATATATTTACCTAAAATGAAGGAAATAAATAGGATTTATCCACCTCGCAGAATAAAATAAAATACGCTAGATTATTAATTATCTAACATGCAATCGAAGAACCTAGTAAGTTGAGTTACTAAAACGTGAGTTAAAGGTATAAAATTCTTATTTTATATTTATCTGAAATAAGAGAAAAGAAAACAGGAATTAAAATAAAATAATTTACCTGCAAATTCAACATTAAAAATTAAATCTATCCTTTGAAGCAATGATTGATTTATTCAAATTGTCACCAAAAATCAGAGTGTTGCACTTAATAAAGTTTAGGGGGAAGTAAAATTGAGGAATCTAAAAGCAAAATTTTGTTACCGAGTTACTAGATTCTTCGATTGTACAGTAGAAATCATGAAGATCTCGTTAAAAAGCAAACTAACCATTCCGAATGAAAAAAAACTTAATTTATTGATTTAAAAAATATTGTTTCATAATTTTAAAGCCTTAAATAAATAAAACTGTTTGTTTAAACATAATTTAGACAGACGCTAGTGATTTTCTAACACATTTACGTCAGGAGGCTCAAAAATAGACTTTTTGCAAATTAACTACGAGTTATTAAATTATATTTGATTTTATAGTGAAAAACTTTAAGATCTGAAGTAGTTATTTTGAAGATTTGAAATATAGTTAGTTACCGTACCAGACGATAATGTACTAACAGACTTTGTTAATAGTAGATTATGCATGAAGGCACTAAGTAGCTTATTAATCGCGAGGTGGATAAATGTCACGAGACGAAACTTTTATAATTCAACGAAGTTCAACCTTGCATTAAGTTGTTACGGTACGGTACGTGGACCTTAATAATACCTTAGAGTTTCTTTAGGAAGCATTGTAGGTGGTCCCTTTTACATTTAGTTAAATGATTTGAATTTATTGCTTTAATCCTTAATTAAGTCTCTATATATCACGATGTGTTGTTATACTGGAATTATAGTAGTAAGTTATTTAATTTACAACTACTATACTGCTACTAGATCTGATAAATTATTTATTACAATTTATACCCGATACGTTCAAATAATTTTACGAAAATAATAATACTTAATATAAGCCTGAATTTCTTTCAGTCTTTGCATTTAAAAGGATTTATTTTTAAAATAAAACTTGATCAATGTTCCAAATGGAATTGTAAATTAATTAAACTAAGTGCTCGAGTGCGGACATGCAAATATACAGACAAATGAATACCATCGCTTCTCCAATAAGGTTTATTTTTTATACACAAATGCAAGCTTTATAATACAACTGCTGCTCAACTTGAAAGATTAGTTTCAAATTTGTTTGTTTCGTCTTTTAAAATTTAATTGATTCCAGATAAAAAAAAAATAAATTCTTTTAATATTTTGTAATACTTATATTTATTATACTTATATTATATTATATTATCTACTTATTTTAAAATTTAATATTCTTTAAAATAATAACCTCAACAGTGATTTGGCGTGATTGCTGATTAAGTTACAGAACAAAAATTGTATTGATTGATAAAATCCATTATTACATTTAAATAAGAAAATTTATATTTTAATTTACCTATTGTACCCTTTTATTTACTACAAACACATGTTTACCAAAATTTATGTAATTATTTTTCTATTGTGTTTTTAAGCTGTAATATCGGAATTTTTTTTAAATTGCAACCATTATTTTTTTTATTGATTTGAATAAATCACACTTTTCTGAATGTTTGAAAGTTTAATTACATTAAATATGCAATGCATTACATTTTTTTCATGTCCTGATTAGATTTATTATATAAAAATTAATAAAAAATATAATAGAATTTCAGATTGTAATAGATTGCTAATGATTTTTTAATAATAGTAAATACAGTAGGAATAATAAAGGAAAGCATTGAGATTTGTTCTTCATGCCAATTTGAATACTAATTCTTTGAATTGTAATTAAAAATAAAATTTTAGCCTTGTTCGACCCGAACTGTCAATATTGCGCATTATTAGTATTAAAGCTTCATTGAATCCAGTTTGAAAGTCAATATTTGCTACAAATAATTTTTTTTAGCTAATTAATTGATAATTATATCCTAAACGTAGCATCCTTTTATGAAGAAGGTCCCTCATAGAACTCATAATTGCATAACATTAATTAAAAGGCGTAGATTAAATTAATATTCTCCAACAAATGCTTTAATTCAGGGTTAAACCTATTCCAAAGTAGATTTAGAAATGTTCGCAATATATTGCAAATATACTGTCTACCATGTATATTATGTTGTAAAAATTAAATGCTTAATTTTTATTAGCCCAATTATTTGCTTCTGTAATAAATCTAAATAAATTATTTATGCCGATAATTAAAAAGGTAATCAAAAAATATTACCAAGTTTTGAAAAATCATCTTGCGAAATTCGCTTCAATTTCAAAAAATAAATTTTTTTTGAAAAATTCCGTTATGTAAATTATTATTTTAACCACTTCATCATCGATGCAAACTGTAATTATCTCATCAATGCAGAAAATGTAAATTGTGTTAAGTAGGAAAATTCGATAAAAAAATTAATGCTGGCGCATTAATTTAAAAATTTAGAGCAAAAACTAATAATAATTAGTTTAGCTTTTCGCAATAAGGAAATTGATGTTGATGTAGTGAATACAGGTGTATGATACGAAATTATCTAAATTGTGGTAATTTTATATGAATCCTAAACTAAAATACTATAATTTTAGCTCATAAAGTGTGAGCGCACTGCGAACGTGTCTATTTAACTTTTTACTTACTTTTTGCAATGCTGGAGATTAAAGAGGTTTATGTAATAGTCAACTAGTTTTACGTGATCCATCCACTTATGATTTACAAATTAAATATTTTTTCTTAATTTTTTTAATTGACTTAATTTAGTATTCGGAAATTAACTTTTACTGTAAAGATTTTAAAAGTATGAATTCCTCACCTACTCCAAATGAATTTATGATTTATTTCGGATTCCACGTCAAGCTATAAACTCCAATTGTGCTGAAAAAATTGGATCGTTCAACTCATCACTAAGTTTCAGGCTTCTACACGCAGTATAGTTAGAAAAATTATAATCTGGCTGCTGTCCGTCCGCATGCTAAAATTAGCAATATTAATAGCTATTTCTATGTTCCCATTGGTTCATTATACGTTACCAACGTAAAAAATTGGAAATTTCGGGAGAATGACTCCTCACTGCGACCTTCAGGCCGCACAATCTGTGCGACTAGTTTTTAATAATGAACCAAATTATTCTCATTGTAATATTTGTAATTTGCCAGCCAACGTATTAAGACCGGATTATTTTATTTAAACCGTTATGTATTGTAGATTAGTCGTGCGACACACGACAATATACAATTTTATTGGTATTTTTGTTAGTGCGTTTTGTCGCGGCGGCGTTCGGGTTGCAAATATAGCCTTGAACTAAGACTTTTCTTAGTTGTTTATCAGTTGAACTGTTTTTTTTTCGTTTAACTGTTATAAGGGTAAATAAGAGTGGAAATCGAACGCTAAGGGCTTTGGTAAGATCGAACAATGGTGAAAACGAGTTACACAGCAACCAGTTTGTTGAAAAGCTGAATACAACAAAAATATAAGTGGGGATGAGTTTTATAAACTTGAAATTTGACATTATGAAGAATTAAAGATACAAATATAACATCTGCGGCTAAATAAGTTTCACTTCCCTCGGGAGATTATGTGGATGAGGCTCACTTGTTTTTCTATTTAACAGATTTTATCGTTTAAACGCCAAAACTAATTAACCAAATTAATAAATGTGCTTGTATGCACTCCGAAGCGCAAAGTCGGTCATAAGAAAATTAGAGTCTGCTTTGATCCAAACCAGGTGTCTGTCAATAGTTGATTGCGGTAACTAATACGCCAATAACCATCTATAAATTTAATATACAAGAAATTCTGTGCATTAGTAATAAATAATAATAACTTGAGTGCAATAAATAAGCTGGTTAGATGATCGTATAAAAACAACTTAATTGGATCCCAATTTTGGGAGCCTGGAAGCTATGTAGTTGGTCTTATTAGGCAAAAGAAAGAATCCAATTTGTTTAGTTTAATGCGAAATTATCACTATTATTACTTCTGGGGTACCTCAAGGATCCCATTAAGTTTATTTATATCATATTCCAGTAATAGCATTACAGAGACTTATTTGATTTCTTCTGATGTAATGCAAAATACATGACGATATTGTAATGGAGAGTATAAGATTTTTCAACCAAATCATTTTTAGTCATGGACAAGGCGCACTTCAATTTAACATGTCGACAGGAAAAATAACAGCTTCCGAAGAACTGGGGACACTCAAATGGCTTCATCTCTCTATTCTCAATATGTTACTGCTTGGTGCGGAGTTTATGCGAATTAGGATCTTAGTGTGAGTGTTAGTGTTAGTCATTAACCCACCCTATTTTCCAAAATTAGGTCCTTAAAATGCTTAAAATCAAATTCAAAATTTCAAGATTTTGATTTTAGACCAGGCTAAGTCCAAATAAAAAGTTATGTTAAACAAAAATACACTTTTTTTACAAAATTTAATTTTGTTAAAAAATGTAATGGTTGCCATTTAAAAAATTAAAGCTGATCTTGAAGATATCCACTAGGTAGGTAATTAAAAAATAAATCAGGGGGTTTTGAAACGTGGAACTGGAATAAATTTTTCAAAAATTCAGATTGGAATCATACAGGGTCTTTCATAAGGTAGGCGTATTAAGTTTATCTTTGTATTTTACAAGATTTATTTTGTTTTACATACATGCTTATGTAACTATGTACATAATTAAATTTAGGTGATTACTTGCATTACATTCACACACGTTAGATTATAATGCGTATTTTTTTTAGAGAAACAATTGCCTTTCTGGTTCACACTTCATTGAAATTCTTACTTTCTGTGAATTTTAATTTCCTTTTTAGAAAAAATGTTTACAAATTTGTTACCAAAGTAATGCAAATGATGTAATGTAAGTGAAGTGTAATTACTAAACCACGATTTACTTTGTACCGGTATTATACGGTTATACGGGGTGGTGTCAAGAAAGCTTCCGTTGCTTCTGTTCAAATTACTTTTTAATGTGGTTTTGTACAAACAACTTGATTACATTTAGAGATATTTACGATTTGTATCTTTTAGTTTTAATTACATTAAATTTATTCAATTAAATAATTAAAGCGTAATAAAATTAAAATAAATTCATTTGGAAAAAAAAGTAATAAAAAAATTAAAGTTATATTTTTCTCAACATCTTTACAACTGCATTAGACACATTTTAATTAAATGTTGTAGGTGTTACTATTACACGTAATTTGCAAATAAATTTGTATACTACTCCATCATTTTGTTGTATTAAATTGCTTCACTGCGCGCTATTTACGTCAAATCATGTCAGTCAATCCGACTTTCAATGTTAAATTGTAGTACATTTATATTACACTTTGAATGTTTATATGGTTATAAAATAATTAATCTTTTTTATGATTTAACTGTTTCAGTTTACTATCCGAAAAGTTCAAAAAGTAATTTTCATTGCAGGAAAGATAATAAATATTTGTATAATTTGCGTATTTTTGCAAAAAAAGTTTGAGAATTTATGATTCAATTCTTCTTCTTATGCAATCTACAATAAATTTACCCATCCTTCAATTAAAACTAAAATAGGTCTAGGCTAAAAGTTTTCTGCATAGAATTCTAGATCTTTTCAAAAAGCAGAAAGAAAATCAAAATAAAATTTAGCGAGTTATATGGGAAAAACAGAGGTTGTCTCTCACTCAAGTGAAGAAAAAGAAGCTTCTTTTTTCCTTAAGTCCTCAATCTGATAACAAAAATCCAAAAATATGAAATGTTTACTAATTAAAAACTTAATCGCACCAAATTATTTCCGCTTCGCAATTATAACTTCTGCCCGAAAAACGTTTTTTGCTGGAAGTTTTCAAATGAACACCCGGTATATCTAAAAAATTTAAAATTTATCCATAAACACGTTGATCTTTTTTATAGATGCACCCAATTATTTATAGATTAATTTTTAAATAATGAATAAAATCACACGGCACTTAGAGAAAGCTCGGCATATAATTTTTGTAATTAGAAAAAACGGTTTTATAACGTGTAACGTGTGGATTAAATTATAACATAATTTATTGTTAAGTAAGTAATTTAAAATATCTTGAGAATAAAACAGGCTTATCGAGTTAATATTGATATAACGCAGACAAAGCCTTGCGTTCTGCATTCTTTCACTTCGTAATAAAAAATTCCTGCCATAAACGGAAAATAATGATCATCCTTATAACATCTCATTTACAGTGTAATAAATATGTCTATCATATTATTTTAAAACAAACACTTTAACTGGATCACTGTCGAAATAAATGCCAAGGTGAAACTGTTAAAGATTTGCAAAAGCTAAAATAGATGTCAATCTAAAGAAATGATACATAAAATAAACATTACTTTCAATTAAATTAACATCAAATAAACATGTATTTGCGTACGATTAGAGCAAAATTACTCTCAACTTGTCCAAAAAATTTTGAAATGTATTGCAAGAGCAGCGCTTTGCTTTTGGATTGCCAAATCCAATCACATTTTATTGAGTAATTACTTCACTATCGGTGCTGATTACATCGCCAATTAAAATAGTTTACATCGGTAATGCGCAACTTGGGGCCCGTGCGATAAAATTTATGCGGCCCGTCTCTGCATATATAAATAATTATTTTGAATCTCATAACAGTTTAGTAAAAATTGAGATATCTTAGGTTACGGCCGTGACCCGAACGCCGCGACAACACCGCTATTACGTGTATTTAAATGGAACAATTAAAAAAAAATTAACGTCGCGTGCTGCTCTTTTAATGCCATTCTTGGTAAAACTATTCAAGATAGAGCAAAATTGCTAGGAGACAATTTTATAGAGCGTCAAAACCGATTAAAATTTCATGTTTTAAACGCAATCCCAGTAAGCACATAAATAAACGTTAATTTAACGTTAAAATATCGTCGAATTAACGTTGACCCCTGTTAAAGGAAACTAGGACACCAATTTATGATTTTTTTACAATAAAAGGCAGTTGACGTAACAATAATGTCTACATTTTTTAAAAATTCCGGTGGAGTAAAAAAAAATAGTAATTTACGTTATCAGAGAGTGAGATTGTATTTTATCGGGCTCTGTGCGTTTGGATTGCTGACCGAGGAAATAGAAGATCATACTAAAACAATACAGTTAAAAATCAAGGCTTTTAAGACAGTTGATAAGTTTGATTTTATTTATTAATTTAAAAAATCAAGGTTCCTAAGCCAGTTAAAATAGAATATTTTTCGATTGACATTATTATTAACATTTTAAAATATTTATTATTGTGCGTGCGATTTTTTAATATTTTGCATTGTATTATCGTATTGCTTTGTAATTGTAAACTAAACAATTGAACAGTGATAGTGCAAATGTCTTGATTTCTTATATATTTCCAGGAGTGGAATAAGCAGCTAATTTTTGCAAAGTTGATTTGTTACCCTTGAAGTTTAGAGAACGTTAAAATAAGAAGTCCGGTTATTCCAAACATACTTGTGGATAGAAATAACCCGAAAACGCAAAATAATAGAAATAAGTTTTTCACAACAGCTTCAAACCGGAATAGGATCAAATTTTTCAAGAGAAATCCCATAAATCACAAAATCTTAAATTGGTTGCTTCCTGTACATCCTATACCTATATTGGATCTTATCAAAATTAAAGCAGCTAAAATTCTGCATAAAACTAAAAAAAATTTATTGTTCTAGTCCATTTAGTTTTCGAGATATAGTATTTCAAAGCACTACAATTTTTCCCCAAAAACCGAAGTTATCCGAAGGATGTGGAGCCTATGCAACCACTGAAAAAATTTGTTTTATAAAAGGGCTTTTGTGAAAACATTTGACATGGAGGTGGCTCTGTGACTTCAAACACTACCCTACGTACGACCTCGCTGCACTCGATCGACCCGGCCGTGTTTGAAAATCACTGTATCATTGAAAACTTGCCTAAGCGCGATGAAACTCGAAAATGACGAAATTCGAATGTTGGGATCCGAGATTTTGACAATGTCAGGGGTTGGGAAAACCGCCCAGAGCCGCCAGAACGTAGCGAGGTGCTAATTAAAACAATCCTCCAAGCGCAAATGCACTCGATAATGTAGGAACTCGAACGATGTTTCCTCTGAAACCGCATCAGATCTCTGAGCCTAAGCATTTGGTAAAAACATCCCAGAAGGCTAAGGAATGGCAGAAATCTGCTTTTAAGCAAAAGTCTGATATAATTAAAGAAATCCAGTTGATAAAAACAATTCTTTGATGGCAAGAACAGATTATCACAGCATTGAAATCAAATTATTTCAAATTATCACCCCAAGATAAATTTGTTTTATTATATGGAATTAAAGGCCTAATTTAATAAATGCGGCCAAACAGCGGGTTTTTCCTCAATATCTCATGAACGATCAATCGCATCAAATATTATTTGAAATAAAAAATTGTTCCTTATAAAATTCTCTCAAAGAAAGATTATCACCGATATTTGCCTAAAACCAACCATTGAGACATAATCGAGGGTTGAAATATTGCTAACTCCGTATGATTTGGTTCTAGACAAATAATTGTACAAATATTTGTGCGATGGAATTTTAAATAGAATATTTTTTATTTGGATTCAATTAATTAGGATATTTAAAAAAAGTTATTTATTCGGAGTTTCCCCAGGGAATTACTGCATTATTCTTTCCGGATCTGAAGATACCCAAAATTTGATTTATTTGGTTTTTAATTAGCTATTGTTAAAAATTACATGGGTATTACAAATTAGATTTGGTTACTTTATTTGTAGTTATTTGTTTGAGTATTTAATTATTCAGTAATTTTAATAAGGGGAACCAATAATCGAAGACATAAGCAGTGTAGCCAATGAAAAAGAATGCGTAGGAAAATTGAAGAAAGTGTAAATATTTTACACCACTTAAGTTGTTAATTAATTTGTGATTTTTAGGAATTTTAATTACTACCTAAACTCCGTTTAAATATTACCCTACATAGACATAAATAATGTAATCTTCATGAAATTAAACTTACATAATGTAACCTGACAGCGAACAAATTAAATTAGTACAAAATTTAATTAAAGAAGTGCACGTCAATTACTTAAATGGAACAAAAAATAAAGAAGATCAATTAAGTAATTCTTGACACACAATCCAAATTTGTCAGAAAAAATTGGTTTGCTCGTTATTTTTTAATTAGGTTAAATAATTAACTGCTCTTTTCTTGATAGAAATTTTGAAATTACACTATAAGTGAATAATACCCACTACATAACAATAGCAGCCTAATTTGCAATTATGCCGACTGCTTATTAGATGAAACATTTTGAAAACCGAAAGCAATTTGGAATAGGAATAGGAATATTTTTTTATATTATTCAAAAGAGCTTAAAGCATCCTTCCGAAGGACGCCGAATTAGGAATTGTGAAGCAATAATTTTGTTGGTGAATCTCTTTAATTTAAATTTGAGCTCTTGCGATGTAAGTACAGTAGAGCGTCGATAATCCGGATCAATTGTGACCGGACCCTATCCGGATTATCAAAATGTCCGGATTTTCAAAAAGAATCAAAAAAAGGTCGTTTGAGTTCATAACCAAAAAAAAGCTTGCTAAAACGGTTAATAAATCACTTTAGTGGTTAAGTAATTGCAGCAGATGAAGAAAACCATTAATTAATATGAAGTTATAATGTGGTATTTTAATTAAAGTTTAGTAAAAATAAAAATATAAGAACACCCACGCATTCTTTTGTAGTGGTAAGACGACTAAAAAAAATTTTTTTCAACCAGAATTGAATCCGGATTATCGACGGTCCGGATTTCTGACGTCCGGATTATTGACGCTCTACTGTAATTAATTTACGTAAAAAACAAATCAAATGTAAAACAGAGGTAATTGTTTCTCAAATAATACGTAAGCTCTTCCTATTAATTCGCAAGTACGTTTTGTATTTCAAAACTATTTATTTCTTCACGTTATATTTTATTTAAAATTTTTTTATAAACTGCAGAAGAGAATGCATTGTAATTTTAATAATTTTACGTTACATAAATGCATATTAATCAAATGCGTTTCTGTAACTGCAACTCAATAATTTGCATTACCTAATGAAGTGAAAAAATCGTGCACAAAGTTTCAAAATAATTTGCACATTTGATCAAATCAAAAATTGTCGGCGAGTCTGTTTTTTAAAATGTACCATGAAAAACTAACGAATAAAAAGTAAATTCACTAAAAGTATCGACCTACTTTACCCCACTTACATAAATAATAAAGTGCTCGTAATATCAAAGATGAGACTTCTTATTAAATTAATTTAAATAGGCGTAATTGCATCATTGTCCGCACTTAATATTGAGCTAGATAAGGATGGATTTTTAATAATAAAAAAAAGGATGCGGGGATCTCTTTTGGTGATGGTACATCTAAGCAAGGTTTCTGGTATGAAAGTAAATGAATTTGCGATGATACCACCCACTATAGGATCTTTTTGACTATATAAACAATTCGAACTGATTCTTGTCATCATATTATCTCAGCTATTCACAAATAAAGTACATCTTTATTTATTTGAACAGTTTTCTAAAAGTGACTTGCTCAAGTTTAGTGAAAATGAAGGTAGGATATTGTGATCGATCAGTGATAGTGGATTTTCAGTGAAAATTTGATAACGTTTCAGGTAACAATTTTATTTTTGACCACTCTGGCTTACACTTTTGCCGAACCCCCAGTAAACAATTACCTGCCTCCATCCAATCAATATGGTGCTCCATCTCGGCCATCGAACCAGTACGGACTTCCAGGTTCTAACGGCCAAACGACGGCTATAATTAAACCAAATATTCAATACGGTGCGCCCAACAAACTCAATCAACAATACGGAGCTCCAGATTACAACGTCAATTCGGGATACAATGGAAACAATGGTTATCAAGGTGGCCGCAACAATGGTGGATACGACGATGGTCCTTCTGTAAGTCTTCCAAATTTATTTTCTCTTTTTCTTTTCTTCGTATTGTTTCTTGTATTCTTCACTTTCTTAATTTAGGAACCAGCCAACTACAACTTTGAATACCACGTGCAAGACGATTCCTACGGAACCGACTTTGGTCATCAAGAATCTCGTCAAGGAGATGTAGCCCAAGGAAAATACTTCGTCTTACTTCCCGATGGCAGACGTCAAATCGTTGAATATGTTGCCGATCAAGATGGTTACAAACCAAAGATATCCTACGAAGGTACTGCTCGTGCTGATGCTGGATATGCCAAAGGCGGCGCTGGAAATGGTGGATACAACAATGGTGGATACAGCAACAACGGTGGTGGATACAGCAACAACGGTGGTGGATACAGCAACGGAGGATATTCAAACAACGACAATGCTTACCATAACAACAATGGTGGAAACGGTGGAGGAAATGGTGGCTATCAATACTAATAATATAAAACAAATTTAGTCCTTTTCAATTTTAATTCATTTCAAAGTCTCGCGTTATTGATACTTGATTAACAAGAATAAAAAAAATAGTACGTTAACGATCTCATCCTCAAGTAAGAAAAATTAAGTGTCAATAACTCCAATCAATTAACGATTGAATTGTGCAATATTTAAAAATATGGAAGACAATGAAATGAATTAGAACGTAAAATTTATTTATGCCATACATACCTATTATTTATATTTCTTCGTATAAGTCAAACTTATTAAGTATTATTCTCTGTATATATAATATAATATTTGTAAATATAAAAATATTGCAAACTATCTATTGTTTCGTTACTCCATCATATCAGCTTCATAAATCAATCAATAACGATTATTAGTGCTATATAACATTTATTAATATTGTTATTTGTTATATAGCAATAAGTATTGTAGAGTTAACTCAGTGTTCATTTACTGATAAATAAATAGAAAAAGTGTCACTGTAAATGTGATTGGAAATGTCCAGTGGGACCAAAAAACTATGCGATTTATGAAAAGTTTAATTCATTTTTTGTCTTAATAGTTCAAAGTTGCTCCGAAGGGATTTAAAATAGTAATGGTTAAAAATTGTAGGATTAAAATAAGGGAATAAAATTATCGTTTACCTAAAAAAACGTAAAAGTAACCTATGGTTTAACGTGGAAACTTAACCATGGCACAGGTAATTAATTTAAAGCTAATTATCATAATAAGTCAATTTAATCAGAGAATCTCTAAGTTAACCTGCAACTAACCTCGAACTTAATATCTAACTTTAATAACTTAACCTTTAATCTAATCTCCAACAGAAACTTACTCTCTAAGCCAGTGGTCGCCAATCCGTCTATTGACGAATGGGCAATTGTGGTAGCCCCCACAAGATACTTTAAAAGTGCAAAAAATTAACCTTACATAACCCGTAATAAAACTTTTAACCTTTTACGTAAATTAATTATTTTATGGTATTAATAATTATAATATTGTTTGTGTTTAAACATTTTTTATGGCTTATTTGAAAAGTTTATATAGTAGAATTATTATTTTCAAGGTAGGTACAGCCTAACCTAGGTTAGGTTAATTCTGAGTTGAGCCTAGGTTAGGTACAGCCTAACCTAGGTTAGGTTAATCCTGACTTGAGCCTAGGTGGAACCTAGATTAGGTACAGGTTAGATTCAACCTAGGCTCAGGTTAGGTTCAACCTGGGTACAGCCTAACTTAGGTTAGGTTAATCCTGACCTGAACCTAGGAAGAACTTAACCTAACCTTTAGCATTTCATCAGGGTACTCTTTCCCAAAAACGAGAGGATGGCGCTTCTTCCTATCTTGTTTTCATGGTTTTTATTTTTTAGGGCTTTGTCTCCCTCATGGACGCTTGTTTCAAACAATGGAATAGCGCTTCTTCCTTTAGCCTAAAAGTCAACTTCATGCCTTTATGGGTCTCTTCGTACATCTCCTGCTCAGGCCTCAGGGACCGGACGGTAAGAAAGCCATCAGCCATATCCTTTAAGGCTCCGTAGGAGTTTGTCCTCGTCGGTTAACACGTCAAGGTCGACCATTTCAGCTTCCTCGTGTTTTTCAGTCTCCGAGCAGTTGTGCTTCCGTGGGTCTCCCGTAACTTTTGCAGGAGTATCCTATTTTCGCAGAGACTTAGGTCGAACGTTGCTTCTACGAGTACCCTCGGCAACTTAGACGGTGTCCTTGTTTGCCTATTGGCACTTTCCCCTTTGGTCATTGATGTCTTCCCGTTGACATAGTTTTTGTATTTCAAAATCCAAAATTGGTATTTACAAAAGAAAAAACCTTGAACGCCAAGTGCTATGAATTAATCCCAAAACTAATCCAAACACAGTCCTGAATTGGCATGTTTGGTAGCGGTAGACTTTATTTATTTTCTGTTCTGATAGTATGAAATATAATAAATCATCGCAAATTAATAAAATCTTAGGATTTTGAACTGCACCCATTTACCATTTCAATCATTAGGCTGAGTGGAGCTAATGTTCCAGAAATCGTTTTTCCTTAAATATGTTGTTTATGGAAAATGAGACCCGAATTTTTTTTGCTTCAAAAAACAGCTCAATTTCATTTTAAGAGTTAAAATTCGCTATCAATTCGGTAATTTTGTAGCTAATGGTTTGATTTTTTTCTCCAGTGTGGAATATCGTACTTGATTTTTAACCCTTAGCTGGAACACTTCATCAGAATAACATAGGTGATAAGAAGAATAAGATAAGAAAAACTGAGTAAAAGTGAGGTATTTTAGTACAATTTCAGGTTTCAGGCATGCAAAATGTAGTTTTCTATGCCTTTGTAAACAAAACACATCATGGAAAGTACTTACTTTTCCTCCTAGGGTGGAAAAATAGGAAATCAGACATAAAAAATATTAGCATCTATTTCTTCTTTTAATTTTTCCAAGATTATCTGCCATTAAAATAGGTACAACAAAGTCTGAAACAGACGTAAAAAAATTAAAAGCTTTTTTCTGATTATAAAAAATTGGATTTCCGAGTTAATGAACCTAATGACTAGACTTTAACTTATTTTTTGCCATTTGATCAAAATAAAATAAAAATACAAAATTTGTATTGTACATTGTAATAAACCTTCAGTAGAGTAATCTGTTATAACTGCAGGCTATAAAAACTAAAGTAAAAAATTGAAAATTATTGTGAAAGATAAACAATAATAAAATCTTTTGCAGTTGTATTTAAGTATAAAAGAACTTGAACCAATTACTGCAGAAGCTAAAGAAGTCTGCACAAAACATTGACCTTAGTTCAATTGAGTCATTGTTTGTGAAATTCCATGACCTATTAACTTGATTTTATTATTCTATAACAAAAAGAAGATTTTTGATAAAGAACTTTATTACACAATTATTTACAGACAAATAAATTTAAAGTCTTAATTAATTTATCCAATATGCACATAAAAAAGTTTATATTACAACCACGAAAAGCCATGTAAGATACATATTATGGTCAATGTAACAAAAATATTCAACAAATTACTTTATATGCCGGGCGTTCGATTTTCCTAAAAATATACAACAAAATTGTCCAATAAATTAAAATTTTTTCAATTTTAACGAATTCGAGTAATCATAAATGAGTACAAAATTGCAGACACCCTGCATATAATATAAAAATTTAGCTAACGATTCACAGAGGCAAAGAATGGTATTAAAAAGCGACTATATTACAACCTTTTCTAAAGTTTAGTATTTTTGGTGCTGGAATCCAAACCAAAAGACGACAATCCGGCTATGCAAATACATATAATAAATAAAATAAATTATCACATTAGGTAGTATTGTACTTAAAAATTAACTTACTGTATGTCAATTAGCTAACGAAAAAAATTGAGATCAATTTCTCAATTCAATTCAAAATCAACCCAAAAATTCAGTTTGAATTCCATGCAATAAATGGATTAAAAAATGAAATTAATAAATTATTGCACTGGTAACGATTCACAAAAATGGCTCTAAAACAATAGCACTTATGACCAGCTAATTATTATAAAAAATGTACAACCATTGGGGTTACAAAAATAAATATTTTTAAGTCCTAAAACTTAATAAATTAAAACTTTTAATAAACTAAGTGAGATACATTAAAGCTATGTCTTTTAATATAATTACTGTATAAAAAATTCATTTTGGTGATACATATACTTAAATAAAGCAATTTTTTTTATTAGTCACATCAAAATCAGAATAAATTAATTTCTTGGTTTAGTAGTTATGATGATGTTTTAGCACTTTTTTTATTGTATGACACATTTTTCTTTTCGCTGTAGCTCCATTTGAGACAGATCATGCTCAATCTGATCATCGTCCTCGATTCTAAAGAAAATTAATTCAAATGTAAGGTAAAATAATATCTTTTTCCAGTCACCTCTTTGTAAATACGCAGTTCAAAACACAAAAAAGCTTTTTATCAACCCCGTAAATCAACAAATTTTTAAGTCGCATGTAAGTAAGAATAATAATAAAATGTGCACGTAAATTAAAACCAACGTTTAAATAAATGTCAATCAGCATAAAAAAATTACTTACGCTCTTTCTTGATTGTCAAGATGATGAACAAGTTCGTCTCGCTTATTCACAATTTGGAGTAACTCTTCTAGTAACGAAGCTTCCCGAGTCCTTTGTTCATCAGTTTTCCTCCATTCTTCAACCGAATATATTGTTTGCAACTCATTATTCAGCAAAGTATACTTCGTTTTTAAATTATGTTCCTTTTCTCTGTTAAATAAAAAAGCGGTTGATTATAATTATTTGCTTCTGATTGTTAAATCTTACAAAATGTTAAGTTGCATCTGCCTACGTAATAAAGCGTTCTTTTTATTTACAATTGTAAACCATTGCATCATCAAGCCATCCTCTTCTTCGTTACTGTGAGATGACTCCATTACGGATCGTAATTTTTTCTCTAAAACGACAGCCTGTTCATCGATGGCACTTTGTTCTCTCTCCAAATTTTCAAGTTCGCCTTCAATCCATGCTTGTACATCAATCTGCAATGAATCACAAAAATACATAAGATAATTAAAATAAAAATATTTACCTCTGATAGAGTCTCGTCACTTGGTAACTTATCTGAACAGTTTTCCTTAACACTAAGACTAGATAAATCGGAATTTTCACTTATTAAACTAGAAGTAGGAAACCTTGAAGATGGTAAATTACCATTAGTTTCTGCTTCTAATAAAAAAATAAGTTAATACGCCAGCCGGTTTGAAAGCCTTCAATTTTACCCAAACTATTTTTCTTTTCCAATCTCGCAATATCATTGGATAAATGATTCAATCTACCCTCCGTATCGCTTCTAACAAGGTCCGGACTAGGTGCACGAATGATTTCCGTTGTAGGAGTGGAACCCTTCCTAGCTTCAGCAATAAGCTTCCTAGCCCTTTCTCTCAACTGGGTTTGTCTTTCTTCTTCAGAAAGAGACTAAAAATAAAAAAACATGATAAAAATGCTGAAATCATATGAATAAACACAAATAAATAACAAAACCTACTCTTACAGGTGATGCTGGTCCTTCACGCTTAACCTGTTCAATCAGCTGACGTGCCCTTTCAATTTGTTCAGAATGCCTCGACAACAGTTGCTGTTTAACACGAGTAAAAAACATTTTAATTCGCACCCAAACCTTCACACAAAATCAAAAATATTAATGAGTTAGGAACAAAAACAAAAGCTTACCCTTAATTATCCGACTCTGAAAAACGCAAACAAAAAGGCAAAGAGATACGCAAAAAATTTACTTACAGAATTTGGCATTGTTAACTCGGGCGATTTCGCGCAATTATCTGCACAGTTCTTGCCATCGGGAAAAACACCATTCACTTCTAAACTTAATTTTTCAATAGGCGAAACAATGGGTTCCTCTTCTTCATCGTCAGAACCGAACGGGTCACTCCACTCCCGCTTCGTCATCAAAGGTTGCTTTTTTGTTTCAACTTTCTTCACTTGATTCTGTTTATCTTTCGAAGGAGATAACACTTTGCCCAGAATATTTTTAGAACTGTTGAACAAAATATCCTTCATATCTTTGACGGAAGTGGGCGATCGTTCTTTTGGTTCTTTGAAATCTGCAGATTCATTTGTTATGGTTAAAGATAAAGGAAGGCGCAACTTTTCACTGGACAGTTTTTGTTCGACATTTTGATTGTGATTTGTGTGATTTTCCTTGTTTGCCACCTTTGTATCTTTCAGCAGAGTATTTTTTTTGGGTTCGTTTTCTACCACCTTATTGGTCTAGAAAAATATAATCAAAAAGATGCAATGAGAAAATAAAAATAGTTTACCTGTTGTTTAGACTTTCTTAAATTTATAATTTCTTGCCCAAATAATTGCATGGTTACATTAGTGTCGTTATCCGTGTTAAAGTTTCCTATCATGTAACTACTTTCGTCTGCCGTTTTGCCCAGTTGTTGTACTTCTAATTGATTGCCAGTAAAATGAGCCCTCAGTTGATAAAGGTAAGTCATTACAGCCAATTTATCTGGTACTGAAAAAGCATTAAAATCAATATTATTAACAAAAAAATCTGAATCCGATTAAAAAAATTTGTTGAGAGCTACTTCTAAAGAGATTCCACCTGAATTGTTCCCAAGGGTCCTATAAGTTTGAAATTTCATGCCTTGATTCGATCAGATGAAATGGTAAAAATTTCATTAAAAAACTAGGGTAAGCCCCCTCCCTACAATTTAATTTATAAGCCTCGTAAGCCTAGAATTGAGTCACACCCATTTTTTCAAAAAATCAATAACCTATTTGCTATGAAAAGTTAATAAAAATCTGAATATTTACCTGCCAACGTATCCATATCCGATGGTTCGATTAAACGTGGTATTCCTAAAGCATCTCCGGCACCGAATGCTATTTTACAGTTTGATTTAATGTCGTGTGGTGAAAGTGTGGGAAAATTTCTAAAATATACAAAATGTGAGCTGGGAAACAAACACAAGATTAACTCACATTAAATCGGGTTTGAAATGATGAATGAGTGCACAAAACGCCATACCATTTCTCCAACTGGTTGTCAAATTTGTAATTTTTACACCAGGGTAATCTTTGGTCATTTCCTTACACCACTCCAACAAATCCTGACCTAAATTATTAACTTGAATTGAATTTTAATTTAAAAAGAAAAGAAGTCAAAGCGAACCTACCTGGTGTCTTAAGCTTTTGTTGTTGTTTAGGCTCATTAATCTTAAGATCTAAAGGTAATAATTTAACAGGAGTTGGAATAACGATTTTTGTTTGTATTGGACAATCATTTTCACACTCTTCCTCCAAACTGTCTAGTTTTTCCAGTTGTTCAGAACACAAATCTGAATAGGGATCACTCTCGGTTGGATTAAAGTCTTCTTCGTTTGGGGGAGGAATGGGAAATGATATTTTTGGTTTTTCACAAATGGGCGAGAAAGTTTCTACTGTTGGCGTTTTATCGTCCCGTGTTAACGATTGAATGCTATTTACTGGAAAATATTTTTGAAGTGTGAAAATTAAATATTTGGGAGCCCAAAATAGACTTACTGCTAATTGGAGTACTGGCAAAATCAGACCCAGATAAACTGTTAGTCATTTGTTGTAAATGTTGTGTCACCTCATTTATGCTATTTTTCATCGAGTTGTCGCTTAAAGAAAAATCTTCATCTTCGAAATCCTCCAATGGAGCAATATCACTGTTATTGTTAACTGACATAAGTGAAGCCATGGATTGCATATCTTCATCACTGTAAGATTAAATCAAAATAAAAAAATTATTGATACCAAGATCAAATAATTTTATGAGCTATTGTTGTAAGAGATAAACAAAAATTTGTTGTTTTTCAATTATTTACACTACGTAATTAAATTCTATAAAAAAGTTTGGTGTATTTACACATGAACTGGACATAAGAAAAACATGGAATCAAAATGCTAACTTGACTTGGCTAAACCATAACTGCTATAATTAAATAATGAGAATTTTTATAAAATTATACGAAAAGTAACAATGGAATATCGTAATTAAATAACCGACCTTCAAATTAATAAGAAATTATGCTTGCTGATAACTTACATTTTTAATTAAAACGAATTAATGTTTTGGGTTTGTATAGCTTTGTAAGTTTTCAATACAGAGATAAAAGGGCAACAGATAAAAACAAAATAAATTTTGCAATTTTGGATACATATTTGTAATTAACTTGTTTAAATTTATAATTTTTTGTAGATAAATGTTGTAGATAAAATTTTAGACAGCAGAAGTCTGAGTCTGGAAATTAATTTGTTTTATAAACCTAATTTCAACATGTCGGCGACATTTGTTGTTGTTATCTTCATTATTCATAGTCCGGGTTCCTACTCAATTTCTCAATAAAATTCAGGTTACCCGGATTAAAATTGAAAATTTCCTCAAACTTTTCTTGAAAATTTGTTTTCTATCCTTTAAATAACAATGACCTGAGTGCTATTTGCAAAAATTATATAAACAGCCAAAAAAAGTCAGAAGAGATCAAGTTAGAAAGCTACAGCTGCGGTTCAATCCTCTGTTATTAGAGTTACCAAGTTGCTCTATACATAGCTTTACAGATAATCGAGTCCAGTTTCACTTATCTGCAGACCTCTTTTGTGTCAGATGAACAGAAAAAAAATTCTACATAAAAAATTGAAAACTAAATTTTTGAGCAAAATTCGATAAAAATCAGGATGCTATGGCTAGACTAGAATTTATTTATAATTTCACGTAAAATTTTATCTACTTTAATTTTGATAAGACCTATTTTGGGTATATGACATACAAGAAACGGTCAATTTAAGATTGTGGTCTATGTGACAGGGGATTTCCCCAGTTTCTGGTTACTAAAATTAAAGGCTTAGGCAAAAAATCTGTATTCTATGATCTGCAGACAGCGAAAGCTATAAAACCATTACTTTAAAAGTTTCTAGTTTTCAATTAGTAAATAGATTAGGAATAAATTTACGATTTACATGAAATTAATCGTAAAACTGTGTTATGTAAATTAGATTTACATCACTATAATTTGTTATTTCCATAAATTATAAATATTTAGATAACAGAATCTTAAAAATGTGACCCCGGAGTCAGTGATAAGTGGAATAATTTTGCACAAAGCAAAATTTGTGTAATTAAACTATATCATTGTAGCAGAATAATTCAATTCGTCCTTTATTGTTGTTTTCTACTTTATGTATAAATTAAAATATTAATTTGATACTGTTTATCCAACCATTAATTATTTAAAAAATTACATTTTAATTAATTGTGCAAAAATAGAACACACTCCACTTTGTAAACCCAAAATAATTCTACCAACCTTCCAAGTTCTGTCTAAATTGGAATAGCAGTAGAATTCATTAAAATACGTTTAAATAATAAAATGCCAAATAGAATAAGCAGATAGCTTAATTGCATTTTCTAATAGAAAGTTTAAGTGCCTACCAAATACAGGGTGAAGTACAACATACAAATTAACTCTCTCAGAGCTTTCAAGTGTTATTTTTATTTTCAGCTGAATCCTATGTACTTGAATATGTGTTACTATGTCAATGCAACTAAATATTAGCTGATCAGATTAAAGTGAACTTTTAATTAATTATAATTTTGACAAACTATTTTTAACATTTTTGTTCAAATAAATTAAAAACACTTACGTAGCTTTTCCCTCCCTTAAAAATACACACGATAAGGTGCATTCCAGTTTAGCAGTGGTTATCTTTTTACTTATGGGTTTAAAGGTCAACTGGAGTTGATGCTGAGTAGATTCAACGCTTGCATATTTTCGCATGTTAACTTGGGCTATGGCCAACTGCCTTCTCTTCCCAGTGGGAGCCACCTAGACAAAAGCAATTCCGTGAGATATAATAATAAAGTAAGTTGAAGTAAGGTGAACAAATTAACGTCAGACTTAAACTATGTGAATAAGAAAAGTGCTTTAAAAAATCACGGAAAATCACTTTAAGTGTAGCATCAAGATCATCACTTTTATGGAAATATTAAGACGTAAAAGAAAGAAAAACTTACATCCTCAATAATAAAACTCCAATCTTTGTCTTCGAGTTCATTAGTTCGTGGATCTTTAAATAACGTAACTGAAACTTGATGATTTTCCGGCAAGGGCCAAACCACTAGGCCTTTGTAGGTATTTTGGAGGGTGGGCTCCCATTGCATGGGTGTCGATATAACACGTCTCGACCGTCTCGTCCATACCATAGATAATTTGTGAGGTTCCCTAAAAGCACAATTGGAGATGAAGTTTCTAACAGTTGAAATAACTTACCATTTTGGAGAAAACTCAAACGACAGCTGATGATAGGAAACAGTAAACTGAAACTTGACAGCTAATTTGTTTACTCTTTGCAATCTCTTCCAAACCGATCCCATTTCAATGTTACTGAAACAGCGATACATTTTACAGGTCAAAGTGTATTATTGCAAACAAAACAGGACAAAAAGTGTAACAACATTGCAGATAATTTAAATATATCCCAACATTGGTGGCTATCATAATTAACAGGAAGTGACTGACAATCTCTTCCTCAATAATGTTGATATAAAAAGTTTCCTAAATTCCCACAAAATAAGTCAAAACATAAACGAATATGCATCCTATTTTATCTTATTAAACGATAAACATTTTTGTATTGTCAACAAATTAACCTTGTGAGACATGAGGGTCAAAATTTTTGTATTGAACTTAGGCCAAGTATGAATTTACGTCATTTCTATAAAAAAATTGAACTTAATTGCTCACCTTTTATGGACATTAATTATCACACATTATGTATTAATTGTAATTGATTAAAATGTATTTGGAATTAATTGAATAATAATAAAAATAAAACCATTACAATTATTGAAAAATGACATTTAACAATTACAGTTTCTAGGTTACTAAGCAGGACGGCAACTTAAACATTTTACACTACTCCAAAATATATGATCAATCCATAGTTGCAATTTAACTACTCGTCAACAGGGGACACGGAATAAAATTCTAATTATTGATTAATGATTTTCCAGTGACGTACGGAGTCACAGTAGTTCCTATAGGTTGCCACTCTTATTTTTTTCTTATTTTTATTATCACTCTCTTTATTTCAGTTAATTATATTACCTAGGGCCAGCAGGTACACATGTTTTCAAACATGGAATATCATATTTATTAATTAAAAAAAAAATAATAAATATTAAGAAAAACTATCAAGAGCTTCAGTGTAGATGGGCCAGGAACCATAACCTGTTCAGCAATAATAATAATAATAATAATATAACTATTCACAGTCAGGTCCAGGCCAGCTCCGGCCCCGGCCTCAATCACCACAGCCGGAATTTCTTTTAAACATAGTTTATTATTTAGATAGCTTCTGGGGGAGTATTTCCCCCCCCCCCCCCCCGACTCCTGATTTCAGAGACCACAGGTTTATATTATGTAAAACTGACTTTGAAAATAATTTTAGGTCGCGGGAATAAACACAGTGGTCTGAGCTTTGGTAGTTTTTGGGGGGTAGTCAGTGATTTCCATAATAATTATTATCAACTATTAATTGAAAAGTGAAAATTATTTATTGATTTTTCACTTTATCTACAATGTTAAAATGTGATTCACGAAAATTCAAATAATTCAAATTTTTGTAACATCCGGCTTAACACATGTGCGAAATCCTTATCGATGATCACACCTTTTACGTTTCAAAAAATTTTAGAAACAAAATTTACTCAACATTCACTTCTGCTGTAAACGCCCTCGAAATATGTTCAACTTTTGTGGAAATTTTGGGAACTGCAATATAACAATTTTCACTAGATTTTCCCGGAGAATCAAACCTGAGGTTAGTGTAAGTCGAACTTAATAATTAGGTAAACTTGAAAATATTAATTTTGTTCTAGTTTTTATTATTTGGACATTCTGGTAATTATGTGACGTAGCACATAATATAACATTTTGTTTTCTGTCAGTGGTAAACGCGGAGTCCCTAAGAAACTGTCAAGATGTGTTGAATTCAACTGGTGGTATATTGTTCTTTTCCATCGAAAAATTGGATTTTCCGGGTGAATATAGAATGGTTTATTTTGCAAGATTATGAAACTTTTGTGAATGACTCAGCGTTTGGACAAACGTAAGTTTACAAGTTCAAATTTGTTTGCATTTTTAAACTTGATTTTCACCAAAGTGACTGTGGTTTCGGGTGGTTTCTGTCTATGTAGAAAATTAATACAGATTTTTGTTTTGTAGAATTCTATTTGGCCTTTAGGGCTTTGCTTTATGACGTGTACATTGTCAAACTGCAGTCAGCGTCATTTCGAAGAATAAAGTTTAGTCAGCATGATGGAATCGTCATATTTTCCGAAAAACTCGCAAGTACAAGGAGAGTAAGTTTTCCCATTTTTTAAAGTTGATTTGTTTTTCCAACTGGAAAATTTGCAATCCTGTTCTTATACATACATAATTTTTTTTTGCAGAATTCTATTCGGGCATTATGACGTGGACATTTAACATTTGACTGTCAAATGTGATTTTAGTGTCACTTGATTGAAGAACTTCTGTTAATATTGAAGCTTCTGGTTGGCGTTTCATTTTCATTGTCAAATTAGAAGACGGATTTTCCGGAAAACTTATGGAACAATAAAAAAGTAAGTAAATTTTAACTTTCACGTTTGAAAATGTATTTGGTTGAGTCAACTTTCGTATTATCACGGGGTAGTAAACACTGGGGTGTTTTAGGGGGAATTTTCAGTGTGAATATTAAACTTGAAATTTAGGAAAATATATGGCTCAGCCGCTCAGCAATGAGAGGCTCCAAACGTTTTCGTCGTTGATTGTCAGATTATCTTCGATTGAAAAGTAAAAATTATTAATTTTTCATTTGATTTTGATGGTTAAATGTGATTTAAGAAATTGATGAAAAGTACCCTTACATCAGCTGAAAATTTAGCTAACTTGCTGACGCTGAAAAACAGCTGAATTTTAAGCTGATGCAGCTAAGCGTCAGCTGAAAATTCAGTTAATTTTCTGACCCTGAAAAACAGCTAAATTTTCAGGTGTGGCAGCTAAGCATCAGCTAACATTTTGCTGACAAAATTTTTCAGCACAAAATGTTACTTGGGACTAATAAAGTACCATTTTAATGCAAATTTAATCCTCTACCCCTATTATAGGGATAGTAATAAACAAGAATAAAAAATTTGTTGTTTTGAATCCATAACTTATTTTCTAGTTGATAGAAAATTATGAAAAAAATCATGAAGATTACAAATAATAAGATACGTTTTTGTAAATTTTTTCATAATTTTTGGGCTATAATTAGAACCTTAAAAAAAATTAGAAAAATTTTGAATTCCGATTTTACATTTTATTTTCTCACAATTAAAAGATCTTGTTATAGTAAATATTTCAGAATTTTCTTAGATTTTTAGAATAGGGCGCCATAGTGAAAGCAGTAAAAACCAAAATTTTGATTTTTTTTTAAATTTTAGTTTACATTACTTGTACAATGTACATTTTTTATAATACCTACTGTGAATAAATGTAAAATTAAGTTAAAACTGAGTTTTGTCATCATCTTAGGATAAGTAAATACTTTATTACTTATACAGGGTGTTCATTTGAAAGTTCCAACACGAAATATCTCGAAAACCAAACATTTGAAAAAGTGTTTTGGATAAAAGTTGTTTAATGCCGAAGGACGAAAAATATGTAGCCGGCAATTAGACCCCCAGTAATTTGGTCACCAGGTGATTTCATCGTCAGGTACTGAAGTCCCCAGTAATTTATTACAAAATTTTAGGGCTTGAGCCATATGATGGTTACTCTAGTAATTATTAGAACACTCCTATGTTAGCAATATATTACAGCAATATTTGTTTGACATTTTTTGTTGAAAATTTTATTATCTTTATTTTTGTTTATATACATTTTTCTATTTGGTCGCACCGTTTCTGAGCTACAGTGACTTTAAAAAAAACCTATAAAAATTTTAATCGAATTTCCATAAGAGCAATGTTAATTTTAATAAAAATTATACCGAGTCTTTTTTAAATCACTGTAGCTCAGAAACGGTGCGATGAAATAGAAAAATGTATATAAATAAACATAAAGATAATGAAATTTGCAGCAAAAAATGTCAAAAAAGTATTGCTGTAAAAGCGATTTTTAAATGCCAAAAAAGATTTTCAAAATTTTCAATTTACATTACTAACATTAGGAGCGTTCTAATAATTTCTGGAGTAACTATATATTTGTCCCCCTATTTTCAGTTTTGAATAAGTGATAACATCATTAATTTAAGAAATTTAATTTAAATTGAATTCAGTTAATTATAGCCGAATTTAAATTGAAAACTAATTTTTGACATTGGTCGCGCCCCCAGGAATTTTTTAAAATTCTTCAGACCTTGTCAAAAGGGAAATTGTCAAGGGGATTGTGAAAAAATTAACAAAAAAGCATTTTATTATTTGTAATCTTCATAATTTTCTATCGATTAGAAGAAAATTTTTTCTTAGTTGTTTTCGCTTTATGAATTAGACATTTTTCATTTTCTTTTTTATAAATCACTACCCCAATAATAGGGGTAAAAGATTAAAGCATAATATGTTGAAATGGTACTTTTTGACGCTCTATCAAATAACGTGTGAGTTTAATATGCTGTGAGAGCATTTTTCACCATTCTATCCGGCTATAGTTACTTATTGTTTATTTACCTTATTGTTTTTCTTTAAATGTCAATAAAAGTCAACTTTGTTTGGATAATTTCAATAATCAAGGCTAAAGTTTTACATTTCGTGAAAACAATTGAGCTTCACCAGCATTAAAGTATCTACTACTGTAAAAAAGATTATTTCGATTTGAAGTACTAAAACTCAAACGAAGCCATAATGCGAACTTTGACGGACTTTTATTCAATGATTTTTAATATTCTACAATAAATTAAGTTTAAACCATGGAAAAATACTTAATGTATTCTTTTGTTGCAGGACAGGCTTCAGATAATTATTTGATTCCGCCCTATCTCAAATTGGAAACATTAGCGGGCTTTGCTTTTCAAATGTTTGACAAATTTTTTTCGAATTTCCACGCCCAAATCAACCTTTATTCAGTGGAATCATAAATAAGTTGGGATTTGGGATCCATTCACGAAAATATCATAAATGATTTGGTTAGTTTCCGCGTTCGGGAGTGTGGTTTGAGTACGAACTTGTGGAAAAGCTTGATGATGGAAGCTCTAAACAATCGCGATTCATTTTTTATTTAAATCTTAGTTTTAAAAGTAGTGATCAGTGTTCATTAAAAAATTTTTTTCGTGAACGTTAAAAAATTGTGCCAGTGTTTGAACTTGTGTTTGGTGTCCCAGGATGGAACTGGAAGAAAGACGACGAGAATTGGGTCACGGCTGCAGTGATAAAGGTAAGTTTGATTGGAAACATGAACTGAAAAAATAAATACTAATAAATTTTTTTTCTTTTTATAGGTAGGCTCCCCTTCGTGGGTTTATCAATAATTAGGGTTGGTCAAACATTTTTCTCAAGTGATGTAGCAGTGAATTATTGTGAAAAAGTTGAAAACTACATTTTTCTTCAAATGCGAACTGTGTTTAGAATTTATTGTTAAGGTAAGAAACAATTTTATTTTCATAACTACCTTAACCTTTGTTTTCCAGGCGTTTGATTTTAGCTGTTTGATTGTTTCTGCTCTATCCCATATTATAAACACCCGAGGAAAGTTTTTACTTATACTAATGCCGATCTTTAGTTTTTTAATTACATTCTAATTACTATCTGAATAACTTCGGGCGGTTATCGCGGTCGGGAGTGTTGTGTCGAGTACGTTTTTGTGGAAAAGCTTGATGGAAGCTGTAAAGATTCGCGATTCATTTTTTATTTAAATCTTAGTTTTAATAATAGTGATCAGTGTTCATTAAAAAATTCTCAAATGCGTGTTAAAAATTGTGTGAGTGTTTGAACTTGTAATTTGTGTCCTAGGATGGAACTGGAAGAACGACGAGAATTGGGGCATGGCTGCAGTGATAAAGGTAAGTTTGTTGAAATCACAAACTGGAAGAAATAAATACTAATACATTTTTTCTCTTTTTATAGGTAGGCTCCCCTTCGTGGGTTTATCAATAATTAAGGTTGGTCAATAATTTTTCTCGAGTGATGTAGCAGTGAATTATTGTGAAGAAGTGTGACAACTACATTTTTCTTTAAATGTAAACGACTGTGTTTAGAATTGTTAAGGTAAGAAAAATTTTATTTTCATAACTTCATTTACCTTTGTTTTCCAGGATTTTGATTTTAGTTGTTTGATTGGTTATGCTCTATCCCATAATAGGAACAACTGCGGCATCATTTAATTATTAATTTTTGATGGTTTAGGTTTCCTAGTAGTTGGAAATATTTTTGGAAGTTTTTACGTATACTAATGCTGACCTTTAGGTTTTTTAATTACAGTCTAATTATCATCTGAATAACTTCGGACGGTTTTCGTGGTCGGGAGTGTTATTGTGTCGAGTACGTTTTTGTGGAAAAGCTTGATGGAAGCTGTAAACAATCGCGATTCATTTTTGATTTAAATCTTAGTTTTAATAGTAGTGATCAGTGTTCATTAAAAAAATTCTTTCGTAGCGGTTAAAAAATTGTGTGAGTGTTTGAACTTGTATTTGATGTCTTAGGATGGAACTGGAAGAAAGACGACGAGTATTGCGGCAGTGCTGCAGTGATAAAGGTAAGTTTAATAGAAAACCCGAACTGGAAAATATAAATACTAATAAATTTCTCATTTTTTTACAGGTAGGGTGCATTTCGTAGATTTGTCAACTAGAAAGGTTAGTTCCGAGAAACAAAATTCTTTCTTTGTAAGAAAAACTTAACGAAGTTGTTAATAACGTAGCGTAGCGTATCGTAGCTTAACATTACTGCTGCTATCTTGAGCATTTCTTAATAAAAACATATTTTTCAATAATTTTGAAATTATGGGAGAGATAGAAAATTACATATATTGGTTAAATTTTATTTAAAGAACACAGAATCTTCACATTAGAAATTTTTAAAAATTTAATCGCTAACTTAAAAGATTTAAACAGGTCACACCGTACGGTGTAAACTGCCAGGGTGCGAGTTATAAAACCGGAGTAGTTTTCGAAAACAATTTTTAAAATTTGTTGTAGATAAAAAACAAGATGATTTTGTTATACATACAATAACATTTATACAACTTCTATTATTATTGGAAAATTTCCATCGGTATCTTTGATTATTACAGTAATAATAGAAAATGCAGTCTTATAACTCGCGCCAAAAACATATGCATATGAATATGTTACCTGAAATTTAAAATAAATAAAACATTAATAATTATATTCTTTAACAATACATAAAATTTTTACACTTAAAGCACATAATGAAGTAACGTACCATTGATTTTATTTCTTATTGTAACATCACATTTAATTATAATATCAATAATTTATTAATTTATAGATCTATATAGGTAGGTTTCTCCTAAAATTCAATATCTTTTCTATGCTAAGAGTTATCTAATTGGTAAAAATTATAAAAATGACTGGAAATATTTGGTACAATAAAAAAATTCCACATGTCTTCGATGACTCACAAGACGTAAAATGAAGTAGGTTAAATAATTAGCGGTGCTTGTTGTAGAATTTTCAATATATTATTGCTTTTATAATCAGTGGTGGAGGCAAACACACGTGCTAGTTACCAGGAATGCTCAAATGATTGAAACGAAACCCAATTAAATCACTACCTCCGAGATAAGAGAATGAACGAAATCGATAACACTGGCACCCAACGTGGAGCAGATTTTTTAATTTTTAGTTTAATGAAGGGAATGCGTGTGTTTGCCTACTTTTAGAGCATATTTAGTTTAGCAATAAATATAAAACAAAACTGCGATAAAAAATAATTGAAAATTCTACAGTAAGCAGAAAAAGAACCAACATTTCGTAATTTATTATACATAATACTAAACAGTATATCTTGGAAGACATGTAAAGAGTTAACAAAATTTTCTTAATATTAGATTGGTAAACTTTCACGAAAGAAAAAGAATGAGATTAAATTACAAGTCTAAAATTTTTGGTTAAAAATACGAAGTTCGCTCAAAAAGTAATTTTGATTATATTGATGCAATCACAATTACCTTTCAAACAATGTAAATATTTACACATGAAATAATTTATACTAAAATAATTATTAGTTAAAATTATATTTACAGTTCGGCACGATCTATACTACTGGGTTGAAAATAAACATCGGAAACATTTTTATTAAAATAACAATTGGCTTTAGATAAATTTGTTTTTTTAACAGGAAAAATGTGATTATAATATTGTTCGTTATCACCAACTTGTAACGGCTTAGGTCTTGACTTGGTATCTTTATTTTTGTGATATTTTTTAGAATTTTGTAACGACGGTCGACGGTTATATTTATTATCAATAGGTAAAGATGATCTATGAGATTTGGTTGCGATTGTGTGAAAAGTAGTGAAATTTTCCTCGTCGTCCAAGTCAAACGGTTTACCTATCGAGTGGTACTTATTGTAACTGTGACATTTTCCATTGTTTCCGTAATTTAAACCATTCTCTATTTCGTCTCTATTAAAGTAGTTATCGGGCAAAATTTTAGATTGATTATGCCGAAGGGTAGAATTAAGGCCAGAGTAGATATTTCCTTCCTTCAGATGATCTTCTATACTACTTCTACCTTTGAATGTGTGTGTTGTAGGCTATATTTACAGCATTATGTTAGCATCGTGTTAGTATGTTGATTTTAATGAAAATTACATAAAAAAAATTATTTGGTTTATTTAATTTACAAGTCGATCGTTAAATTTTTTTTATGCATTTTTCATCTTACTACTAATTTTACAATTACATGAATGAATGAATTTGGATAAAATGGCGACGATCCTCGATGGCGACAATCCATACACCACAGGATTAGAATCAAGTAAGGTGGTTTGAAAATGTGCTCAGGACGGGCGTCTGTGTAGAAATACTAGTGTCAGTGATATGTATGTACAGTGTTAGTAAAAATAAAGCCTCTTAAATGGAAAGAAATAAAGTTGCTCGAAATCTCGTGAGCGGCGGCGGTGCCATTAAGCATATATAAATACTATAATATACGTAGTTATGACGAATCCGGCTCCCGTTCCGGCGGACATCTTATGGCTCACGAGATTTTGAAGCACCTCCGCAATTTTATTTAAGCTTTATTTTTCTTCTACATCTGTGTTAGTAAATAATAAGTGGTGCAATATAAAAGTGTTCAGTGCTAACGTAGTACATCTGTTAAATTTGAACAGAGAAACTACAATCACAAGCAAGCAAGTGTTAGTACAGTGCAAGTGCCAATAATGGTGCCAGTAAGTGCTTTATTAGTGTTCACTTCGTATTCGACTTATAAAATAAGTAAAAAAATACAAAAAAATAGAGATCAATATTTTTAACATGCACTTAATACATTTGGTAGTTTACAAACTACTTTATTGTCAATTTCAAAAACGGTCGAAATTTGGTTAACTTCCTACTACAAAATCGTGTTAAGGTCCGCTCACACTTTTTTCAAGTTTGAAAATTTAGAAATTCGACAAAAAGAAAAAGTTCTTCTCGGCTCGGTGAAAAAGACCTTCAAAGTTCAAAAAATATGTTCACGTACATAAGTAAAAAATAATCACAAAAATTTTGCTCCTAAATTTACTTAAACTATCACTAGCTACAATTGTATAAAAATCAAAGTATAATTGAGTTAATAGCAAAAAAATAACATAAATCTAATATAATCTAATTGTGTTTAGCAAAAACAAAATAAACTCACAAAATGTAAGGTTTTAAGCTTTCAGTGCAAAATTTGTGGTCAAACAACATTCAAAATGGCAGTGATATACGTGAAAGCTGTTTTGAAAATTAAATAAAAGTATAAAAGCGTCGTTGCGACTCTGCCACCAAATGCTCTTTAACAAAATTCAATTTTGTTTGCTAAGTTATATTCCATTTATATTTTTATATATTTATCACACTGAACTTCGAGGTGAAAGCAGTTCAATTTTAAATGGGATAAAGATCAAGTCGTTCTGGCATCCAAATTTAATAATCATCGAATTATGTACACGCATTTATTTTCAATAATTCCTGTTTTGCAAAAAATCAGAAAGAATTAAAAGGACAAATTAAATTTTGTGAAATTGGTGACAAATTCGATTTTCTGTACAAATTTCTAAATTTTTGTACACTAGCACGCAAAGAATTGAAAATGCCGACAGCAAAAAACTCGTATCTGTTCAATTGATAATAGTAAGTCTTTTGGCTAATTTCAAAACAGTTAACACTCATATTCGATGACCGTGGCGGGTCGACCGCGCTCCGGCCAGAAGGTGCAGTGCTAAACTCTAGTCGGGGGTTGCAGCACCATGGCGGCGAGACGTACCTTCATGGCCTCCGGACTGTGATGACCACGTCCACCTCTAGGCGTAGTCGTATAAATTGCATCTGCTGGGATACCACCCGGTCCAGTAGAATTTTTTTCTATATCTAATTTTTCGCTAGAAAAACCAAAAAAACCAATTAATAATTTTCATATTAAATTAGGACTAAGGATCAAGGATAAAGAAATAGGAAAACTCGGTTTCATTGCTTCGAATCCTCAGCCGATGTTTTTGCAATTTTTTAAATGTATCAAATATCATGTCAATGAGCTGCTCCAAGAAAAATTTAACCATGTTACATGGCAAAAGATTTGAATTTTCGAAATTTACTAGTCCTACTACCACAATAGTTTCTTGCTATCTTCAGATGATTTTATTGTTAGTTTAACCTGCTTATTTTTAAAACTTTAAATTAATAGTAGTTGATAATTTGATCTCTTTATAATTTTAGGAAGTAATTACTCTTTTGGTTTCTATTTTTTTGATATTTAAGATTTTTCGGATAAAAACATTATTTTTTTGAGAAAGTTCCTTAAATGAAAATTGCAGACATTTGAAAAACTGCCTGGAAAAGTTTGTAATACTAGATTAATTCGGGGGCAAATTTTTATTCATTAAGTTATATTTTGCGAGATTTTTAAGATATTTCACCGGATTTCCTCTTAGATTTGTATAACATTTTCATTTTTTCTTTGAAATAGCAAAAAGACAAACTTCGTATTCATCGCATACTTAAGTTTTTCTAGGATTTTATCAGATTTCTTAAAATTTTCTGAGATTTTCTATATCTCCTAGCCCCAATAGGACTAATATATTGGACTGTAAATCAAAGTTAAATCGTAAGGATTCCAATATTACATTAATTCCGGTAGGACTAATTTTTTTATATGATAATACGAGTTGAAGTCCAGACTGATTTCCAGTAGTTTTACAACAAACATTTTTGCCACCATCTTCAAGAAACCAAGAAAAATTTTCTTATTTTTTTTGACTTTGCCAAAGAGCGGTGAAAGTGTCACACAGAAAAATTATGTCATAGTTCTTCAAGTACATAAAATTTACTACTATTTGAGACCAAAAAGAGTTTTCTAGCTCCAGTAGATTCTGAGTTACAGCTCTTTAAAAATCAGCAAAATTTCCCAAAATTGGGAAATTTGAGAATTCAGCAATTCTACGATTACTCCAGTTTGGAAGTTATTATACCATAGAAGTCGTACTTTATAAGGTACGGGGTGAAAAGTGGCTAAATTAACGTAAATTATCAAATTAATCAATTTTGAAGTAAATATTACATCAGTTAAAGTAAATTATACCAGAAATTTAGTAAAATTAACTTTTATTTTTAAATATTTTAAGTTTCCTATTTTATCAAATCAATCACAAAACATGCTCTCAAACAATCGTTCTGAAAAAATTAGGGGAAAAAATTATCACACTTTAAATTTGAATAGTTCTGAACCGGGAGAGTCTAGAAAGTACCGGTTACCCCCCAGAACTCTAATAACTGTGTTCAAAAGAAAAATTCTTATTATACGCCAGCATTAAGTTTTCAAATTTTAATAATGCCTTCCGGAGAGCGGCATCCCATCGCTCCGCCTGTACTAACCGCCACTGAGAAGCATACATAATTTAACAAAAACTAAATATTCAAAGACCAATTAAAATGTTCCTAAACAAATTTTTATACATATTATTATTGTTCTAGTTTAATATGAACTTCCGAGTAACAAATCAATAAAACTGTTCCTTTATGAAAATTTCAAATAAAAAAGGAGCAAATCCGTGGGGCATTAAACGATTTGTATTATATGGTGTCGAAATTGGTTTTTCTACCTAGTTTATGCATGAGAGCAATTTAATGTCCGCGAGAATTTTTTACATAAAGCTGCATTATAAAAAAAAATAAGAAAAGCTTTCAGAAAATTCAGGTGGAAGGCGTTAAACATACTGCTTATCGAATCATCCGATAAATCCCACTCAAATTTTCTCAACAACATAATTAAGAAAAGTTAAAGTGCATTAAAACTTATGTGTTGATTCAAAATTAATAATTAAGTTCCTAATTATCATTCCGAACCCACACATAAGTTTCAGTGTACTTTAACTTTTCTTAATTATATTGAATTAATTTGAAAATGGAATTTAAAATTATAGTCAGGCTAGAGAAATATTAAAAATACAAAGAAGTTCTATTTGCAATTTGAAAAGATCTATTTTTTATTAACAGCCTTTCACCTTATCCTAAAGACAAAAATTAAGCCGACAGATTTTATATAACGGGAGCTTCTTAAATCGCACTTTATTTTGACGTATCTTCGACAAAAATAAATAAAAACCAAACTGACTTCTATTGTGTTTTAATAAAAAAAAACTTTATAAAGTATAATCTTAAGGTCTAAAGTTGTTTAACGTCAATATATGTTCGGATGGAAAATATTCGCTGTGCTTTCTTATCAAAATAGCTATGATAAGGCAGCTTTGCCAATATAAACATGCCGCAAGCTTTTATGTTCGTTCATGGCACATAAATAAATAAATTTTTTAATATAAAAAAAGTTCATGTAAAACTTACTACTTATTTAGCATAATCAAATTATGCATCGATAATATAAAAATATCAATTTAGATAATCGAAAAACGTGGTCGATTATACGTTTTTATCCAATAAACATAAATTAGGTATTTGGAAATCCTAAAAGGCACATAAAAATGGAATAAAGACAAACGTTTTAACAGATTGGGTCATAAAATAAAAACCCCTGGTTAACTATGGCATGTATTTTATGTATTACTTAAGTTTTCAAAAATTTAACACTTCGCTTCAAAACTTTTATCCAACAAATTAAATACATCCTGCTAGGATTAAACAGATCTAAATGCCAACGAATGTAAACGTTTTTATTTTCAATTGCAGCTACAAAAGTGTTTTTAATCAAAATTGATCAAACGTTTCATGCTATTATTCAACAAACAAAGCTTTTCGTTCCATAAAACATTATTATTTATAATAAATTATAAACCTCGAAAGCCCCGGGGTGTAGTTTCTACACAAAAATGTAATTTAATATTTTGTTATAAATTGCTCAATATTTACCTACTTGCATTTCAAAACTAGCCAGTTTTAATAACTAGATTTTCAGTTTCAAGTCCTCAACTTTAAAAATGAGAAAAAAAGTAAAAAGTCGAGAAAAAATTTAAAAGGACGTTTTAAATTTTCCTAAGCTAGAATGATCCTTTAATTGTTTCAGGACTATTTTCAAAAAGTTTTTCCTGAAAAACAGTAATAATTTCAATTAACCATTAATTAAAGGACCATAATTAATTCTTTTTGAAAAATAGACCAAAGTATGCATATTATATTGTTTACATTGTTGGGTAATTATTATTAGAATTTCTGCAACGCGTTAAGTTGCAACTTGATTAATTTTGTTGGCTTTGGAATTTCGGAAAACCGATAATAATTTAATAATATCCAACAAGATCATAAAATTTTCAAGTCGATAAAATATTAAATTTTAACAATATAGGTAAAATTATTGTGTCAAGGTGTGAATATAACGAATAGGTACAACAAATCGTTATAAAATTGACCTACTTGATGAAGTAAATTGCATGTCGAGGAAACATAAATATTGGCAGTATCGGAAGTAATTAGTAAATCATCACAATATAAACCCACTAATTACTATCGAACTCCTTTTAAACACATATTCTAATGGCAAATTACATGAATCTACAATACTTACTTATCTAAATCGGATGGTTTGAAGTCGCCTTTACCTGAAAAAAAATGAATAATAAATGCCACTTTATATTCAAATCTGATTGTGCGTAATATATTGCTTTTTGTGTTGCTTTGTCATTTTTAATGTAGTTCAGAAAAAATAATAAATAACCGATACATAATCGTATTATTGTATACATTATATTTTTTTACTTAAATTTATTTAATTACTATCGGAAATTGGTGACCCCGACCAAAGAAATGTTTTTCTTTTAAGGTTAAGCTAATTAAACTCAATAATTATGTTTTTACATTAAAATAAAAATAATATGTTTCATTCGTAGCAAATGTACTTTTTGTGGATCGTCTATAGTAAATTGCAATTATTCAAACTCGCCACAAAAGATTAATATTGGCGTTTGGTGAACTGTAGGAGCTTATGCAGAAATTAATAGGAGTGGGGACTGTGATTTTCCTGATTGGGAGGTGAGACTGATCTGCGCTAAAAAAGGAAATTCAAATCGGCTCCCCTGGTTCATACTCGATATTGCGAATAGCGAAAACAAGCAAAAAAAAACAATAAAATACCCAAGCAAAGAGGAGAAGGTAGGAAGGCTCCTGGAATGGTGGTCACTCAGGAAGTACTGAGACGAATGCGTCAGGATTAAATGTATGAGAAGTGGCGACGTATTAATCGAGACCCGAGATTTGAATGAGAAGAAGACTCTCACTTGAACACTGCAGGATAATCACAAAAATGCGGCTGTGCGGGATCTCACAACGATGTCAGAAATGGAAATAGCACATATCGACGCAGAGATGACCCTAGGGGGGAGGTGTCTGCCACCCGATATCTTCGGAAAATGTGAAAAGTTGGAAAAACCGTCAATTAACTCTTCGTTCTCTTAGAGCGGTCATACAGATAAGATACGACTCCAAATGAACTTGGTGTCTCCAGGAATCTGGAGAAGGACTACAATTATTGACTACAAGGTCCTGAAATTAATACAGACCAGAATTAATGACTGGTAGCAGACAGTGCAAATATAGAGATCTGCGTCTTTCTAAATCCGTCAAAAAAAAGATTAGATCTGTCATATCCGAATGCAATTTATGCCCGAAAATACTTGTATAACATAAAAACAAAAAACTTCCAAGTTTAATTTTAAAGGCAGGTCCACGATAAAACCATTGATTTTCATTGGTTACTTTGACTTTAATTTTATTGTGTTTGTCAAAAGTTTTGGATTTATTGCTACCGTCTTATTCATATGTTTATTTAATTTCACCTGGCGCCCATTAATACCAGTATTTTATTTTCCACAGTAAGTGAAAGACATAAAATATCCTCCAGAGTAAAAGAACTTCCGAGATCCTGGCTCCCGACGCTAGTAAAGTTGAGCCTCATACGTCGTTACATTACTATTTAATCAGTTAAGAATGTAAAATTTAAAATTGTTATTTTATCTAAAAATGTATCACATTCAAACCTGATTTGAGATGATGACATCAACGTGAGGAAAATTAACTGAATTAAATTTAAGTTACATTTAAAGGCAATAACTATTTATAATGCTTAAATTTCATTTAAACTCATAGGAGAAGCTTTTGAAATGTTAAAAAATAAACAAGAGAATAATTGAAAAGTTGATAGTAAAACTAAATAGCCCGGGACGGGAATTGACCTATTAGTCAGCGCCATTAACCATTCATGTTGAAGTACTCAGTTTCTTATGACTGTGTTTTCATGTTTTTGGGAGTATTGTGAAAGCGTTAGCCTCAATGAGACAATGATGGCTAACAGTAATTTTTAAACAGGGTGACAGGCACATTTCCCAATCCGTATTAAGCAGCCGCGAGTTTAAATGTTGTAACTTTTCTCCTCGAGAAAGAAGTAAATGCTGGTCATCCTATAGGATTGACCAGCCACAAAAAAGTACATTTGCTCCGAATAAAACATTACTTTTCTTGAAATGTAAAACATAGTTAATTATTAAATTCAATTAACAATTCGTTTAGTTCTGCTAATGAGGAACACTACAGTAAAACAATTGAAAGTAGAATTTTGAAGTTTTCAGGGATTTATTACCTAGATAACCTAGTTTCTACTTTTTTGAAAACAATAATAGCTAAGCTGCTTCGTAGCTCTGATTGAGCATAAGTGAAAATAACTGTAGTTATATAATCAAGATTAATTTTCATCTCTACATTGAAATGAAAAATGATTCCTGTGCTTACCAACTTTGAAATAAATATTGAACTCCGTTTGACAAAACAAAGTTATAAAGGTGAATATTAAAATACACAAATACTAAGCCGATTTTGTCCACGTAGTCAAAACAATAATATTTTGCTGAACACAAAGTTTATATAGAATTATTAAATAAAACAAACTCTTTAAATAAATTAAAATAGAAACCTTGCTGTTAAAATACAAATACAAAATTAGGATTATAACTTCAAATTAATAAACGGGAATAAAATCAAAAATTTATTGAACTGATTGTCTAGACAGGTTAATGAAAGTCGATAAGAAAATTTGAGCAAAATCTACTGATTTTGTCAATGACAGCAAAATATAAAAGAAATACGGTGATATAAAACAAACAGCACCTTTGCTCGAGACAGACTGCACCAAATCGGCTATTATAGCACTAAAGGGCCATCAAAACGGGATATCTCTGTTTTTGGTTATAATTTGCAATAAGTTATGAATTTAAAAAAAAATTTAAAGCCAACTGAACACAAAAACTGTTGGATAAGGACCACTTTCCCGTAGTATGTCAGTAGGTCAAGTATTTTTATAAATAGTACATACTTACCTAAGTAATTTAAATTGTACTCGTATCATTTATATAATAGATAACAAATATACTTTTTTTTATTGGTTCTAAAATAAATTATGCGCCTTCTAATTTAATCGCACCATCTATCGAATATATTTTTAACTAAGGTTTAAGTATTTCTTTAATATCTCTAAAACGGTGCTAGATATTAAGAAATTTTAAAACATAAAAAAGTTTTATTTTTTAGTCTGCAATATTTTTGATCTCTTCAAAATTATTGATATCTTTTACCGTTTTCGAGTTATTACAGAATAACTGGATTGAGTCTGAACAAGTATGTTTATTTCAGATAAAAGAAAATTTTTGAGTCAAATGCTACGATCCTTCTTATTGTACGAAACTATGGCAAGGAATATTGGATGTTATTTATTTAATGAAAATAAATTTAAAATTAATTACCTGTCAAGTCATGTAATGCTAGACTAAATTTAAAATAAATAATAATAAAACTTACGAGAAAAACAGCATTTTTCTGCTTTAATGGCGTAGATGCAAATGCATATTAAAAGGAAAAAAATGACTAGAGCTCCTCCTGCCAGGCTCACTAGCGTGCTAAGCTGCATGGGTTCTGAAAAATATAAGGAAGCTCTTAAAAACATGCTAAATCGATAAACACATATTATTTTATTCATGACAGGGTCACAAAAAATCTCAAAATGTTCAAACTGCATTTGCATTGTAAATTCAAATTTTCCTACCCGTATCGATTCACCGCGAAGTTGACATTAAATTCATAATTCATGCTTTTTAGTAAATTTTTATTGAACACTTCAACGGATACTTAAATAAATCTTTCAGAATAGCTGAAATTGTATTTTATCGCGTTAAAAAATTATTTCTATTTCACTACATTTTTCTTTAATTTTATACTCTCATTTTGATTAGCTGCTAATCATTTCCCACATACATAAACTCTTTCAGTTAAAGAAAAGTGGTAGATACCAAATTAATTAAGTTTATTGGAAATTAACTCCGTCACTGTGTAGTGGTACTTTAAAAACGCCACTGACTTTATCTCAAAATGAAAAATACCGGATAAAATTAAATTTTTTTGGGGGTTTTTGGAAATAATAGAACAAGTGACACTTTGAAACTTGAAACTTTTCATTCAAATGAAGCTGTATTTTAGGTTACAACCAATTAATTAGAGGGAGGCTGACGGAATTTTCAACGTTTTTCTATGATTTTTAAGAAATTTTCAAACTGATATTTATTTTTTATAAATATAATAAAATCAACCAAAATATTATAGTATATAATTTGAATATGGGTTCTGAAAAACTAATATCTGTAGCTCTCTGTAGGAAGGAATTTTATGATATATTTTCCTTTCCAATTCATCGCAGATATTAAAAAAACATCGTGGACATTTAAATTGTGTATTATGTAGTGGAGAAGTTCTCTGAATGCTGCCAACTTTGATAAAACTCGGACATTCTTACTTATCTCACTTTTTCGTTAAACTTTTGATGCAAAAGTTATTTAGTTTCGTTTCTGATTTTATGCATTTTTGAATAAAATTAAAATGAAAGTTTTAATATTTCAGATCCTTTTGTTGTTAATTTAAAATGTAATCAATGCTGTTGGTAAACTGTAAGATGTAATTGTTATTTAAAATATTGAACATCCCAAGGCTCTACAAATAAATTTCGTCCTTACGGAATTGTAACTTGAAAACTAAAATTTTATTCGTTTTCTGATTGCTAAATTTAATTTTCTTTCCTAAATTTAATCAACGATTTTTTTAAATTGATTAATTTTTAAATCAAGTTTAAAATTTATTATCCAATTAGTACATAAAAATTTCCTGATAGCTCAAAATTTACGGACGAGGAGCGAAATCTCGCAAGTTTGTTTGTTTCAAAGGTAGAGAAAAGTTTTCTTCGGAAACCGGTGTCGATCGTATGGATGGGAGGATGGCAGCTCTCTAAGTCAATACCATCTTGGTTATGTATAGCAAACACCTTTTAAAATGAGATCAACTTGAAAACTCTGTAAACGCTGCGGGAAACCCGTATTTATGCACTTTCTAGAAACCACTCTAAATGGTCCTGTTGGGCAATTTTGACCTCTTCTGATCGATTAATCGGTGTAGTTGTTTACTGCAGCACTCAGAATGAATGTTAAGTTCGATAGAAGTAGCTCATAGTGGACGATTACCTTCTAATCCTACCAACCATACAGCATCGACTTCCTGGTCGTCAATCCTGGCCTGGCCACCATTTGGGCCGTTTCGGTGGGCTTTTCACTATTTCGGAGCTTAACTGGTGCTTCTCCGCGATACTTTTCATGGTGGCATACCGGTCTTTGCGGATTTTTTAGATTATTTTGCCGATATCAGTGGTTATTGACCGTCCTCTGGGTACAGAGTCTCTTGTGTCATTCGACCGGCTCTAAAACCCTGAAACCGCTCTTCAAAGAGAAGATATCGGCAGATATTAACCAAGTTTTGAGATGGTGGGACAGATACCAATGAAAACTCCAGAATATTAAATGAAGATACGCAATCGTTTTAGAAATTAAATACTACAACAATTTAAATATTGTCGTACGGTGAAGTCCACTAGAGCTTACATATACCTATGTTACTTTGAATATTTTTTATAATTAATATCAATAAAAATTTTAATTAGTAGCATTCCAAAAATAAACAATTTAAATTAAAATAAGGAAGATTTCTATTTTGAAAGGGGAGAATTTAAAAATTTGTTAAAGTCTAAAAGCTTTAACTAACGACAATTATTACAATCTTATTAGCAAGTATTAATTAAATACTGTTTATAAATTTAGCTTTGTTTATAAAGCTTAACAAGTTAGATATTTTATAATTTTAATTAAGTTCTTATTGTACGTGGAATTAAAAAATCAGCAAACGTGCTAACGGTTTCTGCTGTTTCTAATAGATAACCGAAAATTTTCACTCTCAATTTTTTGGGAACGGCTGCGTATCTATCCCTTATATTTGAGGTTTTACTGATATCTAATTCACTAATACCAATTTTACTTGGAAAGAAGTACTTAAATAATATATTTACTATAATTTTCCAGACAATTTTGATTGGATTCGCGTGTACAAAGAAGTAAAAATAAAAAAAATTTATGCAAAGTTTATCAAAAATAATTAATGTCCGAGTTTTATCAAAGCTGGCAGTCTTCAGAGATTTGCTCATTAAAATAGATAATGAACTAAGAACAGGTTAAGAGGAAGTTAGTAGAAAAATCAATTTTCCGTTAGTAGCTGTAGTTAAATTTGTGTAAGAAATGAAAAATTTGTTTGGAGATATTAATATTGCGAGTAGGAGCATGGAAAACTAAATTTCGAGATAATTCTTATTTATTTTATGTAAAGTTGGAGTATGCTTGATATTCAAAAATTAATAAAAACATTTATAAAGGTAGATATAATAATAAGCTTTACAAACCATTTACATATAGGAATACGGCATGTTTATCTTTTCCTTTGTCATTTTCAACAGCCAAATAATAAGCTCTTGAATCTACCGAATTTGCGTCGGAAATATGTAAAGCTGCCGAATAGCAATCTTCTCTGTCTTCCTCCGTCACTTCTTCCACCCTATATCTACCTGAAAAAACAACAACGAAATATACAACTTGCAGTAATCGAACTATAAGATAAAGTTTATGCGAATGTGCGTATCAGACGAGTTCTAAAATCTTGGAAATATACGGAAATCCGACACATGCTTTTACAACTTTCCTCGTAAAGTGGCCACAAATATGGATAGAACCGCAAATTTTATACTCAAGTAGCTTTTATCTGATTTTAGTACAAGATTTTCAAACTTTTCCGGAAGTAAACACGAAGATTATTCTACTATATACTTATATTTAACACGTGAATTAAAGGTGTAAAAGCTCGTAAGCACTTCTCAAAACCATCCCTTAGAACTTCAATTTCCGAGCTTAAAAACTTTTAAATAAATCGCATAAATCCGTCTGGAAGTTTTTCTAATTCAAACTTGGGGAAAACATTACCTAAAGAAAATTTCAATAGCTTAACAAGAAGTAATGAATATTTAAATGTATCATCTCTTCCTTAAATTCTTTTCCACGCACTTTAAATATTTGCCCAGCACTAATAATATTTAAGTATTGGCATAATATATTATTTAATAAATTTCAATTAGGATTTTAATTAAATGTAAATAAAACTTTATAAGAATACGGTTTACCTTTAGTAGTTCCAGCTTCCATCCTAACCGATCCCCATTCCCACGCCATGTATCCTGGTCTGGGGTCAGCACAAACGACTACCCTCAGAACTGCGTTTTCACCTTTTTCAACCCTAATTTCTGGTTTTATTGAATGCCTCAGCACTTGAGGAGCTCCTGCAAAAAATATACAAAATGATTAATTGTTCCACGCTTTTTTATATAAATCAATCTTGAAAATACTTTGCTTTTTGAAAAATTACACGATATTTTATTGTTTGAAAATTAAAATTAATTATTAAAATTCTGCCGTATTATTAATTACTTTTTTAATAATTTAGTCGCATGTAAATATCAAATTACATTTTTCTTCATTACATAAATACAATTTGCCTTTGTACAAATAAAAAAATTAGTTCGTAACATTCTCACCGTTTTAATCAATCTTGAATTTGTAATTTACCGAAATATAATATGATTGATTAGGTTCTTCAAGATTTTCAACGCAAAAACTCAAACTTCAGAATAATAAGTAAATTTCAACACAGAGCCGGACTGGTACTAACATTGACATCATTTCACGGTTTTGCGCTTTTTCTTTCTCGAAAACAAATCTATTAATTTTTGCATTTGAATTCAATTTAAGCTTTTCATGTTAAGGATGGTGAGGGGATAAGTTCAGGCGCAAAACAGAGTACGTATAGTCTAACCTATTAACTATCTAGGAAAGTTTTTCTCATATTTTATTTATTTTAAATTTTACCCTATCTATAGACTTTGGTTAGATCCGCCACTGGAATTTCTGATATCGATTAATTTCGGAAATAATCTTAAAGCTTTTTGACTTTTTTGATTGGTTAATTATGTTGTGCTCGACGTAAATAGGTGCAGCAGTGTGTTTTGTGGGCAGAGGCGGCTTCAGTTGCTTTCCAAACCTACTAATTTATTGGTAATATTATTATAAGTTATTTTACTAAAAAAAACTGGTTATCAAACTTAATAATATTATGTTTAATTTAAAATTAATGATTTCGCAAACTGCACTCAACGAATGGACTTGAAATTTAAATCGTTAATTTAATAAGTTCAGAAAGCTGGTAGTTATCGACATATGCAGGACATAAGCCGATAGCCGTATTCCGGATTTTTCCAGATTCAGTTCAACGAAATCAGCTAAATCGTGTACACTATCCGACCACTACGTGCGAAGTAACATATCTGTTTCAAAAACAACTTTTTCAGTTTACAATTTTTAATACATACTCTCTAAGGACGAATTTAATACATACCCAAAAATAAATAAAATCTCAATTCTAAGTTTTCCGAAATTAATTCTCAAAGTTTCAGTACAGGTCACTGAAGTTTAAGCCCTTCATTTATTATAACCGAATTTTACTTGAAAGCAAAAATCAGTAATTTTTGAGTTAGGGTGACTTCAGAGATGTTTTTAATTAATTGAGCTACTCGCAGTTCTGCGAATTTCAATTAAGATCTATAATTTTCGAGTTGGAGTCATTTCAGGGATGTTTTTAATGAGTGGAGTGGCTCAGAGGTTCACTGTCTAACTAGATCTGCGATTGTTATGAGTAAAACTACTTGTAAAAAATAAAAATACGCCATAAAAATTTAAGGAATTTAAAAGAATAATTTAAACAATTAATTTTCAAAAAAAATTCGAGTTGGAATAATTTCAGGGACGTTTTTAATGATTGGAGCGACTTAAAAACGCCTTAAGAGGGACGCATCAAAGGGGGGGGGAGCTTCCTCCTTCCAAAATTCCCGAGTGCTATTTAAAATACGGGGCTAATCAGAGGATCGTCTTTAACTTAGGCGTCTGCTGGCTATTTAAAAATACTGAATTTTGACTTGAAATTAAAATTCTGTTGTAATATGAAGTATTACTGGCGCAACAATATGAAGTACTGCCGCAGACGACAGACTTTTTGTCGATGTTTTTGTAGGTGAGAAATGTGTAGCATTGATTCTTATGGAGCACCGCACACGACCAATAAAAAACATGGAATTTATTCTGGAAAAGAATGAATGCTAGCTAGCACATTTCTTACCGACAGAAACAACTGTGACCTCGCCGGCAAAAATTTGTCGTCTACGAACGCTATTAAAGATTACACTATTGGCAGTTTGGAAAGAAATTTACAAAAATAATAAAACTTGAGATATTTAATTCCGGACCTGCAAAGCTTTGAAGCTTTTTTTGAAACGGCGCGGCGCCGGTGTTCGGCCGGCAGTCGGTTTACTTTGATTATTTGAGTTAATTAATTATTTTTAAAACGGAAATTACTTGCGTAGTTTGTCTTATGCATTTTAACTGTGAGATTACTAAAACTATTTCAGATATTCCATGACTTATCTAAACGCTGGAAGTTTAACCGCACTCGAAGACCACCAAAAACTAATTAGGTAGCCCTAGCACTTAGTTTTAGCAGTTAGCTAGCAGGTAGCTAAACAGCAGCTAACCTAGGTTACGGTTAATCAAGAATCATAATTTATTATAACTTTCAAAATTAGTAAATGGGTTGAAAAATCAAAGGGAGCTAAGAAAACTTAAATTAGTTTATAAATATCTGGTATAGAAGAATAGTGGATGACCTTAAATTAAAAATAAATCTGAAAGTGAGCCAGACGATCCCAAGGGATTCTCCCCTTCTTCTATTCGATACTTACTAATTACCTTTTCGAGAACTAAATAATTAAACCTGCAGTAACTTTCCAAATTTAATGGATTTTAATTTTTTGCTAAAGCTTAAATGCTTGTTAAATTATATAAATGTAGACATTAGTTACATGGAAATAACCAGGAACGTGCAGTTAGTGGTGAAATTTAGTTATTTTGCGTCGGAACAATTCATAGTATGCAACAAACACATACAAATAGAAAATATATTAAGTTGTTTCTAACTTATCTGAAACTTACAAATTGTTTGTATTCCCATTACTGATAAAATAATGGAATAAACACATACAATTGTTACTCCAGCATACAACAAATAAACTATTAACTTTCCAGACGGTATACGTACGGTTGGAATGTAATAACTAAGGTATTTTGGTGTTTCTCTGCCTTGAAAATTAATATAATAAACTAAGAAAAACTTCAAATTTTTCTTTGTTATTAAATTAAGATCAAAGTTTCTGAAAAGTATTTTTAGTTTTTTTTTATATTAGTTAGAAAATTAAATAATATTAAGTCTGCCGGGTAGTAAAGTTTTCTTTTCAGATAAGAATTTTATTTTAAGTAATAGTAAATTACATACCAAGGTGACAAATGCTTTATTACATTTTTTACAATTTAGTAATGGTCCGCGAAAAAAAACCGCGAATCAATAATTTAATTAAATTAATCCGCGAATCAAAATTCGATTAATCATATTTGAACTTACCCCTTCTACTTGCTTGCTTAGTGAATAGTTTGTTATCGGTACTAAGAGTTATGACAATTTAGTGCTCTATCTGCTAGATATCTTGGTCCAGTGCAGTAATGATGCCTTTTACACCTTGGTATATTATTTAAAATATAAAATTTTTTCTGTAAATTTCATTTCCGTAAATTTAATATTAGATTAAAATTTTAAAAATATTGATTGTAAAAAAACGGATAATATATTACACTATGATGTATAAACTCTGTTTTGCACCCCCCATTGGCGTTGCATAATACTTGTAGTTACTGCACTGCGTGAAGATAAGATGTACATAAATAATGTGTTACCTTATAATTTGCTGTTATGAAATATTACGTTAAAAGTTGCTGAGTTAACTTATAAGCTTTCATTCATTATTTATTCTTATTTATTGCCTAATAAAAATAACATTTAATTTATAAAAAAATATAATAAATTTTGTGAAAATATCATTATTTAAATAATATGGTAGATAGATCGCCATCAGTTTATAATATTCTACAAAGTTTTTATATTTTTTTTATAACCCTCAGTCTTGAGAAGATCAGAGACAAGGTGTGTTCTCGATGCGGTCACCTATCCAAGTAATGAACCGCAGTGTTAGGACAACATGTTGTTATTTTTATTGTACACAATGCTGCTTTAGGGTTTCCGTATTTCATATTAAAAAATATTTAGTAATTACTCAGCATTAACCACGTTTTCAATAAGACCTCATAGTTTCCAGCATTGAATTACTCAGCCAAACCAAAAACTTTATCAAACACATTTCACCGGAAAACTACGAAATGTTATCTTGAAATTTCTTACAAAGTTTCTTCATGCCATATGTCTTCCAGTAATATAGAGGCTTCGGGAATTTTCATTAAGACAGGTGATGCTACTTTTCAGAGTTGAGATTTCGATTTGTTTTGAATAATATTCTTATTTAGGTTCTACTTTAATTAATATAAATTCCAAAACTTTGCAATTTATGCCTGTAGCGGTTGATGATCGTTCCGTCACACGCACACCAATTCTCAATTTGACTTCCATGCGTTGCAGATTAATTTAATGTCGGTTATCAAGTCAGGAACCACCAAGCAAGATTGAAATGATCATTCCATCGAAAGTATTGTTTTTTCGGTGTAAATGATTCAGTGCTTTTTTGAAGAGCGGGAAATTACCTTTAAATTAGATTATAATCTTTTATTGTTTAAAATCAACGGTTATTGAGTTAAGGATTAAATTTTTGATTATACTTTTGAAATTATACTCAATAATATTCAGGATTTGTTTTGAAATTATTAATATGCTCTCAGGACTGATGTGTTAGATCTCCAAGCTAGCTAGCGCCATTTCCATTTGCCATTTCCGTTTCGCCGTTGCCGTTTCGCCATCGCCCGTTTCACCGCCAACCCACTTCACCATTAGCAATGCAGTCTTAAATTTTATAATTTTAAGATGATAATATTAAAATAGCGAGAAGAAAACTAATTAAAACAATTAATTAAATAATGCAATTTGAAATATTTTTATTATTACGCCCAAAGCAAGAAAATCATTCTGGACATAAATCTTATTTACCTTTTATTTTCACTAAATAAATAAATAAATAAAAAGTGTTTTCTTGAATGCTTTAGAAGTCAGCAATGAATAGTAAATTTTATTTCAAACGATGTGAAATGACGCGCCCAATTATATTTACTTTGCGAGCCAATTAACTGGAATATAAAAACAGCAAAATTTTATTTAAAAATTCATATTTCTACAATAAATAAGAAAGTGACGTTTTTTGAAAGAAATATTGAAAATTATTTTTGGTAAATGTACGGTTTCCTAATAATATTAATATACATATTGTAGTAGTAAATAATTTATTGTGAATTACTGCATACCCAACCAAATCTATTATATCATCAACCTAATGAAATTTTAGTGAATTGTCTGGGAAGAGCAATAGTGCAATGGCAAATCTTGTCATTAATTTTCATTTAGCTTCTAATGTCTAACAGTAAATATTAAGAATTAATACCAGGGAAGATAATAATAGCAAATATGTACAATTTTCAATGCAGAATACCTTTTATGAGCCTACATTACTATACAAAGGAATTACTTGATTAACTTTGCAAAATCGTGCCTATCGTTGTGTAATTATGTTTAATTTGTTTCATTTCGTAAAGACAACATCCCTTTATTAGAATTATACGTGAAATGGAAATTTCCTATCTATAAAAGATTAACAAGAACAATAGAATCGACATTACTTCAGCTTAAAATCATAAATAAATGAACAGTGTACCTATCTTTTTATTTTATATTATGTATCTTGTATCTGAGTTTCCTTTGTTGTTGTGTTCTATTTGCATAACATTTATCTTCAATTAACTTATTCGTATGCTTTCAGTCCTGACGATAGAAATCTATTTTGTAGCATTCATGTGGTGAAAATCTTGATTGGGTAACTGATTATTATTTTATAAACGCCTGTCAAGATATGCTGCATTGTTGACTCAACACTTTTAGAACTTCACAATAGAAAACCGACCATTATGTTCCCCTAATCAAGATTACACGTTATTTCTCAAGTTAAAGCGCTTCCATATTATTTCAATAAAAAAAACAGAAACTTATAGAAAATTTACTAGCTCACCTACTCTAACAACGTTCAAAAAGTATAAAAATTCATTCTATTTGGATCTGGTCCATAAGACCGGATTTTAGTATAAAGCAATCAATATAATCTAGAAGCCACCTGTCATCGCGACCGATTCCGTGCAAAGAATTTTGATACGAAGATGTTTCAGTGTATGCCGATTCGGCGAGGAGACGAGTCGGCGGTAGGACGATTCTTAAGGAGGTTTACTTAAAAACAGAGATATGTGTTTCACGTAGGTTAGATGGTAGGGAGCGGTTAGTTATTAAAAATACAAATCTTACCAAAATTCATTCTATTGTATGGGGATGTATGGCATTTCGCTACGAGACATTTCGCTTGGGGACAATTCGCTTCCGAATATTTCGCTACCGAAATATTGCGGCCCAATCAAAGCTCAATGTTTGACACTAATTTCACCCAAATATTTGACTATGAGGGGGGGGGATTGTGTTCACAAAGTTCCCCCTTAAAGTTCTTACGGATATCTCCGCGACTATTGAAGCTTGATCGACGGGAACGGATTATATTTCACCAATCTACTGCCAATATTGGCTAAATTTTGAAATATTGCATTAAAATTGTGTGCTACATGGGTCCTGTATGTTAAGGAGTCGGGCATTTGGGGTCAGAAACTGCGTTTCCAATCTCGTACAGTTCCCAAAATCATCTCTTTGTAGTACAGCGTTCCCTTCGTAAAATCATTTCATGTGAACCTGTTATTTCAATTTTCCCATCTGTAGGACTTCTACCGATCTCCCGCGTCTTCCTTAGTTCTGGGGTTCAATTTCCGTCCCGGTTGACCTATGTAGATTCAGTTTACAGTCCCTGCAAGTGATTTTATAATCACTGCTGGTACCCATCATGTTACCGGGGTTTTTACATTTCTGAGTAAAGCGGTCACCAACCTTTTGGAAATTAATTTCAAAATTAAAGTCCTCCGTTTTTAATCTCTTTCCTAATTTTTCCCCATTGCTCTTTGGTATTGCATACCACCCCCGACTACTGGGACTACTAAATAACTCTTCAGATTTGATGCGCGAATATAGAGCAAGGAATGCACTGGAGGGTATTCCATAACCCCCAGACCCCCCGGTTTGCCAATTAACTACAATGAAGTGGTTACATTTTAAGTTGTAGTAATAAATTAAAATATGTTTAACTTCAAACCGCAAAAGAAACTTTCTCTAGATCGATCTGCGATCGATTAACAGTTTTCTACTCTCGGGCGTGTTAAATTAAAATTACTTATATGCTGAGTTGCTATACCAGCTTCTTCATAGCTCTAATCATATTGTGTGACCCTAAACTTCTTCACTGTAAAAAAAGTGGTTATAAACCGGGGGGTGGTATGGAATACCCTCCAGTGCACTCTTTCTTTTTATTCACGAATTATTTAGTGGCCAATTCTTGTTGATAAATTCTGGTATCTTATAGTAGGGTAGGAAGTTGGTTGTGTGTATCTCTTCTCTACTAGGTTTGAGTGTTTGTTTTTCTATCGTTTTTGGGTGGATAAGGCAACTATATACTTTTGGGAAAATCGATTTGCCGCTGCAAGCTGCCTGGTGATGTTAAGTTCCTTATCTAGGTTGGAGGTTGATAAAGGTAGAGAGTGTGTGCGGTTGACTTGTGCATTACAGAAAACTAAAAGTAATGGCAAAAAATCTTCGTGGCGAAATGAACCGCCCTAGAACCGATTTTAACGATTTACGTACCCCTCTTGTCCCTCTTTTGTCTTCCTTGGCTTTCTAACATTATTCTTTCTTCATGTTCATAGGACACTTCCTGCCTAACGGGGATTTTGAACCACGAATAGTAATATACCTTAATTTTGAGTTTATTGCGTAAATTACGGTTCTAAGACATTTCGCTTCCCGTCAGTTTGCTCTCGAACATTTCGCCACTACGATAATGTAGTTGATATTTTTAGTTTTCTATTTTAAAACCTAACAATTTAAGAATGCTAACGAAACTTTCGGCGAAATGTCCGGTTGCGAAATGTCCGGTTGCGAAATGTCCTAGTAGCGAAATGTCCGGTTGCGAAATATTCGGGAGCGAATTATCCGGTCACCGTAAATTTCATATTGATGGATATTGTCACGGTTTCCCTAGGAAACACGGTTATAGATAAAGTTCGTATTTCACCGGGAAGACAACCAAGTAATTGCGAAATAGTAGTCATGCCCATAAACTCCAAACCTGCGACAGTGGACTGTAATTTTTTACGTTACAATTTTGATGTTTTATGTTAAATTTCTACTGATTTTCGGGGTTAGATAGTATTTTGTAAAATGAAGTCGACAACGATGACCATACTGAAGTTTTAACATGAGTTCAAACGTTCTTATGACCATTTCCGTGATTCGGAAGGTACATAAGAACTTTTCTTTTGCTGGATTTTTGCACCCACCAATCACCGACGATAAAAGAGAATGGAGATGTCTAAGTGACAACTTAGTATAATTCTTACAATTAAAGTTAAATAATTAAAGTTGCTTGTAAAATACACTTACCTACAACTTGTAAAGCAATCGATTCGCTTTGAACTGACCTCTCCGTGCCACCGATAATATTGGTTACTTTGCATACATATTCGCCTTGATACTCATACGTAACATTTGGAATATGAAGTTTTGCTTCCCGTCCTCGTTCTATAATCAAGTCAGACGGAGTAGGATATCTCTGTAACCATTGATAAGTAGGTTGAGGATTTCCTTCTGCTATGCATTCAAACGTTGTCGACGTAAATAACGGAGCGGTGGTTAATCGATCCGGTCCCACGCTTAGAATCTTAGGCGGATCTGAAATATAAATGTACACACTAAAACTTTTACTTTGTAAAACTTCTCAGAAGTAAAATTCAAAAGTTATGTAAATTATAAGGACACGGTGAATTACTTAATCTAAGGCCGCCAATTCATAAGTGAAACTTATTTGAATGTAAAATCTTTTAATCAAAATATCCAACTAGTTTTGGTTATCGCTGTACGCATTCTGCACAATAACAGCTTACCAGATCTTTATCCCTCAATCTCTATGCTTCCCTGAAGCTCTAGGAAAAGCATATTGTGTGCAAAACTTTCCGATCTTTAGTAGTTCCCTATGCAAACATCAGCGGTAAAGCAAGAGTGAAAATTTAGACCGATTATGAGATTGAAGCTAAAACCTAAGCCAACATGGCGCGTCCAGTTATCAAATTAGCTACCCTAATTAACGAACAAATTACATCTAAACTAGAGATTTACTAATTCCAAAACTTTCTCAAATAGCAATATAATTGATATAAGATTATGCACGTTACTAACATTATGAGTTTACTGTGACAACTTTAAACTATACAAATTTATAACGAAATCTTTAATAACGACTATGTTTGCTCTTAAAATTAAATGTAGGAACTTAATTTGAATAAGAATTTAATTAAATAAAACTTGAAGTTATGTTTGTAATAATCAAGAAATTTCTTATGGGTTTATAGAACCCCAATTTTCATCGAATAAAGCTTCTAATGTAACTAAGAAACTCTAACTTAATTGAATAATGCAGTAACAGTGAAATACCCATATACTTGAAAGTCCCACGTTGGGCGCCAATTTGTAGCAATACCAAAATGACGTTCCAATTCTTTTAGGAATCTAGCGAAGACATTTTACAATGCAGACGGTAGGTTAATTAGTAAAAAGTTCTTCGTTACCTACCAGCTTTTTATCTGCATAGCTGTATTAGTTGGAGTAAACTATGCTCCATACAATGCTTATATTACCTATAACTGCATATTTTAAACATTAGATATTCTAGCTCTTTTTTAGTAACATAGTTTCAATATTTTAATTGCAAATTGTGACAATTTTGCTCATTTTGTTTTCAAATAAATTTGAATTATAATACCTATTAATTTATGAATATTGGAGTTGCAAAAGCTGCAAATTATCATTTCCCAAAAATGTCTGTCTGTGTGTGTATGTGGTCAAACTTTGTCTGCGCTCTACCTCAAAAAGCAATAGGAAGTTATTAACTAAATTTCGTATTATTTACTGTTTCTATACATATTTTTTTGTTTTTGAAATTTTAAATGAAAATTAAACCATTAATAATTTCTAATTTCTTTTTAAAGGTATAAGAAAGTCATGTGGATGGCCAGCTAAGATTTTTTTAGTTTTGGTTGCCTGTACAATTTAGTGAGTGCAAGTTATTTAAAATTTGTTGTTTCGACAACCCAATTTTAATTTATGAAATCGGTGTAGAAAGTAACTCATTATCAAATGAACGTGATACTTGCAAAATTCTGCAGATTTCTATATAAATTCATGATTTTAATTTGAGTTGAAAGCATAGAAATAATGGAATCTCGTTAATCCTTCATCTGCGTCATTTTGAAACAAAATTTTACACCTCTTCTCTTTTTTAAGGGTCAAATTTTGAAAAAATATTATTATTATTCTATGTTTAAACTACCAGAGAAAGCTACTCCACAAATTATATGTTTTTAGGTCCACTGCTTTCAGCTGGGCTTTGATAAATCGGTCAGGAATTTAAAATAATAAATTCAAAATTCTATTACTTTTCTATTAATTTGTTTGTTACTCATCAACAATTAATGCAATAAACATTAGGTTCTTGAATTTAAAATAATTAAAGCGCAGAGAATTTACTTTAAATACAGGTATTCAAAACGCCACTTTCCGCACTAGTGAGTGAAAGTGGTTCATTACATAACTTAAATCAGTGTAGAAAATAAGCTATTACGTAACAGTAGTAGACAAAATTGTATTAAATTGACCAAGTTAAACTTTGAAAATGAAATTAATTAATTTATACGAAATTAAATGGAAATACTAACTAAAACGAACGCAAATTGTAATAATAATAAATGGGAATTAAATAAACTTTCATTAGAGATATTACGCAATTTTAGCGGGAGCAATAAAAAATATGTGTGCTCGTGCCATAAAAAAAAATTAATTAAATTTATGTATACTTTTCCACGGCTCATTACATTTTAAACTAAGTTACATTTAACTACTGCAGGAATTTTCATTTGTTAAGTTTGGCATTGCACTATTTTTGATAAAAGGAAATGAACTTCATTTTGTTTCACCCCGTTAAATTTTGATTTAAATTTTCTGTAGGTGGGAATATTTTAATTAATTGAATAAATTGAAAATTACTCTAATTCTGTAATGTCTGGCAGCATCAATTGTTCAGGTTGTGCGGCCTGAAGGCCGCACTTATTTGTCACTCTTCCGTAATTTTCCAATTTTTTAGTTGATTGCTTCAAATGTACGTTAGTGTAATCTCAGGGCACATTGTGCAAGATGATTTTACAATTCGATTTTCTTAAATACAAGGTGAATTTGTTGAGAATGGTAATGAAAATTTCCTTTATAATAGAGAATTCTTTTATTTTCTGAGCACTGCACATGGAAAATTTGCTGAAAATTTGTTTTGACGTTAAATATTTAATAAATGTAAGTTATTTATTAGAGTAGAAAACGTAGAGAAGTGTTGGAAGGCTGCAGAGAAGATGGAAAACTTACATTTAGCAAATTTCAGATAGGGAGTGCTTACAGGAATGGAGAGAAAGAATAGAAGCTTTCAGGCCAGGATTGGATAGCACACGTCCGAAGAAAAAAAGAGAAGATTTTATTTGTTTGTCTCATATTCTGGAATTTAACGGATGACATCTTCATCAACACTGGTATTTGTATTACATCTGAGCAAAAAGAGATACTACATCCTGGGTCTGATGGACTGTATAAAGGCTAGTCGTCCTTTAGATCAAAGGATCTTCGAAGCAAGTGTACTTTTATGGCAGAGGTCGGATACATAGTTTATGTTACTTGACAAATAAGTTATTCTTGATTTAAGTTTTCTCTCTTATGTGAATTTCTTAAAAAAATATCCAGTTTGGATAATCAAGACTGAATTTACCCTTATCAATAATATCCAAATTCTAACAATAAATTTAAATTTCATTTGGAAGATTTACAATTTCAGGAGCACAAAACAGCAGCATTGTTATTAATAATGGAATAAATTCTGGTGAAGTAGACAACGAAAATAGGTATTCCTAGGCAGAATTATTATAAGAGTGCGAAAGCAGAAAGTTTAGATTTTCAAAATCAAATATTAACCAGATACCCAATTTACCAAATTATATCCTAAAAGTTATGCTTTGCACCCAATTATTCTGGTAATTACATATACATACATGCTCACAGCAAACAGAGTACATTCGTATAAATTATTAATAGTAATAATGTTGCTATACGTAAGCAACAATAAGCAGCTTTCCAGATGCCTATATCAGCAAATAACATTTCATTGCATTATTAAAAGCATTGACTAATTCACGAATATTAGGTTTTGCAAAAATAACAGCCTGACATCACAATTCTACATGTAAGCATTGAATTCTTTATATTCTGAGAGAGTTTTGAACTTTACGCAGAATATTTTAATAGTTAATAATTCCACTGTTTTACTGCTGGTAAACCATTTCTATTTATAATTTTAACAGCCATTTTCAATTTTGTTACTGTGATTAAATCGCAGGTAAGCTGTTAGATTTAACGCTAACTCAATTACTGTGCGGCATAATATAATAAGGTTTAAGGGCCTAAAACAATTAAAATATAAACGTAAATGTAACAAAATTAATACTTAATAGTTATTTACACAACCGGTCAAAAAGCGGATCTTTACCAGGCGAGTACAAATTCGGCAGTTAGGTGCACGTTAGCAGGTTGCACGGTCGTTTGGAATAATATTAAATTTTATTTTGTTTAAGTTCGATTTTCAAATGATTTGAATGTAATAGGGCTAATTCTCATTTTATGGTATAGATTTACTGATTTGATCTTAGACAGGCAGCTTTCAAGTCAAAAAATTAAAGTAAAAACATTTAAATAATAAGAAACATTATGCTAATTTTGCAGCTGATTTGCAGTATTAAAAAAATTCCTAAATGATATTTAAGTATTTCTCCTGCATAATTGTCTTCTGAAAGCATTTTCAGAACACGTGTATCTAATTACTTTTGTGTTTATGGTGGGTCATTTTCCATTCCCAAATACCCTCCGTGAGCATTTAGTGTGCATGACAGGAATGTAAACAGAAAATATTACGTCTATTAATTGATAACCGTAACAACAATATTGCACTAACAAAATTGTGTGGTTTAGCATGAAAAGCAACTTCAGATATAATTCAATAAGTCGTAACTCCTTTCATGCAAACTTATACGTGTACGTTCCCTGATACGAGATCTGAAATTTTAATGAATTGTTAAATGCATATCTTATTTCCAAATAACCTGTGAAGTTGAAAATTAAGATATGTGAAATTTGATTTAAATTTTAGATTTCATCGCTTCATGATCTGGATGATGGGTTCTGTAATTCTCCAAGACGTCACACGGTGCATCCAAATTTGCCATAATATCCTAGTGCACACCAAAGTGCTTCATTTAATATATGCAAAAAGAGATCTTAAGTGCACTCCGGGTGCTCACTAGAAAACACAAACTTTAGTTTATAAAGTTGACGTCGTGACAAATTTAGAGATCCTGACCGAAAGACGTAAACGGTCTGAGAGGCTAATTCCTAGTTATTATGGGGCGACCATAAAACAAACCACATTTATATAATAGGATTCGAGATCAAACTCTACATAAGCCTCAGTTGAATTTGCTCATCACCTTTAAAACTTAAATGGCTTTAATCTTTAATTTTGAAGGCGGAGCTAAAATAAAATTGTTGATTTCAATTGGTCGATAAAAACTATTAAAGATAAATGACTGGGATCGACCTATAAGCATCGACAATATTTTTGAAAAAACAATAATTTAAAAAATAAATGTTCATATTTATTAATGTTTTCCAGGTTTGATATGTCATAGGATAAAATATAATATATGCAAATTAAATTTTATTTGGGTGAACTTGTGAGGGAAAGTATATTACGCGGAAAATATTCCAACCTATTAATTTTCAGTCATTTAAGAAAATTGTAAGACGGAAAATCCTGATTCTTTTAAACCTTAGGAAGCGAGCATTATTAAATACGTGATCTATTATCCTCTAATTTTGTTTTGATAGGTCTGAAATAACTTTTGGTAGATAACTTTGAGGAATATTACAAATTTACATACAAATATCTAATAATAACACACGAATATCTGAAATTTAATGTAATTTGAAAGTTAAATTACTTTAAAATTATTTTAGTTTGAGTCAAGTTAATAAGCTTCAGTTGTAGTAGTTGTTCTGTACAATTTTATTACATTAACCATGAGCTATTCTACATATAGAGCCATTGAGTATAAACTTTATAGAGATCACAACAGTGTAAAATAAACTCCCGCCACTTAAACAGTTCCCGAGATTATCGATCTGATAGTAATTTTTATTAGCTTCTTTATGGTACCAATAAACTACCACAGCTCTTTATTTCTTTTTTTAACTATTCAGAATGTGACAAAGTTTCTACAAAAAACATTAAGTAATCTTGTTATACATTAATGTATACTGCTTCATTTTTTCTTAAATAAAACAGTGATTCTAGAAGTTGTAAGAGCTTGCCTGCCGAAAATGTTAAGACAAAACTTGTAGAATGTTAGATTTAATATAAAATTTAGGCTTCATTCCATTGCATGCGGTTGCAGAGGAAACATCAATGGAGTTCCTACATTATCAAGTAAATTTGCGCTCCGATGATTGTTAAATTTACCACAGGGGTTGGGAATACCTCCCGAAGGGCTAACGAATGGTAGGTTTTCACTGCCCTGACATTGTCAAATCTCTTATTCCAGCTTTTTAGTTCTGTAATTTTCGAGTTCAGTAACCCAGAGGGAAGTTTTCGCTGCGCTCGGGCGTTTCGGGCGGTTATGACAAGCTCAACCACGGCAAATCTCGGATTCAAGCACTTTAAAATCCACCATTTTTAAGTGATTTGAAAAAAAATGGTATCGCACAATATAATGCAGTGGTTCTCAAACCTTTTATGGATATAATAATAGAAAATTATTGCCATAAATAAATTATTAATTAAGATTATTTCAATATTCCGCGGAACACTTGAAACAGGTTCCCCAGAATACCAGTGTTCCGCGGAACGTCGTCGGTTGGAAACCACTGATATAATTCAATAATTTTTTTAATTTACTATATAAACCATTACCTACCACCCAGTGCAAAAATTTTGGCGAAATTCGAAAGCGTAGAACATCGACGGTCCCCAGCCGTCGCTACGTTTCCTTTCCGAGCACTTCGAGCTCTTTGCAAGCGCCATCTTGAAAAATCTCGGATTAATTCTAAAATTCACCAATTGTGGGTACTTCAATCCAGTAATACTTTAATTACCAACGGTGGAACTTACATGTTTTACCCAGGTTCCTTTTTGACTTTTACCCTCGGCATCTTAGCAAAAAAAAAAGACTAAAAACTGACAATCGGTGGAAGTTACCACTGTTCCATAATATTGCATTCTTTTCGGGATCTATCTTCGGATTAAAACGAGTCAGCGCAAAACTGTACTTAGATCTCAACGGGCTTTCAACGGGTCAGCGATGAACTGGATTTGCATATAAATGAGTCTGCGCCAAACAATATTAGTACCAAAACAGATGCAAGTTTAAATAAGCATACCGAATTGGGTGCTCCTTCATTAAGGTGCCATCACACTTAATCGAAGCGTATGACGCAAAAGCGACTTGAAGTGAAAAGTTTCTTGACGCTTAGAGAAGTTTACATAGAATCAAATTAAGGCGACGTGAGTGGAGGCGGCGCGTTATCGCTCTAATCGTCTGAAAGGCATTCGAGTGACGTGTGTCGCGTTGCTTCGCCTTTGTATGCGGAATTGAAGCGATGCGACAAGACAAATGAAGCCTCTTTATGATCGATCGGGTGCTGTCGGTATAACCACATCTTCATCTGATGAGCTCGACATTTTGGAATGAAGTTTTGAGGTTTGAGCGTTGTAGCAGCAGCTAACATCATCTAGATGACGCAATTCGTTGACGCGACAGATAAACACAGAAACGTCGCCTAAGTGTGCGGACAGCTTTATGGTAAACATGGTAAAAATTAAACAAAATTAATTGCTTATTGATAACCCAACTTCCGAAACGGATAGGCACCAGAAGAAGAAGAAGAATTAACAAGGTCATTTTAAAAAATAAATAGTTGTTTAAGACCTAATAAAAATTAAATAATGTTACTTCCGAAAAGGATTTCACCATGGCTTTTAATTATAAATTAATTAAGCTATCGAATTTACATGCTGCTGTAATTCCCCTTCCCTTGTTAGGAGGATGAGGAAATTATGGCAAGCTTATAACCTGAAGAGAAATTGGAAATTTCGATGTAAGATAATTGCGAAGCAACTTTGCTCAGAACATGTGGTTATACTCGACATATGGGCTTTAAATTTAAAATTTGAAATATTTTTACCAATCTACTGTAGGTGTGTTTGCAGTGGTTACGCTGAATAGCCGTCAGCCTAGCATAAAAATTGTGAAAACGATATAAATTTTTAATTAAATTTTTTTTTCGTTATTATTTGCTTCGAGTCAATCCCACAAAATGTAATCTGTTGTAATAAGCGAAATTTCTATTTGTTTTGTAGGATTTATGCAAAGTTTACCCCACACACTTTTTAAAAAAAATCGGTTCTCTGTTCGCCATCCAACTATTATATTTGACGATGTCTGCCCACTCACTAAAATAGCTTTGCGCCGCCACTTTCAATTCGCTCTCCATATTTATTTTCAATAAATGATTTTTATGATTTTCATTACCCTTTTATTTCTTGACCTTAATTTTGATTTTTTGCAATAAATGGAAATTTTTACATTTTACACATTAGCAAGAATTTGTAACATATTTGCAAGGAAAGAAAATTTGATGTTTGTTAAACCCTTATTTTGAGTGTAACATGTGGAAATGTGTCAGTATGTTGTTTTCTAACAATTTATGAATATAAAATCTTTTAAAGCCAACAACAACGTAAATGGCTTGATATCTCGAAATATTTTATAAAGTATAATTAAATCAGTTTTAAAAATACTCTCTGTTAAATTTGGCTTATGTCTACGTAGCTTTAAAAGTTAATTAAGTGTAGATATTGTAAATTAAAATTCTTACTGACAACAGCCGGACACCCTACCTGACCAACCTAATTTAACCTGACCTGACCGTCGCGTCGATGAATATGATTGGTTTATTGTCAATGACAATGATGACGTAATAACTTGCATTTTATCTCTTCAAAAATATAATTTAAACGAAAACGAAGTCTATCGAAGTTAATCAGCCTTTTTTCATAAAATAAAATATAAATTTATTTTTGTACGGTTACGCACTTTTCTAAAAGTTCCTAATAATTACCCCAAATTGTATAAAGAGCTCTTGAACGTTTTCGGTATCGCAAACTCAATCTGTGTTATCGTCTACATCTTCACATATCCGAATGAAGTAGTTGCTGGAAAATACGAAAATATTTTCTCAGATAAAATTTTACGAACGACACGCATGTGGAACTAAATAATTTCACGGTTTTATCTCAAATTATTTTCTTTAATGGAATCGAAAAAATGTAGAGAATGCTGTGAGATTGTGGATTACCGGTAATTTATGTATGTACCAACAAACTTTTCGAGAACAATACATCAACTCGGATTTAAACAGATATCGAGAATTCATGCAAATAAATAGAAAAAAGTTATTGTAAGGATAATTTGAGATTTTTAAATTCACCTAAGTTATTTGGTGATCCGAAATTCTGTTTCCCTTCTTTCCCCATATATTTCGTTAAAGTATCTCATGACGTGCGTGTAAGTAATCAAGCGACTACGTTATTGTCACAGAGATAAACAGTAATCTTTAGCAACAGGAAATGTAGTGCTAAGGTTGGAGTTTTTTCCTTTAACATTTAGCTAAGATGATGTTCACACCAATAATGTCATGTCATTCATTTTAATCTATAAATTGATCGAAACCTGACATTGGTAAAGGTAAAAATTTCTTGAAATATAGTATTTTGCCATCATGGGAAAAAATATATGAGATAATTTTCACTGACTTCAGAAAAGTTATTTTGTGTGCCACCAAAAGTTTTTCTTTTACGTTTAACTAGAAATTATTGCTCACCCATTCACATAGTTTTGCAGAAAGTTCCTGTCTACCGGAGGGCTGAGCGGGGAAAAGCTATGAGTAGGTACAAGATTCGAACTAAAATTTCCGCTCGGCAGCTCAACAGGCTAGCAGAGTAAATTATTCATAATTTTGTTCATTCTGTTAAGTAATTCTCTTTATGAGATATCGCTCGAATTTACCTACTAAGTTGTATAATAAGCAATGTTCCATGGAAAGTGTTAAATGTTGTATTAATAAAATTATGGAAATTAACAAATTCAATCTCGGCCACTTTGAAGTGGCAAGCGGGTGTGTAGGTCCTAATTTCATCAGTTCGCTTGTACGTTGATCGTTTTTGCACTTTTGGTATATTAAGTAGACAACTAAACTGCTTGACACGGCATAAATTTATATTCAAGGAAAATAAAAATAAAATGTTATATTTGTTACATATAAATACGCAAACTAAATAATATAGTCTCTTGAAATACATAAATTTAGTGTCTGGCACAATTTATTCCAGCACATCTTTGTAATATTTAACCATTCCTTTTACCCATTTTCTTAAAGAAATATGAATTGCAAATGTAAAAGTACTTTCGTATGCCAGTTTTTATTTTTAAATAAAAATGTTGATGCTTAATTTGATATTTCACGTTGTTGTACGGAAAGAATGGAAATTATAAAGGGTTAGAAAAACAATGGAAAATGTCTTCTCTTATTGAGACCCATAGAAAGTATAAAATAAATGGTTAAAAATAGAGATTTAGGAAGATTAAGAGAGGCGCCTAAAAAGCTTATATTTTGTCGCCAGTCTTATTGAATATTTATAGAAAATCGTTAGGGAATTAAAAGGAAAACGAGATCCCACATAATCGATGTAAACTGGGAAACAGATGATGAAATTCTCATAGAAGAGAATTTTTTATTAAATTGTCGAGTAACACGTGGATTTAATATATTTAACTTACCAAAAATCCGATGTGCTGATATTATCAAATATCGATGATTGAACATGTTATATAAAAATTAAATTTAACATCGCTCACAAACACAATAAAATTCAAATTATTGTTCCCTAAGCTTTCAGCAGTAATCCTCCTTCAGGACTATTGCTAAAAGCTTATAAATTTCTTTTAATTTTATATTATATGTAATATTGTAAATGCGAATTTCTAGCATTGTACGGCTAATTTAATTTTTAGCTTATGACATTAAGTTGTTAATTAACAATAGCAAGTTTAACCTTTCGAGTAAAAATTTTGACAACTTTAACCACTAGGCTTTAGCTAATTTTTGGGTTTAACTTCAAATGTGGTCGTGTTTATGCATGGATAAATATTTTACTTGACATTTAATTTATTTTCAACAAAATTTTGTTCAAATACATGCTTACTTTGTATGGAATACATTATATGCTTGACAAGAAAGATGTTTAATTCCAACAACCATAAATTTTGATTTCTAAACCTAAAAATAATATTAATTTATTGTAAATTGATGTCTGCATTCTTGCAGACAAATTACAATCTGTTGAAATCGATGAGTAATACTACTAAATTTGATTGAACCAGATAAGGAAAGAGTAATTGCTGAATCGTACAAATATCTGATACCGAATCTTCACTTTGCAGTATCATAGAAAAGCTTCTATTTTTTACAGTAATATTTACTATTTTATTTGTTTAAATTTATAATGAACAAAAACATGCACTAATGGATGTTCTCAAGGGTTGGTTCCCGGGCCAATTTTTTGGGACCCCCTGGTCGAAGATTACCTTAAGAACTTACCCGAGGAAGTAGGTACTAGATTCAGTCCTGGCTGCAGAAGTAAATACGCCCAATCAAGTTGGAGATAAAAAGATTTAATGTCTGGTATAAACGACTAAAAAACAAGACAAGTTGGGAAAATACGGAAAAGAAAAAATTACCTACCAATTGGAAATTTTTAAAACTAGCCAAATTTTAACCGGGCACTAGGAATTAGGCAGACACCTCCAGAGATTGGGGAAGTCCCCGGATGGACTATGTTCGGCTTTCTCAATCATTGATTAACTCGTCCATGGGATCCTGGAATGTAGTTTATATATGGGGACAAGAGAAACGAGTTGTTGACCCTCAATCCAGAAAATATCCCGCTGAACTTAGAGGAACTATAGAGACAAACACCTCCAGGATTATTATATCTGTTTTTAGATGTGAAAACGGTGATAACTCAGAAGACTCAGAACCGGGTGACAGTCCGGCTAAGAACCGGCTCAATAAAGAAAGTTTGCTACTTGAAACAAAACTCGAACTCAACAAATTTCAAGCCATCTGACGTGTAAAGTTTAATGTTACCAACGTTACCTACCTAAAAAAATTGGAGTAAGTTTTGTCAGTGCGGCTTCACAACCTTGGCAATCTAGTATAATACAATACAATAAAATTTTGATATTAAAATTTATATAAATAAATTTAAAAATAATAAAATAATCAGAGTTTTGTTGTGTACGCGTATATTTAGATTTTAGTATTTAAATTTTATTATTAGTTTATCAGTTTAAAATATTTTAATTTCCGTCAAAATTGCAAAAGGACGGAATGTTACCGACGAAGAATTGCCTCGATATATACATCCCTTTTTATTTGCTGCAAAGTGCTGGCACCTAGTTAACGATAGAAAATTTTTACAACATTGCTATTTGTAACTACAGTGATGCTAATTTACCGATAGGGGCATGGATGGGGGTTATACGTAACCTGGAATGTCCTTCAAGCATGTTATTATAATGGAATGTAAGAATGTAACAACGAATTGGTGCATTATATTATATCTGACGAATTTTTCAATTCTCTTGATAATGTCATCAGAATCAGTGGCGGATCGTACATAAAATTTCAGTGAAATGAAAATTGTATTACAATGAGATAGTTAATTTATTATAAAGTATTTATTAATATGTTATATTAAAACAATTTGGGAATTCTGCAATAAATGGTGGTTTACAAAATTATTCATCAACTATACTGAAAACAAACTAATTATTGCAATATTTATTCATTTTTTTTTATGGATATAACATATGAGTCTAGCTGGACGGAATTCAAAATATATTAAGAGGGAAGTTTACTGAAAAAGAATTTAGATTTAGAATAGAAATCTTTGGTAGTAGCAGTGGCGTAGCTAAGATTTTTGGGCCCGACAGCAAAATGTCGTAGGAAGGCTCTATATAAATATTAAATTAATAAATTTAATATACATAAAGTTTACATATTTATCACATATACATATATATTGACAATTTTGTATAAAATTAGTAAACATGTAAAACAAAATAACACTTCAACGTCTAAAATACTTCTCACAGATATTGACAATTTAAATTTTTTAACTGAATATTAAAAATATCGTATTTTCATGGGAAAATATAATTTACCCTAAATATTTATTTTTCCTGAAATTATTTTCATATTATAATATTAATAATAATAATAATTATTAAATTTTCCAGACTACATAAAAGCAATTTCTATATATCATTAACTTTTTTCCAAGTGCGGTTAAACTTATTGGTGGTAGCAGTGGCGTGCCGTGCCATATATGTTGGGGGGGGCAAAACATTCTTAGGGGCGCAAATATGTAACTATGGAATACAAATAAATAACAAATAAAACGTGAAAACAATTCGGAGCGCCCGAGCGAGAATCGGGGCGCTCTAAAATTCACCATTTGAGAGAAATTCGAAAAAAAATTGACGGTTGTTTTGTTAAGTAAAACTCACAGGCTTCTTCTCCAACCTGCCGTGTGTAGACAATCACTAGGTGACAATTTTGTTAATTGAATTTAAAGAAAATATTTATGAAAATTTTGGAAAAACTACCGGGTTTCCCGCAGATTTTATATTTTTTATGTATACTATAGCCTATTTACTACCCCTTTTAAAAAAAATTGTCGAAATCTGAAATCGTAGATTACTACCGGACCCCGTTTTACAAAGTGTTTTGCTTGCGGCGCTAGGGTGTGCCGCCCTCTGAACAGGGGAGGGAGGGGTTCGAGCCCCCCTAGCTACCACATGGGCACGCCACTGGATGGTATTGGAAGTGGATCATATGAATGTTTTGATTCATTATAAAAAAAATAAAAATTATTTGAAATAATTACAAAAAACATCAAATTGACTTAAACCGTGGGGCTTGTAATTAAACGCAACGTATGAGAAAATGAGTACAAAAACCCAGTGCGTTGTATTGTATACTTTTAGGGTCGAGTTTTTAAAGAAATTATATAGTAGGAATATTAAAATTAAAAATTTTTAATTAAAAAAATTAAATTAAATTAATTTAAAATTAAATTAAATTCAATTTAAATAATTTAAATTTTTTAAAATTTTAGCTTAATTCTTAGTTCACATGTTAATTCTAACTTCAATTTATTTAAGATATCGGCTCTCTCTCAGTTACCAGAGTTAATAAAAATATTTATTTTACAAATATTTTCAAATTTTAGATTTAGGATTTAGATAATAAGGATCATGCACGAATAAAAAAATTTTGTTAAAATATATTTTCCGATTAATCCAATATATTAAATATTAAATCAACAAATTAAATTAAATTAAAATTAAATTATTTTGTTATAAATAATCCATTTTAAAATTGAACGATTATTTAAAATAAATCATGTGACCATAAACGCTAGCGCCACAGGTTTGACGTCATCGGGCATAAATGACCGCGCTCTTGATTACTTAAAATTATCTAAAATAACCTTACCTTTTCATATATTCATTGTGACAAACTTGATAATATCGCAGGGGATTCAAAACGGGAACTAAAACTGCAATATTTTATTTATTAACCAATTAGTGTCCTTCCGGGATAGTTTCATTCAAATCCGGATTAAAAATAAGTAATTTCTACTAAAAGAACTTTACAAAAAAGTGAGAGATAAAATTCCGAGTTTTATCAAAGTTGTTAATGCCTAGATAACTCTGCCATTAAAATGCATGGAGCAAGCTATGAATAATTGTGCCCCGTGACGTCACAATAAAATGGCGATTTGCGCGGTCGTTTCATTCGATTCAAATTGATGGATTTTTAAATATTTTTTAAATTGTTATCGAAACGAACATAAATGAATTAAATAGTATTAATCAGTATATTTTAGTATTTTTTATCCAACTACGCAATAAAAAAAAATTATGCATCTTCCTTATTGTTATTTAATTTAACTCTTTACACATTTTACCATTCACAACTACCTGCATTAGTTAAAGAGGCTTCTGCATCTGCTGGTAAAATTTCTAGAATTTCCAAATTCAAAAAAATATTCGGCCCTTTACAGTTACAAGAATATTTTCAAATTTTAGATTTAGTATTTATATAATTATTATTTAATTTAATCTCTTTACAAATTTTTCCATTTATAACCACCTGCATCAGTTAAAGGGGCTTTTGCTGATAAAATTGCTGGAATTTCCAGATTCAAGATTCAAAAAGAGTAGGTATTCAATTTAATGTTATGATTACTTACGTTCAATACCTTTCGAAAACTTTAAAAATTATTTTTCGGTATAGGCGCAACTAGCTCTAATATTTGGGGGGGGGGGGGGCTAAAATAAAGACATTTTTTTTTGCTTAACAAAATAAAATAATAAATATGGAATTATAGGAACCCTTGACAATCAGTGGAAAAAGAAACTGTTCATGTTTTTAGAGTAGTCCATTTATTTTGAGGGGGATAGTTTAAATTTAGTTGCGCCTATATTTTCGATACCGAATTTGCAAAAATTTTGAGTTCTATTGTTTAGGTTGCTATAAACAAAAACAAATAATAACGAATGGTAACTAGACATTTGTAATATTTAATAAACAAAACTATAACCGACACTCTTTTCATATTGATAAAAAAACAAATGTAATGTAAAATAAAGCAAATTTGACGTTCGTCGGGAGATAGTCCACGGAATTTCCCTTTTGCACAGAATATTATCCTATCATTTGTTCTCTTACATATTTTCGAAAACAATCGGCCCGACTCGCAGAATAATCGAACAAAATGATCGATAATATTTTACGAACATGGGAAATTATTATATGAAAACAACGCCATCAATAAAAGTATAGTTGAACTATTATAGTGAAATTTCCAATTCGCCCTTATGCAACCTATTTGCCACATACGCATAAACTAGTTTAAACATTACAATTTTACTAGGTACTTTGCAAATTCCGTATTTCACGATTATTGCTGAAATTATAAAGAATTTTTTGAAATAGTGTTAATGTAAATTGAAGTAAATTTTCTTCTGATTCTGATGAATATAATTGTTATATAAGTAAACCAACTTAACAAAGGTAAACCTTTAAATATCAACCATGCTTCAAAATGCATCTTTTTGTGCTCCTTCAAAATATTGTTTTTTAATTAAATTATTAATCAATATTGATTGGTCATGAAACTGTAACATTGTACTTTATATTACTGTTTCATTTACCTCAAAATTCGCAATAGTTTTTCTTATAATCGTGAAATAGTGAAGCCACTTTTTCTCCATTTGATTAGCATAGCGTTTTCACGCCCTTAAAACAAGAATATGACGTGGCTTGGAAATGGAAACGTCAACTGATTAACGGATAATGATTTTCATTATAAAGTCAATTTAATACCATAATATAGTGGAAATTAGTTTTCAATTGATTACTGCAACGCTCCTGATTGGGGCTCACAAGTAAAAAGATTTATTTTATAAACTCTTTTATTCATAAAACGAAGAGATTGAGTTTAAAACTAAACTACAATTTGTGATTTAGTTTCTATCTTTGGCGACACAGACAAAATCAAATCAAATAGATTCAATCGATAGAATCGTCGCACTCAATGTTAAACTGAAAATCCAATATAATTAAATTTTCAAATTACAAAATTCGTTAAAAATAATAAATCATAATAACATGACATGACCTGAACCATCAGCCTCTTGTTCTTTACAGAAAGCTTTCAGCATTTAAACCCCACAGCTGCTTAAACCGGATTGAGAAATACCTGTAACCCCATTTTTAACAGTGGATGGTGGCAATAGTCAACCCTGGGGACTGCTGGGTTTACGTGCCTTCCAATGGGGTACACCATGAGGTACCTGCAACCGATTTTACGGGCAGGGCCCGCAAAACCTCACTTTTTTCTTTTGTTTTTCCTTTTGTTAAGGGGCCCAATATTTTCTTCACTGTCCAGGGCCTTAATCGATCTAATCCATTTATGAACATTTTCGAATCCTTAAGAATAAAGGAAAATAAAAGATCGTACACCTGATGTTCACCTTGTACAAAAAAATAAAAAAAAGGCATTTTATCTGCTCCTGTGCATGGATAAGAAATCGTTTTGTACTAACAGGTATTTCTGACAACTAAGAAAACTTGGATATCCCACTTTACCGAGGATATAATTTGCGGATGACCTCAACATAGCTGCGGAAGCCAGGAACAAGCCTAAACACCATAGTTTAGTTGACAACAGTATTTTTTTCCAAGTTCCAGATTCGTCTGATAAGAATCGTAAGTTTGTTCATTTTTGTTTCAAATTTTTCATTTTAATACAAAATGTAAGTTATGAAATCTATTAATTAAATTGCAAAATCAGAATTTGTACATCACAGCTGCCTGCACCGGATTGGGAAGTTGTGTACGGTTGGTTGCAGTTTAAAGTTCTAAAACGTCTAATACGATGAGCTTAATGGAAACTAAGTAAATGTAAATTATAAAATTTTATATTGCTGGTGTATTTAATTCGTAACATAATTTCTAACTGTTAATTTAAATTAAACAAACCAAGTACAAGTTCCAGTGTCGGGTCTGGAATTCGCTGATCAACTGTTTCTTAGCGTTTAAATTCGAATTGAGCTAAACTAAAACCTTTTAAGTCAGGCGGACACAGGTTGCAAGTTTGGCGAAGTAAATCTCTTGCTTCATTTAAGTACATGTTACAAAATAAATCTTAGCTTAGCTTAGCAACTGGTGTCCGCTCGGCTTAATGGTATAGGTTCCATCCATCACCGAAACAATAAAGTTGGATTAATAATTTATTTTAAAATTACTGGTCGTGTACATTTTGCTTTTTGTTGTAGCTTCGTAAGTAGTAAATTAGAAAACAAGATCGTAAGATCCTGAAGCTTAAACTTAATTAATTGTTAATGTAGAGAAAATTAAATTTTTTGCAAAATTAAAATAGCACACGCTATTTCAAATTTATTAAAGTATTACATCACATTTTCCATTTAAATTTTCTATTGCAAATGCGCCTGGGTTGTAATTTCATATGTAATTTGTAAATAGAATTGTTATTTACACCACCAACTATTAAAGTTGTAATTTTCCCTGGAAGCGTTCAAAATAATTAAAGTTGAATCAATAGGTAATTGTTTCATTACTTGCACAAAAGCAATAATTTCAGTTTTTCAATTTTATAATTGATATCCTGATTTAATACTACCACAACATTTTTAATCAATTTCTATGAGAAATATTTGATTTCAAAAAGGAGAGAGCCTTATTGGTAATGCACCTTTCAACTGTGTTTCGAACTGTTACTGGTTTTTCAATAATTACATTCAACTGGTTTTCCAGATGTTGATTTCAGCCGTTCGATCAGTTCTGCCCTATCCCATATTAGGAACAACTTAATTCCATACAATTATTATTGTTTTTTTAGTATTTTCCGAAGTTTTATAAAGGTTTTTTCAAACTGCTATTTTATTTTAAGATTAGAAGTTTTCTGTTAAACGGGAAATGCGGACGAGAAGAAGATATTTATAATTAACTGATATGTGAAGCTGGGCTGAATAGTAAAATAAGAATAATATAATTGTTATGAAATGTACACAGATGGTTATATGAAAACGATGTGATATGTTGGTCGTTGGAGGTTACGGAGAATTTGATAAATGTGCTCTTGGGTCTTCATTCGGGATTAAATAAATGTATATTTCAGTTCGTAAAATGTGCATTATGAAACGACCCCTTACGCTTAGATAATATTCTACGGTATAATTAATACTTGGATATTCTAGCACATTGAAAATTTTAAAATGCTGCATTTTAAAATAGAATTTTTGTTATAATAACGTACGGAGGGATGAAACCTTCGTTATCCTTAAAAGCATTTTTGGAAAAACCTATGTGTGTAAATAATGAATTAAAATGTAGATACTACTTACATTTAATATTTAAGTGAAATCTCAAGGGTTGCGATTCTCCAGCCACATTTTTTGCATGACAGGTGTAAAGTCCTGCGTGCTGTCTTACAGCAGGACTAAATTGCAAAAGCTCTTGAAAGCTCGCAGCTACACTTTGTCCTTCTCTTCGCCACGTTACAGACGCTCGGGGGTTTCCATTTACAATACATCTCACTGCCACCGAATCCTTTAGTTCTTCGACATCTGTTGTAGGAATTCCCACTAAACGTGTTTCGGGAACAACTGAAACAGAAAACATTTTAAGTAATTAAAGAAACGCACAAGTTAGTTAAGTGAATTATTTCTCAATCGAAAACTCAATCAATCACGGCAGATAAAATTTTTGATATATAGATAACTTAAATTGTGACAGTGTAAAGCTCAATTAAATTCGTGATCCACATTTGTTAAAGCAGCAATTATTAAACTTTTTTTAATATTTATTACATCAAAGTAACTTTTCCAATTTAGACGCACTTTTGCACTTTACAGTAAATAAATTTGAATTCTCCTTTCATTAATTCTCAATGGAAGATACATGTTGGATACCCAGTTGCTCTTATGGGATATAAAAGCGACAATAATTTATTATTACGCAACGATTCGCCATTAAATAATGATAAAAGTAATGCCAATTTAAAGCCTATTTTCCGGTGATTAAAAAATCACACAATTAAATTATTATAAAAATATCTTTATGTCGACGAAATGATATAATGTGGAATATATTTGTCGATCTAGATTCGAACCCGAGCTACTAATCAATATGCTACAATTATATATTTCTTATAACTTTCTTTATGTAATCACATCTAGTAGTGTTACGTAATAGCTCACTTTCTACACTGATTTGAGTTGCATAATAAGCCACTTTCACGCACTAGTGCAGTAAACTAGAAATTATAATTAGTATGATATTAATATATTGCAATTTTGATTCTGAATTCGGTAATTTAAATAAATATCGGCTGGCGCCTCGTTTTGAAACTATCACGCGCGATTCATGCTGACGATACTTTCCGCGCCGATCATATCAACTACTATTATGCGCCATAATCCTTTAATATTGTAAGCTGGTCACTCATACAATAATTTTTAGTTTGAAAGTAAGAATTCTACTTCTTAAGGTGAAAATTCACTTATATTAATTGACAAGTGCGGTAAACCCCTCTATTAGCTTTTAAAATTTCAAGTTAAGCTTTTTAATTATTTTATTTAGAAAATGTAGTTTTCGTTTATTTGCAATAAATGTATTTGGCTAATAATTAAAAAATTATTTTTGTATTGATTACAGAGCAATAAATAAAAGTACCCGCATAATGCAGTTTCCTGTATTTAAATTATTCTGCCATTGATTGAGATAAGTTCGTTTACGCAAATTAAAAAATTCTTTTGTAAAAGGTTGCCCAAAGGCGCTGTTTCAATTTTCAAGAGTTATAAATTCAACAAATTAACATAACCATGGGCGGACCTTCCGTACAGATAAACTAAGCTCGCCTAAGGAAGCTAACTTAATGGGGCGCCGAGCATATCCATTTGTTGGGAACTTGATTGTTGTTTTTTTTTAAAACAATTTTAAGCTAAAAAATTGTTGAAGGACAGGCAAATTTATATTAGATATGAATGCACATGCAGACGTTCTCGTTTAATTTAGCAAACTTAATTTGAATGGGCAAAAAACGTGATATTTTGTTTTGATATTTTTTCCGTTTTAAATTAACTGTACAATCAGCAGGATTAGTACTTTCCAAAGAACTTTTATCGTTATCTTTATAATACAATCTAACCCAATGCTTTTGCTAACCTAATGTTCTTCAGCTAACCTAATACAATATTATTCTTCATCATTGAATTTATTAAATTCATTACGTGTATATTATTAGAGAACCATTTAAAAATTCACCGCAGCACAATATTAGTGCCAGTACGACTCTGTTTGACTGATTTATATTTGAAATTTGGACTTTTCGCGTGTATGTTAAATAAAGTTGATATGATGCAAATAAATGTCCGAGGATGTTACAAATGATTTTATTATCATCTTTACGGTTCGCGAACAATACAACAATTTATATAGATGAAAGTAAATGAGTAGGTATAACAAAATCAGAAACAACATTTTACCTCAAACCGTCAAATTGAGTTATTTAATGAAACAAACAGAAAATATCGAAGCATCATCGCCGGTTATCACTTAACGTCTGTCATTATCATTTATTAGATAATTCGTTCTGCTCTTGGAAAATTATTTGATTAAATCAAAAATAAAATGTAACAGCGGAGTTTGAGCTTGAAATTTGAAAAATTAATTGTATAACCGTGGAAAAATGTTAAATATTACTCTTAGAGAACTGACTATGCAGACCTGCGTAAGTCATATAAATCGTAATTAATAAAATTTATTTTATTATTAATTTTCAAGCGGAGAGCACAGGCGTAGCCCCAGTTTTTTTTATAAGAGCAGACATAATCTTTTTTACTGAGCGCCTTTGTCAGATATACTTTTAAAAATTTAATAAGACCTAAGAATGCATTGCTACAATTTTTATTCTTTGACTAATTAATCTGCGTTGCAGTCTTATAATTAAATTTAATAACTAATTAAAAATTCAAATTGTTCTTAAACCGGGAAGGCTTTAAAAGCTTTTCGAGTAATCGTAATGTAGCAAATGTAGTCGAGCTAATAATACAAAAAATAAAACTTTGTTGACTGAAATCAATAATGTGTATAAAGTTACACAATAGACTTCAGTAAGTTACATCACTTTTGTATCACATTGATATGCCATTAAGCTACAACAAACATTTTTGAACAAAACTTTTCTGGTGTTAACGGAACAAACAAATTACAAAAACTCCTCGCTAAATTTCTAACCGAAAGCTTTATCAATATTATAATTAATTAAATTTTAGATTAAATTACGCAGAATATTGACGCGCGTTAACTTAATATTATTAAACTTAAAAATTCTATTTTTATTTTTTGTACACAACTCCCATTATCTTAAAATAACAAAACAAATAACTGTGCAAAATTGTTCCCCGTTTAATTTGTGCTAAATATTTTCTTCTTAATTAAAATTTAAATTTACTTTAAAACACGATTAACACTTCTTCAAATGAGTTCATTATTTTATCATCAGAATCGCTTTGAAAACAACAAAAGTTTCAGTTTAAGTTCGGTCGTGTAAGGTTAAGTGCAGGGGTTGTATTGGTAATTAACAAGTAATTAAAAGACTTAAATATTCATTAATGTAAGAACTTTTTTAAAGGTTAATTAATATCTACTTTGATTTTAGACATTTTAATTACATTATAAGATCTAATGTAATTGTTTAATTTATTCATATCCACTCTGCACCCCTAAATATATCAGCGCTGATGATTTTTCATGTTTACTTCACATAGAAAAATTTTTTTTGCACGTCACTGCATGCACGTAGATGGGTGACCCAAAGAAAACAAGGCAAAATAAAGAAATGAACTGAAAAAAGCTGTTTACCCGAAAAGCTCCAAGTCAGGAGATACTACCAAAGCAAAAGAAAAAATTAAAGCTGTAGGTATTAATCCTGGACCAATTCCTTCTACTTATTTGTAGGCAGTGCAAAACGGAGAAGGACATAAAGTACGCACCCCACTCAGATGGAAAAAAACAGTGACATCAAAGAGACGAAACCAGTAAAGAAGAGCAAATTATAAGCAGACCCATCGAAACCTCCGTTTACCCATGGGTAGCCGGAAAGGCTCCCAGCTATTTTTGTAATGACCACACCAAAATTTCTGTTTCTAGAAACTCTCAAAAAGATTGAAGGATACTTGACGGATTCGGCAATAATAAGAAAAAGAAAGAAAGAAAGAAAAACGTGCAAAACAATGCTCGAGAGGCTTCAAGACAGGCACCAGGAAACTAGTGCTACAGAATTGACAAAGGCGACAGAATTAGGAATAGCAAAATTCGACGCTCTGATACTGCGACCAACGGCCATTCCAGTCTTCCATCTCTTAGGCCGACTTATGGGGGCATCCAGCCGTAGATTATGAGATGCGACGCGGAAATTGCAAAGAAAATACTGGAAGAAGCAAGACTGAAAGTGAGACTAATCAGTGGATGTAGAGTGCTGAAACAAACCAGATGCTTCAGATGCACATTCAGGACCATAAAACTCAAGCATGCAGGAATGGAGAAAATCCGTTCTCAAAGCCAATTACTGCAGATTGTCGTAAAAGAAGCACTCGCAGCGTAAGAGAAAAACACGAGACAGACGATTGGAAAAGACGAGATGAAGAGATCAGACCTGAAAGGGAAAATTAAGTGAAACAAGGCGTCACACCCTTACCACCAAATCATAAAGAAACGAAACCAGAGGAAGAAAGACCCGTAAGGGCATTAGGATGTGTAGACATAGACTGAAGACATAAGCAAGCGGATGTGGTACGGAAGGAATACCGGGGTGGGGGAGGGCGTTATTAGATAAAAGTGACACTACAGCTCAGTACGAACTGGGAAGTTTTCCCCCTTCCAACGCTAAATCCGAAAAAATGCTATGAAATTTCATCTGGATTGGTGATTGCTGCCTTTAATTAATAAACAGGGTTACAGGCACATTTCCCAATTTGGTTTGAGTAGCCGTGGAGTGTATGCTTTAAGACTTGTTTCGCAGAAAGAGAACCTACATTCAACTGGGTGGAAATAGGAATAAATAATATAACTTACTGATTAATTATTACATAATAATATGTAATTATAATAACATGTATTTATTAATAATATGTAATTATAAGTAATTAATTGTTATTATTTCGAACGTTCAAAATTTTATTAAGTATAAACGTCGTATTTTGAGATGACCATAGTTTTGCCTGTTTACTATCGGGAGGTTAACGAAATTTAACGTCAGTTAATAAGTTAATTAAACGTAGTTAATAGTTATAATGAAATTGCTTACATCTTTCTAGTTTATATTATGCAATTGATGTTTGATATACACCCGATTTAGTTAAAAAGTTAAAGTTACAATTTAATAAAAATTTTTAATTTTAGTTTTGAACTAAAATTTAAATTATATTCCAAATTAGATTAAGTTTACATTAAATTTTGTTGTGCAAAATTACATTAGCTAAAACAGAAAGTTGACTTACTTGTATCAAAAATTATATATCATTAGGTAGAACTTTGCTTGCCTGATATTCTGCAATCATTAATCTTAATTATTTATTACAAAATTAGTTATTAGTCACAGATTTGCACCGCAAAATCCCTGTTCACATGTTTTGGGAAAGCAACAAAATAAATTTGTATGGTGTTAGGAAATCTACTTTGTATTGATTTTTTTATTTAAGAGAACACTAATAATTATCTTAATGGAATACCTACTCAGAAGAGATTAATTCCAAAGCAAAAATATGTTTTTAAATTTGCATTTCGTTATACACACGAAACATTTAGTGAGTACTTACAATAATTAAAATTGTGGCGATGAAACCACCGAGATTGCAATAAAAATTAATAATACTTACACATTACATCCAATCGAACCTCGATGCTGCTGGATTTTGTCGAATAGGATTCGTGCACTGCCACACATCTAAGTGTTCTTCCGTGATTTTCTTTAGATATCGTTAATTCCAGAACTGAAATTGCCATCCAGGTTCTAGGATTATCCAGTTCCGTTGAATTGGTTTGCCTTCTAGATGGGGTTACTTCATTTTGATCTAAAAAATAATTTAATTAAATCTTTTTTTTATTTTAATTTAAAAAATTAATTAATCTGCAAATTTTATATGCTTAAAATTATGGAGTTTACAAGTTTTAATTAAAAACTTAAATTATTATTCTAGATAAAATAACGCGTAGACGGTTTACATAAATATACAGTTATATTCATGAAAAATAAACCTGCTTTCATTATGTAAATCAAAATTATTTTATGTTAAATAAGTCAAAAATTTTTATACCATTTATTTTGCCTGCCTAGATACACTGTGCAAAAGAATTTGTCGTCCCAACAAAGCTTTCAGTAGCTATAACATCAACACAGTTTTTTTTTGTACCATTCTAAAATACGCGGGAAACAGACCAAAAACTGAAAGTTTTTATTCGATTGGCTTTTGCCACATGGAAATCCCCGCCCACGACATTTTTTTATGTTATATTAAAAATATTTTGGGAATAAACTACACTGGAAAATGGCAGATCTACTTAGACAGAGAATTTTTGAACCGCTTCTGTCATTAAAAACATTCCTGAAGCGACACTAATTCAAGAATTAGTAGCTCAGTCATGACAAAAAATCCTAAAAGTGCCAGAACTCGAAAATTATGAATTTCGAAAGACTTGATTTCCATTCTAATCACAACCATCTTTTCCATTCTTCTATATTCTCCAGATGTGTAATTTTTCAAAACAATTTGTAAGGCACCGGTGGTGGAAATCATGAATAATAAGATAAAAAAGTTTAAGTATGAGAAAATTTTCACACCTGCAGGGAGTCGGTGAGCGGTTTAAACAAACTGTGATTTCTTTCTTGGGAAACTTCTGTCGAGTGAAGTGTAGCGAAAGGCTTTAGAGTACCCGTTAGAATCAATAAGCAAAATGGAAGAGATTTAATTTATTGATAATTGGATTATGAAAATAAAATTTATTAATGGTGAAATTAAAATGGCGCCCAACGTGGGGCTTTTATTTGTTGACTTTCAAATAGTATTTATTTATGAAGAGATATTTCAAACAGGTTTAAATAATTCCTGACAATACTGCATTCTCTAATAGAGCGTAAGTTGTTTCGTGGAGACTTGAGAAATCTACATTCTGGACATTTTAAATGCAGCTTATGAATATCTCAATCTGAAGTTCTGCATCTGCTGGTATTGGGAAATATGCATCATACCAGAACATCTTTGTGCTCTGCATCTTATATTCGACGTGACCTGCATAACAAAGACTACTTCTTATATTGATTTAAACGAAGTTTTGGAAATAGAAAATAAATGCAAAATACAAAGCAGACGATTAGAATTCATTAGCAACTCTTAAGTTTCATCTTGGGATTTGTTAAGCTGGATCCGGAATCTCTTCGGTACCATACTTTGTCAGGTATAAATGACTGAGTTTACTTTGTCTGATTTGAATTTTATTGGAAAATTTGAGCAGTATTTTGAAAAAGTTTTAAAAAAGACAAATCGTAAATTTTATTTGTAATTTAGAAAAACGTGGAAAAATACAAGTTTCATAACTCATCGCTTTTCAAGAAAATCCCTGATAGATCTAATGTTCTATTACGCTTAATTGCTTTCACTTCTTTAAGACTTGGCTACACATACATCAGCATTAGTTAGTTTGAAAAATACTAATTGAGTTTTGTTACCGCAATATAGAACTAAATTTGTGGCAGTTTAAACTTTTGTTTTATCTAAACACTAAAACGAATCGTAAAATTTGATTACTTACCCAAAAACCACTTAAGCATTGGAGGTGGATTTCCATAATGAGAAATACATTTAACAGTGCCTACTTCCCCATGAAGAACTGTTAAATTGTGTCCCGGTAAAACTTGTGACGCATTAAATTCAATTCTTGGTCGTTGGGGCGAAACTAAAACAAAATTAACACATTATTTTACATTCAAACAATTAAATCGCAAGTTATGTAAAGTTCTGTATAAATAATCTTTCCTTGAAGCTATTGAAGAAGATGTAAATCGTGTAAGTCATAACTTTGTCAATTTCCTCATTACTATGTCGTAACAACTCAACTGAATGTTGATATAACTATTTTCTATATAACTTGAATATACGTCGACGAAGCGCATTTAAGTGCCTCTTTATATAAACTTCTAGGTACCAATGCATTGTTAGTTTACACTCAAACGAGCAATAATGTCACATTATTTGACGGACTTTGTTTTACCTTTAAACAGGCGACTGCACAATACTTGAAAGAGAACTTCTTACATTGTTGCATTCACATGTTTCTCTTCTATTTAACCTCGTCAGGTGGTTCACTTTACATTAAACTAAACGAAATCCACCGGAGCCTATATATACCTTACATATATACAAGCTTTAACAACATAACAGGATCTGGTTTTAAGTTTACGGTATCTGTAAGACCAATTTATTCAATTTTCGTATTAAATTAAATTTCAAATTTTCGACTCCGGCGGTCACCGGGAAGTGCCAAAAACCCAATTTTGTTTTTTTTTTCAAAAAAGAATTTTTTTAAATTGATTTTTTTGCAATATCTCTTTACCGGTTACTCTAATCACAAAAATGGTTCCTATAAGTTAAAAATAAAATAAAATTTTTTATAATTTTTATCTGAAATTTTTTTCTATAACTCTAATATTTGCCGAGATACAGCGCTGTGAAGTGGGGAGAATTATTGAAGATTCTAAGAACGTTTAATTTTGATTTAAATTTTGTATTAATTATATGTTTACTTTTATTACATCATGAAATGCCTTTGAGGCATCATCCCGGTTGTTTTGAAAAAATTCAAAGTACAATCTATTCGCCGACTACATGGCGAATAAATGAACTTCACTTAGCTGTTGTTGATTTTCCCTTTTTGAAAAAATGCATCTTTGATTGGATTAGAGTCACAAAACTCTAATTGCCACTCTAGAACCGCGCTTAATTTGTATTTCTGCACTATGTCGTAAATACTTTAATATTTTAACAATATAATAATTATTCACCCTTTTTGCATTGTCGCCATCCATTAGCTACCTTTTCACGCACGTAAAAAGTTAAGTGCAAATCCCATATCTGGCTTCTCCTAGTTTATATTATACTGGTCTATAATTACGGTATTATTTACCGGTCTACAATTAAGAAGGAATTATTGTTGGGGTTTAGTTTAGAAGACAATCAATATTTTTAATTGTCCGACCTTTCGGGTCGTTCATTATAAGGTCATATTTAATGCTTTTGTGGATAAAATTGATAAAACATTATCAAAAGCTAGGCGTAACACTGAAAAATCCTAGTCGAATATCTGGAACATAATAATAAAAATACCGAAATATTTCTTTAAACACAAAGGAAGAATTTTAGGGATTCCAACAAGAAAAATGTACTCTGCTCGGGAATAGCAAAAAACTAAGGAACCAATACGTCAGAGTAGTTTACTTTAAAATTTTGCTGGTAGCAAATATTTTTTATACTATTAAAATAAGTAGTTGGGTACTTCTTAAATAAAAACCGCTCAAACTCATTGCTGATCTTAGTTCTGGTTTACTTCATCATAAATTTTAATTTTATCGATAGATGGAAATGTTAATTGCTAAAAGGAAAAACTGAAAATGGGAACGTATAGATTTCCTACAGCTTAAGAAAAATCCAATTGCGCAATCTAGGAAATATATTTATACCTCTTCGAGGAGATTAATCATTTTCACTTAAAATTAGAGTATAAAATTCTAAAATTAATTCCCCAAAGGTTTTCATTTAATACAAAATTAAACAACCCTTGTTCGTGCTTATCGTAAAATGGTCATGCACATTTAGAAATTTATTTCGTTAAAACAAAACAATTTTCTTACTACGTGGTTAAATTATCCTAAAATAATGTATACTTTTTTAAATTGAATTTTAAACACGAAGATGTAAAATATAGCCAGTCTAGCAATTAACCAGAATTCCTCTAAATTATTAAAAAACATAAATTTCCTCTTTCCGTGTTCAAACCTAACGGGACAGTCTAATTTTTTATCGACAATTTTCTTGTCACTTTGTGCCATTACGACATATAAAAATTACATTTAATTAAAGTCAAAAAAAGTATTTAGGTACCATTAATAACAAAACGTTTGAGTTATTACTTGTACCTTCGAAAATATTATTTCAAAGTTAAACGTTGGCACATAACTATAATATTAAATATAACAATATTATGTTAACTAAAGTAGTGCACAGTGGGACATTGTCGTTTTAATCGGTCGTTTGAAATGTTTAGTACTAGAATGGGTGACCCTACGGAGAACACGAAATGTAGTCGCTGTGGTCGGATTCCAGTTTAACTTGGAACGTTTTCAACAGTATTGCTCATTGTAATCATGTAATTGCCCATCATGCAAGAACCTGAGTAATTAGATGTTTTTTCTCGTAGTTTTTTTTTACATATTTTAAAATTATTAATAAAATATATTCTTCTATATATTATGCGTCCTTTAATAAAAAATAATTCCCAAAACATAATATTGAATAATTTATTGAAGGAACTATTGATCTTTCGACAAAAGTCTGCTCAAACAATTTATTCAAAATAATATTCCATCCTTAAAATAATTCTTTTATAATAATAATATGAAAAACATGGAAGTTTAAGGTTGAGCTTTTCATATTTATCATATGATGGCATATTTCACTGTTTTCCGGAGAAACTCCCGAAAAACTTTTCACTCATTTTTTATAATTTATTATTTTATTCAAAAACTATAAACTTTATGTAAAAAAGTAATAAAATTGAATTTGTTAGCAATGAAATTCTCTATCAAATGACATATAATTTATTAAAATCGGTTAATAAATAACTGAGTTATGGTGATTTTAACGTTCGGTGGTGAAAAAAGCTGCAAGGCGCTCGCTCTGTAGCTACTGAGGGCCCGGTATTGTCCACATTCGTATTTTAAATTTTAAACCGAATTCACCGATGTATGGCCTATATTAATAAGCTATTCCCAAAAAATGGGAAGTAACGAAGGGTAGAATTTTGTTACAATGAACCAAAAATCTAAAATATGTTCTACTAAAAAAAATCGTATTTCCAGTTTTATTTATCCAAAAGGTTTTAAAAAAACATTTCGTAACTATTTGATGAAGCTTTCGTTTCATATTTATTAAATTTATTGATAACAAAAAAATTACATTTTATTGTTTACAGATAATTTTTGGGTAAGCTTCCCAAAAAACATGAGTTTATTCAGCAATAATTTCAGAATTGAGATTTGATGGAAACTAGAACAAATCTCAAACTGTACATTATTTTTCAGTTTTTCCTCCTCTCTTTCTCCTCATTTTCAATGCAAATGTTGTTTTCAATTTTGTTCTTTTATTGTGTCTTTCTTCTTCTAAACTTCTCAGTAAATTTCGTAAGCTCTGTAGCTCTTAGATACTTAGCTCTTAGATTTTCTCGAATTGGGTTTGTCAATTTCAATCGCCCAAATTCTATATCTCTTCCACATCTCATCAATTATAGCTTCTTCTCATTTACTATCAATCCCACTTTCACTGCATGTAATTGCCATAGGCGTAACCAGTTCTAATATTTTGTGGGGCTACAAATGGTAACATTATCTTATTTTTTAATTCCGTCAACTAATTCTGCTAGGCCAATCGTGACATTGGTTTTCGTAGTATTCTGCTAGTATGAACAAGTAGTAAATATTTGTGCTACAAATTTAGAATTATTGTTTACTTATTTGCGATTTTATGTGAAATAATATTTATACTACTCTAAAATAAGTTGTTTTGCTATAAATTGTGTTATTTTTTTTTAATGTTGTATGTACAGATTCCACACCAATGAGCTGTTTTGGCATAGTATCATTTTACAATAATTTTATGAATAAACATGCAACGAATGGCTTATAAAATAGCTATAAAATGAAATTTTTATGGAGTCTGGAAAATAAATACAATCGGTAATACGATTTATTTAAATAGATCATATTTCCGATTTTCAGTTCGAACTTCAAGTTCTTGCAACTTCCAAGCCCGGGATGGTAAGGAAAAAAATTGTATGTGGTTTACATTTTACGAACAGACTATGTAAAAATATATAGGAAAATTTTATCGAAATTAATTTTTTCAAAAAAATGAATGAATGTAGAGATGAATCTTATATTGCAATAAATAATTTTTGATGTAGTGCTGCAATCATTTGCAACGAATGGGATGAATCGACATTTGTCCCCTGTAACCCAAAGATTGGATGCAGATGAATTGCGGTAATGAAATTAATTGTAGTTGTGTAAAAACAACATCGAGAAGAAAAACGAGATAAATTACACAATATGAAGGAATTTAATCTTTTGTAAAAGTAATTCTAGTATTCCTGATGTTTATGCATCAGAGAATATATTTTTTTTATAAAAAATTTTTTGGAAACGTATTGGTTTTTTTTTGGAAATTTAATTAAAAATAAACAATTGTAGAAAATGTAAAATCACATAAAATATGTTTCAGTTTCTTAAAGATCATTAATCATTGTAAGTAATTATGTGACATTACATTAATTAATATTGAAGTGTGATTAATTGATTTAGTTAATTTATGATTGCAAACTGCGTTACTAACTTTGAACGTAAATCTAAAACTTAGAAAGATTTTATTAACTGACAATGTATAACGTTTAGATTTACAGAAAAGTTTTATCAAAGTTTAATTAATAATTTTAATTAATGAAATGCATTTTAATTAAAGGCAGCATAAATTAACAAAAATAATAAAATAAAATAATAAAGTATAATGGGATCATCAATCAATTTTGGAAATAAAGTAATCGTTACTGATAGTAAAAAATTTACTACCCTTTTAATGGTCAATTTTCGTAGATTTCTTATTCGAAAGCAAAAACAATCGGTGGTCAAAGCACGTAGTGTACTATGACTTCCTGCTGGGCTACTTGATCCATTAGGCAACTCCATTCCCATCACGCCCTTGTTTTTTGCTTCTAGGACTCATTATCCTTTTTAATCTGTTTGTGTTATTTTCTCACGTAAATTTCCTTGCTCTTTATTTGCCGGTATATTTTTGTAAATTTTATTAATTACGTGAGGAAATTTTTGTTGCAACTTCATTAAACATTTTTCGAAAAAAAAATTTAAATGAAACCTTTACGCTTGATTTTATAAGTTGAGATAATTAAGAGTAAACGATGTTAGTTTTTGTTTTCGACTGTGTTTACATCGTCATTTCCAAAGCTTTTTCGTTAAAATTAAAGACATATCAAAAGTTTTCAATGGCCCTTAATTACAAAATCGATTTTAACCTACATAATATTGCGTTCAACTTACGTAAAAAATTTTAAAATTCATTTAAAATTTGTAATCAGATATACATGTAATATTACAAGCTCGGCCACCAAAGTTAATTGAGTTAAGAGGGAACCGTACCATAAGAATTTTCATAAAAATTGTTGGGGTATTCTGTTGATCGTACGTAGCTAATCGTAAAACCTAAATTATTTTTTTTAATTGCCCCAGTTGCAGTCGACAAAGAGAAGAAGTACAATTTTATTTTAAATTTAAATTTTGCTTAAAAAGAGAAATTTGCTGGCTTCGAAATGTACTTTTTAGAATTAGCATAATTCAAAATTATTTGAATTGTATAAATTTTGGTTATTCCAGTTTAATTATATGCTTATTAATATTTGCGAATTTTGGAAGAATCGGTGCTTATCACAACATTTTCCAGCTAATTAGCCTAGGTGGCTTGTTGAATTTCGTAATTAATCCCGTGCGATTAGCAATTTTTGAAATCCAGCTTCATTATTTATGTAAAAATTAAATAGCATAAATTCAAAGTTTGCCAATGCATTCCACAATTATTGTTGTTTATGTTATGTAACTTGCCCAACGAAAGCTTTACCAAAGCGTAAGGTAGGTCAGCCGTAAACAGTTAACTTTCAGAAATTATTTTCGACATAAAGTAGAATTTACGGAAACATAATGTAAATACACAGAAGTTTATGTAAAGTTCACAGTCGATGGCAAGTTTAACATATTCGTAGATTTACTTTAAACTTTAGTTAATCACACTGAGTGCATCCAATGGTTTTAAAAATAAAATTATTTAAAATGAAGGAATACGTGTGAATATTTTCAAAAAAACCGGAATGTGTATTCTGATATTGAGAAACTTGAATGATTGGATTGCATTAGATTTATTCAAGCGAGTAAATCAAAGTAAATTATATTTACTTTTGCCATTCAAATGTGTTTATCCATTCCTGCATCTCGCGTAAAAAATGTAATTACGCTGCACTGGCAATAGTTTGAAATTAAAAAGAGAAAACATCACGTGGCATCTCAGTAAATTAAGCCCGTATTTGTAGGGCTATCGATTTGCAATTAACACAAATCTCTTGTACTCGAAATTCGATTTTCATTTTTCAAGTTATTCCATACCTACTTATGTACTGATGATGACGTAAGGTCGAAACCGGTTCATTAACCGCTTTTTTAATATTAAATTTTTAGAATTAAGTGAGAAGCGATAAATTAAATTAGTTACTTGGCCTGTAAAGAGACCAATCAGAGGTCAAAGTAATTTGAAATGAGATAGTTTCCATAATATCAATCAAAAACTTACTAAGCCGAAGCGGTTTGGTGTTTCAATATCTTCAAAGCAAAATTATTTGTGACTTCCGGAAAACCACAACTACTGAAAACTTAAGTAAGACTCCTTTAACTAATTGGCTCTATCTAATTACCCAACCTAGTGAATGGTTGTTGTTAATTATCTCAGTAGGTTTTTAATTAATTTTTTTAAGACACAAAAGCTTGAAAGACATGTTTTAATTTTTTTCCGAAATCTTCGATTTTAATTTGATGCTGTCAACCTACTTGTTGCTTTTAAATGATTTATAGGTGCTTGTGGTTACATTGCAACAGATATTACGCACTAATACTCGAAAACTAATTCGTTTGCGCTAGTCGAATTACTTAGCCAGCTGAAGTATTACTAGACACCTCGGGTTTGATCCCCCCTAAAGACAACTTTTTATATCACATTTTCCAGTGCCCAAAATTTTGCTATCAATATCTAGCTCTAGTCAATATTGGTGCAATATTGCACCAAGCTGTAGTCAATATTGGTGCAATATTGGCGCGATGTTGGATTATGTTAACTAGTAATGTGTGCATTTCTGGCAAGTTGAAGCAAATTTTCAGAACTTTACTAAAATACATTATCACCAGGAAATACCCGAATATTTCCCCCTCCCTAAGATATATAGGCGTATATGTTTATTACGTTGTAGCCAACCCTTCGCTTATTGGTGAATAATCTCAGATATTTTTAGTTTTCAAAATATATTGTAACCGACTGGTGTCCGAAACGGATATACACCCTAAATTTCATGTTCCAAAATCAAGAGCTGGACGTTGATGAGTCAGTCAGTCATATTAAGAGATTGTATGGCTGGGGGTATTATATACCCCCCAGACCACCCAGTTAGGGTTACCATGCATTAGCATTTTTCATTGTATTGCACCCATCAGAGACCACACGCAGACAATCTTTGTACGATGGATTTATACCAGGATTTGAATTGAACTTACAACCCAGCTTAGCATCCTGTAAAAACTGTATTACATTACATATTTTCATAAATAATGTTTGGAACAATTTAAATTCTGCAGAATTTAAATTTTTCCTATTTGATATTCAGGTAGTTAGTGAGCGTCTATTTCAGTTTACCTTACCTCCTATAGGTGGAATATAGGTATCTTCTATTATTTTCTCACATTCTACGCTGAAAACAATTTTTCACAGAATTTTCTGTTTAAAACTACACAATAAAAATTGTTCTTGATAGTGTAATGTAATACAGCCTTTCAGCATGCTGAAATTTGAATAACTGTAAAAAGTTAAAACATATTTTACTAACAAACTAGCATTGCTTAACGAGATTATTATGTGGCATTTCAAAAACATTGGGGTAGATTTAGCCATCCCTAAATTAGAGATTACGGTTTATACTTTTATGATAATACGAAAATAATACCTACTTATAACTTAATAATAACATCAAGGCAGAAATTTCCAATTCTAAATCCAAACTAATAATAAGTTTTGATATAAAACCGAGAAATTTTCTTTTGAATGTATATGGATTTATGATAATTAGAGGAATAAAATCTTAACTAAAAAATATAGCAAAAAATATGAAAATATAAAATTACATTTTTCTACAAGTTTCTGTCGAGGCGAATAATTTCCGTTTCTTTAAATTCGGTGCTTCCGCAACTTGAAAATTTACATATTTCTCTAGAAAATTTAAATATCTAAAGATACTAATCAGTTTGTAAACTTTTTAATGCGAAGATAAATTTTTTTAATAACATAATTACAAAATTATTATAAATTAAATTATATGAAGCAATGTCCTAATTTGACAAAATCAATTTTTTTGGAAAATGCTTTTTCGCAATAAAAGTTTTAATGGAGAAAAGTTGATATGCTAACTTTAAGTAGGCGTCTATATTTGATTAATGTTCCAAAATCAATTAAATTTAGTAATCGTGACTTAAATTGCTGTTATAGCAGAGCGTAGATCTTTGCAATAATTGGATTAATTTTGCTAAAACAAATCAAAATGCTTCGTTTGGCACCTGTCTGAGTTAAAATAAAATCTCGTTTCTTCCAGAGTAATTAAAAATCATTATTGGCCGTATATTTTGTTTGATTAATTAACTTTGTCGGAATTTATGATATTTTTATTTCACATGTCAAACCAAACTCGGAAAATTTAGGATCCAAATTTATAGGACAGAAAACACACTAAGAATTTTTATTGTCCTGTTAGCATAGTTCTCCATTTTATTGTTTATGGCCTTCGTGATGAATACGATGTGATGATTAATTTTTTTATGTGGATCTACCCCGTAGATTAAAAATTTTATGCAAGTTAAACCACGACGAAGTTCATCATCTTACACCGAAAGAAAACTTAAATGATTTTATTTAAATTCACAAGTTACATTAAAATCGTTTTATCTCGATTGCTAAAAATGCACATTTTTTAAGTTTGAACATTAAAGTGTAATCTACTACAGAAGAAAGCATACAAGTGGAAAGGCTTGTTCGAAGTAAAGTGTACCCTTGTAAATGACTTTTAAACTACGCAAAACAGCAAATGCTTCAAGAAATAATAGACGCGTTCAATCGACAAAGTTACAAAAAATTTAATTTAGCTTTTATAGGAAGTTTCAAGATCGAAGAATAATATGCGAAATTAAAGCAAAAAGTCCTGAAATAAAAAGTTATTTTGACATTTTAGTTTAACAATTTTAATTTGCTTTTAAATATAAAGTACTAAAGTATGTAATGTTTAAAAATTAATGTACGACAAAACAAAATGCTTTAAAACATTCTGAAATTCGAAAAAATTTAAATTTCACTCCACTGAAAAATGAATAAACCACTTTCGCATTTTATTATGGTACACTCTGTATAATACACCCTGTACTAAACACATCAACGAATTTCACAGGAGCAACGCGAGTTTGAGATTTTTTCAGAAGTATATTTTTACGTAGCTTTCAAACGTTGAAGTTGCGTTACAAGGACAATTCCATGTTTTAAGGACCTGAGAACTTTGTTCTCGACCTTTACCATGATGAATTTAGAGCTATAAATTCAGATTTCAATAATTTTTTTTTTTTTTATTGAATCCTGGTAATCCTTTTTCCATGAAGGAATAATAAATTGTCTAGCAGTTATTAATAATAACACAGCAAAACCCGCAACCTTACCTGATGGTGGTAATATATAATATATTGCCGTGTTTTCCTATAGGGCATAATCCTGGCTGGTGAAAAAGTTCCTTTTTGGGTGATGATGGAGATTAAGTTTTTCCTGAGAATGTTTTGTTTTATATTTCTTTATCGTAAAATGTAAATGCCACACTTACAAGCTATCATATTTTAATGTTAATTAGGAAAAATTTGTAAAATTTACAAAACATAAAATATAAAAACTTAAATTATAGTCAAATTAAAAGATGATGGTTATTGCATAATGTATAAATAAAAACAGAAGTTGGTAACATGTAAAAAAAAGTTTACAAATTAAAAAACAAAATTCATTGAGTATCTACTGTGGGAAAATTTTAACGAAATATTTTGTAATTAACTAAATTAAAAATTAACGACGTAAGTTTGAAACGTGTAGGGAATTAGTTGAACACAGTTGAGCGAGGTTTGCACTTTGTAGTATACAAATTTAAATAATTTATTTTATATAATATAACACTTAAATATTCACTATTTTGTACCGTTTACACAGTTTCCGGTTCTCCCATTAACACAATGTAAATAAAATATAAAAAGTAAACAGGTTTTCAACTGTTAAACCCTGGATTCTACATCAGGGGAATACCGCCAATCTTCTACGCTTTCTTCCTTCAAAAGTATGATAGAAAACCATTAAATACATGAAATACTGATGTGAGGATAAATAAAATCGGCCCAACGGTTACTTCACAATTTAATTTTGGAAATGGACTTTTTGAAATAAATTTTACAAGTTTAAGTTCATGTTAGCTTTAAAAAAACATTCATGTGTACGCTACGTGGGTCTTAGAAATCCGAATTTAGGTGGGGAGAGAGCTTGGTCCTTCTACTGCATGCGGTTGCAGTGGAAACATCGTTCAAGATCCTACATTACTGAGTAGGGGTTGAGAAAACCCGATCGATTAGCGAGGGCGTGTGGAGGAAAATGTTTTCACTGCCCCTGACAGTGTCAAATCTCGGATCGCAGCATTCGAATTTAGTCATTTTCGAGTTGCGTCGCTCTCAGTTTTCAATGATATTAAAAAATTAATATTTTGTGAATTTAATTTTTTATTTTGTAGCTGCTTTATTTATTATTTTCTGATTTTCTGTAGAATGGATTAGTTTTTCAAAAATTTTTACTGGACAAAAGTTGTAGTCCGTTAAATTTGCTATCCGGAATGGGGCGTCAGATTTTTTTTAAAGGTTTCGTTTAAATGACACAGGGTTTTGAAAAAAAAAAAACAAAATAAAAAAATCTCGAATTTTTCGACAATTTTTTACTTACCTTAATTTATAACTCGAAAACCGTTGATTTTAGACAATAAAAGGTCTCAATTTAATTTGTAGATTATTTCACGCTCTTTAAAAAAGCACTAATCCATTTTTACCAAAAAATCAATATTTTCTGTGCTATGGCCACGTGAAGGTGGAAATTAAAAAAAATGTTTTAAAGAACTCTCGAGGGCTTATCTTAGAAAAGTGTCCTCTATCACCACATAAGTTATGTAAAGTGTATCCGAAGACACCCTGTACCTTATATTGCAACATGCAGGTTGTATACTTATTACTATAAAACGTAATAAAAAGCAAAAAGAGTTTATAAATAAAAAGTAGGAGTATAATTTAATAATAAAATTTAAAAAATTTAATTGATTGCCGTAAAATTAATTAGAAAATACATATAACAATATAATAATTAGTTTCTGGATGTTGCGTTATTTATTTAAGTCAAAAATAACCTACATGGTTAAGTCTACATTCTTTCAAAGTGGGAAAATTCTTGTAATATATTGGTATAAATAACTGTGTGGATTGTAGATCTCATTATGGCACTCTTGAAGTTTCAGATTAATTTTTAGTGGTATTCTAGACACTTCGACAATTGCCAGAACAAAATTACAGTAAGACGCGGTTTTATGTAACCGGTCTCACAAGTTCCAGCTTATGAAACTAAATTTTAAGATTTCTTTCAAAATCACTAATCACAGAAGAACTGAAACAAATTGATTGTAGCAAAATAAGCCATTCTCTTTTCATTAAATTCAAATTTCGAGTTAGGGCTGCTGCGGGGATGGTTTTAATACATACATGGAATTAGGGATCCGTGTTTTGTGAGTTCTGGCGACCATCGGAAATGTTTTTGGAACAACAGTGGGCCAAAATATGCCCAAAAACAATTATATTAGATATACTGAATTACCATTATTTTAATAGAAAATATTGGGACACGCTGGCTGTATAGACAAACGTGTAAAAGATCTTTTCAATCTTACTATTTGCTGAGTTTTTTATTAAAGCAGAGATTTCCAGTAACTTTAAATTCAAATCTGTCTACGCTATACAGATGTATTAAATAATTCTGAATGCATAATTAAATTTTCTTTGACAATAAATGACAATATGATTGGAGAATTGAAACTGCAGTTATAAGGAAAGAGAAAATATTAAAATTTTATGATTAGAGTTAAATTTCGAACAAAACGAACTCTTTGTAGGATAATAACAAATTATATGTTTAAAAGTACCCTACCTATCTTACGTAAGCCAGTATATTGTCTAAGAATATAATTTTCTTCTCATAAATAATTAAACTACTTAAAAGTTGGAACATAAAGTAATAATCTATTCTTTCTACGCTTCGAGTTTACATCATTTTATTATAAAAAGACTCTTTTGGTATACAGAAAACTTGTTAAAGTTGCACAATGCATATCAAATATAAATCATACCTACAAACAGCAAAACACAATGAAACACAATTGAAATTTTATAGAATTGCCCTCAAAGTTTCTAACAATCTTATTATAGAAACTCAAAATTTTCTAAGGGTTATTCTGAAATTTACTATGTATAACTTAAATAAACTTTATCCTCGTGTGTATGATTCCCAAAAAACTTTCTGTCTTAAATATGTTAGAGAAATATCAGTAAATTTTAATTTAAACACATATTCTAACTTTTTAAGAAACTGTAAGTCAAAAAGAGTTATATTGAGTTTCATTTTTCAAGTTGTAATTTAATTCCGGCAAGTAAAAACTTATAATATGATATGTGTACTGTAAGCTGCTTAGCGCCATTTATTTTTTGTTTAGACAAACTGAAAAGCTGTAAGATGGAATTAGGAACTGGAAAATTTAAATTTTCTATTTTTAATTTATTACGTGTTGGTTTGGTCTACAAAAATAAATTTAAGCAGCTTTCCATTGCACATTATATTAATTTACATAGGATGAGTGGAAAGTGATGAAGTAGCAGCTCAGCATTAAAGCGGAAAGCTCAACATTTGAGCTTTCATGCGGCTTTATAACAAACGCAAAAAGTGCAATGTACTTTTAACACAATGTGTTTGATAATAAATTGTCAAGTTTGATAAAAACACCAAATTTAAGTTAACATAGTAGATTTAAGCTAGGTGGAAAGCCCAGGATTGATTCACCGGCTGATAACTGCTAAACATTCTTTGCAGACCTATATAACCGGACCAGACAACAAGCTTATACGGTAAACCTTTCTCGTACACGATTAATTCGTACCGCGTTATATGAAAACCGCGTTATATGGAAATCGCGTTATAAGAAACCAAAAAGTAGTGCATAAAAGAATTGATGCGCCATGGATAATTTTGAGTTGTTGGAATCTTATCATATAAAACCGCACTATATGGAAACCGCATTATAAGAATATCGCGTAATAGGAGGGAATACTGTCAATAGTTTTTTCTTTTCTACAACAGCCTGAATTTCACCAGCTCACGGTTATCTATCAAATTGTAGATCCGATAAAATACGGAAGAAGGGGTATTTGGGTCTCAAGTATCAATCCAACAAATCCACCTTATGTGTATAACCATTCCAGTGTTTTTTCTCTTCGCACTTAGTCTTCGTCTCTTCTTAGCTTCCCTATTCATTGCTGAACAGGATCGTTAAACTTTAAACTTTTAATATAAATAATATTACGAACTATTGCAAATCAATCGAAAAGGAAACTCCTGATTTAGTATTCGGGGAGGATGTGCAATTCTCCAGCAAAAGAAACGACGATGTTGCCATCGATCCCCAAAGAAGATGTAAGAACTTGGTGCTTTTCCAAAAACTCCAAAGTTCACATAAGGGAATGACGGTGAGAGATCTAAGTTATCAAAAATTAACATACAATTGGATGGAAAAAAAGTAAATCCGCGCTCCCAAGGGTTGGGAGGAGATCGAGCTTGAAATAAGGACTTATATCCATCTGCGGAGTCCAGACTATGATTAGATGCATCCGATGCTGGATTGTGAAACAGAAAATTCGAGCGTGAAACAGCGAGGATAGGTTTAACCCGACTGAAATGATCAGGAGGGAATTAGGCATTTAAAGATGCCAAATTTGATTAGGGCAACATCCTGCTGACCTAGTAGAGTTAGATTTGGCTTTATTATTACCAGAACCGGCAACACTCAGGTCCAGTCATGTCTACTCCGATAGGGCTCGCCAAATTAAAACCAGATCGGAGATCACAAAGGTCCATATCAGATATTCGGGTATGTAGGATCAAATTATTTTAATAATTTTTTCAAATTATTGAAAGACACACTTCATACGGTGTAAATGTACTGGGCGTGAAATTAGTGATAACCAAGGAAGTTTCTTTTTAAATTTTAAATAACAGGGAATAAAATTGCCGAGAGTAAAATTACCTGGATTAATTCACCTAGTACCTAGTAATTTGATACAGAAAGTCATTGCATTATACAATAAATTGTAAATTTAAATATTCAAGAATTAATGGTAATATACGTCGTCGAGTGTAGTGCAGACTATAAAATGCAAATAAGCACTTTAAGTTTTAAAATATGAAAAAAATTGCTTGAAGAAAGTACTAAGATGGTAAATTATTAATCAGCGCTTTTGTATCATTACATCTTTGCCCAAACGCTTCCTTGTTGTCACTTGCGCTCCTCAGCACCAAGGTATACCTCCTTTTTGAACGTACACTCCCATCGATTAATGTTAGCTCCTGTTATTATTTCGCAAACTTTATTTAATATTTAGAAAACTATTGAAGTTAACTGCAAGCTCCGAAGCTCTTACTTTGAAGTTATGAGATCTGAGCTTTATAACTTTAATGCTATTTTAATAATTTTCTTGTATTCCAATATTTTAACGTTCTTATTAAATTTTATTTAAGTTCCGTGCTATTTATTTTGAAGTTATATATTTGAAGTTACTAATAGTGAGTTAATATCAATTTTATAGTAGTCTTAAAGGTGAAATGTAAAAAAGTTTAATATACATTTTATGTTACGCCGTTATACCTAGTGGTTAATTATTATCTTATCGGTTTTAATCTTGCATACGCAAATAACCTACAATTATTTATACCGTAGCAAACAAAATAGTGAGGTTGGTTCGTGGTTTTCGCTGATCCAACTAAAGTCTCATGACTGCTATATATCACTGCTGAATACAATAATATGAACAGCATGATATAGTGCCACGAAGAACGCTTTATAAAATAAAATATACAACCTGGAAAATGCAATTGTAGGAGGCCTATTATAAACTGCACGCTACAGTGCTTAGGTCAAATAAACTGTTCTTTTTATCAAAACTGACAGGCTAAGAATAAAATTGAATAACATGATAAGTCTTTTATCATATAATGTCATAAGCACTATGGAAAAATATTATTCTACCTTTAGTTGGTGGCACGAACCGTTTTCAGAAAATTTAATAAAATGTGAAAAATTAGGTCAGATTATGTCTAATTTAGCTTTATTTGTGTTAATAAATCAAAATTAGGTATTGTGGTGTGCTTCGCTTTCCACGGCCAAGGTTTCCCATCCCTGGGAAATTCAATCAGTGTAAATTGGCGTAAACCGTAAGAAAATTTAACCTAAGCTTAATATGACGAAAACGAAGAAGTTACTCTCATATTATTCTATTTTCCTTTCATCGGGGAATACAAACTGAATAAAATATTTTAAATTGATATACTGGCGACGAAATAACATTAATTAGGGAAAATTTAGTTACAAAGTGCGAAACTTTTGTAAATTAAAAGCTGAAGAAATTAAAAAAGTTAGGCAAAATTATCATTTTTTGTTTTTAATTGAGTTAATAAGTATGAACAAATTAACAGTTATTTATTCATGAAAATGAATATAATTTGATCACAAGTTTGGGTAATTAAATTATGAGTTGTTGCTTAGTTTATAAAATGTAGACTCTTAAGATAGCTTTTTAATTAAAATAGTATTCGGCAGTGTATTAGATAACAATAAAGCGATTTAAATATTCATAAGCGATTAAAGTATAGAAATTTAATTACGATTTTAGTATTCAATTAAACTACACAATACGAGCATAATTAACAATGATTTGTATTCCAAGTTAAGGTTATTGCGTGACTATAAATTTATCAATTATCTGTTTTCCAAAACTTTACAATGTTTTTAGCATTCCGTCTCATAAAAATTTAAATTTTATTGTAATTAATTACCCAATTAATAATTCGTCATCATAATAATTTGCCTTCTTCTAAATTATCTGTGAATTCGGTTGCATTTAAATGTAATTCTTCGTATTGTATCCCCAGCTTTGTGGGTGTGGAAAGCAATCCGTTGGGAAGAAACTGACTGATGTCAATGCACATGGGCGTCGCCAAGGGGGGGCAAGGGGGGGCTTGAGCCCCCCCCTGGCTTTTGTCAAAAAATATAATAATTTAACAATTGCAATATAATATTAACATTTTTTTCATATTCTATGAATCCTACAAATCATTTGAGATTAATTTTGAAATGATGTCCGGATGTGCGTGTATGTGCTGTGTGCGATTTTTTCGTCCATGATTTTTTCGAAACTCGTGAACCGATTTCATTGAAATTTTATGTACTGGTTTATAACGGTAATCTAAAGAGCTGATTAGATTTTGTTTGAAATTCCATCTTGAATCCATTTTTTCAAAGAATGAAAATTGTTAAGGCCCGATTCTTCTACCCATTATTATAGATAGGAATAAAATTAGTCTCAATTGAAGCAAAGAAGATCTTTGTGCGTGTAATGATAATCAATACTTGACATTTTTCGTTTCATTGAACTCCAAAGTAATTTGAAAATGGGAAAGTCATGTGATGTCACATCAGATTTTTAATTTTTTACTTAATCGTTTTTCTAAATAGCATTTAAAAGAATCGCCCCCCCCTGGAAATTTTGGAAGCGACGCCCATGTCAATGCAGGTACTTTAACTGTAGGTTAATCAAATATCAACAAACCAAAATTACTTGTAATACAAAAGTATAGCGTCAACTGAAGCGGTGATATTGACTCGTTAGAACGGATCGAATACGCAGTCAAAGGTAACAATGTTTATTCAATGGTAATGCTATTAAACACTAAGTGTAAAAAAATTATTAAAAATAATAAAATTATGAGGGATTCCCCCGGTAGAAATAAAAATAAAAATAATTTTTTCTGAGATGGTTGAACAATAAAAATTCAATAGCTGCCCAATTTGATTATATTTTTTCGAGAATGTTAACTGTGAAATATGGCATAAAATACACGAAAACTTTTTATGCCAATTCGTGATATATTTATGATCGCTGGTAAATACAGAAAAAACTCAATTTTGTCTAGTTTACGTCTTGTTCCTTTTATTCTGTTTAGAAACTCAATTTGCGTATCTGTAGTCCTCGAGCTGATGGATTCCTGATGATCCTTTTCTTAGCGGCTTTCGGATGGCTGCAAACATTGGGGATTTATTGGAGGATTACTATAAATTCTAATTTACACGTCGCTTCGGCTGAAAGTCGCTACGTTCAAAATGGAGGATGGGCGTATAAAGCCCGCTGTACTTGTAGAGCAGTGCCTGGCAATTTGTAATTTGGTTTGGATTGGATCGGTAGAATGGCGGTTTATTTAATTACATGGATAATGTGGTGTAACCTTTAGACCGATGTGTACATAATTTTGGAAGGAACGCTAATTCCCTTCTAAAAAGTACGAATTTGGATCACTCAAATGCACATATACCTTATTTTAAAACTTTTAACGTGATTATCACAACCTACCCCAACGTCGCTTCAACTTTAATCGAATTGGCAGAATGTATACGTATTAAAGTTTTCGTTAAATTATTTTCTAATTAAACTTTGAGAAGAAACTCGATTTTTTAAAATTATCCAATACTAATTTACGTTACTTCAAAGCTTTCATTTCTCTTATAATTACTCTTTTATTTCCTTTTCATCATAGAAGTTATGAAATTTTATTGTGAACAAATATAAAATGAAGCGAGATTTTAGTATTTAAACTCCTTTTAACTACAAAGCGAAATTTCACTCGGCATTTACAGTAAAGCTATTTTAAGATCCTCATTACTCGATGTCCACTGTTAAAATAATACTTTAAAATTTCTGCCTAGATTCTTTCTCTTGGCGACATTAACAAATTAAGTTCAAAATTTTGGACGGAAAAATGGGTCGAGAGCGAAACGGCGACGGCGAAAAGGCGACGGCGAAATGTCCCATCCTATGCCTACCGATATATCTTGGGAGAGTTTGTTTTATTTGATATATGCTATTTTTAGATCTGTAGCATAAGAACCACCCCCAAAGTCTTGGGTTGGTACTGTGGGATTCACCTTTTCTGGGTGTTCCGTATCTGGAAATTCCGACAAAGTGGTTTCCGTGCTCTATCATCGATGTATCTTCTTTTCTCTGTCTTCCTTTGATGGCATCATTTCATTGATTGAGGTGATAATTTTGTTTTTGTATTTACTTGGGTGTCCCGACTTGCATCAATCCATTTTCTGCATCCTTCGCGTCGTCTTCTTCTTCATAGAAAAATCAATTCGAGTTACATTTTTGGATTATATTTAAATATTTGTTAAAGCACCCGTGTCTGGTCAGCGCTTGGATAAGGTGGTAATTAATTTCTCATTGGGTTCTGGTTCTGGGTTATCAGCTCTTTTGTTCAAATGGCCTTTTTCGACGCTGAACATCTATCCAGTAGTTTTTCCAAAATTTACAAAAATAAATTCTAAAATTATTTCATTATATTGTGCAATATTCCAACTTCCAACTTTCGCTGCCCTTGGGTGTTACGCGCCGTTTTAACAAGCGCTAAACTAGCTAAAAACATCCTTCTAGAGTTACCGAATTCGAAAGCTGATTTGGCAATGTCAGGGGCAGTGAAAACCTACTCTCCGCACGCCCTCCGGGCTTGTATGCAATCTTCGGAGCGCAAATGAACTCGATAATGAAGGAACTCGAACGATGCTTCCTCTGTAACCGCATACAGTAGAATGAATTCGTTTTCAGTCTTATGAAGATTTCGTCCGGTTGTCCTTCTGGAATCGTTTGCAATCGGATCTTCTTCCGCGTCTCTGATTCGGAGTAAATCATTTTTGGCTTTTTCCAAGTAATATGCGCAACCCAATCTCCACCTTACCGATGGTAAGGCTCACTTTTCCAAAGCTAACCTAACCTAACCACGATAAACAGATATAAATCCACTTATTTGGATGTGGACAACACAATACAAATATCGTGCTTTGTCCATACTTAGATCGTCGTCCATTAACCAATCTATAAATTAAAAGATTCTTTTCTAGCCCAGAAATTCCGAAAAAAATCTTTTAATTTATAAATTAAAAAATATAACTGTAAAATCCAAAAATAAACTTTTAATAACAATTATTTTTATAGAAAATTGGACAAGAAATATTTTAAATTACCTGCAAAAAAAGTGATGAAATAATAATTATTAGTATTTCTTACCTACGAAAAACTTTTTATGTTAACGATTGAAGTTGGAAAAAATAAGTTTTAGTTTGATCATAATCAATATAATACAATAGCAAATATAAGGGTTTAAAAAAATATATTATTATATATTTTCTTAACAATTAATTTTAAAATAAATTTATTTTTGACGTGACTGAGGACGTAAATTGCAAATTGTACATTAATTTTATGAATTTGATGAAAATGAACTGAAAGCGTGTATTCGATTGTATATTTCCATAAGTTAAAAATTCCCAGAAGCAGCTGCAAATCGAAAATTACCAACATTAAAAAAATCCCTGAAGTCGCTCTAATTCGAAAATTACGGTTCTACAAAGATGCTCATCTTTGTTTTAAGTTAAATCCGGCTATAACTAACAAAATACTATTTAAAAAAATGTTTAATTCGTTGTTAGCAGTGCTGCAGCATTTACGTCGAGCACATACATGCACACAATGAGCTATTCACCGACTTTTCTGTTAAAACTCGAATTTCAAAACGGATTATGTCCGCAATTAAAGGTAAAATTTAGGTTTATCCATAGTTTAATAATTTAATAAAAATCTGTGGATATACTACCCAAAAATGTATTCAAGTCAGCCGCAAAACTAACAGCTGGCTGTGACAAAGAATTCGAAATGTGTTTTAAATGAAAATGTTTTGGAAATAATATAGTGCGCTCGTAAACTTTAGAACAAAGATAAAATTTTTCAGAGAAATTTTCTCGGAAAATCCTCGGACACATCAACCTGAATTTTTTAATTTTCACATTAATTTTTTAATTTCACAGTTTTGGTTTGGTTAAATTTAAGCTGGTTTACAAACAAGTAAACCTTGTTTACAAACAAGCAAATATTGTTTTCAAAAAACAAAGGAGTCGGAATAATATTAATTTTCAGCTTTTATATAGCAGAAAAGCTAAATTAAGTGCTGGGCGAAAAATTACAGTTTGATGACGTCTGCAATTAACATTCGGTTCTGAAATCTCAACATTGACATACAGTGCGTTGTAAAATAAATATTTTAATATGCAAAACAACTTTTTTTGAATCTAAAAAAAAGGAGTAATTTTTTTTACTGGTTAATAATTGTAACTAACAAGTTGTAAACCACAGACAATGCAATGGCAATAACGGAGTTTTTATAAAATAATTTGAAAATAATTAAAATCAATTCAAAGCTGCCACAAAGCAACCAATAGGGTAGCTTCGTATAATTCGAAAATTTATTTAGAAAAGAATTTTTGAACCGAAATTAAAATTTCAAGATAAGATAAAGATTGAAATTATTTGGTTGTAATACCGTGAATAGAGGCTTTAGTTAAACTCTTGCTGTGATTTAATCTGGATAAAATAAAAAATAGTTATTAAAATTTTTAGAAAAAATAATCAGTTCAAAGAGAAAGTTTCTATTTGAAAGTTAAGTTTTATATCGAAAATAAATTGAAAAAGAATTAAATTTATATTGTATTTTATTTATCCGCGCGGCATTTTCTTGAAATATTTAAGGAAATTGTAAAATTTTCGTATGGGGTTATGACAAAAATATCACCGATAACTTAAATTGGGCATACAAAACAATAAATCGCATTGATGCTCAACAAAACTGCAGGTCACATTTTACTTGTCGTATTATTTTTCTCAGTTATTTAGGAATTTCCACTTGAGTTGTTGTCGAATTGAAATAACTTTCAAGTTGAAAACTTTTTCTGATGGCTTTACGCCAAAATATGTTACTAAGTTTTATGTACTAGAGATTTTTTTGTTATTCTTGTAACCTCTTGACTCCCAATTTTTTTTTATGGCAACAATCAATTTTTTTAAGTGCACTATAAAATATCTGGGGTATTATGCATGCTTTGTGTATTATAAAATAAATAATCGAAACTTTTTTGGAAATTACTTTTTCACAAATTGAATTGGATTAAAAAATTAATGAAAATTGAAAACATACCGCACAATTTTAATAATTGTTGGAAAACTCATTAGGAAAACTGTCAACTCGACATAAGAACGTGCAAGAAAACAAAGGTCTAGTGGGAAGGTTGTTTAACATTTTCCAGGTCTCTTGCAACCGGAACAATTAAATTTGTCTCCTTCCTTCGCTGCCCTCGTGGTGTATTATAAATTTGATTTATTAATAATTTTCAGGATTTATGATTAAAGGCTGAAATATGTTTTAAAATGAATTTAACATATAGTACTTGTTTCAACAAGTACGGTTTTCTTTGATATGCTATGCACCAATTTTCATTGTGAATTTTCATTTTAATATTTACACGACATCAACACCAATCAATCCATGGCGGGAAAACGTCAAAATTTAATTTAAGGAAGTGCAGGAAAATTACATCGTGTATGCTGGTAATTTGATGTATCGCGTAACCGATGTTGTTTGAAGTTAATTTATAGAATATTTTAGTTACATTTACTAAATTTTCAATTTAAAATAATTGAGCTTAATTGTGTTAGTTTGTGGATGTTGATTAATTTGTGCATGGTATGAACAAACTTTTAAACATACACCATGTGATATTTACACAAGTCGAAAACCTTTCAAAGTTTTATTTTAGAAACTTTGGATTTTATGAAAATTACGATTACGTATAAAATGTTTACCTTACTTTTTAGTTATGTAAACATAAAATACTCAATTTTGCGCAGTTTTGCTCGGAAAATGATAATGCTTTATCTTCAATAATAAAACGGAACCCTTAATGGTCAATAGAGTAATGAATTACTCTTTGCCGTGGCTTGGCGTAATATGCGGGCCAGGGTCAGGACGTCTGTGGTCGCTTTATTTCCTTGCTTTCACCATAGAGAACTTAAAAGTTTTTGGATTTAAGCCTAAATTTTTAAAATAAAAAACGGAATTAAATGATGAAATTGTAACTATTTACACTATTTTATTTATATTGCTATAGTTAACTGAAGTAATTTGATTCAAATTACACATTAACTCGTTTGAATTGTTCAAAAATATTTTATATAGCCTAAAAATATAGTTTTTAAATCAAGAACAGTGAAAAAAATAGCTTTATCTCGTTTCTTAACGAAATACGTATTTTATTCTAAATCGTTGTGTAATGAGGAATATTTCTTAACGATTTACTACATCAGTTTTTGATTAAACTAAGACTCCCTAAAGGGCATGAAGAGGAAATACCTGGCGAGACAGGTTCTGTGGAAACCCAAATGGCACTGCTCCGTGGAATGAAGGATGGTTTTCCAGCTCTATGAAGTTGGGGGGAAGTAGTAGTAGTGAATGAAAATCTCACATTACCGGATTGAATTAAACCGGTGTATCGTACGAGATACACCCGATCATCGGTAAGGCAGAAATTGAGTGGAACAAGTCAAACATGAGAATGGATTTCTAAAGATTCGAAGTCTTCACCCCGAATGTCACACGTGGAAGAAGATCCGATTACAGACGGTGCCAAAAGGAAAACTTGAAGAAATCCTGATATATTCAAAAAAGGGCGAATACAGAAATAAGTGCCTCAGTTTACTGCTCTAAGGTTGATTAGAGAAATTGGAACAACACAACGCCAAACGCCTCGGAAAATCTAAAGCTACGCGCTGAAGATCTTCCACAGATATCCGATTCTGCTCACGGCGCAACGACTGCTTTAACGCCTCCAAACTTTTGTGGGGTTTCTCACAGGCTCTGGCCTCCAAAATGGACCACATATCGGATTGAGATCCGGTGAGGAAATCCGGAAAATGAGCCTTGCACCAATTTTGATATGCTTTTGCCCTATGCGCTAGAGCAGAATCTTGTTGGAACGTCCAACTCTCATCACCGAAATGTTGATGAGCCTATAGATTAAAGAAGGACAACGGCTTCGAGAAATTCATGTCGGTAAATTTCTTGATTGATTTTCACCCCCTGATCCACAAAAACTAAGGGGGCTTTCCCAGTTGAATAAATTCCGGCCCAAACCATCACAGACTGCGGATTTTGACGGTGCTCTACAACAGCAGAAGAGCAGAAAAGCTTCTCATATCTATGAACAAAATCCGATTCCACGGCAGAGAAGCGGCGCGACGTCAGCTGACGAAATCTTTGAAGTCGCATGATCTTGTTCCCATCGGTCAACAGTCGAAGTTTTTGAAGATTGTAGGCTTAAGCCCCGTTTCACAGTAAAACGCGCTACGCCCTACGCGGCGCGTAGCGCGTAGCGCGTTTTCCCGTTTCACACTCATCGGTATTAAAATGTACGCGGACGAGTATACTTCGAACGTTGTTGCCATAGCTGCATATTATTATGTCCAAAGTGCAAGAAACAAAGCAAAACGATTATGGGTTCATCCATTGATTGAGAAGAGGTTACTAAAGGGCGCTTTTGTAACATTATATTGGGATTTAAAAAATTTCCGTGTCAATTACATCCATTTCGCTTGATCTCACAACAAGTACTTTAATGAACTGGCAACTTCATATATCTACGCGCGCGTGTCACCCGCGTTGAGTGTGAAAGGCTCCTAAGATGCAATGCCCTCACGCGTTGCGTAGCTACGCGAGGCGCGCGGGTCGCGCGTTTGCCCTCGGCATAAAATAGCACGCGCGCGTAGCGCGTTTTCAACGCGCGCTTGTGTGAAAGCTACCATAAGGTACAATGCCTATCAACACGCGCCGCGTAGCGCGTAGCACGTAGCGCGTGTTACTGTGAAACGGGGCTAACCTTAAGGTGCTCTTTGGCTATTTGGTCGGCCGATTCACGTGAAACACCGATCTCGCGGGCAATTTTCTCATTGAAACCCTGCGATTTCGCTGGAGTTGCTTCTTGATGATCTGGCGGACCCTTGAAGCGTAGACTGTTCGATTTCTTGCAGCTCCCTGGATGACGTCCGATGTGGCCACGCTTTTCAATTTGTTTGATCGTTTGGTTGACATTTGGTGCCGCTATACCGAACCTTCGCGCGAAAAAGCACTCGAAGCAAATAATAGCTAATAGCTTTGAATCCTTATCCACATGGGAATGTAGATAATCCCTCAAGAAATTGACCAAGGGCAACAAAATTGCCCTGTTCTGGGTGCCAGGTCATGAGGGAATTGAGGGTAATGAAATAGCTAGATCATCTTCGAAAGCCAAACCGGCTGGATCTGAACTATTCTGTGGACTATCCACGACGCACAGGGGGTTGGAAGTCCAGAAATGGGAGGCAGAAAGCATGAAAACTCCCTGAAACAACGCACCAGGACACAAGTAGGCGAAGTAATTTGTAGAGTACTCAACTGCAGAGGCTAAAAAGCTTCTTCTATGACAAATGCAGACTATGCGAATCTCTCCGTAACTGTATTGCCTTAAATCGAGATAGGCATAAATATTTGGGACAAATTCAAATGACACTAAGAGTGGTGAAAAGTCAACTTCTCAAGAGCATTCTGTGTGTTACTAGCAAAATCAAACTCCTGAAATCATAATAAGTAGGATTACAAACAAAAGATCAACACTGGTCGTAGTTTTGGAAGGCTATTGCAGCCCAACGACCCCTAGATACAAATACAAAAATCCTGCTTTTCAAAATCCGTTATTTTCGAGTTTGGTCACATCCCAGGAATTTTTTTAAATAACTTAGTGCTTGTCAAAAGAATCACTTTTTAGTAGTACTACTTGGAAAAAAACATGCTTTTTCACACAAGCTTCTCTTCCAACTTGCCAATCAGATCATAACAAGATTAATATTTATGAAAATTTTGGAAAAACTACTTGATTCTCCTTAGATTTTATTTTTTTATTGTAGTTGCGCAGAAGTCAAATTGTGGGTTGAAAACTGGGTTTTAATTTAAAATTAAAATTAAACATTTTAAATCTTGAATTATTAAAATCTGCATCAAAAAGCTTAATTTTTATTTGGTACATTTAAAAAAATATTTTTAGAATTTTAGAAGTTTCGTTTTGCGATTTTCATAAGTCAAACTTTTCATATTTTTCATTTATATTTTCAATTTCAATTTTCAATATTCCCGAATGCCTCAAATTGTGTTACTTTTATAAATTATGTTATTTAAATTATGTTTCAAAAATTACATTTACATACATTAACAATAAATTTTGTTGAAAAGTACATAATTTATTGTATTTTATGAAATTTTAAATGATGTGTATTTAAAAACAACATTATAAAACAAAACAAAAAACATTAATCGTCTAAATGAGCTATCTAATTACCAAATTTTTTATGAAAAACATTGGTTATCTAATAATTTCGGTTTCCGCCAATTAATGGACGATAGCTAATAATACAAAAAATAAACTCTACGAGTTGTTTTTGAATTATCCTAATGAAAACATCAATTCTTTTTTAAAGGTTTTCTATGTACACCAATTTCTTCTCTAACGACCCCCGAGAGAGTACTTGTAGTTAATAAAGAAAGGTAATTGTTTAACTTGCTTATTGAGATTTGTTAATTTATTTTGTTTAAAGGGGCAAATTTTATACATTGAAGAAAATTCCTATTTGTAATTGCGACTGGATAATTTATTATTACAAAGAGAATTTTAATTTTGCTATTTAATTTTAATTTCATCAACTTAAAAAAGTTAATGCGATAAAATTAACTAAGCTTAAAAAACTCGTTTTTAGTGAGTTCTATCGTGCGTATCTTAGGGTCTACATTTGTAAAAACTGGAAGGAATACAAAACATTTAAGAAAAGGAACGAAAGGAATGTTCTCATGAATCAGGCGGTCGCAAAGGGAGCATCCATCTTCGGTGTCTGCGTTGAGTTCTTTAGTTTACGGAAAAATCGAACTTCCTTAATATCACAAAATTGGTTTATTAATCCAGTTTATTTAGTAAAAATCATTTGATTGTAGTCACAATATATTACAACTACATATTTCAAGCAATTTCTTTTCTACAGAAATTTTCCTTTGTTATATGCTAAAGTGCATATTAGCGATAAAACCTTTTTCGTGTTTAATTTTTGGTTTAAAAATTTATTTGCCAGTTAAACTTTTTTTTTATAGTTAACTTGCAAAATCTTCTATTTAATTAAATTTTTATAAATATAAGCAAGAAGTTCAGTTAACTTTTATTTAAGATTTCAAATTAAATGATCCCACATTTTACTTATTACCTTTTAAAGAGGAAGCTTGTCAATAAGCGGTTTACTTCCGAAGGCGGTGAAATAAAATTATAATCAATTTATTTTCTCCAAAAAACTTTTAATTAACTTAGAATAATTTTTCTAAAAAAAAAAACATCTTGGTTTTGACTACAGACGTACATAATATAGCTTCCAGATAATGCAACCAGACATGATTTTATAAATAGAGCTAAACATAGATTTTAGTTTGTAAGGTTATAACCGCCCCAGTGAGTTTTGATTTACCGAGTAAACTTATCAAGTTGTGAATTGAATTATTATCTACGTATTACTTAATATTTACTGATGATTAATGTTAGGTAGTAATCACATTGTCGTTAATGCAGAAGTTAACTTTACAAATTTACATTTTAGTTTTAAACGAATTCTAACCTAACTTTTTTTTAAAGTTTATTTGACCCAGCAGTTTGAACTATGTATAAACTTGCATTTGTAGAATTAAAGCTGACTGAAATACCTGTAATCTACTAAACATTACTCGGTTAGAGTTTAAATATCTTATGATCGTGTCCGTACTTCGGAGGGCACGTTAAGCCGTCGGTCCTTCTGGGTAACAATAGGGTTACAAGCACCATCTGTGGCCAGCCAAGCAAGCAACCTCAGATGTAAAATAACAACGCTCATAAAACAAGCAGTAGCTTCGGAACACCACCGAAGCTGCTCTGGTAAAAGACAGGCAGTGCCTAATTAAAGAAGACGAACAAGAAGATTATTCTAAGGGGAGATTGAGAGTCACTTTTGGTGGATAACCAGCACAATTCAAGCAGTGCATAGAGCAGATATTCTTGGAAAGGGTTATGCAAACAGCAGTATCGAAAGAAACCTATTATAGAAAACTTGTAAGTCTTCGTTTGTACTCGGCTAAGCTGTTTTCGCCGTAGATAGGTAAATTTAGTAGTTCTAATGTAATCTGAAGGAATACGGAAATACTGGAAAGAAGAGGACTTGGAATCCAAATCTTGATTTGGAGGATCTCCAGGTTAATATCATCGTGAGCTACACCTGGGTAATCGAGTGATCCGGTTTGACAGAGAGAATGTAGAACAAGAAATGAAGGCGACTAGTGGGGTTCCACAGGGTTCTATACTTGGGCTAATGCTATGGAATGTTATGTATGATGACGTTCTCCGCCTTGGCTTAACTTGCCGAGAGGCGATTCCTTGATCCCACGGGGTTGGGGAGAGGTTTTAGTGAGTAAGGATCTCACACTACCGGCTTCGATAAAGTTGGTGTCTCGCACAACATTTCCTCTCCCGCTTAAGGCAAAAAAAAATCTTGGCTTAGATCTGCAGAGGATTAACTGGTTTACTTCGGTTGCAGAAAACTTGTAAGTCTTTGTTTGTACTTGGCAAAGCTGTTGTAGCCTTAACTGGAAAGAAGCGACCTTAGAAGCAGACAGAACTTGTAAATTTAGAAGAGGGAAGGGGGGTAAGATGTAGGGAAAACAAAGTACATAACTCTTGCGTTCGCAAGGGAAGCCAATGGCAAACCACCGAGGTACGGTGCCAGGAAAAATTTCTTTTCAACAATCATTGAGATTTTGATTGCCAACCTCCGATAGTAGATGACACCTTAAAAACAAGAAGAAGTGCAGACAATGAACATCAAGTCAAAAACATTAGCGTTAACTCGCTAAAAGGGTTAGGAAAAGGATAAAGATCAAAGGATTTGAGGAATAAATGTTGTTTAAGATTTATTTCGACAAAATTTCATGAAATAAAGTTTTCAGCACAAGTTTTATTATGGTTTATTTACACTTTTGTACTTAAATTAAATTACGTAGCAATAATATAATCTGACTATCTTGGAGATAAAAAATACGAATATAAAGCCTCGAAACATCACTTCAATGTAAAACTTGCCTTGTAATATTATTTATGTTTGTAGATTTCCACAAAATCGTCACATTATTTAAATTATGAAATTAAATTTAAATTTTTTCACCTTCGTATGAAACCCTCAGTTTTCAATTTTCAGATAATTTATCTAGCAGATAAGTAACAGATAAGTCACTTAAATATTTGCCGTTTTTACATTGTTGTGTATGTTTTATTATAATTTTTGTATGGCCTTGTCGTTCTATCAGGCTGAAACTAAAATTGCCTGATTTACATATTATAATTTTGAACAACTTATTTTAATAAAAAATGTAGGCGGTTTTTCGTAAAATTAATTCAAAAATTTAATTTGATAAGAATAATTATCATCAATGAATGCTTTAGCACGGCGAAACAAAAATAGAATTCTGATTTGCATAAACCTTAAAGAAAGTGATCGATAACACAACTAAAGAAAATTTACTACTTAATTTAACCGAAAGTCCAAAACGCCAAGAAAGACATATAGTTTCCGGATTTTGTGTAAAGAAATATTTTCCGAGCTATAAAATTTTCAACAAAGCCATTTTCTCTCTTAATATAGTCTTATTGTCTACCCCCAATAGTCAGATGCTGATAACCTTTTATTTATTTGCTGCAAGTTTAAAGTATTTTCGTCAATTCGGGACAAATTAAGAAACATCGCATGAGATAAACTCCACGACTAAATGTACCATAAATTTCGGCTAACGTGAGATGCTCCAAAATTATGTCAATGTGCGTTATAAGATGCTTTTAATGTAATATTAAATCCTAATAAATATTATTACACTCAACGTCAAACCGAGATAAAGTAAGATACATCGCATCAAAGTAATATTAATAAATTTTAACATTTTTTGCCTTTGGCTCTGTAATAGCACACTAAAAAAATTAATTAGTCGTTAAAACGTTTTGCGCATTAAACGCTTTCATTTCAAAACTAGCAAAAAATAACTCGCAAACGAATGATAAACTGCTTATACTAACTAGTAAAATTTTGGTTAACACTCTGTATAATCTTAATGTCGAGATTCACAAAAAAGGTTTAAAATTTAATCCATGATTAAAATTAGTAAAGAATATAAAAACTATGCATTTTAATAGTTGTCATAATTTTAATCCTAGCTTAAATCTTAAAATAGTTTCGTCAACCCCACCTTAAATAATGTAACTACCATTAATGCAATGATTTTTTCCAAATTTTTACAGAAAATTACTACGGTTTTTATTTTCTTTTTCTTGATAGACATCCGCATAATCTTAAAATGATTTAGAAAGGGCTGTTAAAAACCAGGTTCACGGCGTCTGGCGAATTTTTATTGTATATTATCTAACAGTTTATATTTACACGGGGAATCACATTTTGTCAACCGGAAATTGAAATAGTTATCGAATTTCAAAGCCGAGTCTCGCAAAAATTAGTTTTTTCAAAATTGTATTTTATTATTTTCTCAGTGAGTTAACCGGGATTAAGCAACAATTACAAAAATGCAAAAACCAGAAAATGTTTTGTACATTGATTTTTAAAATTAATTTGCTTGTTTCAATTTATTTATTTTGAAATACCAGTTTCGTCTTACCAGCATCGTCAGATATATTTTTCAAAAATTCTGCAAATTTTGTAGGTGAAAAAAGGTGAAATACAAGGATTTATTGTAAAAATTTTGACTCGTTTAGAAATATTGATTCAAAATCTATCACATTTAATAATGAACAAATAGTAGCTTTTACCAAAAACACTTAATATCAATATTTATTTGAATAAATTTCTATTCCACAAATTACGGGTTTTTGGTAAATGTTTACGTGAAATAATTTTTGAATCAATAATATTATTTGTAAACGAAAAAAAGTTTTACATTCAGTTGTACGTTGTCATTTATGTTTCACAACTTAACAAATCAATTTTAAACATTTTTTAGGAAGGATCTGGCGATGCCGGATAAGCAAAACCGGTAATTCAAAATATTATAGATTTTAATTAAAAGTTTTTTACCAACGTAAATTGAAATGTGTATTTCAGCTGTCTGTTATTTTGTATTAGACCGCAGATAAAACGGGACAGGTCGATGTTTTCTGGTTTCGAATTTCACCGAAATTCTACTTTATAGTATTTTGAAAATAACAGAATTCGAAAATTACAATTTCAAAGGTGATGGATCCGAGATTATCCGTTGTTGCACAACTCTCGCTTCGTTCGAGCCATCCGGGCCGTTTTGACAAGCCCTAAACTCATTAAAAAAATCTCCCGGTGCGATGTCAATGTCAGGGGTTGGGAAAACCGCCCCGAGCCGTAAATTAAACAAACATCGGAGCGCAAATTTGCTTGACAATGCAGGGACTCGATCGTTGTTGCTCCCATAACTGGAGAACACGCTCTTCCCCCACCGAAGGGTAGCGTAGAGGAGTGACAATACGAAGTATTTGGTGCCACAGGAATCTTACTCTTCTTCATCAAGTGAAAAAAAGGGGGGCTTTGGATGAACCAGTTTTCTTTCGAACGTGTAATTTTCAAAGCATAAAACTCGTATCTAGGTGAAGATGCGCGGTGTTTCTCGGTGCTCCTGCTTTGTGTTTATGAGTATGAGTGTCAGTCAAACTCGAGACATCAAGCCGGGGTTTGTGGAAGAATTTGCCGAATTCGGTGTGAAAAAATCTTCTAAAATCTTCTCTCCCCTTATCGACACAAATCGTCACGAAGGTCTAAATCTACCACCCCTTCATATGTGACGTAATTTATGAACAACATCTAATGAAGGATGAAGAAAGAACATATCAACTACAAGTAAAAGAAAGAAATGTAATAAAGAAATTAAAAAATAGCGAAAGTCCAGGTGACTGCATTCAAATCCGTAATTTGACCGATGGCCGACAATTTAACCAACATTAACTGGGAATAGGTAGTTTAGTGCCGCAGCCAGGATTTTTTCCCGGGGATCGGGAGGACACTTATAATAATTATTAATCCTGATGATTTTTTTTTTAATTTTTAAACTACAAAACCTGATTGCAAGACGAAGAGGGTTACGGAATTATACTTAATAGGCGTCAAATAATTTCAAATTCCTACCTTCAAAGTAATTACTTCGGATCTTAAAGATCTTTACTTTAATAATTTAATGATTTGTATTTTTTTCATTTGAAAAATGTTTATTTTTGGGCTGCTGGGAGGCAATGTGAAGTAATTTTTGTAAATTTTTAAAATATTCGCATTGGTGTCCTTTTGAAGGAAAGAACTATAAATTTTACTTTTCGTTCAGGCCATTACTTCGGTAGTCATATGTTGACAATTTAAAAATTTATGGAACAAGTGTCAGCGTTTTTCAGATTGAACAACAATTAACCTAAAATACGCATGTTGAAATGTGAATTACTTTTGAAAAACCCTATACAGGATTAAAGGTGTACATAACATGATGTAGGTATCAGCAAACGACGACGTGTTTAACGTAGTCAGACCGTGAAGAGATTGATTGTATTCTATTGTACAACATGCAATATGCCACACGGTATTATCGCTCTCATATACTTTTAGAAAAATTAATTTCGAAAATCATTTTTTTTCAAATATAAAGAGAAAATAAATCGAGTTATATATTGTCGTTTACGTTTATCCAAAATAAGATTGGAGCTCTATACAAATATGTCACATGTCGAATTCAAGATTTTGAACCATTTTTTATGATGATTAATTATAAACATACGTAAAAGCGACATTTAGAATTTTTTCTTTAATAGTAAAAATCAGAAAGTAAACTTCGGAAATTCAAACACAATTTTTAACGTACACCCAAAGCCGTTAGTGACAGACGCATAAATCGTTTTTGTTTTGAGGAAGGTAGAGCGTTGTATTATCTTCACGATTTGGCGCATTTTGTTTTTGCATTATTTTAGCAAGTGCCGTTAGTGTCGACCACAGGAACTTCCCGTGACGTCATATATCTTTACGTCATATAAATCACAGCTTCCGGATCCGAGCCGTGCTTTGGATCAATCCATTTTGTTGTTATTGTCCTTGTTGTTGCAAATTTGTGTGCTATTGGCATTATCTGCTCAAATGTAGAATAATTGATGATTTAATGTGAATTTACTTTACACCCTAATGAGCAGTCATGCAGTAATCACATTTTTACATCGCAGATATTATAATTTATGACCAGCATTAAAAATACTCGGTGCGTCACATTTAACGCAAAATAAAATACATTTTTTTCATTTTGCATGTATGAAGCTAATTAAAAACTGCGTTATTATGTATATTCCTTACTTTATAAATAACATAAAATAATATCATAACATCAAATATCCAACTTTGCCATTTATTATTTAAACATTTTTTTAAATAATCTAATTTGGAAATTATCCATTAGAATAACATTCATTAGTACATATAAGTACAATAAAATATCATACATAATAAAACCTAACGACCTTACAGTTAAACATGCAATTTAAATTTCAAATTAAAAAAAAAAACACAATGTGTTTAAGGACTCCCTAGGGGTGGGGTGTCGGGTACGAGTAAGTAATTAACACAATTCATTAATTTAAATCCGTGGATCCGGAAGAGGTCTGTGGTCCATTGGAAATAAATGAAATCAAAGTAGAATTTAAACTAAAATCCTGCTTTATTTAATATTCAAGTCTGATTAAAATCTGACACGACTACAGATTAGTCGTCGTCGATATATAAAATAAATAAAAAAAAATGTGGTAATTTTGGCATTGCGGACATAATAATATATTCTATAGTACCTGAATTTTGTAAACAAAATATTATGATGTTGTTTGCTAAGATTTATTCTTTCTAGATTTGGCTTCATTTCGCACTAATCTAAGTGACCCGTTGTGACATTTTCTCTCCGCATTTTCGGGTTAAATAGTAAGATAGTCCAATTTGTGCTATCAATAAAAATTTATTTGATAAGTAGGTTATCTTAAATATTGTTTGATTAAATGTTTAAAAAAAAGGGTTATAACACCAAAAAACTAAAAAAAAACAGTAGATTAATTTTATCCAGTGGAAAATCACAATACGGAATTTAAAAAAAAGGGTTTGTAAGTGAAAGCTACTTATTGATTTTTAACGACAAATAACTACAGTAATCATCCTGGGTACATATTTGTCCTTTATGTGTGGCAACATTTCGTATATTGATAATACACTGTAAATTACAAGACAATTTTAGAACTCAACTTTCCGTGGTTTATGTCGAAAGTACTCCACTCGAGATAAAAATGGATTCTTACATTTTATGAGAATATAATTTATTTTTATTAGTTACTCGCATTAAACTTCCTAATTAATATATTGTTTAATGCGTTTAACCCTCCAGAGGCCGGGTGAGATCTATCGGTCCATTTACAAACATCGCTATAACTCTTAGGAACATCCATCCGTCCGCTTCCGTAACTTTGTTTTAAAATTTGAAAATTGAATTTTTCGTTTGAAAATAATATTTTTAAAATATGTTGCTTTGTAACAAAGGTTAATAATACGTTTTTCTACAATAAAAAGCTTAAGGGTGGTAACTTTCAACAACAGCAAGGACATGCAAAATATTTTTGTAAAATTTTCTCAATTTTGGTTAATAATTTAAATTCTGATATTTTGTGTTGATATTTTCCACAAACAATTATTTGTTTGTACTTTCATGTTAGCTTAGTCTGTTTACTAGAGGAAAACACGAAAAAATGAATTTTATACGTTGTGGTTTATTTTTGTATTAACATTTTAGGTAAACAATGCTAAAATCAGAATAAAAAAGCGGACCAAGTCCACTAAAACAAGTGCTGCACTCATTTATGTTGAGCACACGCACCGGTAACAGAATGATCCTTAAATTTGATTATTTCGGAAAGGAAAAATTTAGGTTGATTCATGGTTTATTCTTTTAATTTCTATTCAAGAACAATTTTTACCCGTTTTTCAATTAAGGTCCTAATAGACAGATTACCTGTCCTGGAGGGTTAAAGATTTTTAGAGTGGTAAATTAAAAATTATACAGAATTCACAATCAATGACAACTAGTGGATTTCCGTTATTCCCTGCGAGGTCATTACAGACGTAACGATACCAACATAATTAATAAAATCGCGAATAAGGTTGAAACAGTACGTAGGATAGCAAGATACGAGAAGCTAGTGAATAAAAATTTTGGAAAGAGTAATCTTGGATCATTTAATGGTTTTGAGACAGTAATTTATCAAAAACTGTATATAAAATTAATACTGTGCCGTGCATCTACCTCAATCTATAAATTTACTTTATTTTAGGGTCTGGGGGTATGTATACCCTTCAGTACATCAATAACTGTTTATTCAATTTTATCATCAGAGTCGTGGCGGATTAAAATACTCTGGGGTCCGGGGCCCTAAAGTATTTTTGGGCTCTGTAAAAAATTGAGTTTTCAAGTTCAATAGAATTTAAACGTTAGAAATTAGTACAATGAAATTTTTAAAAATAAATGCTTTCAATGGCTAACAAAAAAAAGAATTCAATAAGCTTCAATAATTCATAATCTTAATAATAATTTCACGTAAATCGGTCCTTTTCTTGCAGGGCCCGGGGCGGTCGCCCCCCCCCCCCCCGTAATCCGCGACTGCATCAGAGAGATACAAGCGGTAGTAATTTACGAAGACAAGAAAAAATTATTTCTTGATGAAATAAACACAATGTTTTTGATGTTAAATACGAGTATTTACGAAAATAGAACAAATTCAAAGTTCAATATATAAATAACATTGAAAAAAGTTGTTTGATAAGCGATTACACTACTTTTACTACGGAAAATTACGCAAATAAGTCTAAATGTACTATATTCGCAATTAAATTAATTTTTCCAACCAATTGACCAATTTTCTAAGCAATGGCATTACAGAGGAGATTTTATCTACGAAATAAGAATTTATTTGTACAAGAAGAACAACAGGAATACCCCTGTAAATATTTTTATTTTTTTATTTTACTCGCAAAATGTTTACAAACCGTTGGTTTGCGCGGCCCTGCAGCCGCGTCACCATTTCGTCACGATTGTTTACATCATTGGGGTTACATTGGTTGCCCTGAACAAGACGGAATCTTCGTTTACCTACGCTACGACTCAATTAATGCAATAATTTACTTTTGCTTGAATTGAATGAGCAGAGATATTTGAGCTAAATAATTTATGTACTTGCGAAAGTACCTACTTGCGCCGATAGTGTTTCCGTAGTGCAAACAGGTTTTGAATAAGGAAACGCTTGATTTAAATTAAATTATATGTTTTAATTAATATTGTAATTAATACTTGAGTGCGGAGAACTACACGCATCCGCAAATTGTAATGAGTAATTATCGAATATTCAATACATTAATTTTTATTGTAAATAAATAAACCAAACATTGTTTACAGTACATCTACATATCATGCTTATTTATGTAGAGAAACCGGGGTTATTTGGCTACCGGGGTAAATTATCACTATCAAATTGTTATGAATAACTACGTGTACATAAAGCGTTTCCTGGCACGCTTAATATATTATCTTACCATTAAATTACATATAAAAAGTATAATTTGAATAAAAGCCCCCAGAAATTAACCCGGTTTCACCTAAGCACACAAAAATCAAATTATAACAATATATTGAAATTTTTTGAATCATTTCTAAAAATTTACAAAATTACTAGAAAGAACAATAATTATTATTATACGATTTTTGGTAAATTCAAAAGTTCAAACATAAATGACGCAAACTAAAAAATTGATGACCTCAAAACTGCGCATTTATAATTTTTTTAAAGACGTCATAGTACCGAGTTTTTTCCGAATTGTTTCTCAAGTACTATTAAACTGCGTCTTTGCAGAAAACTCTTTTTGCAAATTATGGAATCCATGAAAATACTAGACGACCTCATAAATAACCATAATACGAAAAAAGAATTATGTATTTCCAGTGATCTGTTTGACATATTTATGTATAAATTAGTATTATGAAATTAGTCATTAATTTAATTAACTGCTATTTAAAAATATTAATAACAAAATAAAACCATAATTTTGAAAATTGTGCTTTAAATTTTGGTATCAAATTTCAGTGTATGAAAGAGAAGAAAGAAAAATTAAATAATAAAAAGACAGAATTAGAAGAGATATAAAAAAAAATTAATTTAAATTGAAATTTGAATTATTTACAAAAAGTTTATTTAAAAAAAAAACTGAGATTTTTATTTTTATTATTTTTTTTGAAAAAACCTAAAGTTTGAATTTAAAGAAAAACTTTAATTAAACTGTTTTGTACGAATTTACATAATAATATGTGTAATTATAATTTTTAATAGTTTACAACCATTTTATTACTGTTAAATAAAGAATTGTAAAGTTTATGATACCAAAAAATTTTCCATCTCACAAATTTTTAAAAATTGTGGATTACATAATTTCAAAAAAATGAAGGTTTATATACTACATAAAACATTTGATTGCGACTACTTTTTGCTGATCTTTATATTTATTATATCCCCACCATTTCTTGGGGGTAAATTACCCCAGTTGTTTACATGTATTGATTTTTGCGAAGTTTATGATTAAATGTAACGAGATATTATTGAAAAATTAAACAATGGGAATTAAGTCCGCGATCCTAACATTTTGCTCGATGCTCAATCTGTGATCACACCAAACCACTGCTGTGGATTAAACTAAAGTTAATGAAGAGAAAATAGATAACAACATGTAAACTGGTCAACTGCAAGATAATTTTGAAATCGTAAACCTATCCGGCTGAACAATCATCTCAAAAGTAATTTTTAGATCGCCAATTTTCCCATTTAAAATGCTGACTGAAAATTAATATATTTCTTACATTTAAGTTCGTTTTCAATTTTTTTTCATTGAAATTTATAATTTTTAACTTGCTCTCACCATTAATTCCCATTTCACTAGAAAACTCATGCATAAACCAAAATATGTTGCCACGTCACCATTCAGTGTTTCTTGCCGCCGCGCCGGTGCCGTACAATGGCAGTAGATACCAAGTACGAAAAAATGGAAATTGAAGTAATTTTTTAATTTTTTCGAATATTTGACGCATTTCTATTACGTATACGAAATATTAGCATATTATTAAAGATTGATCTTCCAAATAATGTAGGAAGTACGACCACTTTTTGATGACCTTGTGATGCATAAATCAATATTAGATTATTATTTAGTTTTCTCCAAGTGTTTTCATAAATAATATAATACGTAGATTTTTTCTATTCTATGTACTATATTATATTTTTAATTCGAAGAATTTGTGATCACATGAACTTCCAAAATTACTATTACGTCAAACAAACAATGTGTATTATCGATTTATTTCGGTTTAATGATAAATTAATAAGAATATCTTTGTGTGAAATTTTAAATTCTTCTGATTATATTGAAAAATACAAACTTCATGTATATTGTTGGTTTTGCGATATTAATGAGGGAAGAGTACACGCAAGAGATTATTCGAAATATTGGGGGTTGAGTAAATTGAATATTTAGTTAATCGATGGTTAAAATATAAATGTAAACATGTCTGATTTTTACAATAATTTACAACGAATTCATATCAATTACTGTTCAAATAAAAAGTTTTTATTGGATGTCAAGGAATATTTATGGCTCCCAACGTGGAGCGCTAAATAAATTTTCGTTTAGGAATATTATTATTAGGGAATCCCCCCGGAATGTGATAAAAACCAAAAAAGTTAAAAGGGGTATTAGAAATAATATTAAATATTAATTTTATTTATTTTGATTTTTCTTATGAGAGAAATTTTTCACTTTTCATTTTACTGTTTATTGTGGAATAAATAGCTTATAAAATATATTGGTACATTCAAAAAAAATAAATTTTTAAATATCGATAACATTTTTACTATAGCAACAGTTACTATTTAATTACATATAATAACTTTTACTCTTATTAGATATTACTACCGATTTTCAACGAAGTAGAAAGTATTAATAAAATATATCATAAAATTTATAAATCACTAGATAAATTATTAAATAAAAAATATAAGTAGAAAACTTATTAATTCAATTTAATTTTATTGCAATTTTTATATTTAGTTTATATTGCTAATTTTAAATTTAACAAATATTTACTTCCAATCTATGTTGTTATACACTTATTTATTACTTTTCTCTTTTAGCTTTAATCAACAATAAAAAAAATAACTGTAAGAACAAGTTAAGTTGTCTAAACCACTCGTTCAGTAAAACGTACTTTATCATCGCGTGATGTAAAATACTTATTATTAACCTACTTCCACATATCGGTAATGATTTGGACACGCACCGTAACAAAATCCACTATTTTAATCAAAAACGAATTGTAAGAACCAAATAGCCTTATCCAAACAACCACCAGAATAAATGTGCATGGCCAATAATCCTAATAATGTAATCCAGTATAAAATATAAATTTCAGGAGATTAAAAATATCACAACCGCATACATAACGAACGGAAATTCATGATTGATATTTGTTATTTTCTGCTCTTTGCTAATTTGTCATGTACAAATCAGTAACTTGTTGCAATTATTATGCATTTTATGCAATTTATTTACTCTGCAATTTATTTTTCTTGCTATTTAACTTTCCTGTTGGGAAATAAAGATGATTACTATTATTATAAAAATGATAAAAGTTTCCATTCGGATAATTAAAAGAATTGTGAAATTCTATTATGGTCTTTTATTTTGTTGAGAATTTTTTGAAGTCAAAAATGTAAAAGATTAAAGTGTTGACTTGTATTATTTATTATTACTTATGTTTTAATCGATGAAGTAATGCTAATGAATTTTATGGAACCAGATACCGAATGGTAATTACCGAATGGTGAGAATAATTAAAAATTCATTCCTAATAGAGAGTAACAGGTTTTTTGCAATAGCGGGGGTAAAGTACTCACTTTAGACCCTGATTGGCGGGTGTAAAGTGGTACTTTTTTGCCCTAGGGCAAAAAAGAAGTTACTGCCGGGTAAAAAAGAAGTTACTGCCGGGCAAAAAAGAAGTCACCAGATTTTATTATCAATTTAATTCTCATTTTTTTGTAACATTTATATTTATGTTAACTTGACCGTAATTTGTGATTCCAATATTAGTGCAACCTACAGTGAAATAAATTGGTAAATAAATAAAAAGCACTTACTTTAGCTACAAAAAAATTCTCACGAGGCGACCTTTTAAAAATTTTACCACGTGGTCAGAGGTTACGACGCGCGATTTTTTCGGAACATATCCTGCGTTTTTCCGCTTCATAAAAGCGGATAACTTGTGGAAATTGCCGATGTCAATCTTATTTTCCAATTTGGTGACCGCCTTGATCATAGAATACTGCGACCACATGGTCAACGACTTCAACGTTTTAGCCTTTTGACACGTCTTATTCCTTCAAAGGCACAAATGTAACTGAACCATTCTAGTACCTTTTAGTGAAAAAATTTTTAGTGAAAAAATTCTAGTTGGCAATAATAATATAACCAATTATGCTTCATTTACTTTGGTACTATCAACCACGTGCTTTATTGAACAAATTTTAATTAAAATTTCGTAATTATTGTCGAAGTAAGTACTTTACCTCCCGCAATTGCAAAAAACAGTATATGCACCTCGGGAATAAAGTGAATTTTTTGGCCTGAGGGTAATTTTTGCCCTCGGCTACGCCTCGTGCAAACAAACCTTTACCCTCAGGCCAAAAAAGGATCACTTTATTCCCTTGGTGCATAATGTACTATTTTTTATGTTATACGGGTATTTTTGAGCATAAATTGTACTCAAAAATGGCATTAACCGCATAAAGCATACATTTGCCGCGTTTGGTTATTTACCGTTAACTAGTGAATTATAGAAATTCGACCAGTTATGAACTCATGATTCTCAAATCCTTCTCTTTTTCAACAATTTTTTTCATCCATTCACCCAAAGCACAGCCGACCTCATGCGCCGAGCTGAAGTTCTCTTTAAACAGCAACTCTCCTAATCAGGCGTCTAATTTAGGATCAAGGCTGCTATTCTAAATGCTCAAAAATCTCTGAAGAGGTCAAAACTCGAAAATTTTAGATCTATCAATAGCTCAAACATTAAAATAATCACGAAAATCGACAGAATCAGAAAATTACGGTTCTAAAAAGATGGGATATGAGTTTTTACGTTAAATTTGGCTTTATTTAACTATTAAATTAATTAGTTCATAATATGTTGTTAGCAGTAGCACGGCTGTAAGTCAACTGTGGGTGATCCTACCCACTAAAATAAGTGCTGCAACTGTTTACGTCGAGCACACACACTGTAGACAGAATCAGCTATTCGCTGACTTTAATGTAAAAAATTGAAATATTGATTATTTCCAAATTAAAGGAAGAATTTAGGACAATCTATAGTTTAATCGCTTCATTGTAATGTCATCTTTAAACTTTTTATGGTATTTATATATATGGTATAATAAATAATTAAAAAAAGTGAAAATTTTGAAGAAATCTGCAAAATTTTAAAATAGAGTTGAAATTGAAAAAAAAATTAGAAGTAAGAATTAAAATAGAATAAAAATAGAAAAAAAACTCGAATAATAAAAGAAAAATTAAGGGATCACTAGTAAAATTCGCTTGCAGGAAAATAAAGAAAGCGAAGTAAAATAAAGAACTAAAAAAAGAAAGAAATAGGCAAAATAGACAAAGTAAAGCTAATTTAAAGAAAAAATGTTTGAAATTATGAATTTTCTGAATTATCTTATCAATGAAAATTTTGGGAAGAAGAAACAGATAAAATGAAAATTATAATAAAATATTTGCGCATTGCAGAAAATAACGTAAATTTAATTATAATATTAACAAATAAATTAAAATAAATTACACTTTGAAAAATTTAAACTATTTGAATTTTAAAAATTTAAAGGAACTTAAAAACTATATAAAATGTTAAATGTTGAAATACTTTTAAATATTCTATTAAAGAATACAACTTTTTCTGTCGCTGTCGTCGTTATTATTCACTTAATTTTAAATTAATTCAAGCACTTAATTTAGTTTTTAACTGCTTTTGTATTTTATAAACTTCAAAAATCACAATTTTTTGTATGTTTATTATTACGAATACATAGGGATTTATTACCACACTAGATTGCCCATGTTGTGCGGCCTGAAAGCCGCACTGATTGGGTTTTATTATTGTATTATAAATATTATTATTAATATATAATTAAATTAAATATTATGTGGTTGAAATTTTTGAGGGTTGCGCAAACTTGCAAACAATATCAACTCTAATTGATATAATTAAATTCATTTTGAAAATCCGATTAGAGTGATTTGATATAAATACATTAATCTAATATTTTGAAGTTTCTTGATGAGAGATTTGTTGTTGATTTAGATAATATTATTATTTTGTTAATTATGATTTATGAAATCTTTGCAAATTTGGCCAAGTTTTATTATACTATAAATTATAAATTGTTATTATTAACAATAAATTAGGTAATTAAATTTGCAAAACAAATATATTTTAATATCAAATTCAAAAATGATATTTTAATTCAATAAATTCAGAAAATTAAATATTTAAGAATGAAAATTGCGCGTGAAACTTGGTAGTATTATATAAAAGATACAAATGGAAAATTTTGATTCAAATGTAAACAACACAAACATAAAGGTACCTAATCAAAAAAAATTAATTAAAATCCACATAAATTATAATTCGATAAAATATTATTAAATTAGAATAAATAAAATGCAAATTCATAATTTTATATTATTTATACCAGGTGTTCTGTTTTTTCACAAAAAAGCGGTTTTTCGATTCTAAAAGTACAATACTAAACTACATTTTGGTTGTATTTTGAATTTCTCAAGGTGAAAACCGAGCTCAGAAATTCAAAAATTCTGAGATTTCTGAAATTCAACCAGTCACACCAATCCACTGTTAGGGTTAAATCTACATAAAATGCATTAATTGCTTTTCAGCGCAACTCACGCAGTGTTTTATGGAAATTTGGATGATGAAATATTTAAGGTTGGATGGGTAATTTTGAAGCACAACAATGTTTAAGTGAAACTGCATTGCAAGTAAATTTGAAGAAATTAGTCAAATTATCATTTGACTGTCTCACGCAAGAGAGTTATTTGATTTCAAAAGCAAATTAAAAATTTGCAATGTGCAAGATGAAAGCGTAAAAAGTGCCCAAAAATTGGTGTTTCCACATTTGTTGCAAATATTATTGGAGTTTAAACAATAACAATCCTAATTTGTTATCTATATACACATGAACTACTATGAAGTCGTTTACCCAAGCCAAGGTTGAAAGCGAAATGTTGCGGTTTTGTTCAGAATTGTACACAGTCAACGAGCAATCCTCGAACATTGCATAAAGTGAATGTCAGTGAGACAATATTTGTTTTTGTTAGTGTTGCTATTAGATTCAAAGCCAAAATGACTAATGATTTAGTAAAATTCGAAATGGATACAGACCAGCCAAATGATGAATTAATGGATTATGCCATACAAAATATTAAAGAAAATCCAGACACAAAATTACAAACGTTGGCTGAATTTAGAGATTTACTTTTCGGTAAGCAACTTTATTTGTTTTTAACCACAAACTGAATCATCATGAATTCTGAACTTGTTTCCAATTTATTTAACGTTGTTATTGAAACATTTCTTATACTTTTAAACTAAAATATTTTCAAATTATCTCAACAGTTTATTGCCAAACACTATAATTTTCAACACGACATCGTAATTTTCCAATTAAATCGCACGGCTAAACCAATCAAATTAAATATCAGTTGATGCGCTCCCAAAATTGTTACGGATCCACAAATTCAAAAAGAAATTTTATATGCATGTTAAGTAATAAAAAAAATACTACGCCTGTGCATTAATTTTACGCTACTGTAAGAAATCGTCAAGGACTTGGGCATTAAAAATAAAAAATATTTTTATCATGTTAATTCATATTAACAACAATTTTAAAATTTTAAGATAGCCTAATCCAATATTTTGCGATAAAAAATATTCTCATTGTTCAAAATTCAGATAATGCAATTTATCCATAAATTTTTCACGAGTGAATCATCACTTTATTATTATTATTTTATGAACAAAGTAATGAGTCTCAAGGGTAAGACTACCCAGATTGAAAAAAAAATTGCATTTTTGACACATTTAATGATTTAAATGATGGTCAACCGGAACGAAACTTATTTTGACTTGGAGGTGAACAACAAATTGTTTTTATGCCCAATTTCCAATATCGGAAATAATATGTACAATTTAATTATACTAATTTGACCCGAGAAGCGGAATTTCACCTTGAATTAATTATGCATTTTAAATTACAAATATTAAATAAAACTAAATCTTCATAAATTCATATTATATTCATCTAATCAAATTTCCATATTTTTGATTTAGCCAGAATATATTAAAAACGGAACCTTGCCTGGTTAAATTGAAGAAAAAATGATAAATTCAGCCTATAATTAAATTTTTGAAACATGTCATTCGTGAAGAATGGTGTGAATTTCTGGGTTGACTACTATTTTTAGTGACCATGACCACCATTTTGCTTGTACCATAAAAATGATCTCAAGGGATATTTGTGGAGGACTTTCAATTATCCTGTTTCCAAAAATTATAACAATAATTTTGTTTGATTTTTATAATTAATTGCTAAGGTTGTTTTATGCGAACTTAAAAACTGTTGTGGATTGATAAATTATTGATATGTTGTTATTCTGGATGTACAGAGTTCAAAGGAACCATAAATTTTACGATCATAACCTAGTTTATTATTAAGGAAGTTTAAGGAAAGAGCATAATTTTTATGACGTTCTTTTATCTATCTTCTTAGGATAAATTTCATTCGGATAGGTTGTTACGAGAATTTTAGATTTGTCAATTGAAACGAATATTTTAAAATCATAAAATCATAGGGTAGTTTTTTTATCGGCTGATGTTGTACTGTCTAATCTTGTTCTATTGAACTAAACAAACAAATTCATTACAAGTGGTTCATGATTAATTCATCAAACTACCATACAATCGAAAAACCTAGTAAGTCTACGTTAGTAAATAATTTCAAGAAATTAAAAACAAAATCAAGCTTTAATCGTTGACCTCTCAAGTTAGGATATCGAATAAAATACTTTAAAGAAACAATTAACAGTATTGGCAATCCCAAACGACCATGAAACCTGCCAACGTGCATCTAACCGCCTCTTTTTTGAATTTACTGATTATTTCTGATTCTCAATCAGAATTTTATGACCGAAATACATGCATATTATTTGATATGCAGAAGGTCACACTGTTTTCAAACAGGTGACAGTTTCCAAACTGTTTGGAGATCATAAAAAGTGTGGTAGACAACAGTTTTTTTATCTTTATTGTTGTTTTGCACATGGAAAAATACAGATTGGCTATATAATATATTTATAGTTGGTAAGACACAATGAAGTACTGAATTCTTTTTACATTAAGTTTAGTTGACGACGTGTAAACACCTGATTATGTCGTCTAAAACTTACCAAATTCTATTCTATTCATTCTATTCATCCAAATTTGAATATCTTATAAGCGGCACCTTCATGTTGACTGATTCAATACAAAGCAACCTGTATAAGCCTTTACATTAAAATCTAAAATGTATTTAAACAAGAACTATTAACATACATATTCGAATACACATCTTGAATTTTGAAAAAATTAACATAGCTAAAATTGAAAATGAAATGAAGTTGAATGAAATGAAAAGTGCACGTGAGGAGATTGCTAGAATCCCGATAAGAAACTTGCTGTAACGATCTTGTTATACAACAAAGGTGAAATCGCACCAAATATGTACGTAAATAAAATAGTATCTACTTTCTTGTAATATATTATTTTAAATCATTGGATTAATTAAATAAAAAATTTCAATCCATTGAATGTCCGTCTGTTCGTCCTCGTGATTCAAATTCTTAATAATATAACCGGGGGGGGGGGCGTACTGAAGCAGTACAGGCAGTATTAGCAGTAAGGGCAGAATTAAGAAGTGCTAGTATAGCATTCCAGTACTGGGAATTTTTGATCCCTTTGAGTAAATGCAAAATTTTAAAAATGCCTAATACTGCTTTTACTGCAGTTACTGCCAGATAAGTAAACCGGCAGTATTATGTATATTATACAACATTACCGTTCAACATATCAAGTAGTAGCGGCAGTAAACGGCATTATTTGGCAGTATCAGCAGTACAGTAAGCACTGATCCCCTAGCCTTAATTTTGATTTTAATAATTATATAATAAATAATATATATTATTATAGAAATATATTTAAAAATATAAATAATTAATTATTAAATAATAATAATTATAATATAATAATTATTTCACGATAAAATTTTTTACAATTTTTTCAAAATAATTGAATATTTTATAATGTAATTACTATACAAACATTATGAAAAATATTGTCAGGGATTACAATAATTAATGATGCGAATATTAAGCAGTTTATTTTGATTTAGTTTTCAAGGACTGAATGGACCTGTTGTCTAATGATGTGTTACGTTACTCATGTATGTAGTATATCTGAGATAAATAAGACCATGAAAATGCTAGCAACCGGGATTCCTCATTTAGACAACCACGATTAAATATTAAACAAAATTTTTTAAGTTTATTTATCTTGAACTTTTAATTTTTAATCCTTTCATTTCCTTTATTCTTAATTTGTTTTTTTTTTAAATATTATTCACTTATTTACTTGTATTTTTTTATTTTTATTTTCGAAATTTTATATACACAGCAGCTGCACTTCTTTTTGTATATAGGGATGGGTTCAACTCCAATAAATGACCATTTTTTGGGAAATGTAGATTAATTACCCTTAGCTGTTTGAATGGTGTTTTGTGATGAATGTTGTGTTGTAGTAATTTTTAGAAAATGAATTTTTTACATCTGCGCAATTTGAAAAATTATGAAGGTGTCATATGGCCTTTAGCCTTCTAATGTGGCTTATTTATTTAACTCTTTAGAATTAATAATTTCATACATCTCAAACTTTAGTTTGTATATTTATAAAATTGTCAAATATTTTAAGGTAAAAAACTTCAATATATTTCAATAAAATTCAGCAAAAACTAATAACATTCGTGTTTAACTTTTGACATTTCTTGACGTGGGTTGATTTTTAATAACATTTATTTTTTTGTTATGTTTCAGAACGTGGAGAATGTTCTCCACAACGACTGGATGATGAATTTTTATTGCGATTTCTTCGAGCAAGAGACTTCGTTGTACGACACGCCCATAAGCTCGTAAGCAAAATATCAATTTTTAATATATGTGCATAACAAAAGTTTTGTATTTCAGATGATCAATTATTATGAATTTAGAGAAAAACATCCCGAGTACTTCAAAAGTGCAACTTTCGAACGTTTAACTGCGATTGGAGATGCAAAGCTTATCAGCACCCAGCCGTTTTTCGACAAGGATGGGAGAAGAATTTTATTATTTCGCCTAGGTAATTGCTGTAATTTAAATAGGAATATAATTTTTTAATTTTTTTATTTTAGGGTTGTGGGATCCTAAGACAATTACTGTGGTTGAATTATTTCAAGCTGCTTTATTAGCTCTAGAATTAGGTGCATTGGAACCCAGATCGCAAATTTTGGGTGGAATTTGCATTTTTGATATGGAAGGAATTAATTTAAATCAAATAAGACACTTAACAACCAAGATTGCTTCCCAAATTGTTAATATTATAGTGGTACGTATAAAAAGAGTTTCATTTTTAATTTCGAGTTATAACTTTAATAAATTCTTTTTTATGTCAAGCTGTTCCATCTTAAATTTCCGTTATTAGCTTTTGATTGCCTTATTTTTTTGATTCATTCATTTGTTTCTTTCTTCCGAACAGTTGTTTTTTTAGTAATCACATTTACAATTAAATACAGGGTGAACCGTCAGGGTGTCCTATTTGTGGCATAATTTATTTTAATTTGTTACCAAATCGTAGAATCATAAAACTTTCACATTTGTAAGTACCTTTTAATAGTTTAAAAATGTAATGGTACCGTTTATGTAACAGACCAAAGAGCAAAAAATTTAACCATGACCCAAAGCAGCGTTGGTAATAACTAATAATAGTAATTTTTATTTAAACTCATTGTTGGCTGACATAAATGCCGAATTGAACTGATACTTTTATTTAAATTTTTATCAACCGAATAATTTCTAAAATTGTGCAAGGTTTCAAAGCTGAACAAAATTTTGTCTTACCTTGTACGGGGAAGATATTTAATTAATTTTTTTTGCATATAATCTTAGGATTTAAATAACTTAAGCAGACATAATTTATGCAAAGCTTATATTTTCAACTTCGAATGAGAAAAATTAATTAATTTATAATTTTCAAATTTTTAAAAATCAGTAGTTTTTTTACATTTTAATTTTTTTTTATATAGGTAGTACTACTATTTATAAATTTTTATTTTCCTGTTTAATAATTTTATTATTTTATTTTAGTCGATTTATCCTTTGCGTACTCACGCAGTTCACATAGTCAACCAATCGCCGATATTTAAAACAGGATATTCAGTGATAAAACCATTTTTAAATAAGGAAGTGAAGAAAAGAATTTTTATGCATGGTTCCGACAAGAATGCTTTATATCAGCATATTTTACCAGAACATTTACCAAAAACGTTAGGTGGGGTCCATCCCGATTATGGATACAGAGAATGGGTTGAATATTTAAAAAAAAATGAATACGTGCAAAATGAATTAAATTACGTTGGCTACAGTTTAGTAGAGCAAGTACTGGGTCAAAAGTAAATTTTAAACTATCAAACTGTTAAAAAAAAATTTTTAATTTATTAATTAATCAATAATAAATTTTTGGGTTTTATTTTTTGAAAATAAAAACATAATTTTCTCATTTATCAACAAATCGGTTGATCGGTTTTTAAAGCGTATAAAATAGTATATGCCTGTAGGTAGTAATTATCTCCACCTCAGTCTGGCGGTCTCAACAGGTGCATGCAACAAACTTGTTAAATTTTTTTTCATAGCTGTAATTATGGTAACAATACTATGCTTTGCAAAGTAATATTTAACAGAGACAGTTTAAGATCTAAGATTAATTTGGGACATTGTCAAAACAAAGTCAACTAATACATTTCTGTTCGCTGAATAAATTAAATGATCTATAATCGTCTCTGACTACCAATTAAGCGAAAATTTTTAAAATAAACCACAAATGGCATTGATTGGCTAATGGCGTGCCCCCCTTAAACTGTTCTACACGTTTGTCATTAGCGTGTGTCTCCGCTGTTTATCTCTTTAATCAAATCCAATCTAAAAAAATGTATATAAATTGTGGAAAGTTTAAAAATTACGTTGACAATACGTCTTCACTTGCGAAAAAATTATGTGTAATTTACGTGAAAAGTAAAATACGATTGACGCTCCACATACATTCGAACAATGGAATGGTCAATTACAATAATTGCAGTTGAATAAATGAATAACTGGAACACGTGTCTAGCTTGATCCTTGATTGAACAATGATTTTTGAATTAATTTGCATAAATGTACAAAGTATTGTTGAAATAAATCCTCGTTGCAATTTTTTAAATTTTACATCTGATTTCATTTCAAGGTGTTTATCTTTCCCGCGCAACATAATTGCCAACCGTAAATACACTCAACAGTAGGTTGGCAACCAAACAAACACGCCAGCTCGAGAATATAAAAACAGTATACCATTCAGTCAAGTTCAAGCAAAAATTGAGGCTTACATTCGATCATTAGCTTCTCTATTGGCAAACTTAATATTTTTAATAGGAGTAAAAAAGAAGTTTTCGGTTGAATTTAGCTAGGTGTGGGCGAAAAACATTCAGTTTAGGTAAAAAAACTCTGGATTGAGGTTGAAAACTGTTGGTTTAAGTGAAAAACAGACTGCTGATTTTTCACCCACTTAAGCAATATTTGTAAAAGTGTAAATTTATTGTTATGTTTTATTTATATTGCTTAATAAAGTTGTCGCAGTTAAGGCGGGCATAAGTGAGACAGAAAATGCATAGTACTCTTTCTCTCATGCGCATGGGAGCGCATAGGAAGCAAAAATCAACATAACGTCGTAAGAATTTGCAAAACGAAACATAATTTCTTGATTGTTTTTCAATTTTTAAAATCTTAAAACTTCAACAACTGTTCTAAAGAAAATTTCTAGTCGATCGGTTAATTACTTTTAAAAATACGATAGTTTCAAAATAGCCGAAAAATAGTTGATACAATTTTACACAGATTTTATTTTTTTTTAAATCGTTTTAAATCAGATCGTCTTAAAAATTTCTTTAGAACAACTGCAAATATATTATCCTTCGATTAAAACTAAAACATTTAAAAAATTCGGTTTATTTTCGAAGCAACCTTCGACGTTTCGTCAAATAATTTTCTGATCAATTTCGATATTTTTATTGCAGCAAATTTGATTAAAATTTACAGATTGCTAAAATTTTAGTGGAGCTTTAGAAAAGCAGAGAGCGCTGTATTTTTAAATGATTTTTGTATAATGAACATTGTTAATTAATCTCAAAGATTTTTTATTATAAATAACTAAGCAATAATATTTTTGTATAATTAGGCTAATAAAAATGTTACAATTTATAATTCTAGTCTAGCAAAGACGAACAATTTATTTCTTGAAAACAAATCAAGAGATCTGCAAAACAGTTGTTGGGATTCACGTTCAATTTTTAAAACGCAACTATCGGTCAGTAAATAAAAGGGGAAGAGCTTATGTCTCCCACTTATAAAATCACAACCTTAAGTAGTAGTAAGGTAGTCAGGTGGAATCTCGTTAATCTATTCATCTATTCCCTCTATTATATAGGTATAGGACGTCGAAAATGTTTTTTTATTCTATGCTTACACTAGGAGATGAATATACCCCCTAAATTTCATATTCCATGTAGTTTTTTGAGCTGGGCGTCAGTCAGTCAGTCCTGACTGACTCACAATTCCGCTCTGTATTCAGTCGATATTTACATTAAACCCTTCTGCTGTTTTGGTCAATTTATATTTTTACTTTTAAATCGGCTACGATCACTACATTGACTTTTCTTTCGCTGATGGAATTTTCAAATTAAAAAATTCTTTGAAAGTTTTAAAAAAAATTAAATCAAACCACAGCGAAAATAAAAGGATAAAGTTTCGGCCGCAAAACATTTTAAAATTGAGTTCCCATAAGTTGTAAAACTTCCTGGAGCATTTAAGTAAAACAGTGAAGTTAGTTTTAATTGTTAAGTGAAACTGTAACTATTATATTGCTACACGATAATTGAAAATGCTTTAGTAATGACTATGTAGTGTAATTAAAACTTAAGCAACTTACCCCTCACCACCAATCGAATAGGTAAACTAGTTAAAGCGTCTTGTGTATGAAATTCGCTGGCAGTTACTTGGCATTCCCAAGTACCATCATCGAATTCTAATTGGGCTTCTCTTATCCTTATCGAGCAATCGCCCATCTCTCTGGATCCTGCCCATTCGTATTTGTTTGGGTACATTCCAACTGGCTGCAAAATAACATATCAGATTAGACATTAAAAGCGCGCCTTTTCAGGGTCTCACTCTGTATGTGAAACAATATTGATCGTAAATTTTGAAACTTGTAAATTAATTTTCGAGTTTGGATAATCGCAAGTTAAGAAACAACATTAGATTGAGTTATAAAATTAATATATATGCTATATAAGTTGTAAATGTTATACAGCTCCAACAGAAAATCATTTTAATTAATATTTCACAAAAAATATGTAATAATTTGCACTATTTCCTTTTCGTCATGTAATAGCTCTAAGGCAAATAATAATCCGGATTACAAAGCTTTAACTGGAAGTACAATAATATTAGTATTGCTAGTTTTGTTTGTATTGTTTGCTGTAAATTTTATTTGAGCCAACAGTTTGTTTGTTTTCGGATTGGCCTAGTTCAGTATTTAAAACATTTATTGCAATTAACAATGTAAAGTATTAACTGACACTGTACATCCACATTTGGTAAAAAATTGTATTAAGAAACTTCCCATTCCTCATAATCGCGATATACAAATTATAAAATGGGGTTATTCCAAATCTACCGGAAAAAAAAAAATAAATTGTGAAGTTGTGAATAAGAAGTGAAGTTAAATGTATCCCAACTTGGATGTCAGCAAAATTAATGTTCAAAAAGTACATTTGCCCCGAATAAAGTAAGTTATTTGTTTACTTGTACTTTTTTATTATTTCTTTGAAATTATTAGGTATTTACGAATATTTTACGAACAAATTAATTGACAATGTGCTGAGTGGTTTAAAAGCATTGCAGTAATATGAAATAAATAAATGACAGCGGAACATCACATCAGTTTAATAAAAAATTGGTATCGCTAGGGAGCTTTTAAAAAATTAACGCACTCCTTATAAAATTTTTTACTGAAGTATTAAAAAATGTAAATAGGTATGAAGCAGAAATTTAAGTTTAGTGTGGTTCAAAATTTGATAAGAGTTACGATGGTATTAAAAGAAATTTCAATATGTACTAAAGAAATATTGCTTTTCATGCCAAGTCGCGTTTACAGTGTATAAAATATAGGGAGAATAAATTATACTGAGCAATCGGATAACTTAAACTGCCAATAAATAATAGCTTTTAAAAAATTACGGTGCTGAAACCTATCCGGATGAATTATTTATAAGTCCCTTGAGACACCTACCAGGTCACCGGTCACAAACGTGTCAAATACTTTCATAATCTGTCATATTATATAAAAAAAGTTCTTATTCTTAATTTATTACCCAAAATGTTTTATGATACACTTTCAGAATTATCAAAATTTGATTTACCCAATGTAAAACCCGAAAATGTAAAAAGGTTTAATAACTTCAAAACTTGTTAACTTTTTTTAACCGTTTGTTATTACTTTGTTTGTAGTGGTGGCTTCTTTCGGTTCCGGTAAAGTATTAAATCCCATACCTGAACTATACAACTAATAAATAACTCCGGGCTGTGGTTTATTGTTTGTTTTGTGCTAATTTTGTAGTTACTGCCGTTTTTATCACTTCCCTGATTCTCTAACTTCGTGGTATTCAGACACTTATCGGATATTAGGTACCTAATGTCATTGTTATAGGATTTTCATAAAAATGCAACTGTATAAAGAAGCTACACTTTGCAACTCGAAAACTTTATGACTTAGTGATATTATGTGACATTAAATACTCAGATTTTCTGCTTTAACTCCGAAATTATTTAAAAAAAATATTATATTGTTCTGTCCAAATAAGCAATGACGAAATTCATTAATCGTCAGTGTTTTTAATTTTCCCTCGACTGACTTCTCGTGACACATTTTAAGATTTTAACAGTTTAAGATTACATTTCTTCAATCTGAAGTTTTAAGGCTGTCAGGTATCAGAATAGATAATTTTCTAATTGCTCATTTTGTTGACGGTACGTGTGCTCAACGTAAATAGGTGCAAAAGTAACAGTTAACGAAGTCGACAGCACTTGCCTTTAGTCATTCAACCATTAACATCATAATTATTATTAATTTATTTAAAATAGGATTTCATTAATAAAATCCGAATTTAACTTAAAAACAAAGATTCTGTCTTTCTAGATACATAATTTTCGAGTTGTCGCCGATTCAGAGATGGTTTTAATTTTTTGGGCTACTCAGAGATTTGCGTCTCCCTAGATCCGTAATTATAGAGTTCAGGAATATTTTTAGCTTGTTGAACAATTTATTATTTGAGCCACTTTCATTTTTTTAAGATTTTACTCAGTTTTCGACGAAATTTTTCCGGTTCGAATTCGGAGAGTCGAAAACCTTCAGATTACCGTCTCCGTGCTTCGGAGGGCACGTTAAGCCGGCGGTCCCCCTGGGTTGATGATTGCCGCCATCAACTATTTAAAACAGGGTTACAGGCATTTCCCAATCCTGTTTTAACAGTCGTGAGGTCAAAATTCTGAATCCTTTCTCTAAATAAAAGAGGCCTACGTTCAAAGTTGGACGATCCTGTCCAGCAATGGATGGAAAGGTTGATTCTGTCGCTACTGTAGAGAACAACTTACTCATCCTTACATTCTTAGAATGCTGGAGTTGGGAAAGAGACATGTAGTTCTAAGTTCTGGAAATGGAAAAAAACTGGCAAGGGCAAGCCGCCGTCCGCAGAGAATGAAGCTGCCAATTAAGAAGAGAAAGGTGCCGAAAAGGCACGAAAATGATGAACATATAGCGAAGCAGGCTCTGTGGATTAAATAAAATTATTTTATTAAAACTTCAATTATTTTAACTTCAATTATTTAATCGACTATTATGACACTGAGTGGGTTGTCCAATTTCAGTTGCTGCGTATTAGCTATCAAATTGATTGTATGGAAACTTTCCCGGGTTGTAGTAAACTTAGAAAGCAATGTGGGAAGTAAGTAAGAATACTCAAACATCAGTTACCCGTGTGGAGATTAATTTGAGATAAACCAATGCTCAATCAAGAAACGTGACGACTTGGCAGGACATCTAATCATGAGTCAGATGAGAAATATACGAGTGATAAATCACAATTTCAATCATCAATAAGGGATGTAGTTTGGAATTGATTGATTTATACTATTTATAATTGCTTGAACTGCTATCAGTTCCGAGTAGAGTCAAACTGTTCTTGCAACTCCATTTAAGACGGATTAGACACACTGAGTATTTGAGCCAGATTTCTCTTTTAGGTAGATCCGGTATTGCTCCGGTATCTTTTTGCTATCATTAAGTTTTGTTTAATGTTCTAAAGTTCCAGAATACACTTTTCATTATATGAAATGTTTGTGTCGTCTCATAACTGGAATTTAGATATAAAATATTTAAAATAATACTAGTTAAATTAACGTAATAAAACAATAATGTTTTTAATATTTCGCAGATTTTTCATCTGCTTCGTCAGAAAATATCAATTATATAAATATTAAATATTAAATATTAATTTAACTAGTATTATTTTAAATATTTTATAATTTTCTCACTAGTTAATAATTTTCAAGTTTGGAATTTAGATATTCTAAAATACCCATCAGAAGCCAGCCGTAAGAATTAAGTAGTAACGCAATTTACATCCGTTAAGTTCGATGAATTTTATCCTGCGGAGGCAACGAAGAACTGAAATCCTTAATATTTATGCTTAATATCCTAGATTCAAAATAAGATATGAAGAAAAATACTTCACGTTATTGATTGGTTGGCATTTACATTGAAAGACAGAACATAACGAAATCTTTTTGACTAAACATTTTTTTATCCTCTATTTTTTATCCTTTAGACAGGATCTTTATATTTAGTCGACAAACTTTAAGCCTGAGGCTGCACTGCTCTACAGCAGTAACGGCTGCAACAGGCGTGCGCTATTTTTTTATGTGGCAACCGATAGTGCAAAGGAATATTTTCATGTAAAAGGACATTGATAAAAGTCCTTGCGGCCGCCGAACTGTAAAATTAAAATAATAACCCAGTAATTTTTATTATCAATCTAAATAAAAAACTGTAGTTTTTCCAAATGCTTCTTTCTATTTTCCCATCCACACCAGTTAGAGACCTTTAATAAGCTGTAATATGCCTGCATTTGAATAAATTTGCTTAGTTTATTCTTAATGGCGATTATCTGTCAGAACTGATTTTCCAAAACAAATAAGTTTTAGTTGCTCAAGCTGTTACTATTGTCTATTCTATCGTCCAATTGTTTGAAACTAATAAGTAATTATTATTTGTGCAAATTAATCAAACTCTACTTGACAAATAAAGGAACATGCATATTGTTACTTATGCAATCAGAATTCTGAATAGCATACAAGTAATCCATTCAATATTCGTAGCATCTACCATGTTGAGTTGATTGAATTTAATGAATTTGAATAATATTTTATATAATCATAATTATAATATAATTCTAAGTTTAAAATTTCTAAAAATTTGAGAAGAATTCTGTTTTATGCCAATCCTTCTGTTTCGGCTCAAGGTTTATTCGGCGCAATAATAATTTAATTCAAGACCAATTATGTTTGATCGTGTTTACTCCGTTGCTGAAAATTGATCGAGCGTAAGAGCAATACAAGCAATGCAAGCGAGATGCAATCAAATGTCTATTTTTGTAACTTTTACAAGTTATTTTATTTTTTATTTATTTATTTTATTTTAATTTTTTTATCAAGCAAACGTCACAAAGTTAGAATTTTTAGAATAGCTTGCACAAAATTAACCTGAAATCGTTTTGGGAGATGACCCGATCAAGCCGTCGAAAGCTCTCGCTACGCTCGATAAATTAATTAAATGGTGTTGCAGATTTAAAGATGTAATTTCCAACTAACAATGAAAAATATGCTTACTGAAAAATTATAACTATTCAAACCGCAAATTGTTGTATCAACCTTTTATTTGCCCTTTCTTGAATTTTGGTATCATTAAGATTTATTTTGAAAATATGCGTAAATTTTCGTCGTCCTTACCCAAATGTAGCGCTAAAGTTCAGATTGGTGTTACCGACTGGTAGGAAAATAGCTCGACATTTAGTTTTCATGGCTGTTGATCGTCCTAAATTTAGTTCATTTCATTTTATTTTTATTTTTATTTTTAAAGTGCATTATGCTATTAAGTGTTTCCGTTTACATCGAATTTTTAATGAGACCTCCAGAATGATATCTATTAATGATTCTATCTAATTATTGATTTTTAATTAAATTTTGTGGATAAATTTCATCATTTTACCTTCTTTACAATTTAATAATTTTACTTTGCAGTTAAAATTTAATTAAAAAAATTATTATTATATAGCACATAATTATTTATTATTAAAAACCCCAGTGGTTTCGGGAAATTATTTTAAACTATTTATTTTAGATCTGGGATGAACACAAGAGATCTGCGTTTGACGCGATCTTGGCAAGATGACACCGAAATAATGTTTTTTGCCAATATCTCATTAACCGTTTATTTTACAAGCAAAAGAGCTATTACATATATTATTGAGAATCAAATTTTGTATAAATAATGCCTTAAGCATGTGTCGATTAAAATAAAGCATTTTGGAGTTATAGCCGCACGAAGTCATAAAATCATTAATATTTCTTTGCATAACTGTAATTATATTTGATTGGACATAAAAGTGAAGTTCAACTGCGGAAAAATTTTGGTGTACAGGTGTAACAAAATTGTGTTAAAATTACGATATGTCATTTCTGTTTCGGATGTACACTGTTATGCAATTGGCAATACCGAACGCCGATATCGAATAAAACTATCAAAATCAATGTTAAATTCTTAGTTTTATTTGTCGTATTTCCGCTGGGAAAATCGATTTTGTTCAGTTTTATTGTACATCTTAAGGCTGCAAGTTATTCCGTCTTTGTATTTTGGAAGTTGAGTTATATTCTAAACCCTTATAGTTCAAAATAGTGCGCAGGTGTTATTATTTTTAATTCTGCCAATTTTTAATATTGGATTTCAGTCTTTTTGGTTTTCTTAAATATGTCGCTACCGTCCAAATTGAATTTTTTTAATGAAATTGACGTCAAATTCAAACATTGCGGAGTTATTCGCGAAAACTTGGGGGGAGGGGGGGGGACACGGACACGACGGTCCTATCTATAGGTTCTATCTATGGATCCTGTCAATGGCTAGGAAGAGCGAGAGCTATGCAATACTGTGCAATAATCATGCATTAAAAAACTAAATTGCATAAAATCATTGATTATAGAATTGAGCTCTTTAATCAATGATATTTATGTGAGACGCTAAATTCGTATTATACTTTCTAAAATCGTCAATGCATTATGAATTAATTTCGACATTTGTTCATGAAAAATTTTACAATGTAATCTGTGCTAAAAAGGCGCATTTGCAAAGTACATAATATTGTTAATTTTACAAAAAAATCAAAAAACTGTTTTGATGGATATTGCAATAATATTGAATGTTATTCAGGTGTTACAAATAATATTATCTAACTAAATGTTCTAATTATTTCAAAATAATCCATTACTAGACATTGCAATATCTGTTTTTATTGTTTTAGCAGTGGTATGACATGAATTATTTTAATATTTAATTAAAATCCTGCATTATTTATTTACTGTTGTATTATAAAATGTATTGTAATATTTATAGTACATCGGCATGTTTTAATCAGGTTGGGCCGTTTCGGCGCGTAGACGGTTCGACGCGAGCCGATTCGGCGCGAATAATTATTAACATTCAATTATACGCATATCTACTTGTAGCTGCTTTGAAGCAAAACAAATACCGGCCAATTCCGTAATTTTGAGAATTTCTGTACAAATTTTTTTTCTCAATGTTTCAGACCCCACTTGAAAAACACTGACTAGAAATAAAATATTTAAATCTCTGATATTTTTTGTACCTCTTCACTAGAAGTTTCCACGGAAACGATAGCTGGTACAAAAAAATTACGTCCTATCTTTTTCATAGAGAATTTTGTTATCTTACTTTTTATACAGAAGTCTTATTACCGTAAAATCAAAGGAAACAAAGATATTTACAAAAAAACAATTTCGGACACTTTGAAGCCCACATAGCCCCCTCAAAATATTACACCTAGTTACGCCTATGGAGCTTTTGCCGATAGTTAAGTATAAATTAATTGTTAAACAGGAGTAGATAGTATTAAATGAAATAACTTGTAAATATATTAAAGTTTTCACGATCCATTTAGAAAACAATATTAATTCTTATATACTATTGAACTTGGAAAAGTTAAAAATAAAAGTTTAGAAACAAAAGAACGATGCACATAAAGATTCCTCTTTAGAACCGACAACTAGCAACTCAAGCACGAAAAGTTAGCCATTTAAAAAAAGCTCTTTGTTCTTACTCTTCTATCAAAATATTTCCGCTGTGTCAAGATGCTTTTCATTCATTTCGTGAGTGGAATCAACAGAAATGGACACGCTTTACGGTTCGATGAATGAAAGCAATATGCAGTTTACAAAATGTTTTACTCAAAACTTCACAATTGCAATAACAATTAAAGATATTTGAAAAATTAAATTTTCATCGGAAAAACATTTTCTTTAGAGGAAATTTTATTTCGCAATCGAGAAACTTGAGTTTGGATGGAAAATAAAAGAATATTGAAATTGTATACTCGAAATATATTTTAAATAATTTGCGATTGTCAGCAATTAAATGCTAAACATGCACGGGGTTTATTAATTGCAGGCTCAAGGGTATGATTAATTACGGATAAATGACTGACACTAGTGGTATATTGCGTTCTAGATTTCAACCCCCGAAGTTATCGTAGCAGATATTATTCAACAATGAAATACGATATCAAAAACATTAGGATCAGCATATCTCAAAAAACGCTGAAATTTATTAAATGATTGCAATTTTGTAGGATCAAAATAACAAGGATTGTGAAAGCGCGTATCTAGATAACAAAAAATAACAGATAAGAGATTGAATTCGGTGAGATCTACTGTTATTTTAGGGTCAACTGATTTTCAAGCTACATTTGATTTCCTCGATTTCAACTGATTCATGTAGGAAATTTTAATGTACAACCGTACAACCTAAATGAGAAAACATAAAACTTTCAAGTCGGCTTTCGATCGAAAAACATTAATTTTACATAGTAATCTGCAAAACACAATTAACGAATTACAAATAAATAAAGATACCCTTGTTAATTGCATGTTTAAATAAAACAAAACGGTTTCTGGCTTTAAAAAATGTTCCAAGTTGAATCGTTAAGTTAATATTTAATGGCTATAATTTGTACAGTAGACACAAAAAGTTGGACACAAAAAGTTTATGTATTTATACTAAATCGTAGATTTCAAGAGGATTTCGTATGTAAAATTATTTGAATATTTCTTGTCCGATGTTCATTTTTTTGCCATCCTACACAGACGAGTTAAAATTATTCAATTAAATTTTAATCCGATAGAAATTTTTTACCGAGATAGCTTTAAAAAGTGCGATTTGCACCTGGAGAGGTGACCGCTTCTAGAACACCGCCTTTCTTTACGTTGCGAGTTGAGACAAACCGACATCGATTTGTGTTAAATCTGCATGAGTGCACCAATCAAATTTCATATATTCGGATATTATTCGTAATCTGAAAAGATATCGTTGATTTAACAAACTCTTTGATTGGTGTAATGTGATTTGTCTGTTCTGAGTAAGTTTCGGCATTGAACCGGAACATGTCCAAATAGTGTATCGGATTAATTTGTTTTCGGTCTAGGCTTTTAACCTAATGTATCACTAAAGTAATAAGAAACTTTAAATGTAGTACAGTTCTGGTTTGCTCACGTTTCTTTCAGAATGATTTGTCCACTCGAAACGCTTACACTAATGGCTTGTAATTTTTAACCCTTGCACAATACAAATATCCTTTTTAAGGAAATAATGCAATAAGCAGAATATAAATTGCAAAAAATTGAAAAAAATAGCTTTTATTATATCATTCGGGTAGATATCCTCTCGAAAAGTATAAAAAATTATTCGTCAAAAATCGCTAGAAAAGCTTTAAGTAGTTACTTACAGATGGAAGAATGCATAAAAGCTGAATACTTTTAACTTTAGTGCTTACTATAATACAGTACATTTAGTAAGGGGTAAGATTATTAATGCCGGTATCCAATATGTGAAGTTGAGATGTTTGGGGTTGATCGCAAAAACCAGAATTGCTTAACCGATATCAGAAAAGGAATTTATAGCTTGTATGGCAGATGTAGTTTTCAAAACCCACTTCAATTTATATTGCTTCGATCTTAAGTGTTCCTAATCTAGGAATTACTAAATTTTATTTTTCCATTTCAATATTTATTTTAAATTACTTATTATTACCTATTATCGCAAATTACTTTATAAAATTATTACTTTAATCTATTTCGTTTTATTTCTACGCTTGCGAAACTTTTACAGAGTGTTAATCACACTATGGATGGTTCCATTTAAATCTGAGCGATCAACAGGCTTATGCACCATCTCAAGTCTGTCTCTCTCTCTCTTCTTAGCCTCTCAATCCATCGATGGACAGGATTGTTCAGCTGTGAACATATTCCTTCATTTTATAGAAAAAGGTTTCGGTATTTAGACCTCTCGGCTGCTGAAACCTCCGAAACACGGAGGATTCGAACCGGGTACTTAGAGTCGCCAGTTGTTTGGCTAATTTACTAAGCTAATGACTGTATTCTTATTCTTTATATTTTCTTTTTCTTCTCAACTAGAGAAGAGAACAACCTAATAATTCAAAGACTGGACATATACAGCAGGACATACGTCTGCCGTATATACCGTATATAATGTAAAGCAAAGCAAAACTTATGGTCATAGACAGAGAGCTAATTAATGTACCAGAAACTGAAATATCAGGATATGAAGAAACGGAAGATACGAAAGCAGATCAGGAGATGCCTAGCAATAGCCAGATCAGACAATAAGACTGATAAAAATCTGGAGAAACTCTTCTATATCAAAAATTATTTTTCCCTTCGGAACATATGCAGCCGAGAAATGGACACTCAGGAAGGCAGACGTTAATAGAATCGATGGGTTTGAGAAGGCTTCTAATAATACCATGCATAGCACACAGAACAAATGTCTCCGTTATGGAAGAGCTACACAGTCAATTAAAGTCAATACTGCAATATTTTGGGCACATAGCGAGATGCTGCGACTAAATGAACAAGATGGAGGGGCGAAGACTCAGAAGTAGATCGCCAATCCGGTGAACGGACCATGTAAAGCAAATGACGAGCTGTAAGCTGGCGGAAGCGTTGCACAATGTGGCTATTACCATACTCTTTCGAGAGTAAAGGATAAGGAGGAGGAGGACTCAACTTTTATTCACCAGAAAAAATATAAGTAATTGATCTGTATTTGCACTGCCACCCGCAGTTGCCTTCTAAGAGTGCAACAGTTAACATTATTTCATAAATTTAGTTCTAAATTAATTAGAGATGTTTTAAAACTTTTTCGGCTTTATCGAAAATATGAATCTAACAAGTATGGTTCTATATTGATATTATTATTATTATTAACAAAATAATATACAATAATTAAAGTGCATTATGTTATTATAATATACTTTATAATTATTTTACGCATGAATTAAATCCTAAATGGCTTTTATTATACAGACCATTAGTGCGCTAACAACTTAGATTAGTTTTAATCGATTAATTCAGTCTTTTGTGAAAAACATAATTAAAGGAAAATTAATGCACATATTTTTTTATGGAATTCAACAAAATAATAAATTATAATATGTTGTTTCAAATGAAGCCGTGTACAATTTGATGTTTAATAGGCTCAAAGAGAGAAAGCGTTTTTTGAATCTTACCACTTTGTAATCAAACACAATTTAACAGATGTAATGCCCGTATAGTCATGTGGATAACACACTGACAAACATTCGGTATCAGCAAACCCTTTATCCAAATCATAAGATTGATTTCAAAAATAAATTACAAGAATAAACGGTTACTGGTAATAAACTATGGTTTCGTACATTCAAAATAGGATAAAAAAGAGAGCACATTTTGAGCTTTCCTATGAGCTTAAAAAAAATGATTTAGGTCCACCGGTTACTTCGCAATTAAATTGTAAAAATCGACTTTAAGTCAATGCCTGCGTTAAAACTCATTTTGTTGACGGTACGTGTGCTCAAAGTAAATAAAAGCAGAAGCGTGTTTTACTGAGCGAAGACCGCTTAAGTTCACTAGCAGCCGTGCTACTGTTAACATCAATCCACCTTTTCGAGTTCGGTTACGCCTCAGGGATGTTTTAAGGAGTTCAGCCCTTGGAAATACTATCGCATTTTCCTTCGATTTTATATTATTTACTACCACATTTTCATTAAATCAAATTAAAAATTAAAGTATGCTACGAAGTTAACCGTTTGAATGGCAGCACCTATCTCTTGCGGTAAAAGCGGGTAGCAATCCCTTTGGGTGAAGGTGAACTCTAGCTAGTTTAGTAACTGTTGTTTATTATTAAGTTAGCTACAATCCGTACTTTCATTGTACTTCTCTGTATCATATTTTTTGTTTCCTTTTTATTTGAAAACTCGCAGGTAGTAATGTAAATTATTTCATGTCACAAAGTTAACGCGGTATACTTTCAACGGAACCTACATAAAATATAAAGTTGGTAACTTCGTATTTCACGTTTTACCCTAAAAGTACGTAAATATATTATATAACCGGGAAAAATAAAGGGTTAAGTTTATTTTATGTTATTAACAAATATTAAAACAGGATGTCCTCTTTTTGGAGTAAAAACTGCTCTGTGCGTTTAGCCTTAATGTCAAACTGTTTTTTTTTCTTTGAAATATTCAGGGACTGCAAACTATAAATACGATTCAAACCTTACGTACGTAATCCAGCTTTTTACGATCGGGTTTTGCTCGACTATAAGGGAAATTGACGAGAAAATGTACACTCGTCACAAACTGCCACCAAAAATATGTTACCAACGTCCGTTTTCATATTTTCAGATATTAAGTTTTAGATTGTTGCCACGTACTCGATATCAGCCGGACGTTCACTTACAAAAGTTGTAAAAGAAACATAAAATAAAAATTCCTTATTTTCTAATAGAAACAAAATTTAAAATACAACTTTAAAGCAAAAATTTAATAAAAATCAAGTTATAAACTTTAAAGATATTTTTCTATTTGGTGTTCACAATATTCACCTTATATTAAGAATATGAAATTCGTTTAAATCAAATTCACATTCAGGAAATATTTATAACGAGGAATATGCGCACAAAACGTATTATAATCTAGGTACAAAATATTGTTAACAAATCTAGAAAATATTTCCTTCAGATATAATAGAGATGCTCAAATGCACATAGAACCACTCAAATGTAAATTTTCCTTATTATTGTAAAATATATTGCCATGCTCCGGACGGCTTTCAAGAAATTATCCTTTAAAAAAAAAAGTTTCTCAAGGAAATTTTACGTTACCAACCTAAAAAAAAGTTGAAATTACAGCAGAATGATTCACCAGTGCGGCCTAAGGCCGCACAATCTGGGAAATTTGGTATAAATCTATATAAGAAGTCCAGTTCATATCCATAATATTTTTTATTCAAACTTTAGTAAAATTCGTTATCCTGATCGGGTAATATTTACAGAACTTTTTATTTGACTGTTGCTGAAAAATTAATAAAATTACAGGAATAAGAACTGCAGGTTGCATATTATGAAAAATTTTACACGAAGTTTTATAAATTCAAAATAAAAACAGATAGGACATTAACTTTTGTTTCATTACTTTGTATTGTCCTTACAAAAGAAAATAAATGAGTTTAGAGTTTGCATGCCCCTTTGATGCATGACAATGTAACCTCGTTTTGATTTCAAGTTAATTATATTATATATAAAACTTATTTTTTTTTTATTTTTTTTTTGGTTAATTAAAATTTTACAGCTCTTTAGGTGATTTTAACCGAGTTTTCTAGTTAGGAATAAGAAGTTTTCAGATAATAGTACCGTTTAGAGGGGATACTTAAGTTGATGAACTAGAACCCTAAGATTTACAGACAATGGATAGATTAGAGAATAAATTTAGTGCAATTTCGGGGTAGCTAATTACGGTAATTAGTGAAAAATATTGCCCATACGATCCTATATATTTTCGTCCTGAACATACTTGCTTCTTATTTCATTCCAGGACCTTGATTAATTAAGTAAATTAAATTTTCTTTGCGCCAACTAGAAAATGGTAATTCGTCAATTTTATAAAATATGATATGTGGATATATTATATAATATAATATATAAAATAGCAGAAGTACTGGAGCTTCACACATTACCGTTCTCAGGGTATCTCATTCATATTCATCGTAAACGGTCTCTCGCATATCATAAAAATAATAAAATGTAAATTATAGTGTAGAATTTATTACTGCTTCTTCTTAGCATTTTCTCGATTTTTTTTTTTAATATTGTGAATAATTGAGAGCAGTAGGTACTTGAAGTGGAAACTCGAGTATTTAATATGCAAGCGGTCGTTTTTATATTCCGAACTGGGCAGTTTTAAATTGCGATGCAATTTTCCCTGAGAGTTATTTGTAGAGCTTGTGCAAAATTATTAATTAAGTTATGTGGCGGTTTGAGTTGTCAGCAATGTTAGCTTAATAAAATGAGGCTACAAGACAAAACAAAACAGCAATTAACAGTTTTATTTGATGTTGTAGTGGAATATTTACATGCTGGATATGCAACATCTATACATCAAAATGAATTGCTATTTACATACGTAAGTTTCTTCTTCTTCTTTATTTATTCGCCTGATCGTTGTGTTAGCCGGTTCCTTCCGTCCTTCCCCATAATGAAATTTTAAAAGGAATATTTGATGTATTACGAAGCAATCGAAGTAAGTAGTGGAAATTGGTTAAGTAATGGGAGTATTACTTAACTATGATGTAGCGGCATCGACATGCATCATTAACAATATTTATTATCTATAATTTTATTATTTATAATAGAATTTTTGATGTATTACGGATCAATCGAAGTAAGTAGTGGAAATTAGTTAAGTAATGGGAGTATTACTTAACCATGATGTAGCGGCATCGACATGCATCATTAATAATATTTTATTATCTTCATTATTACTGCACGGTGAATTGATTTGTGATGGCCTTTGTTGCTGCTTGATATCGATTAAATCAAATGCAGATAGCGATAAGGTTTAAAAAAGGAACACCACTGTAAGTGGAAACCTCACGGCATCGTTCAAACCTCATTAACAAAATTGAATTTATTTTATTTCACGTGATCCAAACATAACAAGAGTTGGTAAAATATTATTTGGAGTTATGTCTATAAAAGCTCTGGAAAGAGGCATTGAAAATGATTGTAATGTAATATGGAACATTAAAATCTAAACGTGTTTTGAAAGGAATAGTAAAAATTTGTAATATTTCATTTTATAAAAATCGACATATGCGAGAGTAAATAAATCTATTATGTCATCCAAAATGACAATCAATAAAGGAGTATTATTATTTTTTGGAACAAATTACATTTCAGATATGTGCTTCTTTTGCTGACCTTTTCGAATTTTTTCAAACATAATATCCAGTAAGAAAAATTATATTCTTGTTGAAAACCTAGGCGAAAAATAATGAAAAAGTTTATAAGAATTCTTTTTGATATGTTGGATATGATATTTTTACTTGTTCAATTTGAACCTTTGAAAAATAACTATGTTGTATAAATGAAAGCAAATTTATTGCATGAAATATGATCCTGATGATTTATGGATTATTAATACATTATTTGGTTAAGCATAATATACGGATTTTTGATTGATGATATGAAAAATTTTTAGTTTTCCAACAAACTTTTCAATTATTTATTGTGATGTGTGAGCTACCGACCACATCAGGCTTTAGATATTCAAGACCAAAATATAATTAATATTTACCTTATGTAAAAACTCAAACAAACATGTTTCCAGGAAAACATATATTAGTATTAAATAAAAAGAAAAACATGACAAATTATTATATTGGAAATAAAAAACCCATTAAAAAGTAATTTATTATTTTGTTATTTTAAAAACACATTTATATAAATTTATTTTGCTTAAAAATTACTTCCGAGCCAACGAAAGGCTATCAGTGGTGGTAATAAAATTATGAGTCATTCGAAATTTTTTTTCCACGTTTGCCTATGCAAATTGTACTTTCAGCCACTGTAGCGGCACACCAAAATTCTTGAGTAAACTTAACTGAAAGAGACTATAATACTAATGGTAAAAGCGCTGAGAAATCTAAAAAAACGAAAAGTATTCATGTGAAATCATCAAGAGGTTGGTTTTCTGCGAGGATTTGCTATCCTGTCAAGGAATACTAATGTAGAGTTGAGCGATGAGATGCAAGTTGTACAAAGAATACTTGATGCTGCCAATAAACATTGTTGTAAACTTGTTGTTTATCTTCATAATGGATTTCAAAATCAATAAATTTATTTGATAAATTGAATTTTATTTCATCAATTTATTAGTTTCACCTTAAATATTTTACGAAATATTTTGTAATTATTTTTCAGGAAATTCAAATATAAAAATGAATTATTTCGGTATTAGATTATATTATATAAAATAATAGAGAGGAATACATTATTATATATTAATATTTAAAATTATCTATAATTATCAGGAACACCTGAAGGTCGTAGAGCTAACAAATCACCCAGCTTTCTGAACTGTGGGTTAAATAGACAAAGCTATCATAAAAATAGTGAAATTAAAGTAGCTACTTCAGCTCCATTAGAAAATATTGAGAGACATTGAAAAATCTACTATATCTAAAAGGAAAAGTTTGTGTCAAGAGAATTGACGCTATTTTATTCGATTAAATTTGCAATATTGTAGATAACTGTTTCAAGTGAATAAGCTTAATTAAATATGAATTTGTGGTTAACATTCAAACATTTTAGCTTTCGTGCTGTACAAAATTTAATTCCATTCTACTTGTGGAATACCATTTGTATTTGTAATGAGGCGAAAGTGAATCTTTTCGTAAAACAAATTATCCGATTATGTCACATGGTTTTATCGTTAGCGCTGAATTTATCGTAAAAAGTGTGGTAACTCTTTAATGTGAAGTTATGTCTAAAATAATAAAGATGAGAGCAATAATTCTCTCGATCCGTGATATAAATGTCTTGTAGCAGAGTCCTGTCGATTAGGGACGGTTAGTGTTTACGCTGAATTTCGGAATTTAAGTAATTTAAGTAATAAAAAGTAATAATTATTATAACTCGTCAACGAATGGTGTGGAACTCGATTACCCAGGTTGTACGGCTTGAAAGCCGCAATTAAATTTCAGTTTCCCTAAGCGCCGTAACCACCCGGCAGCGAGTGGTAATGGAAGCGATTGCCGGTGAGGTACTGAAACGCACAAGGAAAAAGAAAATCACCCCAAAGACTGGAGAAGGAAGAATATCGCAGAAGAGAAGATTGATAAGTTAGACGAGAAAATTTCAAACCTAGTAAAAGAAATTAAATTTATCTGAAGATGGTTTTCCGGAGCTGGGAGAGATTTCTAACTGAGCTTGGAACTGCGGCAAACAGATGCAGTCGGAGGTGAACTCCCGACCAGTTGCTGTGACTTCTGTTGGCATGCAAACAATGGAAGAGGAAAATGACATCCACGAAGAAGTCAAAACGAATGATTCCCACCCACCAAGGTCAGCTCGACGAAATCTTCAATAGATTGGCAGCTGTCGACGTGGAGGTTGCATGGTTCAAAACGAAGGAATAAAGAACGATTTTCCTACTTTATACCCTGGAGTTGTAAAAACGAGTCTTAGATCTAGAAAATAAGTCGAGAAAGGGCGCAAGCACACCGGAAAAGTCTCAAAGACTCCAGCGATGGTGGCCACATGGCCGGTAACGTGGAAAGGCAAAAGCAATCAGACGCAATGACTAAGCTTCCGGCAGTATTTGTAATGACGTCGCCGGAGAGGGCGTTTGGAGGACGAATGAGGGGGAGACATATTCTTCAAGATCTACTAATTGAACGAGAGTAAGATACTCCAAGAAAATCATAGGGATGCGGTTGTGAGGAACTTCACGAAAATGACAGACATGAACACAACGAATACAATAATGCAATGCCTTAAAAATACATTCTCTTCGATCTCTCAAGCTGGCGTACGGAGGCACACAGACGGCGGTAATAAGATCTAGCGCCGATCCCGATTAAAGAGTCCAGTAAGAGAACAGATTGAATGAGGGTTTGACCAAAGGATGCAGAGTCGTTAGGTTGGACTCAAGTGCCTTAAATGCTGGACAGTTGATCACTAGACGCAGAGCTGTAAGAGCAATGAAGATCGCCCTAACAGGTGCTGAAATTGCGACAATGTTGGCCACAAAGAAATCAGTTTCTGCCATGACAAAACTATAATAAACAATAATATGTTATTTTACAAAATTAATTTGAACCGAGGTTATTTTTTATAATCAGTTTAATATAAAAAAATATCAAATACATATTAAAAAAATTTTCATTTAGTAAGTTTTATTTATTTATTATTCAGTAATTATACTTATTCTCTATAGTTTATTTACCATTATAATAATAAATTTGTTTAACTCATACAATAACAGTAATGTTCTATAATATATTATAATATGCCCAGTAATTACGTTTATTCCATAAATCTTTTTTTTTTATTCTCGCTCCAAATCAACGTTTCTATTCTTTGTATACAGAATTTTAATTTCAAAAGAAGCTGATTTTAATCATTTTTTATATTAATATCTCTGTGTCAAAATCTGAAATTTTCATATCTTTTTCCTAGTACCTGTTATGTACCTACAGGCAGACAGACATATAACTTCTATTGATTGATAGTTAACCTATTTTTATTAGACTAATCGTGGAGAAGTAGTAAATTATACCAATTTCGATAAGCATAGATTATTAGACATTTGTAAGGGTACAATAGGTAAATTAAAAATATAAATCCTCTATGCTTAATTACAAATATATTAAATGGATATAATGTGCACTTCGATTGGTGTCCAGCTCGATTGGTTGCCATATTTTTTATATTAGAAAACACAGTTGACCAATCAATTGCTTTTAAACTTCGCCCTTGCTGTCTAAACTGGCTTACTTTTGTTGAGAACTGAACTTTATTGAGACTGGAAAACTTTATAAATTTTGTTCTACTTAAACAATGAGAAATTAAGGAGAGAATTTCATTTTCAATGAAATTAAAATATTTTCAAAATATTTGTATTAAAATTCGAATGGAAATTTTTAAACAAACAAATCTTATTAAAACAAGATAAATAAATTTTATATGAACTGTATTTTAGGCTAATTAAATCGTGGCATGTTTTTTTATTGCCGAAACAAAATTTTTGAATTAATATATAAATCTGAGACATACCTTATTATCCTTTTGCCAAGAGCAGAAACCTTTTTTGTTGAGTACTTTACACGCTAGTAGCGCATTTTGACCCGGATTTACTTCCGTATAGGCGGGTTGCTGTTCAAAACGTTGAACGAGTAACGCTCCTGCAACAAAAGGGAAAATTATGTAAATGTACATTTACTTAGCCTACAACGTCATAACCCAAAATTTTCTACAAAGTTGTAAAAACTTTAAATGGCAATATTGTGTAGTTATTTGTTGATACCTAATAAATCATGCCTTTGCGTAATTAGTCTAGGAAAACTATTCCATAATGTACTCGCAAACAAAGTAATTTAGCACACAATAATAGCTCTCAGTTAAATTTTAAAATACTACGTGACTCGAATATTTATAATAAATTTTCTTCTTTATTTCACAACAAAACAGGTACATTTTAGCATTTTGAAAATGTTACTTGTTCTCTACATGCGAATTCTGATGATCCTGGGAAATCAAAATTTCGGTTTTATTTCTCCCGACTTTCGGGCACCAAATCAATTTTCCAATTAAATAATTAATACATGGCTCATGTGTTCCATTAATTGCTATATATTTTATGTAATTGCAAAAATGTTTTTTCCTGTGAAAATATAACTCATATAATTCCGATTGCATCAGTCAGTTTTTGTAACCCCTAAAACGCAAATAGCAAAATAATTTCCATATCTAAAATAAAACACATGATACGCTTAATTTTAGTGTACATTTTAAAATTTCAAATGTGGAAGTTATTTAAATTCGCATAATATTGCAATTAAAAAGTGTTTTAATTTTAGTATTACAACCCGATAACTGCCTGTAGCACGTTTGTACTCGCAGTTTATTCTCGTGGGTTTAAATTACGATAAAATAGACAAATTGTAGGGAAATGTCTGATAACAAGCCGTAATTAATGCTTTGTTATATAAATTAAGTAGATCCACCGATAACTTCATTTAATTCACCTAAGCAAGTTAATTAACCATAAATACTTTTTGATTGGTTGCACCCAGAAATTTTGATGATTAAGAGTGGAATTCGTACATTTCACCCGACAAGGGGCTAGGTATAGATCTCGTGAGTTCTCACTAAAATATAATTAATTGAACTAACCAGATTCCATTATCTTTTCCAATTAACAAAAATATTCATCGACAAAATGTAAGCATAAAATTAAATTTACCTTTACATTGCTTGCTGTTCAACCCAAAGCTTTCAAGCAATCCCATGGGGGAGGAAACCCCCATTTTAAGTCCTAATTACGGCTTAAAACTTTTAAAAAATAAGGCGCCATAGTTCGTTGTTTCCGAAGCCTTTAGGATTCGGTAACCACTCTTATTTCCCCTCCCATTTCCCTTTATTGGCTTTCTGTTATTTTCCCCTTTGTTGTACTCCTGCACCATGATATCTCAAAAGCGTCAGCCAAACTTGAAAGGATTTGCTGGTGCTTCTTAAGGCGGTTTAGTTTAGAAATCGATTATTTTTGGAACTTTTTAAATTGTACACTTTTAAAAGTCGAAAACCGCGTTTTTTGGTTGACATAATAACTCAAATTCTATTTGACCTATTGCTAAACTATTATTGAAGAAAAAAGAAATACGAAAAATCGGTGTTTCAAATTGTGATAAATAACCGTCCATTCTATAAAAGGCTTCGTTTTTGGGAGGAACAAATATAGGGAAACAAAAATCCAAAAACATACGAACTGAATATAATTAAACAAAAATTAACCGGTTTTTTAACATAATCTCGAAAAGAAAATTTTAAATAAATTTCAAATCTTGGGAGCTGTAGGAGAAGGTTAAAAATTTCAATCCTTAAGCAAGAAGATAGGAAAGGGAGGGAGCTGAAAATTTCGAAAATTGTCTTTACGAAATTAATAAACACTATAATTTTCATGGATTTCCTAAGATATCCTTGAATTTCCTGAGATTCTCTGAGATTTAGTTAAAGTTAAGTTTAACAAAAACATAATTAATATTTAAAAAAATCCCATGTTTAAATTCCTTACAAGCTGCCACTGGGTTGCAGATCTATCGTCTAACAAAGAAGAAATCCCAGGTGTTCCTTACCAAATATCGAGAGCGACGGAATGCAATACTAAGGTATACGTAAGATAGAGGGATCTCTTTTTTTAGTAGAAATAAAAGAAAGGAGCCGGAGATTTAGATAAACAGGGCATCTAAAAACATAAACCTGGTTTAGAAAGAGCTTGTCGATAGTCGAATCTAAAGGCATGAACAGTATCAAAAGCAGAGGAAAAATGCTGAAATCAGAAAGAAAGTCAAAATGCAGAGATTGCAATCGTCAATCTGAGAGATATATTTTCCCCAATTAGTAGGATAGCGTGAAGCGTTCAAGGAACCAAGCTGAAATACTAAACAAAAGAAAATCAAAAATGGGAACTCTTGAGAATTCATTGAATTTGAATTGAAAATTCAAGGAAAACTTGGAAAATTCTATCAAATCTTAGGAAGTCTTCGGAAATCTTATGAAGATTTTGGGAAATTAAGAAATCTTAGGAATACCGATGATGAGCTTCTCTTTTTTTCAGCTTTTCCGAAAGGAAATTTGAAGACAATTCCGGAGGAAAACCCTAAATTTTTTTTCCATTATAAAGTTCTATTTCTAAAAATTACCAAAAATTACATAATTATATCCTTTTGTAATATAATTTAAATATTTGATCTAAGAAGAAGGTAACGGTTAGCGCGGAGAACGAACTGCTAACGCTAGAAACTCGGTTCGAATCCGGATAGAGTCTAACTATGTTATGATCGTCTCCGTGCTTCGGAGGGCACGTTAAGCCGTCGGTCCCCCTGGGTTGATGAGTAAGTGCTACCATTAACAAAAATAACCAGGGTTACAAGCACCATCTGAGGCCTGCCTATAGAAAGCTACCTCAGATGTAAAACAACAACGCTTAGAGAACCAGTAGTAGCTTTGGAACACCGCCGAAGCTGATCTGGCAATACCACATGTGCCAGGTGTAAAACTGTAGATTAATGATAACAGGACGAAGTCCTAAATTAAATGGAAGAAGGTCTAAGACTCTAAGAAGATACTTTTAGAGTGAGAGTTCAGTTTTAATTTTGAACCCAGGGGAGCAACAGGGGATCGACACCGAGACCAGCGAGGCGGGGCGAGCGCTCCCATCTACACTCGAGCGCTCACCCTGCCTCGACGAGAGTGTACAGCCGGCATAACAGCCGCCACGGCGCGATAGTTCGGACATAGACGTAGAAGCGAAGAGAAAATTTAGGGATAAATATGTTCAAATTTATTTTTATTATGTAAATATTTATTTTTGTGGAATTTTCATCTTTTGCAGTTATTTTGGTTTAAATTGTCCATTTTGGAAACTAATCTACAAACTGAAGTGATGAGCTTTGAGAGTGATTGACTCCGGTTTAGTAATAGCTTTTTTTCTGTGATGTTTTTTGTGTTATGCTAAGTAATCGCCATTAAAATTATTTCATTTCATCGAATGAAAGGATCGTATTGATGAAAACTTAATGCAGACTTATAAATAATCACCACTGCAATTAAAAAATAAAAACTGTGGAAACCTGCGCTTGAAAAGATATGTATAATGTATTATTGAAGAGACTACCGATTGAAGTCAATATTTGAGAATACTATAAGAGGAAAATATCGGAGAACACTTAAATTAAAAATTTAATTTTATACTCCACGTATATTGCAATTTGAAAGTAAAGTAGTACCTGCTAGTAATTTAATTTATCGCTCGGATGTAATTGTAAAACTAGAAGATGCAAATTAAATTAAATGTTTATTATGTCGGTACATAAAATTGCACTATTAGTTTCGTGAAACATTTGAGTTTTTTTTTGAAAAAAAAAATATTATTATAAATTTTCGACAAATTCTAGACACGTTTTTAAATTTTTGCTTGCTTCTTCTCGCAGACAAGAAAAATTGCTAGAGAAAATCTCGCGTTATTACTCCAAACGATGTAAAACGAGTACAATAAAATGATAACACGGTGTACAAGCCGGGTATTTTTTCACTTTTTCCTAGGGAATATAAAATTTAGATATTGTTTTACATGACTGATTTTTATTATTAAAATGTGCTTGAATTTTAATGATTGAATATTAAAAATGTAACGCGTAGGGAATGGGCGTACTTAAAAGGTAATCGGGTGTAACCTTTTAAATATTTGAGATTTCATTAAAAGTACCAAACAGGCGTTCACAATAACGTCAAAAACAAAAATATCTATATTGGCTGAATAAATGCGCGCAGTTAGTAACAGCGAGAGGATGAATCCTTTTGAAGCGTGCATTAAAAAGCCTAGGGGATTTGAACGGGACGATCAAGCTTTTAGCAGTTCACCCTTATTTGCAAAGCGTGTTCTCATTTGAACCTAAAGCACATACATTCTGCGTGTGTTGACAAAAGGATATTTAATACCAACACATTAATAACCATGCAGTTAACATATTTCGCGCTTGTTATCACATTTTTGTTTTAATTATCGGGAATATTTTATAGTGTTCGATTTTTACATTTTATTTCTACTTATCTTGTTGTGTAAGAGAAACTAGCAATATCCTTTGATCTCAATTCTCCGTTTTCAATTTATGCATAGCACATTTAATATGCTTTTAAGGATGAAATTCAAATTTGCTCTCAACACTTTTTAAAAAAATCGTCATAGAATTCCCTCTACTCAAAAGCTAATCAAATCAAATTCCTCAAATAATATTTGCGAATAGTTAAATTCGTTTCAATATTTTACTATTATACAGTAGAATAAAAATTAACCCTACAGGTCCTTTCAGTCCAGCATCTCACAAATGCGCCTGCCAAAATTTTTTAAAATAAATTTTATTCAAAAATATAGTTGTAAATTTACATAATATGAAATTATGTAATTTTACATTAGGTTTCCAATTACTAATGTAAATTTACATATAATGTAATTTTACATTTTTATGCCATGCAATTTTTTATTTAAGATATAAAATAATTAATATTTGCTAGAATAATAATTGTGCGCTACCTTTTTATAATTAAAAATTGAGGTTGATCTATAATATACACCTACGTGAACGGGGAAAATTAAAATTTTTACTCGCTTATTATTTAAATTTATTTACTACAGGTAATATAAAATATATACGTATCAATAATTTTGTATTTTTAATATGAATTTTACGGTTCGTTAAGAAATTATGTGAAATACCTCTTAAACGCCCTATTAACCGTTTAAAAAAATTATCTAAATTTAAAAATTAATTACTCGCCTGAGTGGAAACTAAAAAAAAAATTACTTGCAATAATTGAAACATCTCTTTACACAATAGTAAGGAGTTCTAAGGACTATTTTCAAAATATTTCGTCAGACTCCTGGGGGAATCACCAAATGCAATTTCAGTTAAGCCAAGTTGCTTAAATAAAATTACGACTTCCAGTAAGTTCCACTCTAGGCCAAGTATCTAACTTCACAATTTTTTTAACACTGCATCGCTCTCAAATTATTTTTGCTATCGTGGGAATTATGTTCAGCTATCGACTCTACTCTATAACACTCAAGTCGATAAGTAAACCTACTGACTAGTAAGTCGGTCTTGGGAGGGCTATTGGAAAATTTTCACGGACTGTGACAGATTTCACATGTATTTTGAATAAGCTGTTCGCAGTTTATGCTGATTGCAGTAGTAATACTGCAATATTTACATTTAGTCGTCCTTCTGAACAGATCAAGGATTCCTTTTATTTAAAAAAAATAATAATAATATTTTATTAATACAACCGAATAGAATGTTTTGCAAATAAGCAATCCTGTTCCTTTGTAGATTATAAAATGTGACGATCTATCAATTCAGGGTGAACGAAGGATCAATGTTTTCACAAAGAAATCCGGTAAAAGGTGCGATGGATTAAAATATTTAGGAGGTAGGTTTTGAGAAGATATATGGAAGGTCGCGCACTAACAGGACAAATATTAATTTGTCTTCATGTAATGTCACCTGTGAAAAATTTTTGAATACATTATCATGTTACACAAAATTAATTTTCCTTTTTTTGATGTTTTTGTTATTAAGTTTCAGAAAATTATTGGTCGAAAAAAACACGAAATAAATACTTAGAGCATTAACTGTAATTGGTTGTTACAAGTGGAAGAATGAAATCCACAAGAAATGAAAGCAGAACCAGACAAACAATAAGATTTGTTATGAAAAGAGATTCAATAAATTTTTATTAAATATTTTTTTGTAAAAAAATTTTCATTGTTTCCTTAGGTATTTAATAAGCACAAGTCGCATTCTATGTAAATTTTTTTTTATATTTGGTTGTGTAGTCCATGGCCAATCAAACAAAACCTTTAATTTATAAAATGATTCTATGTTTGGTTTCAAAATAAATTGCCGGACTAAATTAGAAATCAAATTGGGTTTCAAAGATTAATTGGGTGATTTTAAACATTTATGTAAATCTTAAGTATTTAATTTGTCCAATTTAAGCAATAAAAATTAAAGTTAAAACAAACTTTCATGTTAAAATAAAACTGTTGATTTCCACTGGTTATTTTAGCAAACAATTAATTTCGAGCTTGACCACAAAATTCAATGCGGAGTCTTTTAAATTTTACTGTTGTAATTGTGCTATTTTTCAATTAATAACATGTTTTCCAATTACACAATGAATGGCGGATTTAAAATTTATTTAAACATACTAAACTTCAGTTAATATCTTAAACCTAAAGCGAAGCATACAAATATCGAGTTTCTACAAGTAAACTGAAAGTATGTGGCCGGCGAGGTTTTCCAGCAAAGAAAAAAGAACTTTTTATAGATGTTGACAAAACAACAGCGAGTTAGTGTAGCTACTAATAATAACATAAAATAAAACAATGTATAAATAAATAAATAGTAGTGGATAAGCAGTGGAATATACATAGTCAAAATAATAGGTTGATTCGCCAACTTTTATTTTACAAAATTAATTTCACTTACAGGGTAAATTTAAAGTCCTGATTGATGTGAACAAAAAAAAATGCTATGAATTGAAAAATGGAGGTCAACGGTTGAAACGAAATTATTCTTATCGACAACAATCAAGAAGTTCAGGGTATAGACTATAGAGAGTTCAGTTCAGGGACTAGAGGGTATAGAGAGGGTATATTAGATTGGTAGTGAGACAAATCAGATGAAAATCGGTGTTTTGCTCATTTCGTTTTCCGGTACGTGTGTTCGACGCCAATAGTTAACGGAGTCGGCCGTAGTTGTCTTCTAGTCGTGCAACCGTTAATGTCAAAATTATTAAAAATTTATTGAAAATCAGATTTCATAACTTATATCAGAATTTAACTGAAATACAAAGATTCTGTCTTTCTAGTTGCGTAATTTTTGAGTTGAAGTGGATTCACGATTTTTGACCATTGTGTAACAAAAAAACATGCTAAGAGCGGGACTAGCTTTATGGAGACAGCAAATTAAGTAATATATTACAGTTTTTAACCTTTTTCACCCCTATTTTTTGTTTCTTTTTTATTCAGCCGTAAAGAATGTCTGAAGTTTACTACTCTAGAGTAGCATTTACAAGAATATCAATTTTTAAAGTGACGCCGAAAGTTGGAAAACTATTTTAATCGCGGGGTAAACCCCCGAATTATATAATTATCCAGAAAAAAATTCTTCCTCTTCAGTCCTTTAGCCCTAAAGAGCGTGGTGACCGCTTTCTCAATGATAGAGAAGCGGATTTCTTGGCAAAGTACCTCAATGGTTTGCCTTCCTAGGGAACATGGCCAGAATTTCTTACTCTGCTCGGGATCGAACCGGGCTTCTCGGTCACTTAAGTGTCAGACTATAACCATCTTCTTTTTATTTAAATTAAAACTAATAATATATTTTAAAAACTATGTTGATCTTGTTTTTTTAAATAATTAATTAATTACATCTTCTAATTTTCCTTAACATTAAATATTAAATTCTCGACATTGTATTTATTAAACAGTCCATTTATTATGTTACATATGAACATTTTTTATAATTTTAAAACACTGTGACTGATAGACACATCAGGAAGTCGTCGGAATGGATCTCATTCTGTTACAAGAAAAAATGGATAAAATTTATATATTGACAGTTATTTTTACTCCGTTTAATTTATGGGAGCTTTTTTAGGTTATTGGCATAAAGCCACTTTGTGTTCTAATGCATGCAATAATAAAAAGCTTTTTGCTTAATGGCGAAAATGCAATAATAAGGATAAAAACTAAAGGAGTGATATGGTTAATATTTTCTACGTGTTTTTTCAGGCGCTCGTCTTCGCGAAAAGGTTCAAAAATCTAAAAATGTAATATCGGCGTATAAATTATTAAGGAACTGGAAGAATAATGAATTTAATACAATATCAAGATAATCCCTGCATTAATAATATATCAACGCTCACGCCGAAATAAAAAATCGCTGAGTTAACGTGGCATGGTGTCTTCCGACTACAAGATGTTTTGATCATTCCAGAATTTATTGATAACAAAAATTTTTACAGCTTAAAACTTCCATCGTTAAACAACAGTATCAAACGTTTTATTCGGTAATTTAAAATAAAAAAAAGGATCAATAATCCACCGGAGTTTTACAGCAAGAGATATTTCAGCTTAACAGAAATGTTCGCCGATACAATCATAAAAAATGTTGTATTTTTGTGTAATTAAATATGTATGCATAATGTAGATTAAGTAATTGTTTTTTATTAGGAAATTTGGTAATCACGAAACCGGTAATCCATCATTATGTACAATTTATTATACAAGACACTACATGAAGGTCCAGAGGGATTTTACTACTAATGTTACAGTTTTTAATTTAAAATGTTTTACTTACACGAAAAGAGTTTTCCACATAAAAATAAAGTTTAATGATAGAGAAAATAAATTATACTGGGGAGTTTCGTTTACTTTTTTAAGTTTAGGTTTATCTTTTTTATATGTTATAATTTCACAGCCCTCACAAAGCGCAAGCAAGCAATATTTGCAGATGTAATATACATTTTTAAATTTGTGAAGGTAGGACTTGCCTTATTTAAGTAAACGATGGACAAAATATTATTTCTTTTTGTGCATGTCGACTGTACTTTATCTTTGTGTTCATCATTATCCACAATTCCCTTCAGTAGTTGTTATCTCCATATTCTTATCTTATGCAAGGAAATAAAAATGCATAAAATTTTTTTAATAGTTACATCATTGAACAAAAATGTAAAGAAGCTTTTTAAATTCCATCCTACTACTGAAAATGTAGAAATAATATTTGCTTAAAATTAAACGCTTTGTAAATTTTATTCGACATAATTTATTTTAAATTACTGAAACTCGAAACGCAATTAAAAAGTCATTAAATTTTAGCTAAAGTACTTCAACAATAAAAATGTAAATACTAAATTTTCTATTTGCATAATGCAAATAATTCTGACAATGTTCTTCAATAATTGAAAAATTGAATACCAATTTACTTATGCTACATTCGAATTCCGCAATTTCTTGCTGAAATTATTACAGTTTGATCGCAATAAAAAATAATATGTTCCTCGATCTAGATTCGAACGTCATAAACGGAAAAGCCGCCGCCTCTGGCTTATGAGAGAAAATGCAGTAGTTATTCCGCTGACATCTTTCTCAGCTCTGATTGAGCTGTTAGCGATGGGAAGGCTAGAAAGAAATTCTAGCTGCTATTTTTTAAAGATTGGGATTTGAATAGAAAAGATTTTGTCGAAGAGTTACCAATCTAGCGTGATAATATTCATTTTCAGTATTTTAAATTTTCCATCAAACACACAAAAGAACTACAACAGATACATAAAATCAATAGCAGCATAAATATTCAAATTTTATTTCAAAGTACGAAACATAGCAATATATTTTTCTTAATTCGACATAAAAGTTATTTTTAACACATTACGGACTGGTAGGATGAAAATAGGCTATTTTAAAATGAAGGAACTACAATTCACTAAATTTTATCTGAACTTAAAATAAAAAATTAAGATCTGAAATAGTTAATTTGAAGTTATAAAATTATATGCTATTTTTTTTAAGTTTTTCTCTGTACAAAAGTATTTAAATTGTCTATGTATACGCAATTCACAGTTGGAAAAACATACAGTCTAAAAAACAATGTTAATAAAATAAATAATATATGGATGTTATAGGAATCGGATAAAATCTATAATAGTAGATATTATATTTACATTTAATTTATATTCTCTATGTTGTTTAATTGTTTCATCGGTCTGTTTACGACTGGGATTTGCTTTATTGTACGTCTAGAGATATCCTGGTCTATAGACTTGATAATGAAGTGCTTAGGTCTTTTGTCTCTCTCTGTTTCGATCACTAGTAAGCTAATCAAACACTCATTGGCTCAAATCAATTACATTACCCTGCAAGTTGATCGTTTACAGTACAGTGCACGTGTGACGCCATTGGTTGAATTTATTTAAATATCCACCATAAAGCAACCTCTGCTATGATTCAAATTTACCTAGAGTTAACCCGTACTTAAGCAAAACCAACAAAAACGTAGGTACATACTATTAACCAAATACCAAATCAATACAGATTATATCTTGCTATTAAACACAATTTTATAAAGCACGCATATATTGTCATGTTTTTTTATGTATCAGGTATTGATTTATTTTCAATAGAAATATTTTATTTTAGTAATAATGTTCAACCTTTACGTGAAGTATTTAATAATGGAAAAACTGCTCGGCCAAGCAACCAGTGGTATCCGGTATCCAACACGAGGAATTATTTTTATGCGTTGCGCATGTTATATCTCAGCTTCCGAAGCAGATGACTATATTAGGGAGTGCTTCAGTGAGGAATAATTCAATTTATAGTCACACTTTCTCGATGGATGAGTTCTGAAACTGGCAGTATTTTGTGTTCTGAATTTTATAGACTTTCATTCCTGGAAGGGGTTACAGTCCAACTTCTATGCTTCATTCCTTCAAAGGTACGATAGAAAACCCTTAAATACTCTGAAAGAGCAAAATTTAAGCTTTCTTATGAGGTGAGGATAAATCAAATCGGTCCAACGGTTACTTCACTATTTAATTTTAAAAATCGACTTTTTGATGACAATTTTACATGTTTACGTTCATGTTAGCATTAAAACGCCAATCTCTTGCCGGTACGTGTGCTCTACTGGGGTCTTAGCAATCCGAATTTAGGTGGGAGAGAGCGTGATCATTCAAGTGCATGCCGTGGCAGTGATATCATAGTTTTAGTTTCTGCATTTTCCGCATGCCCTTTGGGCAGCTCCGGGCGGTTTTCAGAACCCCTGACATTAGCTCACCTCGGATCCCAGCTTTCCAATTTCATCATTTTTCGAGTTCCGTGCCCTCCGGAGAATGTTTTTAATGATTTAGCGCCTGAGCGAGAGTTGGCGGAGAGTCACTCAGGTGAAGCTCGGATATATCACCTTTGAAATTGTAATTTTCGAAATACTACTGGATAAGTATTCCGCTAATTTTATTGTTTATATTTACTATTATAGACTATTACCTACCCCCCAGTGCAAAAATTTCGAAGAAATTTGGAAGCGTAGAACTTAGACAGTCCCCCCTTAAATTGAATTTCCTTTTAAAATTGGTGTCAAACGTTGGAGCAGCGTTTCTTCATCAATGAAGTTCCATTCCCGTCGTTAGAGCCCCAACCGTCTTATGGACCGTTATTCGTGCAATGTTTGGGGGGGGGCAGGATTAGCGCCAGGAGCTTCGGCCGCAATTCCCTTCTAATATATTGTCGTTATATTTTTAAATATGAAAATTTTTGATAAATAAATAATTATGGATATTAAGCGGATTCCTAAACAAGGCCTGCCTGGTATATATAGAATTTTCTACATTTTCCTATAGAAATAGGTAAAATTGAATTAGAGGAGAAATAAATAATTAAATTGATTGTGTATCAGATTTATTTATTTTACAACATTTTAATTATTTAAAAAAAAATCTGTTTCTTTTGATTTGTACAAAAAAATTATTTGGATTGACAATTTAATCTAAAAATTAATTTTAAAAATTCAGTAAGGATTTTATTTATCCGCGTACGAGAAGAGAAGTGGATGAGTTAATAGTCATTTCGATGGGAAGGAATTTATTATGTTAGATAAGCGGAGATTGAAATGATTTTGTAAATATTTGAATGTAATGAACTAATTTGTAGATATAATTAGCGATAAATAAAAATTTTTAAATTCGTTTTGTAAATAAATAATTTTGGATAAATTCAGTTTACGGATTTATTTTGATAGAATTCGAATCGAGTAATTGACGAGTTTCCAATGACAAAATTATAATAAATATTTTACAGACGTACAATTTTGTAATATTACAAAACAGGCAAATTTTAAGATTTACAAGGAGGATTATGTCATGATTTTTTTAAGTGTTATGATTTAATTTTTTTTAAATCCAAAAAATGTTATTTTTAATATCGTGATATTTTTTAACAAGAAAGAACGTAGCGTCAAATGCAGTTCGTATAATTAATTGTAATTTATTTATGTTAGGTGGAAGGTATTTTGATTCAAAAATAAAATAAAACAATAAATTCCAATTAATTCGACTGATTATACTAAAACACAACACTCTTCTTCACGAATAAGGTTATGTAAATTAATTTGAGTAAAGTAAATAATACCTTGAATATAACGAAAATTGTACAAAAGTAACATTTATTTGCACGAAATACCGCAACCTTTAATAATTAAAGTTTACACGCTACTAATACTAAAATTTTATTTCAATTTCCCCAAAAATTACTAACACTTAAAACGTAACTAATAATTTGCAATATTAACTTTTCACATTTACACGCCGGAATTTTGAGAAAATTCGGTAACAAAATTTATAATTTCCTATAACCGTATTATGTGAATGAAGTATCGAACTAACGTTTAATATTGTGTAAACACGCAGCAATTTTTTACATTAATGTCATTTACATAAGCAGAGAGTTCCATTAAAAAACTCTTGTTAGTTTGTATTAGGATTATTAAAAAAAATACACGCAAATTTTGACAAACCGTTGTCATGGCTCGATTTTCGCTTTGTCGAGAAAATTATTTAAATTCACCAACCAATTAATTTCATTCAACGGCAACGATTCGGAATTTCGGAAATTTTTATTTTTTATAATTAAAATTTACTTTATTGTAGTGCAAATTTTTTCGGTACCCTGTTGAGTACAACTCATTGTCCCTCGCTCACCGCAAAATTTTAATTTGCCTTTTCAGGCAGGACAACTTATAGATTAGGACTTTCATCTTCATCTAATTTAGAAGCTATTGATCGATTTAAGCAGTCTTTCTTATATTACATTTTCACAAGCCGGTGTGGGCAACCGAGGGGTATAATGTATTCGATATAATGGTAGAAAAGAGGAATAATATCAAAATATCAAAAAATATACAAACGGCTTGGAAAAAAGTTTAACAATGTTTTTTGGCATCTACCAACGTGGGGCTGCAGACTCGTTAGTACCACTTGTGACTTACGTTGTATACTTTTAGCTAAAAACAAATATAACATTTAAAAACATGCATTGAGAACGTTATTGCCAAAAATACCATGTTGATATTTTGTTTGCTTAGTAGCTATATAATAGCTTCCTTATTTTTAACGGTTACAATAGCTAACTATTTCGCTTTTATCAGTTCAATATATGTGTTAACAAAGCGTTTGTGAGGAAGTTGGTTGTGTGCGGAGTAAGTAATCATCTTAAAACGTAAGAAAGAATAAAATAAGAAAATTTTATACAAAGAATGCAAAATCAATAACGACACGAAATGATAAAACATCTTTTAAAATGATTTATACCTTAAATTGTATAGTGAGTTTATATTAATATTCAAACCACGAAGCACTTTGTATAAAATGCTATGCTAATGCAGAAAATACATCTCGAGCTGCTTATAAGCAAGGTAGTAGGTGTAATGTATAGCAAGCACCGTGCTCTCTTTAATAAAATATAGTTTGCTATGACTACAAATTTAAGATTTACAAAATTTACTGTAATAACATTAAAATTGAGATAAGAAGCAATTTTCGTAAGTTCGAGTTATATCTCGGGAAGGAAGATCCATCCAAAATTTTCCGGCTTTAAATTTAACCAATAACCGCGAAAACCTGAGCTACGATGGAAGATACTATTACCAAAGTCTGATTCGAAATTTTTGGAACAATTAAAATATTTTTATTTTCCATAGCTAATAAATTTCAAGTTTTAGCACGCCATTTATACAGTGAGCTAATAAAAACGGAAATGGTAATGGTTTGGCTAACGTATGATAATATTTTGCGTTTTAACTGGAATGTGCAGTTGGAACCAGACAGAAGGAAGTTACAACTTTCATGAAAAGTGTTCAAAAATTTTGCCATTGTTACATAAGATTTTAAACGTTGTTGTTTACTAAGCATATTATTTTGAAAGTGAAATACGATGTACCATTGCTTTTGATATAGTCGAAAACTTTATATTACCCTCATAATTTTCTTGTTTATGTTTGGCATAAAAAGCAAATTGGATTTCTTCGTACATCCAAACCAGTTATTTCTATTTTCCTGGTCTCAGGTGTAATGAAATTTATTTTTATTGATATTTTTACAATGAACCAACGACTTTAATAAAACAATTTAACCAAAACATAATAATATTTTTATTGCTATCATACACTTTCTGCCATAAAGAAAATCAGCAGCAAAAACACGAAAATCTCACGTTCCAGTCACATAAAAATTGCTAAACGTATAAACTGCATTATTTGCACCGTTTATATCTCAGCACAATTTTCGTTTATAATAAAATAAAATTTTAGTCGACATTAAACCTGATATTTAAATTATTATACATTCTCCCAACGCACACTCCCCACGTACAAAAAGTTTCCTGCTAGGTTACAGTTTTTAACTTGAAAATGTAAAAATGCAGGTTTAGTGAATTGGGATTAATCATTTTAATTTCTTTTGACTTCCAGCTTACCACATGTGAGAAAACCTTATCGGTGATGCACCTTTCAAATTACAAAAAATTTACAAACAAAGATTAACTATCAAATGTTCACTCAACAATCACTCACTTTTGCTGTAAACGTTGTCGAAGTAGGTCATCTCGAAAATTTATTCTTAGTGTGTTTAATATTTTCCACTTCGTGGAAATTTTTGAGTCTGCGATAATAATTTTCGCTGGATTAGTTTTTTTAGTAAATACATAACAAACTTTAAAATTAAGTTTAAACCGCGGAAAAACTAAAAGTATTCTTTTGTCGCAGATCAAGCTGCAGCTAGTTGTTTGATTTTGCTCTGTCTCAAATTAGGAACAACTGAAATTTCATGTAGTATTTATTTCAGATTTTTAGCAGATTTTTTTTTCAAATACTCTAAAAAATTTGAAAAATTGTAAATAAACCTGATGGAAGCTTTAATTAATTTCAATTCGTTTTTGTTTTAAATTTTGGTTTTATAGTAGTGATCGGTATTCAGTAAAAAAAAATTTTGTGGCCGTTAAAAAATTGTGTGAGTTTTTGTGCTTAGTGCCCTAGCATGGAAGTGAGGAAAAACGACTATTGCGGCAGAACTACAGTGATAAAGGTAAGTATAACTGAAAAAAATAAATATTAATATATTTTGTTTATTTGATCAAATTAAGGTTAGTCAGCAATTTTTCTCAAGTATTGTGGTTAAACTACATGTTTCTTTAAATGTGAACTCTGCTAAGAACTGTTAAAGTATGGAAATTGCTTGTTTTTCCATGTGTTTGATATTTGCTGTTCGGTTCTGCTTATCCCATATTAGGAACAATTGAGATCCCTACAATTATTATTATTTTTTTCTCTATACTGTACTTATTCTAATCTGGAACTTTAGTAACGTTAATTACATTTAACTTGCTGGGGGGAGGGTGTATAGCGGTATAGAATTTTTTGCTTTTCAACCCATAACTTCTTGTTAGTCGTTAGAAAATTATGAAAAAAATCACGAAGGTTACAAGTAATAAAACGCGTTTTTGTGAATTTTTTCATAATTTTTCAGACATAATTATGATCCTAAAAAAATTAAAAAGTAAAAAGTTATTCATTCACTCTGGAAATTCATCTGCCATTTTAATTTTTTTTAAATAAAGTGTCTTTGGAAGTTTTTTAATGCAGTCTTGTGAACTCAATGTTTGTTTTCTCATAAAGTTTACTAATTCTTGCATATCTCCGAATAACAATAAATTAATTTATTATGCAGTGCAAAAGTTTGCTAATTCCACTGCAGACACCTGCTTTATAAATTTGCATTTTCTTGCATATTTATATTATAATAATTATTCTGTAAAAATTTCAAAGAAGTTTGAGACTGACTGGGAGTGCGTGCGCCCATGCGTCGCCACGTAGAAATCGGTTGAAAGTCGTATAATAATTTGAATATACAGAATAATGGAATTTAATTGTCGAATTAAAGTAGTAAGTCTGTAACTACTTCTTTTTTTGATGAATGTCGTGTTGTAATTAAATGCCCAAAATTCACGTCCTTTAGTTTGACGCTGTTCGGTTATAAAACTTATCCCAGTTTTTTAACTCCCATAAGATTCAGTGGGATTAATTTGGCTTAAAGTTAATGACTTAGAAGTTTACAGTAGACAAATAACTGAAGAAATACATTTTCTTTTTACATTAAAGTTTCAAGAAAATTAATTTCCACGCGTTTTTAATGAACTCAATATGTGGTTGGTGAAAAAAATTAATATGAAGTTTGTGTAGTTCTTATTACCCCCAAAGTAAGCGATTTGCATGTTATTATTTTATCACATAAAATTTAATTGAGTTCTAGATTGGCACTTGGGCTAATTTGCGTTTCCTTTGCATTGAATTTTAAATAGAGTGCAAGACTATGTAAACAAATGTAAAATATTCAAATTTACTAAAAGCATTACTTAAAGTAACAATCTTAAAATGAGATTTTCCTCAAGAATTTAAATGGAAAACAAGTATCTAGGAAAGAAATATTTTGTCACTTTAAAACTCAATTTTATATTTTAACATTCTCAAAACGTAAACTATTTTAACTCAAAGTGCGTACGTATATTGACATGCTTTGAAAACCAAGTGTCGTTTCGGCTAGATTAAATCTAACCGAAAGATAAGTTATTGGCACTGAGCTTTATCAATCTGCCAAATGAGGTTTCATTCAAGCTTTTCTTATACTCAAAATTTGCATCATATATTACTTTTTAAACGAAAACTTTTTTCAGTCTTGTTTTTAAAACAGCACAGGGGGGGAATTGCCCAAAAAATTAACAATATCTAAATTGTTAATTAATGAAGTTACAAGTTCATTTTATCAAAAAAGAATTTGGTACACAGCTTCCACTAGTGGAAATGTTGAAATTCAATTTGGCGAAAAACACTCAAAAATTTTATTAAAAAACGGATTAAATCATCCGCATGTCAAAATATCTTGAAAACAATTTGAGCATAAAGTAAAAAAAAAAAAAGTGACTGGCGTCGTATAAGCGGATCAAATAATTTTTCTTTTACTTAAAAGTCATTATTAATTTGAAAACTGCTGTACAAAACAGAACAATGTCGACGGAAAGCATTTATTATATGCGCGCCAAAGCATTATAGTTTAGATAAAAAGGAAAAACGCCGATTATTGGTTTTTAAAAGACAAATTATAAGAAGTCATTAGTTTGTTTTATGATAAAATTTATATAATGGCGATTTAAGAATTAATTTACAGTTTTGCGAACACATTAATTAAAAATGAAATACTGAAAATCTGATAGTAATTCTAATTAAAATAAATTTAAACCTTAAATCAAAATTTTACTGTTGTAAAACAAAATTAAATTTGTCGTTTAAACGGACTTCCATGAATTATATTAGTCACAAAAAATGTAGTTACTATTTTATATTTAAATCACATGCAATTAAAATTAATTAAATTTTAAATGGAAATTATTTTTAAAAATAATAATTGTAAATGTAACAACATCAAGATTAAGCAAAAAATTAATAGTTATTTAAATTACATCAGATTGCGGAGGAAACCTAAATCGATAAAAATTTCATCTTGACACTTTTGGTGCGGAGTATTTTGTAAATTAAATTAAGCGAAATTTTTAAAATTAAATAATAGAAAAGCAATTACAGAAGTGTTGATTTAATTTTACATTAACCAGGTATGAAATTAGCCTGTAGTCAAAATATAATTAATTTAAAGTGCGATATTATTTTAGTTCAAATTTTATTTTCGCTTTTAAAAGTTTGTTTAATAGATTTATACGTTAGTTCATTTTTGATAAATTCATTGTTAATAAAAGTTCAGAATAACAATCATCGGTTACATGCCAATATGAACGGTTGTAAAAAATTTCATTTGAAATGTTAAATTTGTTTATGTGTTGGAAAATATAATTTTAAATTCATTTACCACTGAGGCGTGTCTTTGTAATTTTTTTTTACTCCCCATTTTAGTGTAGTCCAAAATTTCAATAGGTACCTGAAACAATAAAAAAGTTTCAATAAAAAATTACAGACACAACTGAAAATTTTTAAATTAATTAAATGTCCAGATGTTCCAGATTTATCGCAATATTAAAATATAAATCATAGAAAATATTTATTTAATTTTATCAATTTATTTTTTAGTGCTTGTATTCAAAAACAAAAAGCGTCCATATTTCAAGTAAAATGGTACTAAAAGCAAAGTTGAAAACGGATTCAGATTTTGTAAATAACGATACGAAAGAATAATACCCGGGCGACTATAAATCATATAATGACGTTTTTCCATACTATATGCATACACATAATTTCATTATATCATTTCTATATTTGCCAGTACATGTCAAACTAACTTTTCATGCAAAATTTTGATCCTAATGTATTAGTATCGCTTGAAAACCTTTATAATTAAATTTATTTTCAATTATTTATGTTTGTTCTCTTTCATTTAACTGGTTAAAAATTTATTTTTAAGGGATTTGAAATATTTTATTAATTTTTGTGAAACCTGTACTTATTACTTCCGTAAGCAGATGATTGCAATTGAAGCGATTTAAATTTAAGAAAATATACCATTATTCCTGACTCTAGAACTGCTCTGTCGAAAACGGAGAATGGAAGTTTTTTATTCTGGTTTCCGTACATCAATTAGTTTAGTATATTATGTACACTTGCCAATTTATACATGGAATATTATAAAGTTGGCATATTATTTTTTTAAATTTTATTCTGTCGTTAAAAATTTATTTATATCGACCAGAACGATTTTCCAACTTTTTAGGAATCTCGTTAATCCATTCATGCGCGTCAGTGCTAAAGCGGAAAATTGTGATCGAACAAGTGATTGCTTCTTACGTACCAAATCGAAACCTTAAAATCGATAATTTCCGAAATTAAAGAAAATGTTGAGGAGTCTAAATTAGACACTAATTGAGATTTTCATCAAAAAGACACGATTTACCCTCTTCGTGCAGATTATCTACGAGTAATAAAAAAAATGTTTGGGTAGGTTTTTGGATTATATGATTTGAATATCACATGATACGAAATATGACAATAGAATATGCACATCAGTTGAGAAACCAGTTAATAAATATTCAAAGTACCAATCATTACACCGAAAAAAATTAATCGGTTTGTAACAACATTCATCAAGCGACTGGAGAGAAGACACGATCTTCTGATTGTGTAACATTTAGGGGAAGGTTTATAATTAACTGAATTAATGAAGTTACAGTTAGCTAGGTCTGGTAAATAAATAGGTCACCTAACAATCGCCTTAAGAAATTGCATTTACTCATGAACAAGTCCGTGGCAGCAATGCTTGTCTGCTCATTAATTTTCGTCTCCTATTGCTGACCGATGGACTTGGACAGAAAATTTATATAAAAATTTTTTGTTTTAAAGTCAAATTTAATTTTGAATTGTTTAAGTAGTTTCGAAGTTTTTTTCCAATCTGTTACTACAATGAAAACTTTTAAGTTACTATAGAAAATGTTTAAAAAATTGGGTTGCCAACAAAATCTCGCGAAAACATAATTTAATGGTTTGCATTATAAAATTACAAAAAAATAAAAGACGAACTTAATTTTGAAGTTTAAATTGAATTTTGTACAACGCCACTGCTAAACAATAATCAGGTAAGCATAAACAGGTCTTATTTACTCATTTAGTTGTTCCTTTTTTCAGCTGAATTTTTAGTATCTGTGACAAAGAAGCTTTTTGTTTAAAAAATAGAGGTAAAATATTTTAATAAAATTTTGGTTTATTAATTAAATGAAAAAAAGCACGAAAGCATAAAAAAGTAGATTAAATTATTTGACTGTACGGCGAATACATTTAATAGGATTTTTTTTAGTAATTACGTAAGAAAACGTAATTTAAAATTTTATATCTGATGCCCGAAGCTTTGGATTGCATAAACGCAAGCAAGCTTCCGTTTTTAACGTCTAGCGGCTGAATTATTTAAGCATCGTTTACATTCACTTAAGAAACGTTAAAACTTATAATTAAAACTACTTACGAATTTAAACGGACGTATTGGATTTAACCAAATTCAACTTTTAATATCGGTTTTACGTTACGATAAGTGGACGTATCTACTTTCATTTGGTTAAAATATTATTTTATACAAATTTACCTACTGTATAATTTGAACATTATAAATCAAGAAAAATCATGATTCTCATACGTAAAAATAGAACAAAGAGTATACAGCAATATTTCATGGAACCGACATCAAATAATAATATATTATTTATCATATAATTTTTTCATCATTAGTTGGTTCGAGAACAACATGAATAAATTTGAATTTCAAATTTTGGTAAAATACAAGTAAGTTATTATAGTTTGTATAGTTGAAGCGACAGTTTTTCTGCTACTTATTTATCTAAAAATCAATACAATGTTAAACGTCAAATTATCACAAAAGGGTCTGTTGATTTTAATATATCAAAAATAAATTCTTAAGACACTCATGTCAACTAAAAACATCAAAGCTTTTGCCTCTTTTATACAATGTTCTCAAATTAAAAATAGCTTTTTACATACTGCCATAATATGAATTTTGCTTGGTTACATTCAAGTGAATTCAAAAAGTTTCATATTTGTAATCAACAACTGATTCAGAATTTTCAGGAGGCCAAAAATTCTACCAGTGGAAGTTTATATAAAGGATATATAACTGCACTATATAACCATTTGTGATTCCATATCCCCCAGACCCCCCAGTTTCGAACTTTAATTTAATAATACAGCCCTTACAAAAGTGGGTTATTTAAAAATAAATTTTAAGAAAACACCGGAGAGAATTCCTGCAAATGCCAACTATTTTAGAAGATCTGTACCCCCCCAAACCCCCAGTATCACGCTTTAGTTTGTTTTGCTTCAGTTAATTCGCTGCTGCTGTGTATGTTTCGCAGTTAATTCTTCTTTACTATATGCTACTGTAAAGCTCATTGGGGGGTCTGGGAGAGTACTTCCTTCATTCCTTATTCAATTAATGAAACCCCTATTAATTTAAAAAAAGAAAAGGTTAGGTTAGGTTAGAATAAATTTTTATAAATATTTTGTCTAAAAAAATAATACATTTGAGTATTTCATATTAGAATATTTCACCAAATCCATAAAAATTAATCAAATTACATCTTAAAAATAACAGAAAATCAATGTGACACTTAACCCTGCCATTTTATCGATTTAGTCTGTGAGAAATTAGAGAAGTCTAAGGTAAAAAGTGAGAGCGTCGTTTTAGAATGCGAACTATATAATTAATTGGGTTAAATTGGCTAAAGGCTTAGCGCTCATTATAAGCGAAAACGTGTAAAATCAATAGTTGAACTGCTGATTTTGAGTTAGTTAGTGTAAAAAATTAAAAAAAAATCAATAGTAATTTAGTGTGCTTAGAACAAAAGGCTCATAATAAATTAACCACTAGCGAACCAGGGAGGATGAGTGTGTAACCTCAAACTTCACGCTATGGAGTGGCTCTATTAGGAATTCTGGAAATACTAATTTCCAGTACCATTGTGTTTTAAATGTGTTTTGAATTTTGTAATTAACCTAGAACTTCGTGAAAATTTGTAGAACTTGCAATAAAACTGGTAATTGCTTTCATAAACCATTCGTTTAGCAAACTTTATATCTCCTTTTTATATGATGTAAAATATAAGTTAGTTTAAATTTTAAATTTATCTTAAATTACTTACATACTTGAACAGACTTTATTGGTAATTACGATGTTTTATGTTTTCGCGAGTTCATAAAACTCAAGTAACTTCCATTTAATTAATTGCAATACTCATTTTATACTTAACCATTAAAAAGAAAGATATTCAATTTTTACTTTTTTCCCACTTAACAGCAGCGTTAAATTTTCAAAAATAGAATTTATATAGCGCAGGCTGCAGAGGAGGCTTGGGAAATTTAAAAGTTCATCTAGTAGTTGTCAACAACTATCCAAGTTCCCAGACCTCATTCCCGAACAAACATAATCGGGTTTTAATGAGGGATGAACTACATCTCCATTTAGCCGGCTTTGTTAACAAGCAAAATTACCGTTATTGGGTTACAGAAATTCATTGGAAATCGCGTGATCCTTTCAAGGAGAGTTTACAACAACTTAACAGAAAACGGAAGTCAGCCTTAACAAGTAATTTTTGAACAATTAAAGTATTAAATGGCAGGGCTGTTGAGATCGTTTTGTTAAACGATCGTTTAGAGGGGGAGGTAAACAAAACAAAAATTATACAAGTCAATTTTGAAAATGGCCAGGTTAAATCATGATATTCCCGACCCTTAAAAGCAATTCTGAAAACAACTTGCACAAACAATATTATTTTCATCAAACTGTTGCCGATTGCAAATACTCAAGAGATCAATAAACTGTAGTTCAGTTAAGGGATGTAGAATTTTAAAATATTTGTTTTATTAACTGTAGAATTATTAATTAACCCAAACTGAGATACTTCACGAAATTAAACATGAATAATAAAATGAATAAATCAAACATTGAAATTTGGAAAATGAATAAAGTTTATTACATTTATTGAAAACAAACATTATAGCTAACTATTTTTCTTTTTTAAGTTTGTTTGGTTAGATTATATAATTTGTTTTCGTTTGCTCTTGTTAATTCCGCAATTTTACTCGGATTTAAGCGTTTCCGTTTGGCAAAACCGTGTTTTTCCGTCTCTACGCATGGGAATACGTCGTTTTATGAAATAAACAGACCATCTAAATTTTTCAAGATTTTTGGAAAACACGAAAGTTCCAAATTCAAAGCTTTTTCCAAGTTTCCTAGCGTACTTTGTGCAGAAAATTTGAATTCCGTGCGCAGATTTGCCGTAAGTATTTTATTCGGGGTTAAAGGAAGGAAAAGTAGTTATTTTAAAATTTGTCAAAATGTCGGTTATAAAACGTATTGAACAGGTTCGTACTAAACTTTTCGGATTAAAATGAAGATATACTGCATTAAAACAAATAATTCCGTTAGTTTTAAAATTTTGAATGACAATGTACATATTTGCCATAAAATACTAGTATATTATGTAATATACAGCAACATTTCGGTATTGCACATAAATTACATAATGCATTAAATAGTCTGCTAGCAAATAATTACGGTATGCGGCCGCTATCACGAATGAAATTATAATATATTTGCAATTTAGACTGTAAATAAGAATAAAACGTATTTATTATAAATCTAATAAAAACCTCGATTGTGCAGGTTGTGCGGCCTGAGGCCGCACTCATCCGCTACTATTCAGGTTTTCTAGGCTGGTTGTTTAAAATAAATCAATAGGAAGTGCGTTACACGGATAAAAATTTGTATTACCTTCGCAAATTAAACTGTAAACGATAATAAAACATTTTCATTTATAACAAAATCACTGTTATTCAAAAACGTATTATTTTCATTCAAACTAATACAAAGCTCGATTTCCCAGGTTTTGCGGCCTAGAGGCTGCACTGATCCACCAATTTCGTATAAGCTTTCGATTTTTTAGGCTGATAATTTAAATGAACCAATCAAAGATGTATTTCGTAAGGAAAAACAGATGGAAATGAGTTGTTATATAATACTAGAAGGTAATTGTGGTTCTCGACCGCAACGACATCCTAATATAGAGTGTGAAACTTGAATGATCTTCAGGTCGATTGTTGATAAAAATAAAACGAACAATTAGATCACTTTTCGGTTGATAAAAGAAAAATTGATAGATTGAAAATCGTGGTTACAGGAAAATAGGGAGAGATTTTGCACGTAATTTAATCATAAGGTGTGGATACAGTGCAGCTTGATTAGCATGCAACACAACCGGTATTTTCATTTAGAACAGAAACATTGTTGTTTAAAAATTTCAAAGTAATAAAAAACTTGATGTTCCAGGCTGTGCGGCCTAAAGCCCGCACTTAGCCTATATACTTTCCCGTAACCTCCCAATTTTTTTAGCAGGAAATTTAAATTTAACGCGTTACGTAAAGAAAGACAGATAAAAATTTCTCTTAATAGATGTGCAGGTTGATTGGTCTGGTGTCAACAGAAACAGCGCTGGTATTAGCCTGGACACCCCCTGCAGATCTACAGGCCGGAAAAAGGGCGAGAACCCACTTCGGACAGGTGGACTCCGTCGACACCACGCTAAACCTGTGGCAAGGCAGATGGAAAAATGTCGAGGTTGGACATTGGACAAAGCGGCTTATACGCGACATCGAAAAATGAGTCGTCAGAAGTCATGGTGAGGCAAACTTCCAGATGCTTTAATGCATATCTCTAGAGTTTCGCCAGGAAAACGGTACCCAAATGTTACTACTGTGACGCGAAGCACACTGCCGAACACACCATATTCGCATGCCCAAAATGGGAAACGGCCATGACCGCCGCACTGTTGGGCACGAGATCGCAACTCACGCCCGACAACGTACGACACAATGCTGCAAAGCCCAGAAGACTGGAAAATCATAAAAGATATAATCCACACGGTTCTAAACGACAAAGAAAATTAATCAAGTTGTGAGAGGCAGAGAAAAGTCTCCAAGGGCATCAATATGCTACCAGGCTAGAGATTGCTTTGCAGTTAAATTTTTATTTTACAAAAACAGTTTTTGTAAAATAAACCTTTTGCCTTCAAGCTATAGAATTGAAACTGTATCATTCAGTAACTTTGCTAATTCTAAGTATAAACCTTGATTTTATTTACATTAAAAATAGTAGATAAACTGCGTTGGTTCCAGACCACTTCTAAATTTTTAAAATTTTATTGTAAAATAACTGAAATTATGTTTGTCTACTGATTGTAGGCAATTCTAACGCTGCAATGCGTTCTTCTGAAACCGAGATATTGGATGAAGAAGAGTCCATTAGCGTTTTCGTCAGTATTGGCTGAAGTGATCCCTTTGACTCATTTGCATATGTTCCATCCTATTGTTAATTATAGTCTATTTTTCTTAATTCATATCTAAGAAAGCATATAGATGTACGCCTACAACTAGCGTTCTACAAATTGGACAGGTATTGCTGTAATAAACACACCACTCCATTATACATGTGTGACAAAATATATGTCTGCATGTTGTGGGAATCGCAACTTCTCCTTCAGGGAAATTTTGGTAGCAAATTGGGCATTGCTCATCTTTTCCGATTAAAATATCAGGGTCGGGCATTTCTTCCATATTTCTTGTTGGCCGTCAAAAAGTTTTTAAATAATTGTTCAGTTTGTTTACGAACAATTTACTTATATAGTACATAAAAAACATTTTTAATGGGATAATCCTTTAATCGGCAGTGTAATTCGACAGGGTGTTTATTTGCAAACCATCCAGCCTAAATTTTTTGGCAAATACGCAAGAGGGGTAAATAAAATATAACTAAGGAAGGGTTAGAATCTATCCTTGTTTCCAGGCCGATATTAATGAGGTTAGGTTAGATTAAATTTTTATTATTCAAATAATAAAATAAGTGGCTATCAAAAACATTTGATAATTTACTGAAACTTGATTAAAGCGTCGATGTTTACTTTTGAATGTTCAAAAAAAAACTGATTGATTTGTTCATTAGGTTATAACTTAATTACGTCAATCATAAATTTACTGTCTGCAAAGGCCGTTAAATATTCAAATCCAACCGTTATTTATTTATATGGGAGCAATAAACGTTCTGTTATTGTTCTACATACAAACAGGGAGGATTGACGCTATTTGACTAATGTGAAGTTAGGCAAACCAACACCGTCGTATTGTTTGAGGTTAAAGTTTTCAAAAATATTACTTTTGCAAAGTTGCTGCAAGTGAAGTAACAAATAAATAAATTTATGTTAGAACATAAATTTTTATTAAATTAGTTTTTGTTTAAAAAGAAATGCAAATAACATTTTGAAAGTTAATTAAACAATAATAACGTTTGCGAAGTTAGCCGCAAGACTGATTACAATAAGAAAACAAATTTTTCTTAATTAACCCAACGTGTTATTTCTAATTAATGAGTTAATTTAACATAAAAATCAAGACAAGAGTTCCAACAATACCTTACTACACTTTAAGTAATTGGACACGAACAAAACCCAACTTAGAATTTTAGATAAGGTTTACCGACATCGAATTCCTTTTTAAATCGTGATTAAGCCAAAAATTCGAGAACACTTGTCTTATTATGCACATAATTAATCAGAGGCAAAATTGGAAAGCTTTCAAACTTTATGTTTGAGGATTGTCAAGCATTTTCTGCTTTATTAAATTTTTAAAATATTCTGCAAAGAACAGGAAGTACACACAAAAATGTATTTTATTTGCTGTGAGTGTTAAAATTTTCGCTTGGGGAAAATCCTATTTATTAGCGCTACTCTCCAACTATGTCATTGTTTAACCTATTTTTAAAGCAATATTTCTTGTTTCCAGTAAATTCCTACGTGTCCCAAATTGTAAAATAGCAGACGAGGTTAAGAGAATCCATCACAGTGACGTATGTTATACCTGTATACAAGTGCTATCTTTGTCTGAGTTTAGCTTTAATGCATCATCCTGTCTTTGCTACCAAAAAGCATTTATCTTCCTGTTGACTGACATTGTGCAGTCGTTTCGGAAAAGATTTCTTTGTTCCTTGTCTTATATTGTACAAGTGATATAAAGCTATTTTTAAGATTATAGTTTAATTGATGGTCATTCCAGCTTCATCATGAAGTCCACCAGTCAGCAGCCAGAAACCGGAACGTCAATACAACATTTTGCATATTCCAGGATTTAATCTTAAAATTGGACAAATCTAACCATGTTGAATTATTTGTAATAAAATGTAATAGCCGTGAAATACGAGATTTGTAAAACTAATTTAGTTTTCCTTTTGCGGTTTTCAGCCAAATGTGTTTTAATTTAATTGTAGTAAATTTTAAACAGGATTAGTAATTTATACAACTTGAATATTTGGCTGCAGAAAATTAAATTATTTATTTGTTTGCCCAGAAGAAGCTTACTAAATTCTATGCTAACGTGAATCGTAAAGTGTATACGCGCGCGTCAGAATCGATTAACGAGCTCGATAAAGTGCGTGTTGGATTTTGGCAGAAATAATAATAAAAGTTTTCCAATGAAAATTAAGGTAATATTTAAGTTAAGTGCAATTGTGTTCTTTATTAATATTGGGAACTTAAGGGGTAGTGCAACTTACAAAAGAAATTCATTTATCACTTTTACCACTAAAGCTCAATAAAGAGATATACAATAAAAAGTTTTCTTAAAAGAGTAGCGCTAACCCTAATAAATAAGGAAAAAATAGCAAATTTCCATTAGTTTCCTTCTAAACCTTATTATTTTATTTGTATCACCTAACTCTCAATGGATGTTGTAACTAACATGAAAACGAACGGAAAAACAACTCTTAACAGTCGTGAAGTCAAAAACACAATAACAATGAAACATTTTTATTGAATAGTAATTTGAAAACGAAACCCAAACATCCTGCTACAAGAATTTAGTATATATTAATCAATTCATCAGTTTGTTGTAAAGTTACAAGATAGTTTTACACAAAAGGGGGCGGGATGTATGCTCATTAATTAAGAGGTATATGTTGTCATCTGTTCTCACGTCAAGTACGTGTTACCATTTAATATCTTCTCTATTGTTTCTCCTGTTCCGTTGTTCTGCTTTATGCTCGTATTAATTTGTTTGCCTTATACCTGCCACTGTAATGCGTCTCTTATTACTACGTCACATAAACTTTGCCCCATATAGTACCCACAAACATTCGCGGTAAACTAAAATAAAACTTAAATTGACTTTTAAATTATTCTTACCGAAGTTATTTTCTTATATCCTAAACTAAAAACAAACAAAACAAATTTAAAACACAAATTCGGTGTCAATTTAACTTACTCCTTATTTATATTTTCTTAAATTACTATTTTATTGCCTATCATAATACATAAATTACAATGCGGCCCTTATATCACGAGTGTTAAGAAAATATTTAAAAAATTTTTTGAGATCTCGCATAACAGGAACAATATTTGAAAATTAATTACTCTAAACTATACGTCCGATTTAAGCTTAGCGATTAGATTAGACGTAAGATTACCATTGCCAATGCTTTTTTTAGAAGAATATAGAAAGTTCACCTTTTTAATCAATGAAGAGGCAAAACGCTATAATCTGGAAGCTTAACTTAGGGCTAAACAATTTTCGTATTTCAATTTATTTAATATGCTTTTTTGAGCTTTTGATATAAAATAATGTTCTTATTATGCTTGATACACATGACTAGCATCTCATTTGTCTCGCTTTTTGTAATGTAAAACCATAAATATAAATTTACGCCAGATAAAGCATGTTTTCTCACTCTGTTTATTTACATCCAATTTCCGGCGAAATCTTCGGCACTGACATAACACAGATTTGAAAATCTCAGCTATAGCTAAACGACAGCTATCAAAACTATTGGTGAAACTACATTCAATACACGGATGTACATTGTACACCTTGCCTTTTAACCCCTGCCATGGGAATATAAAATAATGAGATAAATTTTATCAACATGAGAATTTCGCGCCAAACGATCTGATTTCGATGACTATAATTCACGTACTAGGTGCTCAGGGCGGGGCAACGCCGCCTGACCTCCTAGTTTATTACAAAACTGCAAGATAAATTCTAAATTTTACATAATGGTAAAAATTGAACAGTAATCTCAGTACATGGAAGCACTAAATATTATTTGAAAAGTATTCACTGGTAAGCAACCAGAACATATGCTTTACGTAAAGCGTAAGCATATAGTAGAAGGAGTCGCGTCAGCGACGAGTTTAGGTTGCAGATTTTTCTACAAAACTCACACAGAAAGTGATACTTTCTGAATTCTTGGAGGAAAAGTATGATGAGGAGTGTTTACTATTCTATTCGCAAACGGGTGGTAAAAGAAAAATTAATAACATCTCAGGTCAACAAAAGAGGTTTCCGGTGGTTGAAAAGTAAAAGTAAATAATGAGCTATTTCTCAACTTATTATAATTTGGTAATGAGTCGATTACTGACTCATTGTGAATAAAATCCATTACCGGTACTGAATAAAATTACAATTTGCTATTCTAGGCAGGAATGTGTTATTAATAGTATGAAAGCCAATGGAAATTACTGCGGGGAAAGTAGGTAAGTTGTTAATAAATTGACAAACTTTACCGAACGGGCACAAAGATAAAGAATTACGTAAGTCATGCATCCTGAAAAATAAATAGGTAATATTAAAAATTATTATTACTTTTGGTATTTAATATTTAAATAAAATTCTTAGATTCGAATTTCATTTAAACTGTAATAAAAGAATGTAATAAAATCCGTATTACAATTTTAAATTACATGTAAAAAAATAGTCAAATAATTGTTTGTCTGTTTTTCGTTTCCAATTTTATTTAATAATAAATTTATTAAGTTTGGAACTGCATATTGAGCACTTAGCACCTTTTCAATATTTGTAATATTCCGTAGTACTGCTCCGTACCAAAACTCCCTAGAGAAACTTCCGAGCAAAGTTAAAGAGCTTTAAGAAATTTTTGATATTTTTTAGCGTCACCATTAAGCACGCAATGGAGCAATATTCCTAGAAGTAGAGCAAATTCGTACGAGTATTGACTTTCCTTTTTGACTGAAAATTTAATATTTGCAACATTAACGGCGCGGCGATGCAATTTTATCATTAAAGTCAAAGTAAGGTTCCCACAAATTTCTTATTTTATATTTTATCTGATCTTCGTGTAGTTGAAAACGTCAATATTTTTGTTATAACGGCTTATCTGTTTGGCAAGTCGTAACTTTTTATATCAAAAATTTATCCTTAAAATTGTTCAAATTTACGATCAACCATAACCGTCTACAATCCTCAGGGTTGCTTCATCTAAACGCAATATTTTGCTTGCATCGTAACGTACACGCGGATAAGGGAGGTAATGAGAAACTACGCGAAAGGTTGATCCGAACCAGATACGTAAGTACAGAAATTTACCCCAAGACAAGAGAATAACGTGATAAATTCAACAAGATTGAGAAATTATAGTCTTAGTTGAGCGTATACTGCAAGAAAAACGTTTTAGTAGTTCGGAACAATTTATATTGTACCAAAAATTAGTGACTTGTACAGAACACACGTCGCGTTCCACATTTAGGCTTTCCAAAATTACAATTTTTATGCAAACACAAAATTGGATAATAGGCAGGAACTCTAAGAAGATCTACAGTGCGGTAATCAAATCAAGCGATGCATGGTGGCTGACATTTGAATTTTAGTTATTGTTTATACTTAGAAGTGAATATTTAATGCAAAGTTTCGTATTACTTACGAAAGCTTACCTTTTAGATAAATCAAAAATTATGCAAATAGCTTGCAAACACATCAACGTTTTACCATACAGCTTAATCAAATTTCAATTTTCAACACAATTTGAACGTTTCTTCGCCAAGTGTGTTCACTAAGTCGATTTAATTGAAACAAACAATTTATTATATCTATATCCCGACCTTCTAGTTAGAATTATTAAACTTTTGTCATATATTTTTACTGGTTTTTCTACATTTTTATTTATATTTTTAATTGCGTAATTGTAATAATTCAATTTTAATCAAAAAAATCTAATTAGTAAAGAAATAGGGTAAGTCTTACTAATTAATATGTAAAGACCCGGATTTAAAATTTGATTGCTCTCCGTAAATTAAATGATTAAACTTTATTTTTTCGAATTACTTTCTAATGATTTTCTTCGCTTAGGGGACAGGAGAGAATGTTAGACAAATCAGAAAATTCCCTTTAACAATGTATTACGATGACGATGAAAATGAAAAACAAAAGAGCATAAATCGAGCAAAAAATAAACAATGGGTCAACAAAAACTGCAGTAGTGATAGTAGATGAAAAGTAGTTGGTGCAATAGGCCCCTGGAGGATTATGCGGTAACTTGGTAGTATTTCACAATTTTTCTATTGATAAGCAAAATTTACGGCAATAACTGGTAAAAATTTACTAACGCGGGTGATAAGGACATTACAGTACAGTGCAACTTCATGATCGTATAAATTTTTATACTTACCTGACCAATATTAGGTCAGGTTGACCAAAACACCAGCAGACTTCTACTTGAATGCTTTATTGTAACTCCAGCGAATGCTTGAATGAACTCTAATGTTTATCAGTCAATAATTTAAATTTAATAAACCCAACTTTATGAAAATAATGGAGATACATTAATATTATTCAGCATATAAGCTCAGGTGTTTATCTTGAAATATTAGTTTTAATCAAAAATGATGCTTTTAAGGAACAATTACATTGTTATATTAAGACCTTACATTACCAATTCAAACATCAGACTTGCTATATTACTATTGATAATCACAACAGGATATGGATGTTTTGTTACACAAATAATATTAACAGATACCAGATCAGTTCATCTGTATGCGGATCATGTTCACACGAAATATGATAATGACAAACAATTCGGGAATAAACCTAAAGAAATGTTGGAATGAAGCACAAATTTTGTAATTTAGGTCATGTTTCGGATAAATCCAATCTGTTTACTATTGTTCTCTTCAATTAGAATGGAGGATTTTTTTAAAAAGAAGTACCCAATGATTAAGTATTTATATGGTGCTATAAATAAAGTAGAATGAATAAAATATTACATAATTACAGTAAAAATTCTTAAATAATTTGAAAGAAAACATTAGAATGAAATATTACTACAATTTGTTTTAGTGTGCAGAGTTGACTTCAGTTCACGTGTAGCCGTGCTAGTGCCAACATCATTCCATAAATTTATTTCAAATTAGATTTGATTAATTATAACCGAATTGAAATACGAGATTCGTAATTTTCGAGTTCGGTCCGCCCCAGGAATTTTTTTAAATTGTTCACAATCGTCGCTTTTGACAAGCGCCATCACGGTAAATCCCTTATCCACTATTTTAAAGCTCAACTTATGTTTAAAAATACTTGAAATATTTTTCGATTTATTGGATCACAAATAAAACAACTAACAAAGATGATTATATAGTCGTAATTGGATAATACTATAAAACCACAAAAGTTATTTTAATTTTCATATTGCTGTTGAATATTTTATAAAAGTAATTTAATTGAGTAGGTAAATCCGCAGGTGCATTGCAAAATATTATAAATAAACCGAAAAGTTTTAATTGTAGCTAAAATTCTGAACTTTGTTAGAATCTACCGGTTTCGGTTTTTTAATCCATCATCAGGACACATCGTTAGATTATAAAATTCGCTAAATGAAATCACCTCATTCTTCCTTAATTGATGGACAAAACAATTACAAATATTTGTAAATAAAGGGAGTTTAGTTAGCCTGTTTAAACAAATAAAACAGCCAGGGTGGTCGATAATTAGGACATGTCATTTGTTCTTTACTAATCGAAATCGATACCACCTGCAAGGCTTTCATTCTATCTGCAATATTTGTTTAGATTTAGCTTGAAAACGATTCCTGCTTGAATAATAATGTTATCAATTCAAATCGTAACTGCACAAATCTGTACAATTTATTTTACTTTAGTATGTAATAATAAATTTCGTTTAGGGTGTTTTTGATCGAATTGGAATAATTCCACATTACAACCATTGCTCATCCAATTGAATTTTTTAATTCGAAAATTTTCATCTAAATATGAATATTTTGTGCGTGTATTACTTCATGCCTGCATGAAAATTTATGTAATAATAATTCGCGTAAAATCTTCCTGATTAGAAATAAAAGCTTTTACTCCAAAAATAAGAAGAAGAAATCGAGTATTGAATAAATAGGATTCCATTTATTGAATTAGTTACCACGTCATTATGACATTATCAAGATATATTGATTTAACTGAACCATGGAAGCATAACAATTCTTTTGAAGACTGAGCATATTAATATCCGTAGCGATTTTGAATGCATGTCATTTTCTGCATATCGAAGGAATCCAGATTAAAGAGGAATGAAACTGAATTTAGAGATCGTGCAAATCAAACCGTTGGCAAAAATAAACTTTACGAATTCCTTTTTTAAAATGAAAAAACAATGTTTTCAAAGCACATCTGTTCCTTTGTTTCAAGAATAAAAATTAAATTAAATACAAAGTTTTCAAATAAAATAAATAAACTTTGCGTTATTACAAAAATTAATTAGAAAACGATTCAGCAAAATTAAGTAATCTTGAACGCATAAAGTTGATATTATAACATAAAAACAACACAAAAGCTTAGTTAGGCTTTGATGAACGTTATGCAAAAACTTGATAATAACTTTTTAAGCTTTTCTAAAGTTTCTAAACCGTAAGTCACCTGCTACTAGCATTACATTTTATTTAAAAAATTTAAGTAATTTAAATACAGCTTTATATATTTAAATCTTTCCGGATCATTCATCAAATCTTCTATGCAGAGGCTTTGAAAGCAGCTTCAATGGGATTACTTATCAAATATTTACATCTATGGGTAAATTGTTTAATTATATTAATGGTAATAATACTAAAACAGCTACCTATAGAATTGTTATTTTTTATGCTAACCCAAGACTGGACAGGGGTAAGTTCCACCGTTGGTAATAAAATATTACTGGATTGTAGTACTCACAAATTGTGCATTTTAGAGTACCTGGAACCCAGATTTACCATGGTTGCGCTTGTCAAAACAGCTTGGAACGCCCGAGCGTAGCGAGGATGTGTAGCTAAACTCACTAAAAACATCCGTCTAGGATTACAGAACTCGAAAGCTAGGATAAGCTGAAAGCTGACCGCCTTTACTTAATTGACATCGGTGAAATTTACATGTAAAAACTAAAATCGACCGGTGGAACTTACATGTAAGATTGATAAAGATTTGACCCATCGGTGGAACTTGCAATCGCCCGAAAATCTAGTTGTGAAAAATCCTTAATATTCTGGTGAATAAACTTCTACTAAACCGAATGAATTTAAAATAAATTCCATTTTAATTAAATATTTCTAATTGTTTATTAAAAATGTATATAAACAGGTTATCCTGGAATTTCATACCGTGGGTTATAACAATTTCTAATTAAATTTGTTAATTAACCGAGAACAACCTGAAAGCGTAGAAAAGTAAAAATAAAACTTAAAAAAGCTCTAGAATTACTACCCAGATTATTTTTGTTGACCATTTTGTCAACTTTCAATAGTTAATTTATAGTAAAGTTTGTTACGATATAACATAGTTTTAATGAGCTTATTAGCAAGAATTAATGATATTTTTTCGCCCTACAAGAAAATAAAATTTTAATTCAGGCTTTAAACCCGGTTTAAACCACTCGAAATAAAATACTTTAATTTTCTAATTATTATAATCCGTTTCTTCTTCTACTTAATAATTCTTAACTTTAATTTCCTTCCTATAACTTTCTTAGTTTTAGTCCTAACTTGTGTTGCTTATAAAACAACATCTTATTTTTATCCAGGCATTAAAAAAAACATGTATTATAAGTGGATTTTCAATATTGAATTTTTAAACCAACCAATAAAAATTTTGTATGATCCAATCATACCTTTTTTTTATTAATTTAAATTTCAATACTTGAATATTGAATTATTTACGCTTCTTCAATTTTATAATATTTTATAAAATCTTGTATAAGCTCAACATCAGAAAAATAAAGAAAAACATTTGAGGGAATCTCATTTCAATCGTTTAATGCGAGAAAAACTATTTTATATGAAATGCAAATTTGATTTTCCTAATAGATGAAATTTCGTCGTATAAATAATTTTCCACGTGTTTTTACAGTAAGAATATTCTGTTTAAAATTTTCCAATTTAGCTGGTTCACTTGGGAAACTTTCATTAAGAGCTACGTACGTGCACAAGTACCTAGCTAACACATCATATAGACACTGTCGTTTGTTGTATTTTCAGTATCCTGAAAATTTTCAATTTAGTTCCTGAAAAACCTCGTATATTAAAATAAATTTCAGAAACCAACAATTTTGCAAACTTTCGAGTTTTTAAATTATTGTAATAAATAATCTCCATTACAAAAATATTAAAAATGGAATCTCTTTAATCATAACCCAAAAGCTCTTCATCAAGAAAAGTCTTTAATACAATGTGATGCTGAAATTGAATTTGGAACACCTGAACTTATTTATGACATCGTTGTGAGTGAAAACTTGAATCATTTAATAACTAAACGGTGATGGTTCTATGGTACTTAGGGTAATGCAGTTGTTGAAGTTATAAGAGGTTCCCAAAATGGTAGGTAATTAACTTTAATCGCTCTTACTTTAACTAGTAATTTAAAATAAATGATATGGCTTCAAGTTTAGAAACTTGTAATAATCTTGTAGAACATTTTTAAGTTCCAATACATTAATACACATAATTTATACAAAATTTAAGGGCCAATGCTTTAAAACTTTTAAATTGAGCGCTATGTTTCCTAATAAAATTCTACTATCTAATAAAAATTCTTAATTTATATATGGCCAACTCAAAATATCAATAATTTCGGAAATAATCGACTTGTTTCAATTTAATTTGTCATATAAAAGTTGGTACATTCTGTTGACGGTACGTGTACTCAACACATTTAAGTGCAGCACTTGTTTTAGTGGGCGAAGCTACCCACAGTTAAGTGCAGTTTACATTATTGGATTTCTCTTATGATTTATCATAGGAGAAACTATAAAACACGGTGTACACTGTGTTTTGCTTCTTAAAATTTTAAAAAATATCATGTAAACCATACTTTATGGTTTCTCCTATGATAAATACTAAGAGAAATCATATAATGTAAACTGCACTTTACCATCTAGCCGTGCAGCTGTTAACATCATATAACCAAAATTAATTGAAAATTGGTTTTCCATAATTATAGCGAAATGTAATTTAGAAACAAAGATCCCGTCCCGTCAATAATTTTCGAGTTTCAAGAATTTATTTAATGATTAAAAACAATGTTAAAAAATATTATCTCTATAGATATATAATTTTCGAGTTTGTGCCGCTTCAGGAATGTTTTAGACTGTAGGAGTGGCTCAAAAATACGAGTTGTCGTTTTCGAGTGTAATTTAGGCTCAAAAATAATTTTATGGTAATTAAACTTCCCAACTTTAGCAAGAAGTGGGAGTTTGAATATGCGAATATTTGAAAAGCTTAATTTTTTCAATTCAAAATTATTGCGAATAATTTTAATATTCTCATATTTACAATCAATTTAAATATTTACATTTACAAGATTCATATAATACAGAGTTACATATTCAGAAATTCACATATTCAGATTATTCGAGTACCCTAATTATTTGAGTATTCAAATTATTGGAATAATCACATTATTAAATATTCAGATTATTTGAGTATTCCATTTATTCGAGTATGCAAATCGGGAGATTACAAAACAAATTTTTGTAGATACATAAGATGTTCCCGGATTTCCTGTTGGGGTATGATTTCATTTCGAAAAACATGAAAACGCAAAAATTAAGCTCAATTAAGCAAATTAAACTCAAAGTTTCAAACATTTCATATGATTTCCCAAGATTTCCTTGGATTTCTTGGATTTCCTAAGATTTCCAAACATTTTCAAATTTCCTAGTGGGTCGTTTATAAATTTCATCACGCATGAAGGGGTGGTGGGCGGTAAATCAGACTATCTTGACGATAGTGGGAGGAGGTTTTTTTTTTAGTTTTATTTATTTTTAGAATTTAAATATTTTTCAAAATTAAATATATTGAAATTTAAATTTTGAATGAATTTTTAAAACTGTAATTGATCGAACGTAGCGAGCAAAGCTAGAGCTTTCGACTACTTAATCGGGTCACACATGCATGATTGGGTCATAGATTGATCCCAAACCGATTTTGGGTTAATTTTGTACGAGCAATTCCAAGAGGTTTATAAAAAATTTATAAAAGTTATGAATAAGTGGTTACATAAGCAATTTCCTCGGCATTTGATTGCATCTTGTTAGCTTTGCTTGTATCTTACGCTCGATCAATTTTCAACAGCGGAGTAGCAGAGGCGCTCGCTAATTTCCTACTATTTTAAATATATTATTTCGTAGTTTGTAATTTTATTATTTTGTTGTAATTTTTTCATTGTTGTTTGAATTATAAATAATATAAAAGAGAGAAGGGGTTGCATGGATGCGTGACGTAATATTTAAAGAGGGTATCGGTTTTTGTAGCAAGGTGTGGCAAAAATTTTTTTTATTATTTTATGCAATTCTTCGGATTTTCTATTTTCCACGATTTCCTAAGACTTCTGACAATTTCATAAGATTTCCTAACACTTTCTCAAATTTTCCCTGATTTTCTCAAATTTGAATTCACTTGAACATCACATTTGTACAGCGATTTCCCCTCCGATAAAAATTATCCGAATATTCTAATTATTCGGACATTAAAATTATTTAAATACTCAAATTATTGAGAATTAGGGGTACTACGAGTACGAGAGGTAGTTATTCCGTTAGCTCCCTCCCCCCCGGTTGTACCTTCCTTTGATTTTCACAATTTATTATTGCCTGAATTTTTTTAAAAATCTAAAAAATGAAACTACTAAAACCTTTAGATGTAATCCTAATCTCGTAATCATCTACAATTTATTTTTTATTTTAAATAAAAAAAATCGAAGGAAATTAAACAGTATAAATTTTTTATACTCTTTATTTTAATCGGAAAATTTTATTTTTTTAAAAAGTTGAAGAAAGTCGTACTTCGCCTAATGCATTAATGGAGGCAATTTGCATGTCTTCAAGATTCGCTTCAGACCATAAAAAGCGCCATGACCATTGATTGGGTGTTAGAAAATCATCAAGCTGATTTTTAGCTCTCAGGCTCAGTTTCAATTGAATAGCTATGTAAACAAACAAAATTTTCGCATATGGACTGAAGAAAATTCACGGGTCATTCAATGTTATCGAAACCGGATGGCAAATTATTTTTGGCAGTTTCAACAAGACGGTGCCACACTGCGTTAGAAATAAAGTAGTTATTGCACACTAAGCTTCACGGCCGTGTTATCTCTCGTTTGGGCGACCAAACTTGACTAAGAAGCTGGCACAAAAGATATATTCCCATGATCCTTAAAGAATTCCTGAGTTAAGGACGAGATTCAACGGGTTATTTAAGAACTACTGAAATAATCAAATAAAATTAGTTTTGGGTACTACTTTTAGACCACTTAGAAATCTGAAATTTTGCATAGACATAGGTGAAGTATTGAAAACTTAGAGGAGCATCTAAAACTAGGAAAAAGTTTACGTGAAAAAATCTGTGGAAGCGGCAAACTTAAATTGGATGTTGCCAGGCAAAAATTTTCGGTCAAGCGGGACTTTGCATTTATCTCGATAGGAAACAATTATTGTGGAGTTAACAATTCAGTTGATCATCCAACCGAGTTTCCCACCGATCGTGGGCAATAAGTTCTACTTATTGTAAATTTTAAACTTGAGTTTATGTAAAGAAATATATATTTTTGAGATATCTATAAAATATGAAATAGTTAGTGTGTAACTAAATGCGAATAGAAACTTTTGTGAAAATATTTTCTTTTGATCCATTTCATCTCCGTCATTAAATTTGAAATGTAGAAAACGCTTTATATACCTAGCCACCTACCATGATTAAACAAAACCACAGCTTTGAGAAAACACAAATAACGTTTAAGCAGGTTTATTTGTGTGTTTGTGCTGAGGTTTCTAATATATTTTGTTGAAACTTATAAATATTGCAAACAATTTCCGTGTGATCTCTTTGCAATATTAAAAGAAAATTTATAAAATACGTAAACCAGTTCAAAAGATAAAATACACATACTACCTTGATTTTAACAGCCAAGCAAACAAGCAAACAAACCACTTTTGTTCTTGGTTTAGTATATACAACATGGTATTTAATTTAATGTAGAAGGTAGTCTTTTCATTTTATTATTTATATAAAAATTTATAGTTTAATTACTTTGTAGTCCTTTAAAGTTCTACGAATGTTGGGAAAGTATGTAAATAAAAGGAACTGAATTTAAATAAATTATTTGTATAGGAAGCCAACCAATCTTTGTTTTACTTTGTCTTAATCACTAGAACTGTATAAATAATCCAGTAAATTATCGTTGGATGACTTGGCTCCTTTAAATTTTCAATTCGTTTGAAGCTTTCAACTTACTACCTATACTCCGGTTCCGATTGGTCCGGCGCTTTAAATATCAAAATATTATTGGCTTAAAAATAAAGAAAAAACAATTAGTTCTTTTTCAATATAAAAATTATTTGAGTTCTTCCGTAGGTAGAAAAGTTTTATTAAATTGAAAATTGAAGCAAATGTAGATAATTCGACCCTATAAACTTACGGTTCATTACCTTTCAGAGGAGAATGTTTTATGCCGACCTAAGTGAATTTTCTTTGCTTGGAAACTAAAAGCTTTTAAGTAGAAGATATCTAACATTAAGAATTGTCCCCATTTAGTATTTAATTTTCATAATTAAAATTTTACACTTCACCAAAACACTTCATTATATTAATGTCTACTATAACAATGTAATTTAAATTTCAAACGATTTTACAAAGTATTTTATTAAAGTGTTAATGTGAAAATTAACTAAATTGCAGTAATTATGGCACTATAAAGAAACAGTTTTGTATCAACACTTAAACTCAAATGAGTTTGTGAGATATACACAATATAGAGGACACTTTCGGTACTTTGTACCATGTATTCTGCTTGTGGGTTGTTTAAATACGAGAGAGCCCTTACTTCCCTCTGAAATACAACCCTTGCCATGTAATTTATATGTTTACATTTGCGTTTCTACTTTATTATGAATTCAAGTAGGAAATATTTTGCTTTATTACAATAAAGCTTCGACTTGTAAGTCAAAGTATTAAATAAATTTTGTTTCTTGTTTGAACTACAAAATAATAAATTCTTGGTTGCAAATTTCTTGCTCCTGAGGTCGCTCAGGAAGTCTGCGGTTAAACAAACACACATTCCCTGCATGATTTTCATTCTTCTGATCTTAAGTTATCCAATTGAACAAGATCATCCAATTCCGTCGATAAGATAGCAAAGAAAAATCAGGGTCAGATAGTTTTTAATCGACTGGTTTGTGGTTATACAATTTAAATATGCAAAGTAAAGTGTTTTCTGTATGGAAATTTATGAACAGCAATTAATGAAGGATTTTACCAATTAGTCTTGAAAACATTAAAAGTACTAACAGCGGAATATAATAAGAATATTTTGTATAATGAAACTTTTACTTTAAAGGGATAATAAAAAATATATTTATTGGAACAACCCATTTGAATTGGTTCAAACATTGATACTTTTATTTTAATAAGAAAGCTGATAAGTAAATAATTTCAACTAAAATATTTAAATAATTCTTATGGAAAATGTACCGCCGAAGATGATTTTTTATGGTAATGAAGTAATGTAACATTCAAGTTCAATATGTCTCACTCTAAAATTAAATACTGTCGTTACCCAGCGAGGCTAATAATTATTATAACTTAATATTCTGTACCGTCTGCTGCATAAATGAAATTATGTAATTATTCTAAATTCTAATACGAAATCCCAAAGCTAATATTCTGTTGATGATGTTTTAGCAGTACAGGTCCGTATTTAAACACGTTAGCGAATGATGACAGGCCAATAATTAAATCTTAAAACTAATTACAAAGTATTTGTGTACGTGTACTTTCTCCTCTCGACATTGCCCCTAAACTATGTGTCTTGTGGCTCAAGTCTATTAGTTAACTGTTGCTATTACGTTAATATTTGTTCTGGAAAGTTTAGTTATTGCGGTGTTATAGGAAACTTATCTCCGGAACCTTCTCGACTTGCTAATATATCATCCAAATCAAACAGTTATTGACTAAAACGCAAACTTCAACTTGTAATCACTTGAATATTAAAAATTCTTTCCAGGATATTAAATTTCTTATTCTTATCCATAAATATATCGGTGCTTTATAAAGGAAGTTTTTTAAGGACTCTAAACTTCTTAAGATCTACCTATAGCAAATTACGCACTACGCTTTTGTGCATTTTCACAAACAAAAGAGCTCATTTTCACAAAAGAAAATTTTAATATGCATTTTTTAATATACTGACCTGAGGCAACAAAATAATATTAAACAAAATCATTGTAAAATTTTATAGTAAAGCATAAATATGTAATTTATTGTGTAATATTTTACACAAATATTAAATTACAGTGTTTTTCTTTTTATAACTTTGCTTACACCTATTCGCCTCAACTTTTATTATTTTCATAAATCTGTCGGTTGCAGTGCAAATTATTAGTAAAAAAATTCAAAATATCTCGAATTATACCAAAAAACAATTGGTTTAAATAAATACCGCCGTGGGCGTGGCTGTCTCTAACACTAGTATTCGGATTTTGGCCTTTTTTTCGCGTATTTTAAATGATTCTTAAAATTTAATGTTTATATTTGTTATGTAATCCCTAAACTACCACAATTTCATTAGAAAAATTTAAAATTTTTACAAATGAATTAAAATTAATTCACAAGTAAAATATTGTGTAAATTTACACATTGAATATTGTGCTTACACATCGACATTTCTAGCAGTGCCAATGGTAAATCAAAAGAACCATTCAGTTGTAACAAAATTCGACACGTAAACTTGGCAAAATTATCATAACCAATTAAGGACATCGTTTAGATCTTTGCATTTGATGATTTATTACCACAACATCTAATAAACATACAAACCTTCCAAATTCCTTATCACAAGTTACGGAATAATTATCTAACTTATTGCTTGTGATATTAATTAATGTAGAATTTAAATAGTTTACATAGCTGATTACATTTTGGCCTAGGATCATTTAAAGGCAAGTCACCGTTTCAAATCGCTGCATAAATATTGGTTTATGTCCAACGTCGAGATAGTTTTTAAGGCGTTGAAATATCGGCTGAGCAGCCATAAAGAGTAATCCTCCGTATGGCCAGTCAGTAGTCAACACGTATTTATTGCCAATGAAGCGCAGCCTAAAGGCCGCATTGAGCTGTCAGAAGATTCCAATTTTTTTAGGTGGGTAACTTCAAATGAACCAATCGGTCGGTCTAAGACACTTTTCCCCCACTATTTCGCGGTCAAGCCATTTTGCGCAACTGGAAATTTAGTATTTAATTTAATATGTACATCCTCAAAATTTTTTTAAGAGGAGACAATACTTTGCCGACTCCGCTTGATTCATTTTAAGATACCAACCTAAAAAAATGAAAGTTATAGCCGCACAACGTTGGCAACCTGGTAATATTCATAATGTCCTATTGGATTTATAGTTATCATATCATCACAGATGCATAACACATTGTTACTGTCTGCTGTCCTTTCCCGTCGTTTGCAATTTGTGTATCACCGTTACAACAGTCGTGTGACCTGATGATCTATCACATATAGGTCAAATAGATAAAAAAAAACAAATCAGAGTCTGAAATTGTTAGATAAATAATAAAGAGAATTTATGAAGATAAGTATTATGAAAAAATAAGAAGAAAAAAAGAAGAAATTTGAAATTATAATTTGAAAAGTTAATTTAGAAGAAAGAACGGAGTAATAATTATTGAGATATTTATAAGAATATGGGTGACTTTTATAGCAGTTTACTTTACATTCAAAGTACCTAATAATTTTTATCGTATCCTGTATTGTATATTGATGTTAGTATTGGATTTAAAATGGAAGGAAAATATTTTTACGTTTAATCTTACCAGTAATATAAAATAAACATCAAATCCAAAAATATTTACACAAAGCCTCGGTAATCAATAATCGAGCTTGGGCGAACTATAAAGGAAAACAATCGTAATTTTCGCTGATTGTATCATATAAATTCAACCAGATGAAATTATTAATAAATTAAATAAAAAAGGTTTATTCCAAAGTAATTCATTATTCCAATGGAAACTTGAAATTCTTACGTATAACTACATCGAATTTTTCATTTAATCGTTTAAAACAAACATTTGCTTTGGGAATGCTATATATGGAAAAAGTTTACAAATTTGTTTTTGTTTCATTAACCACACATATTGGAAAAGTTGTAATTGTACCAAAGCAAAATTGGCAAAAAAATATATTTATAAACAACGTCGGTAGTTCTTACTTACGGTTTGTTTAAAATTTCAGAAGGAGTTACTGTAAATATTATATTATTATAGTTGCAGGAAAAGTGCCTCGTAATCCAGCTAGACATGTTTATGTGCTAGCCATAGTTAAAACCGCAAACCTTACTCTCTTATTGTATTCCTAATTTATAGCACTATATTTGACTAAAAAACATCGAAAAAGCTCCAGCACCAAACAAAATAAAATATTTAAAATGGAAGAATCGCCCAGCATTAAGTCAATGATTGAAGATTTATGCAAGCTCAATTGAAAATAATGAAAATGGAAGTATTGATCTTCTGATTTAAACAAAAAAGATTGTAAAACTATTAACTTTCGAGAATTAAATTATGTAGCTCCGTGTAGAAAACTAATTTATTGACTTCTGCAATAAAAGAAAAATTCGACATTGTGATAACCTGTGTCAATTTCAGAACCAAGCCATGGGGGAGTAATGTTATATTTATAATAGATTTTCTACTGGCGCAGTCGGTCGGTAAAACTACAATAACAAAGTATCCATTTGATTTTGATGCAAATTGACGCGGTTTCATTAAGCCTGCTCTGATCGTTAGATAAAATTTATATCTAAATGTGATTATAAGTAAAAAGTTCAATTCGAAATCAATTTGCATAATAATGAAACTTCAATAAAATTTTATTTTTATATCGCTGAAATATTTTAATTTTCTATGGTTATTAATTTTACACCACTCTGCCAGAGATTATTGTTTGCTTTATTTAATTGACGTTTCGCTTTATTAATTGTAATTTTAGCCTTTTGTTCATTTAAAAGGCGTCTGCGTGAATGATTGCATAATTTAAAAAATAATAGGCAAATAAAAATTTCTGCCCCACGTTGGGTCGCCAAATTACGATTTTGAACGCTAGACTCGTATAATGCAGTTTATTGCTCAATTTTTTTGACTTCTTTAAATGGAATAGATATGTTTCGAATTTTTTTTTATAGAAAAAAGAAAGAAAAGTTGGACATTGATAATTAATTGTCTTCGCTAAAGTGTGCTGCTACTTGTTCTAACTAAAACACTAATGTTATTTTAATTTTGTAAGTATGATATTCTTACATAATTAATCTGCTAAAATGAATTAGCTTCTATGATAATTAGCACTCAAAATAATTTGTACATAATTTTACGAAAAGCTATAGCGTTCACGAGATGACAGTGTACACCCCCAATTTTATCTGCCTTGATTAAAATTTGCTATAAGAGTATATAACCCGCTTTGATTTCAAAAACTGACGCAGATGATAATTACAATAGTCGCCGCAAGCACAACAAAAAAAAACTTTATTTGAATAAAGGACATTAAAGCGTAGCAAAGCTTAAAATATATTACAATAAATAATATTTACTTTTCTTTGTATTTACCTACTCTAATTTTTTATTTATTCTAATTTATTTGCGGCATTGATTGATGTGAGTATTGATTCTAAATTAAATGTACACAAAACAAGGTGGAACTTGAATGACCGCAGTTCGCAGACTGCTCAAAGGATATGTAATTATATATAATTATAATGAATTACTATTTTAATTATACGAACGGACCGATGGACACACATACGATTTTTGCAATTAATGAAAGGATAAACATTTTTCAAAATAAAAATTCAGTAGTTCAGTATTAATTAACCCTGTACTATTCATATTATGATGCAGATAATTTAAAATAATTATTTAAAGCTATGATAACAGAATGTAAACAATGAATATAGAAAATGTAATTAATTAATTGTTCAATAATAATTGCTTGGAATATTATAATTGCAAATAATACTTTCATTGATACCCCGCTGATAACCTCAATTAACCACTTGAATGCTTACAAAACCCATTGTATGTAATTTGAATAACCACGCTATTTTTTCTCACTACATTCTTCTGTAAACAATATTAAAAGTTCATTTAATATATTAATCAATTTTCAAATTTTCGTCTGTAACTATCGGATTCCCTCCGCTATTCTACGCCTCTCCAGTTCGTCAATTCAGAAAATTATCCTATAAAATCTAAACATTAGCGTCTAATTTCTGAAATTTTAATCAGATTTGAGCGTTTCCGCTGGTCGCAACCTTGTTTTTCAGACTCTACGCATCGGATTGCATCGTTTTATGGAATGAAAAGACCATCTAAATTTTTTAATCACTTTTAAGTTTTTTCAAACCCAAAAAATTAAAGTTGCAAATCTAAAGCTTTTTCGATGGTTCCCAGCGTATTTTCAGCAGAAAATTCGAATACCGTGCGCAGATTACTCGTAAGTATTATATTTTACAATTTATAAGCGTTAAAGTGAGAAAAAATAATATTAATTTGCTCTTATTAATTCCGCAATTTTAGTCGGATTTGAGCGTTTCCTGCAAGAAAATTTGTGTTTTTCTGACTCTACTCGTGAAAATACGGCTATTTATGCAATTAACGGATCATCTAAATATTATAAGAATTATGAAAAACGAAAGGTTTAGTGTTTTTTCACCCCAAAAATAAAACTTCAAAATCTAAAGACTTTTAAAATTTTTCTAGCGTACTTTAGAGAGAGAACTTTAGTGTTCTTTTAATACACATTAAATTTTGGTTCTCCCAAAAAAGTTCTGAATAATTTACAGTGAAAAATCAATACAGTGCAGTCTCGGTAATCCGAACACACCATAATCCGACCATCCAATAATCCGAACAAAAGAAGAAAACCTCAGTTGTCCGCACAAATAGTTATAATCCGAACACAATTGCAGAAGAAAGGATAGGATGAAAAATATGTATTTAATGCAATGCATAAGTACTACAAACATTTATATTATGTGTAACCTCCGTAAAGTTAGAATCTTAAAAAATTTTGATTAGAAAAAATATAGAATCGTTAGGTTTTGAAAGATCACTAGGTTTTACCTTTAGGTCACTTCTACTTTTTTCAATAAAAATTACTTAACTTTTTTAAATCTTTTTTGGTAATTAGCATACCATTTACAGTGCGAGGTTTATTTCGTTTTTTAACTTTATCCAGTAATCTGAACTTCTCTGTAATCCGAATGGGGCCAGGTTTCTATTAGTTCGGATTACCGAGACTGTACTGTACATTGTTTCGGTGTTAAGGTAATTTCAAAGTAGATATTTAAAAAAAAAATTTATAGCGCCCCCCCCCGCGCACTACAGCATAATAAATAAGCCAAAATGCCATGTTGCCAAGCTAATTTTTAATTAAAATTCAAAATAAGCGCAATGTTAATATTATCTAAATCATAAATTTAGTAAATTACAGAGTGATCGATAAAAAATATATTACAATTTGTGCTTTTATTTGTTTGACTCTTTGAATGATAAATGAAATAATTAAATAGGGAAAAATAAATACATTAATCATCAATATCAGTGTTTCTCTTAATTCATGTATAATTTAATTATGTTTGCTTTTGTAGTGTTGAACATTCCACAATTAAATACCAATAAAGCTGATAAAATTAATGCCGATACCATCCAATTAAACAAAATGAACATTTGTAATAATTAAAAAAATTACTGAATGATATTGTACACAAAATAATTCTTAATGACAATCAATATATCAATAATACGAAATTAACTTAAATATGATAATAATTCATTTTTATGCTTACTATGCATAATTTACTCTTAAATAATAAATGAATCTAGAAATTATGAAGGTGGTTCGGAATATAAAATTATTTTGTATACCTTTGATGTTAAAGTTCCACTGGTTCTACTATTTTTAGTCGAAGAAACCGCACTTTAACATCTATATAGAAAAATTAATATTATTTGCTAAAGTTGCGTGTGGTAAGTTAGGTTTTCTGCACGCACTTTTGCTATTTTACGTTTTTCGGCTAGATTCTTTTAATTATATTGCATAAATAGGATTTGCATTTAATTTTCAAAGTTCGAATGTATCCAAAACTTTAAATTTTTCGAAGAAAAATGCAAAAAATCAAGTTGTGATTGAAAATTCATATTATATTATTTATACTGGAAACTTTATAAATAAATTACATATTCATATGTGAACTTTATTGAAAGTACGAAAAAATTTTGCGCAAAATATTAAAACTGGTTGGTAAGCAAATCATCTCGAAAATAAACTTTACAACTTGAAAGTTTTCAGAGTTAACCAGAAAACTTTTCAAACCACGTGATAGATTACATCGCGTAAGAGGCGAAAAATATTCGCATCTGTATACATTTTTCATGTCAAATTTTAAACTTGAGGCAACACAGATAGCAAATAGTTTCTCTTTAAAAATTGAAAAAAAGAAACTTTGGACTACAGAAAAGTTCAAGAGAATTTTTACGATTCATTACTCAAGCAGAATTAATACTATGGTTTGGCGTTTTGTTCGAACTTCTCTTCCAGTCATTTCGCTCTTGACTAAACCTTTTTCCGATTGAAAAAGAAAACCTCCTGTAATTATTTTAAATAAACTTTAATTCTCCAAGTAAATTTTAAATTCAATTTTGGAAGTTAACCAATTGATTAATATTTTTTAATTCTGGAAACAGTAAGAGAAGGAAAATAAATATTGAATTATAATAAATGATGCTATTTTTGCTACCCTCACGGCTTTTCAGTTTTTCAGGATGTGTTTGAACCAGATTAAATGCTTCTATTTAGATATCTGTATTTACTTAGTATCTCTATAAATATTTTAGGTGTCTTTTGAAATTAGTTGCTCGCACAAAAATAATACGGTTCTGTAAAACGTAGGTCGAAACGTTGCTTTCCTTTATTTATTATGCATGGAAAATGAAGGAAAAAGATAATAAAAGATTTCATGAACTTGGATATTTTTAAATTATTAACTAAACAATAAGATTCCATTTAATTAATTAAATTTAAACTATTTCAAAACGATTTCTGGGAAATTACTCAAAATTGCGTCCATCTAACGCCGCGCTCAATCCGGAAAAGGTGGAAAGAATCGATTTAAAATACTTCGGTTGTGCAAAAATTAAATAAACAAGTTGCGACGGACGTTTTGCTTTTATTGTAACATATTCTTTAGCCCGAAACTTTTCGTTTTAAAAATAATATCCGCATTGAAGGTGTTTCATGAAAAACTTGCATACTTTTGAAACTTTTGATTGCAGAACTGACGTAAAAACGTACATGTATAAATTTTAGTTTGTAGAGCGAAGAAAACGCGAAATTATAAATATTTACTCAGGATTTGAACAACAGCATAATAGGGGTTGTTTTGCACATTTACATGTGAGTAAAAAACCATATTAAAACAGCAGTAAATTAGGAGTAAAGTTCTGTTTTTATTTCCAAATGAAATTATTTAATATTTGTTGCTCCCTTGAAATTTATTAAAACAAATTATAATATTAATTGCGTCTGTTAGTTTACGTAATTACACAAGGTATTGTTGTAATAATCTGTACTATAATAGGTTGAATAACACCGCAATATTATTACTGTCCGAGTCACCAGATGCACAATAATCACGGTGTTTGTACATGATAATAATGTGTTACGCGTTAATACAACCCCTAATACATTTTACTGCAAACTTAGAGCAAGCCTTATACATGTTGTGATTAAGCTTATAATTTAATTAAGTAATTATATCTAATAATCGATAATAATTATTAGATATAATTACAAAAGAGTCAGAACAAGCTACGGCTATGCTTTCGAGAAAAATCGACCTACTAAATTTCTATATAATTTAATTTCAAGTCAACAGAATCCAGTAGTAAGAAAATTTAGTTAAAGTCGAATAAATGCGTAGGTAAGAGATATTGAAATCAATTCGGAATAAAATAAATGGTTTGTAAGTCGAGTCGCAGATTGCACAAAATGTATGCGCATAATTTGAAGGGCTTGAAATCCAACTTAGTAAATTATTCACGGATAAACCTCAAAATCTAATGTTCAACAAAATAAGCAAATCATTTTATACAGGGTTGTTCGAGTTCGGAATAATAAAATAAAGATTTAATAAACTATTGCCCAAGCTTCTTTGTCACAAGGAACAGGTTTCTACGCCAAGAAAAATTAACAAAAGCTGTTTCATTAGGACACTTAAAATATGTAATTTAAATAAAGTTAACCTTATGACTAAGACCGAGGGTTCGTTCCAATAAAAATTAAATAATTAATTGTATTAAGATAATAACAATTGGATTACTCTGAAGCTTAAACCCAACAGAGAAACAAAAAAAAAAGATGAATATAATGTAGTTGCACAAGTAATATCCCACATTAAATAATGCAAATAAATTGCAATGCAACTAATCCTGCTTTGCCATTTGTGATATTATTGAAATTAAATTAAATGTTAAAAAAGATAAACCACGATAATTAAAGTCTGAAACATACAGAGTATGGAAAATTTTCAAATGATTATTTAAAATTTATAATGTAGCAGGGATGACGCTTCGCACGTTACGTAAATTCGCTTATCAGATATACTTGATTCTCATTATGTGAATGCCGACAAAGGATACCTATTACAATATAATTAATTAACGTTGCCGTTGTTAGTAATGCTAGTCACAAGAGCAAGCTGAATTGAAATATGACAATTAGATCTTTGATATTATAATAAAGGTAATATATATAATTTAAAGCGTATTAATTTCCTAAGATTAAATAAAGTACGGTTTAGATAAAGTACCAATTTTAAACTGTATATTAAATCAGAGCATAATTTAAAAATTATTCTCTTTTGATTCAGAAAGCTGTAGCGGTCTGAAGGATGCTTAATTTGAATCTCCCTGTTCATCAACCATATATTCCACCAATAAGGAGGAAGGATCTTGTATAATAAAAGAAAAATCATCCCTGAATCGTTAAAAAGTCCAATTTTCAAAGGTAAAATTTTAATCTTTGTTATATAGGTTACTAAACTTTATTTTGTATATAATTTTTTGTTATTTTGTATAAAGCAAAACTCTTTTTAACAGTCAATTAAATTTTAAAGAGGTACTTGAATATTTTCTAATTAATTTGATAGAAAATAATGCTTTTCAATAATCCTCGATGTTTGAAACCTTTTAATCAAGTTTGCTGTTAATTAATCTTAGTATAGGATTGAATTTATTTCTCAAAGACCATTAAAATTATAGCTATTCAAAATAATGAGAAAATAATAGGGTTAAGGTAAATTATAGTTTATGTTTTAAAATTTTCTTTGTACGACGCTACTGATCAATGTTTTTTCTAAATATTGGAAAATTTCCTTTGGATTATTTTATAAATTTATTTCGTTCTGGAATTGGTCTGAGAAATCATCAAACGGACTATTAAACTGAATTCGATATGTTGAGACTGACCTGGTTGACCATCAAGGTAGTTTATTCCCAACTAGAGCGTTCAAGTCTGAACACTTTTATTTGAAGATTTTTATTTTTAAATGAAAAACGAAAACCTTTCACCAACTTCCTGATTGAACAGCTTCTATTAAAAAATTATCCCTGGGAACCACAAATGCCTCTAATTCCTAACATTAGCATTAGTCATGCATATGTTGAAAAACTTTTTTGTTTTTGTCGTGCGAAGCTTTGTTTTATGAAAATTATAGACACGAGGGAATTGCATATTACTGGAAGAGATATTTTCGTGTCAATAGGTATAAGTATATGTATATCTGCTATTTATGAAAATCGCTACTTCAACAAATCCAAGTTAAAACTTTTCAGAAAACAAAGAAATAGTAATAACATTCTAGGAATTTTGCTTAGAATTTGAATAATAAACGCGGTTTATAAAAGTTTAAATTGTATGCAAGCTTATAATTTTAAATCAATACTTGATAAAAGCTATAAATTCCCAAAACCTAAATAAAACAGCATTAATGCATATTATAAACTTGAGTGATTGCTAAATTATACGTTAAAACTTTTATTGAAGCGATTAAGAACCTACCTTGTCTCCTTTAATAATAAAGTAAGTCATTTTTCAACAATTCATCTAAAGTATGCAATTCATAATTAATCAAAATGAATAAATTGTTTTAATAATTTTGAATTTTACAAGTTCACTTCATTTGTTTGTCGATTGCCAATTCAACCTATTAAACGGCGATAAACAAAGTGATAAATGGCTTTCTTCTTTTTTGTTGTCACCCACCACCTCCCGCTAATTATCCAAGCAACCTTTTCTGTTAGAGGGTCGTCGATCTGCAGTTCTGACAACAAACAAATCAACGCCATCCCGTAAACGCACGTCTGAACTTTGAAAAAATCATAGATTACGAGAGAACGATTAGTCAGTGCGGCCTTCAGGCCGCACAGCCTGGGAAATCTAATTGGACGACAATTTAGACCTCGTATAGATTAATATAGAAAACTGGAGAATCAAGGTAAAAATTCAGATTACTAGATATAAAATTCGTTTATTCATATTACTGTTATAAATTTTTTTAAATAAAAATTGCACCCTTTGCGGAATTCGGTTGCAAAAAATTTGTAGTTATTAAAATAGAATCATCATTTTAAAAAATTACATCAAACTGTGTAATCCAGTTACCGCGCCCTATTTGCAATTGGAGTAATTTTATAATCGCATATTCAAACAATGCAATTAAAAATAACTTTGTTATTTCAACAACAAATTTGCTCGTTAGTAAAAATGACGGTAGTTATTATTTATATAAAATGTTATTTATTTTTGTACCAACTCAATTGAAATTTGAAACAACTAAATAAATATATTTTTTCATGTACAGGGTAATGAAAAAAGAAATTTTACAGGTGTACAGAAACTTTATGTAAATTAATGTTAGCATAAATTAATGTAAATGCTTAGTAACATATTATTGTTAAGCCCGAAGCTGATGTGTTAATAACAAATATTTCTAAAATTAAAAAAAAATAAGTTTATAAAATTATCGAATTGAACAAATAACATAATGTTTAGATTTACTGATTAAAACAGTTTTATTAAAATAAAATTTCATATGGAATATTACAAATATTTATGTAAAATTAACTGTTGTAATTAATGACGTCCTATGAACATGTTAAATTATATAATTTATAAAAAATTCTTGGATATACAATTTAAGGATAAAACTGAAAATTACATTACATTATTTTACATTATAGTATGTAAATTTACAATTACTTTAAATTACATTAAATTACTATAGCCGCTCACAGCTACTCTGAAAATTAATAACATATAAAAAACTGACAAAAACGGATGACATAACTGACGTCAGTTAATATTTTTTAAATATAAATATATGTCCTATTGAAAAATTGTCGTTTGAAGAACTTCTGGAGGACTTTCGTTATATCTTAATTTATTACGTGGAAAGCTCGCCAAATAATAGCTTTTTACTGACAATGCATTCTTCAACTGTATCTAGATAATTTCCATTATAATTAGCACAAGTAACAAGGGTAGGAAGGTCTTTATTGTATTGTAGTCATAAGTGGCTTTCGTCATATTTAACATATCTTCTCGAATACGTAAGCGTTTAATGTATAGCAGATTGGGTTAGGTTAAGTGGTTGCTAGTTGGCATAAATTCCATATGTCCTATGAATGCAAATTTCATAATATGAAATGTTTCCAAGATGTGACAGTAATGTTACTGAAGCCAAATTTGTAAGTTTTCGATTAGTAAACATTTTAATTAAAAATTAAATGCCAAGAAAGAATAAAAATAAGCTCAAAATGTTTCCGATTGATAAATAGCGTTGAGAACGACAACGCAAATACGAAGCAATAATTTATTATTACAGTCACTTTTTAATGCCGCAAGTCAGTTATTCTAAAGTCTTCAATGATGATTTACAAGTTAACAACTGCAATAATATAGAACCTTGAAAAAACTGCTTTTTACCCAATAGGTGGCAATGGGTACAATTCACTCTTAAAATTCTAGTTCAGAGTTCTGCAATCTGCAAAACTCTTAGATAAAAAGCCAGTTACAAAAGTATGGTGGGCCAGCGCGGCCTTCAGGCCGCACAAGTGATATTGTACATATTACCTATTTTAAGAAGCAGAGAAGAGATACGAAAAATAATAAAATAAAAATTATGATAAAGTAAATATTATTTTACGTAAGCAACCCATTTATCATCTTATTTCTTAATTATTAAAAATTTTGTTGGAGTATTTATGTTGGTTTCGTTTCTCCAAGCTGTGTAGGTGTAAAAAATGTAACTATACTTTGAATATAACTTCGTGCACTTTTATTAAAGGATACCTAGCAAAGCGTAACAATGTTTTAATAATGAAAAGTTTACTTATTAAAAAACAGTTGACGATGCTTAGTTTTTAATATGAAGCTTATTTTATGCTCAAACAAACTTGAATGTTTTTGTTGTTTCGTCTGAAAGTTGTTCTTTTGTTATATAATTTGGCCAACATTTATCGGTCTGGAGCTTTTGTATATTAAAGTTCACATATTAGTGTTTTACAAAAGTGAAACAATAAATAAACGTACAATTTTTAAAAACTTGAGATACATTTTTTCCACTTTTCCGAATATCAAAAATGATGATGCTTACCCTCATTGATTAGAGCGAATTGTGCTGCATTTCAATTTTATATTTCATAATACTTCAAATCTGCTCGACTTTTAAAACACAATAACGTTCGTTACAGTCAGAGAAGTAATTGTTGTGCTTAAGTGAACAGAGGTAGAGTAATTCTTTATATGCCATGCAATTTTTAAATATTCATTTTTCCGTACTTACTCCTAGATTGCAGTATCTAGTAGTTGTGTCTATCAAAATTGTAAATTGTTTAATGTATTTATTAAACAATTGACAACTTCAAGCGTGACATTAAATAATTTTAGCTAACTTTTAATTTTATCTAGGGACTTTTGTAAAAGTTAAGTTGGTGCGATTGTAGTTTAATTACAGACTGGCAACTTAAATCATGATATTTAGGTTATGTTAATGTTTTGAGTAAAAAACCATATTAATTTAATAAGCATTGGTGTGCAGTTAATACTGAGCGTTTAATCAAATGGAGTATTGGAGGAACAAAAAATTTAATTAAAAATACATACAGATTTTAATTTTAGATTAAAAATCTCCAAATTGAATCAATTTTATATTAAAAGGTGACACATAAATTTCAACTTAGATATCTGTCAGAAAAGTAATTTTGCTTTAATTGCACAGCGCTTCGTCCACAGCACCAAACATAATTATGAATTAGAGTGACACTTTAAACAATGAGTTTTTACTTGGGCGTTTATGAATATTCACTTTTTTAAATTCCTGTAATTTAGTGAGCCTTTCTTTTATAAGTCATTTAGAACACAAAAAAAATGCAAATAAAAAATTTAAAAGGTCGTTAAGCATTTTGATGTAAATTAAACAAATAAATTATTTTCGCAATACTTTTATGGAGCAACGAAAACCAATCTTTGATTTAGAGCTGATTGTAGAATGAAACCAATCAATTTTGTTACATGTAAAAATTGCTCCCAAGAGATTTTTCAGCATTCAAGATAAATATGTCCTGATTTACACAAAAAGCGAAGCTTTCGAGTAGAAATCGCTACCATCACTTACTACTTGATTTTAAGCGATCTATTGTATCTTACTTTTTGCTTTTATATATGATACTTGAAAAGTTTATAGAATTACGTACGACCAACAAATTCTATTTCCAATCAATTTGTAGAATAATGCCATCCAATCCTATTAGACGTCCCGTTTACCTCCATTATTTAAATTAAGAGCACACCATATATAGTTTCGAAATAACATTTGAAAGCCTTTCGCTACTTCTAAGCGGAAAAGAAACTAAGCGTTCCATTGTATTACATTTTTTCTAATTGTATTATGCCTTTTAAGTATTTTAACAATTTAATTGTAAAACCAATTTTTTGCTGGAATCATTAAATCTCACGAACAAGGCTTCGCCACTTATGCTTAATTCTGTACATGCATTTTTTACCAGGAGTTGATGAAAGCGTTAAATTAATCTAGAGCATAGTACAATAAACTTTACCCAAATTTTAAAAATTTTCTAATGAAATTATGGTAGTTTATGGCGTAAATCACAAATACAAGCATTAAAATTTAAGGATCATCCAATATTTTGAAGGAAAATATACTAAACCCGTACTAACTACTGCATTTGGTTGTGGACCATTTTCATCTGAAAATACAGATGTAGAAAGGCGCGGAACTCCCAGTAGCTCAACTAATTAAAAACATCCCTGAAATCGTCCCAACCCAAAATTGTATTTTGGAACGGTAAACCGACATATCGCTTCCGAAAACTTTGTTCTATTTTTAGCAACTATCAACATTTAACATGCAAATCGGGATTCGTACAGATTAAATGTTTTCAAAAACCAAATGATTTCGACTTAAACGAGAATGTAAAGGCTAACAAAGAATTGAAGAAATCTGAAAGGGGATTTTCCAGATAAAACCGGTGTACAAGTGGAAAGAAATCTTAGGACATCAAGGAAAATCTAATTAAATCCAAAGAAATCTAATAATATCCCAAGAAATCTGTAGAAATCCGAGAAAAACTCCACAAGAAAGGCAAGTTTTCGGGGAAAACCGCTGTACAAGTGGAAAGAAATCTTAGGACATCCAGAAAAATCTAATGAAATCCAAAGAAATCTATAGAAATCCGAGAGAAAATCCACAAGAATCCTAAGAGTTCTTTTTCTATTTTTTACTATTAGAATATTTTTATCTAGAGAAACTCTGGAATATCCGAGAATATTTAGAAATATCCTAAGAAATCAAAAAAATCCCAAAATATCTGTCAAAAACATACTAAAGAAACGAATTTATTAGAGCATCCTACTCACAGTTGACCATGAGGAACAAAATCCTTCTGAAATTGCAATAACTTGTAATGTTTGCTCCTGCGGTTTATTGATTTACATGGCAAAACATAGCTTAATTGGAAATTGTAAGCGCTTAAATTGGATTAGAAAATCTGATGATATTGAGGGTGTAAAGTCTTCAAAATTAATCACGTACAGTGGCAGCCCAAGAGACTGATCTAAATTACGCAAAACCATAATTGGAATTCCAACTTAATCCTGGAACTATTTTCTTCTTTCTTTTCGCCGAATTGTAATTAGTTTTAAGCAAATAATTCCGGATTATTATCTCCAGAATGTCTTGCTTGTATGTTGCACTAACATAATCACAGCGGTTATCCTAATTAATTTCAAAATTTCTTATGTTTCTCAATTGCTCTTGTGTCAGAGAGATCTGGGGGTGTGCAATACCCCCCCTAGGTTACTAGGGTTACCGAGTAACTCCTCAAGAGCAAGATATTTACTGGAGGGTATTCCATACCCCCAGACCCCCCGGTTTGTCAATTAGCTACAATAAAGTAACTGCATTTAAAGTTGCTCCTTCTATTACAAAATCTGCGATCGATTAACGGATTTCTACTCCCAGGGGTGCAAAAATAAAATTATTTCTGCGTTTAGTAACGAACCTAGCAGTTTATTCGATGCCCAAATCTTCAAACATTTTATGGGTTTCCTAAAACTTCTTTACTGATCAAATTCCTGAGCCTGATTAAGCTTTAACATAGCTAAATTTAAGTTTTAAAGGCATAAAACAGTGGGTGTAGACCGGGTGGTCTAGGGGGTATGGAATACCCTCCAGTACACCCTTTATTTTTATTCACGAATTATTCAGTAGCCAAATATAACCTAAATAGTGAAAAATATGTAGGTATTTACAGATCTCGCCAGTTATCTATGCTGTTACTGACGCGCAATAATGGATAAATGAGTTTTCCGCTAGCATAATCAGAGGTAGAAAGAAATTTTATAGTTTATATGTATGTAGTAGGTATATATATTAAAAAATGTGCAATTGATACAACCTTTAAACTTTGTTTGAGCTTATTATAAGATTAACCAATTATATTAATTCAAAACAAATTTTAAAATACAAGTAAATTTTAATATTAAAAATTTTTTTGCTGACGATAAGTTTGCTAAATTAGCGTATCGATTCACCTTTTTTTACGCAGATAACTTCTCAAGATCTTGCTAATTTGCTGACGCTGAAAAACAGCTGAATTTTAAGCTAAGGCTGCTATGCATCAGCTGGAAATTCAGCTAATTTCCTAACGCTGAAAAACAGTTGAATATTAAGTTGAGGCAGCTAAGCGGCAGCCGAAAAATCAGCTAATTTTGTGACGCTGAAAAACAGCTGAATTTTAAGCTGAGACAGCTTAGCGTCAGCTTCAACTTTGCTGACCCTAAAAAACAGCTGAATATTAAGTTGAGGCAGCTAAACGTCGGCATAAAATTACTCGGGTAGGTTGGTGCGTATTGCAATGATATATTTATTATATATTTAATAAATTTTTTACCAACCCAAAAATCAATCAATAAAGTATAATATTTCTGTACCAGTCGACCATACAAATACCCAAACTTATTCTTCTTTCTTTTTGTTTATAAGTTCACCTTCAATAATAAATACAATTAATTAATAAATTAGTATTGTTATATCATTATATTTATATCAAAAATATTTTAATAATATAACAAAAATCAGTCGAACCTCTCACAAGCTTCGATATTGACTTCATTAGCAACTCAAAATTGTCGGAAACTGCCCGCGCATTCCAAAATTTTTAAATTAAAAGAAAATGCCCCCCCTCTATTGTCACACTTCCTAACCCCCCCCCCCCCCCCCCAACATCCACCAAAGTCCATACAGAACAACAAAGCAAAAATACTAGAAATTAACATTCGAAAAATTTAACTATGCGAAACGGCACAATTTTAGAAACCCCCGTTCCCCTAACGTCTCAAATTGTCATGATGGTATGAACACCCGCTTGTCCCTCCAGGCGGGACATAATTTATGAACGACCCCTAAAATCGAATTTTTATAGATTTATTTAATTAATTTTAATTAAAAATGCGCAGAATCAAAGTTTTGGGGGGGGGGTAATTTTGGGAATTTTGAAGAAGGTTGAAATATTTTAAATTAATTGCTAATAAATTTAATTATTTTATTTTTGATGGACGAAAAGGAGAAGTTTATTTGAATGCATCCTGGAATAATTAATAAACATCACAGCAGTACAGATGAAGATAAATTAATAAATAAATCAGGTTAATATTTTTGTAAATAATTAATTTAAAACAATTCAGGTAATTGTAAAAACAAGAAAACCCTCTAGTTTTTCCACTTGTCTACATTTTTGAGTTTTTTATAGTCCTTGAGGACTACACTAAAAGTCATCAAAATAGAAATTGTAGTAAATAATACCTGACTGCGGTGCCTTGTCAGTTGAACTAAATTTTATATGAAATTTCAAAATATCTCTCCTGACAAAAATATTAACTCGACGTTCAATAATTGATAATCGATTCACATTGTGTTGCGCACATGATACATCGATGACTACTTGATGTTTGACTTGATACATTAAGCCGTAATCAAAAAGAATCTTTTTCTATTAATTTTATTTTATTATCAATTGAATTCGTGTAATAAAAATAAATTTTATTTCGTACTTGTTCTCCATGTCATCGCCACTAATTACAAATATTTGTCGAGGCTCGCCAAGCCCATTGTACGCTTGGCAAAGTACATGTGTATGCGATTTTGTTTGTTTATTTATTTAATATATAAAAATTTTATGGTGCTATGATAAACAGTGATTCGATAAATGGATTAACCTCGGATTAACATAGCGAGGTTTGGAATCACATTATTTGATTAGGTACTATAAGCTGGTAAACAGCTCAAGTCCGGAAGTTGGTGCCATTATGCCAGTATTTATTGCATTGTTGTTATGTGTAATAGTTAAAATAAATTTTTGTTGGTAGTACTTTAAATTTTCTTCACTAGATAAGACACTAGTAGGATTACCAACCATAAAATAAAGTACTGGAAAAGGTATTTTTAATTTTAATTGAGAACAAAATATTAATTTTGTAGATTGTAGTATCAAAAATATGAGGTTATTTTTATTTTTAAATTAAAACAGTGTAAATATTTGCTTTGGAAAAACAACATAACCTCATATTACAATATAAAAACAAAACTAGATGTACAGGTAGAGGTGGATGTGCTGTGCATATTTAACAACAAAAAAATGAAAAATTTTAAAGTCTAAAATTATGTAAAAACTCCAATATATCACTTAAATTCCATTACACTAGACGATAAATTCTTAATAAAATTTTTAATTAAAGTCTTTACAAATTTAAGGTATAAGAGAGTAAAAAATGTAAACGTACCCCTCGGTGTAATTGATAATGATAAATCCACTTGGTACTAACCTAGAACAAGAAAAAGTACAATTAATGCGATTAATATCTAAATTTGTAACGACGTTACAAATAATTTACTTTAAAGTAAGATTAAAGTGATTCGTTTAGCGCCATTACAATGAATCACTATAAAGATATTATCAAAAGGAAACCTCTAGCTTTATATGCATTACACGTTTCTAGCAATTTACGAACATGACAAATTTAGTCAATTTGTCAACACTACATTCACATTCCACCGTTGGGAATAATAAGTTGTCTCGTAATGTAAATTAATACAAAAACCTGAAAAATAATAGCATAAAAGTTGGTAATTCCTACAACGAAATGCTAATATTTTTTATTTTCTCACAAAGCACAATTAAAAATGTAAGCACAGAGTAAATTTCACCGAGCCTGCATATTGCAATGCCTACCGAATTATTGTGTTTTATCATCCAATTTCATCCAGTCGGAGAGAGTTGCGTTATAACAGATTAATGTCTCATTACTTTGACGTAGGTCTTCTGTAGTGATATTGAAGTAGGTTTATTGTTATTTACAAGCTACAACAACTTATTAAAATTTAAATTAGGCTAAAATTTAACAATGGAAATATTTAATCTACTTCGAAATTCAAACTTTTAGGAGGAAGCTGAAACTTCACCAACAAACATTTAAACCTCAACTTCCGAAGCACTATTTGTCAGCACTTAATGAATCCTATTAATTTTCCCTTTCATATGGCTATTCAATTTTTCACTTCCATGTACTAACAGTTAATTTTTAAATTGAGCAGTTTCATGTGGTCGACAGTCTGCTATAAGCTTTTAAATTCGCAGGCTAATTTTCACTTGCTTTTTGATCAAATTTAGTATTACATTTACTGCTATAACTTAAAAATACTTCATATGGTCAAACATAGCTTTCAAAATTCAAAAAATACATTTGTTCCATTACACATGCCAGCAAGTACTTAGGCAACCACCATAATTTCAATTCTTTGAACATTTCCAACAAAAGAAAATTATCGTCACTTCTTCCGCAATAAACCAAATTTTATCCGAATCGGTCAAACATTTCCCGGGAAACGATGACATTTTCGTTTTTTCATTTTTTTATTGTGGTAGCCCTGGCAAAGATTTTTATTATTACCATAAAGATTGGTTCCATATATGCTGTCGAGTCCTTTGAGGGCAATGTGCCTACATACAACATTTGGTTGAGATCCCTTCAGTACTTCTTGAGTTATTCACTCTTGAAATTTCAACTTTGCCAGCTTGATATTTTTGACAGATGACAGATAGAAAGTTAATTTCCCTATTCTGAATAAAGCTTTTCAAGGTCTTTAAAATAATCTATCACAAGGCAAAATTGTTTTTAAAAATCTTATATTATTTTCTTGTAGTGGTACTCCTGATTGACAGATCGCGACGAAAACCTTCTTTTCAGCTTTCTACCGTCAACCCTACTACCATACCAAATTATCCACATATCCTTATCTGTGGTTTTGGGGAGAACCCTGAGAATTCCTTATTGTCATTTCTGGAAAATTTATGTTGCTTTGAAAGATATTCCATGTGCAATCGATGCGCAACAACACCAAGGGCTTCGTTCGTTTAAACGTTGAGTTTAAACATTTCCAACTTGACGAATCATAAATTCAAAATAATTCAATTTTATCGGTGCAGCAATTGTAAATTATGTTTATAAGATTGTAAATTTATCGAATAAATAGACTAGCAATCAAATTCGTTCTGACTACGTCCAACCAGGTGGACTTCTAGGATCCAAGCCTAAAATCTCGTTAGTGGGGCTGCTAACGGCCCAGGGGTCGTTGTAATCAACTTACTGTTTCTTTATGTATTCACCATATTTCTGAAAATTCTTAGTTCACACGCAATATTATTTTAAAAAAATAAACCAGGATTAATTGACGGTTAAACTTAAAATATTGTTTAATTTTAAGTAAAGTTTGCAGTTTAACCAAACATTAGTGAATATTATTCTCAGGTTAGTAAATTTTCGTTTGATATTTTAAAGGAAAAACTTAATTACAGTATAATTGTCATATTAGTTTAAATTTGCTTCACGTTACTTTTTTGGTAGTTTCAGGAACGAAACAAAATGAGACGAATTTTTTCTCGTCATGTAATTCTAAAATAATTAAAGTCTACGTTCCCAAATCTGCATAAGGCGCGAAAAAGTAATTCTCTCGTTCTTTTGCTTAACTTTACTCATAAAGAGGTGAAATGTTTCTTTTTCAGTTTAAATTAAGACTTTTTTTATCATTTTTGTGATTATATTCCTCTTTTATATTTAAATTTTTTTAATAAGAAACATTTCGAGAGTTCCGTTATTTTATTTAGCTTACTCGATTCATTTCCTAAATTCAAATTTTATTTGAACAAGTTTTAGGGTCACTTCGAAACTTGACTAAAATCGATTTGGGTTTAATTACTTTAGTCTGAGTTATATTATAAAGTGTGAAATAAATTTTATTGCTAGATATTAATCACATTTTAAATTTGTCTTCTTTTTGATTGTTATTTTGACACTAAATATTTTAAATTACTACTCTACCGGACATCCCATATCATACATAGTGTGGTTGCGATTAAAGGATTATCCAAGTGTCCAACAATGTATCTATTATGTCAAATTATAGGGTTCTCTAATTCTCTGGTGTAATCAAATGTTTGTTAGCGCTTACTATGTTTTGTTTCTTTACTCAATTTGTATGGAGATTATAATATGTATTTTGTAATGTTTACTTTTTCCTTCATATAATCCGCGATTTATCAATAATTTCCCGGATTACTGCTTAAGAACCGCCGGAACTGCATAAAATTAAAAATAACTAACGTCGGTTCCGCTACGCTCTCGCTTAAGCTAAGATCCGTGTTGTCGCTATGTTAACACCCTCAGTAGCTAAACATTAACCACTTTTTCGTTGCACGTGTTGCCTAACCTACCCACTCGAGAGTTAATATTTAGCTGTTTAATTTAATAAATACACAAAAGCTAGTATATTTAAAAGTGTATTTATTTTATTTTCGGGTCTAATAAAAGCGGGCCAGCGACATTAAATATCTTTTTATGTTCGCTTTACTCAATTATGATTTTAAAATATTGCTGTTAACTGCTATTAAAATTTTTAATTAACTTCTACTCTGTTATTTTAAATGTACATTAAGCAACTTTAATTTGTGTTGACATTTGCGTTGACGCAGAAAATAAGATACACAAAGCAATAGGACATTTAACACTCGGCTGTCTAACGGCTTTTGGGGGTGTTTGCGGTGTAAATAGAAATGGTAGCTGTTAGGGAGAAACTGAAATCGAGGGACATTGGGGAATTGGTGAAATTGGAATTGTTCACAGGGAGTTTGACGTCTGGGAATATCTTGTAAGGCAGTCTTTAGCGGCTTATCCCGTGATTTTATTTCTTAAAGGATTGGCTGAACCTTTGTTATACTAGAGATACATTTCAAGTCTTTTAATATTTTGATGTTTTCTGTAATTATCTTTTTTGTAAAACAACAAAAAAGTTTATCTTAATTAACTTGCAATTTTACTCTTTTCTGTTTTTATAACACCAATTATCAAAATATTTATTTTGTGGAGTTGTTTAAAAATACATTTTATGTTACTTTGTAGCTGTTATTGCCTTAGAAACCTCAGTTTTACCATTAGGATCTACAATTGCTTTCTGTGACATCATCTTGCGGTCGTACAAGAGCTTTTTAGTTTCTTCAACTAACCACACACTGAAATAGCTGCTGAAATAGCCAAGGAAAGTCACCGTAACCGATTTAAGACGAGCAAGCGTTAGTGAGAGTAGTCTACTTTTGATACAAAATTACTGGTAAAATTGCAGAATTATAAAGTCAGATAGATCAATATCTTTGAACAGTAAGGATCTGCTTGGAACTGCTTTGATAATGTACGTTTGCTGATAAAGAGAAGAATCGCAGTGGTTCCTAATGTTTTGAAGTTTTACGTTTTTCACATAGAATACTACGTAATGAAAGAAGCACAGAAAACATCTCGAATACAATAAGAGCAAGAGCACTGGAGAACTAAATCCTTATAGTCTACTATTCTGAAAATCGGAGTATCGATCAATATTCTGCACTCTTCTTAAGTCTGCTCTGCAGTAGAGACCATTAAATTTGGTACTAGAAATTTATTCCAGTGGTTAATCCAATGGTTACTTTATGATTTCTTATTTGTACAATTTTAAACGGTATTACGTCTACTTAACTAATTCGACAGGTTTGGATTACTAAGTTATTGTAGATTTTGAGAGAGTAAACTATGGGCGTACTCCAAATAAGGGTTATTTAGAAAATAATCGATTTCAAAGTTTCAATTTTTCACATAAAAGTCAGTGAATAGCTCATTCTGACGACTATACGCGTGGTCGACGTAAACAGATGCAGCAGTGTGCTTTGTGGGCGGAGAAACTACAAACTAACATCATTTAATAAATTAATATTAAAGTGGATTTCTTTAATTATAGTCGAATTTAACTTAATAGCAAAGATCCGCGTATTTTCAGATATTTCCTACGATATATATGAGTAATTTTTGAGTTGGAGCCATTTCAGGGATGTTTTTGATAAGTGAAGCGGGTCAAAGATACATCGTCTACCTAAATCTACCATTTTTGAGTGCAATTTATGTCCGAAAATACTCGAATTGCGAATTTCGAAAAGAACTCATCGCCGAAAATTAAAATGCATGAAGAATCGATGAGCAAGATACGAAAGTCAGAATCTTGTCCTGCTACTGAGCCTGTTACAGAAGAGTAAAAAAGAAGAAACTGTCTCCTGCATGGAACAGGATATCTTAGATACAGGGCGTAAATACAGAAAGAAGTAAACTAAAGAAGAAAATAAAATGAAGTAAAGAAAAGAAGTTCGTAATTACTTAAAAAAATAAGCCAATACTGCCAATACTACCCGATACTGTCTGGTACCTCCGATACTGCCATTTATATAATACTGCCAGTCAATGTACACTATACTACCGCAGAAATAGTCAGATTTATAACTGATATTTGAGAGTGAAATAAAATTTAGGGAATTTTTGAGATCTTGAATTGGTATTCAAATAGCAGCGAGGTGAAATGTTTGATATCTTGTTCAAATATTTTACTTTATTTTAAACCAAATATGAAAAATATTTCCGTAAATCCATTTTTCTTTCTTTCGCCTTACGCCTTCTAAAATCACGGGTTAGATCCGAGCCGATTATTATTTGTAATTTACGTTAATTTAACGTAAAATCTACGTAGTAAAAAAATGTTGTGCTTGATAGTATCGCAAAGAGGGCATTGAAATTTTTATTAACGTATAATAATAATTTGGAAAGCTAATAATTGAATGAGATGATGGCAATAAATATGAAGAAGTAATAGAACGTTAAATTTAATGTTATATAAGTTTTAACTAAGGATAAAGATATAAAACGTACTACCACCGGATAATAAAATTTTAATTTAATTTAATATTTTATACATAAAATTTGTGCAAGTACAATTTCGCTGGGAAAATTTTGGTTCGGCTAAAGTAAAATTCAAAAACGACGCTCGACAACGTTAATAAATTTTGCAGTTTTTATAAATTATACATACTGTGTACATTGAAGTAAACCTAATTGAAGTAGTGTAAAGGTCATAGTGTTTACCCGCCTAATGAAATACTTAACAGGGTTGCATCCCTCGCGAGCTCATCAACACTACAACTAGGTAAACCTGAAAGTAACCATCGTGTAAAATGGATTCGAAATTTTCTTTTGTTCTCGGACGCTCTAATGAAAATCTAGGTTTGCTTTTTTATTCCGGCCAACTTTAATTAAACGCATTATTTTGTTGCAATGACTCAATTAGGATTATTAAAAAAACGAAATTGAATTACGTGGCGGTCGTATAATTAAGTCGGCACCGTAGCGCGCAGGCTGAAATTTGAAAATGTTCGAATTTTCAGATTAATATTTACAATTTATTCTTGTGATGTTCGGCAAGTGTAAAAACAGTTTATATAGCAAGAAACAATTTAAATGTTAAACAGCGAGAACAACTAGCACTTTGTAGTCTTCATAACAAAACAATTTTTACAAGTCAAAAAGGGCCTGGGCAATATATTCAAAAAATAACACCTCCGAACATTATTTGAAATTCCAACGAGATTTAAAGTAAATATATAAGTACATACATAAACAACGTTTGGTTTACAGGATTAGAACTTTGTAGAAGTTCGAAGGTAGAATAAAAATTTAGGTTTACAAAGCACTATCCTTAGAGATTTGAAAATCTTTACTTTTTGTTTAGATCTTTTGTCCTACGCTTTCCTGAATTTATTAGCTCTCCCCTATTATCTTCAGGTGCTTTCTATTGTCTGGGGTTCATTTTAATGCACTTTATAAATTCAATTCAGTCATTATTTTACATCTCTTCTAATTATTGCATAAATCAGAGGACAGGAGTGGAAATTTTCATTGGTTGATAATTTTGTATATACAGTGAGTGTAAAAAGTATTCGTACACTCCTATATTGGCAATGCACAATGTACATTTTTAAGCCGTTTTTTGTCATATAAAAATTTATTTTAGAGCAAAACTCTCTGGACATTTTTTGTTGAAAATTTCATCGCCTTCAATTTTGTTTATATACAATTTTCTATTTTGTCTCACCGTTTCTGACTGACAGAGACTTAAACTAGGCTCAGTCAAATACAAATAATATTATCATCTATATCTCGGAATCAGTGCCACAAAATACAAAAATGAATATGATCAAAACTGTAGAGAATGAAATTTACAAGAAAAAATGCCTATACATTTTTCTATTTTGTCGCACCGATTCCGAGATATAGATGACTGTATTTTTTGTATTTTACTGAGTTTAGTTTAAGACGCTGTCAGTCAAAAACGGTGCGACAAAATAGAAAATTGTATAGGAACAGAATTGAAGACGATGAAATTTTCTACAAAAAATGTCTAAAACGTTTAGCTCTAAAATCGATTTTAATATGACAAAAAAGTCTTTAAAATGTTCATTTTGCATTGCCAAAATAGAGTGTACGAATACTTTTACGCTCACTGTACCTATTCCGCGGCACGAGCTGATGCTATTGCTTAACAATTAAAAAGAAACCAAAACCAACCTATATTGATTTTTATTTCAAACTCGAACTGCTTTTAATTAAATTAAATTCTATGGTATTAAAAAATAAAACGATTGGAGGAAACGTTAAATTGATGAAGTTTACGGAAATTACATAGAAGTAAATTGAAATTTGAAATCACGGACAGATGAAGATTGAATTGTCGTTAGCGACGATCAAATTTATACTGCAGATATAGAATTAGCTTTGATTTAGAAAAGTCAGTAATCGTTCGGCAAATTTTTACACCATGTTACATCATAATTCAAATAAAACCAACCGTCGAAGCATACAAATTTCACATATTTTTGCTGACATCGAAGTAAATGTTACACATTTTATTTTCATGAAAATGGAAACTCAACGACATAATTGGCCATTTTCCCCTACAAGACTGCTTACGTGCGATTTTTAGGTCAAATATGAAACAAGAACAGACCGCTCTCAAACACGTGATCTTCACCAGAACTCCAAATAAATATTTTCGAGGTACTGAAAAATAAACTTAATAAATTTTTATTATTCCGTTTGTCTGTTTTATTATTTAAATTCATGATAATATTCTGAGCAACAGGTAAATCTCATTGGCCACTGACCACTGTACCTAAGCAGCCACTTTTGCAGACTTCCCCCTACATATACAGTACAATACACATGTAACACCTAAATTGTATGTCGAAACTCGAAAATTAAACACAAAATTTATTAAAGTGCTGAATATTAAAGTATCGCCATTATTTAAAATTAAAAGTTCCGTATCGACTGGATATTCCTTTTCGTTTTTATAAAGTGTTTCTTTTAAGTGGCTAAAATAATAAAACTTAAAAAATATACCTACTTTTCTTCCATAAAAATGTTATAAAAATAAAAAAACGCAATAATACGAAATGGTTTCTCAAACAGCAAAAGTCAATTTAATGTTTTTTTATATAAAAAAAAATTATATTACCTTAGTTTGCAAGTAAATAATTCCCAAATGCAATTTTCACTTAAACCTTTCAGTTTGGTATCAGAAAAATGCTAAGTTTTCCGCGTCAGGTTCAGACCTAAAACTGTCGCGAAAGGTCCGAAAAATCACATGGCAATTTCTAATCGATTTAGTACCCAAAATAGCAGTGTCCCACTGTATACGACCATATCAGTCTATAATATTTATCTCTCTATTTATTTAAAAATTTAATTGATTTCGTAGCACATTCAATTCTTTTTTAGGGGACGGTCCAAGTTCTACGCTTCCGAATTTCGTAAAAATTGTTGCACTGGGTGGTAGGTAATGGTCTATATAGTAAATATAAATAATAAAATTTGCGGAATATCCAGTAGTTTTTCGAAAATTACTATTGCAAAAGTGATGGATCAGAGATTTGCCGTGGTTGCGCTTGTCAAAACTGACTCTCCGCCAACTTCGAGCGCTCCGAACCGTTTTGACAGACGCTAAACTCATTAAAAACATCCCCCAGAGGGCACGGACTTCGAAAAATGACGAATTTCAAAGGCTGGGATCCGAGGTGAGCCAATGTCAGGGGCAGTGAAACCCTATGTAAATTGTTAAAAACGCCGGATGGCAAATGCACTCGAAAATGCAGGAACTGCACCGATGTTATCACTGCCACGGCATGCTTTTGAATGAACGCGCTCTCTCCCCACCTAAATTCGGATTGCCAAAACCCTAGTAGAGCACCCGTATTTTACGAATTAATCGATTTTATCGTTTTGAATTTTCACATAAAACTTTGATTAGCTCATTTGGTTGACGGTACGTGTGCTCGACGTAAATTGGTGCAACAATGTGTTTTAGTGGACGGAGTTGGCCGTTCTACATCTAAGTAAAAGAAATATTATTGTTGATGGGGATATCTCGTAATATTATGACGATACTTGCTATTCTCTGATTCTAGAGCAAATTCCGTTTATTTCCTAATTGCTACAATTAAACAACTATACGGCTACTTAGATTTAACAGCCCAGATTGTCCTATCCGGGCCAACTACTCTACGATCCTGATGGCAAAATATAAAAAATGTGAAAATAAAGAGAGAAAGGATCGATGATGGTGAATAAAGTTGTGTAATAATATTAAAGTTGTTTAATCCATAATAATTATGTCAACTGGTGATGCTTGACTCGAAAATAGATGACTGAAGTTAAACTCCCAACCGCTATATTATGAAGTATTAAAGATGAAATAGCAGAGACAAAATGATTTCTCAAACTAAGGCTTTAAAGTTAGGCCTACGCCAGTAATGGCTTACCATAATGCAAAATAATGTCTTCATCTATTTCGTAAATCTTAATATTGCATTTTTAATAACCGAGCAGCTACATCTTCATCATTTACCTATGGAAGGTGGAAAGCTCCCTTCTAACTTGTTGCTATATATTTTTTATAGAAATATAAACCAAATAGGTATTGGAATAATGAAGACGGTCGGACTGTTGCGCTTCCAGTTTGCAAATTATAAAAGTTAAAATGAAATCGTAAATCTATTACATGCAGACTAAGTAGAAAAAAAGTTTGAAATTAATTTTTTTGGCAACACACTACTAAGTAAAGAGATAAATTAGTTTATACTAATGAAAATTTGACATTTGAGAACGTTACTTACTAAAAGGGGATGTTAAAACCACTAAAACGACTCAATAAAGCATTTACCTCTTAAAAGTTTTAAAAAGTTTTCGGTAAGAATATCTGTAGAGCTTCTAAAGTTCTTTTTTCCAAATGGAAGTTTGGAGACAAAATTTAATCTACGACGTAGTTGATTAAACGTTTCGGCTAATTTATGATAGAATCAGCTTTTTTGTTTTGCATATTTACGCTTACATGATCACCCTTCTCTTATCTAAGCTCTCAATCATAATATACACCTGTTGTTACGTACATTATTATCTCGAGCACCCTTACGTTTTAATCGCATTAGCCTGATCCGTCAGTTAGGTATTCTGTAATTACAATTTATCTGACCTTACAAGTTTCGTGCTTTAAAATACAATTTACGATAATTATATTCTTATCGGTATGCATTAATAAAACTTAATTTATTTTTCAAATACAGCCCCGCTAAAAAATATATTAATTGCAAAAGCGCTATATTTATCTTGCTAATTATGTTTTTTAATGTCGACAACTCACTTCTCAGATTATTTATTATTCGCTGTAATTAAATTTATGCTACAATGAATTTAATCACACAAAAATAATCACACAAGGAAATATACCCATTTCCTCAAATAAATGTTGAATTATTTATGTGATATACTATTTTTTCCCCCCTATTTTCTAATAGGGAAAATTAATAATTTAATCCTCTGTATTGTTTTCATCCAAATTGTTGGAATGCTACCATTCATATTATGATATATTACCAATATAGCATACATATATTATGTATATAATATATTACTTTCAATATATGTTATCGATATGATATAGGAGCTACTCTAGGTATATTCACATATACTCAATACTCATAATATATGAGATATGTTAATTCTCAATATTATTATATTATGGTAATACAACTAGAAGGAACTGTTTAAGATTCGGATACAATTCAGTTCAATTTCAAGCTAATTAAGAAGCTAAAAATAGAATTATTTTCACTAACACTAAGCATTTGAGAGTTATATTTTAAAAAAATATAAAAGTTATTTCAATTCTATCGAATATACTTACTAATTTTCGTTAATCCAGTTATGCGCGTCGATAGTTATATATTAATAGCTAATGCAACAACTGATCCTTTTATTTTTTCAAATGCTTCATTATTCTCCCACAAAATTGCAACATTAAAGAATGAAAAATATCCTCTCTAAGAAAAAATAAACAGACAGACAGACATACACTTTATATTATCTATGTATATGATTATTTCTCTATTTAATTTTAATATCTATTTACTTAGTTTTATTGTGAATCACCAGTCTTCCGTTGTTTGTAACAAAATAACATGACATAATCCCCCTTTTTAATACTAAAATTTGCTAGAACGAACCCTCATCCTTTACCAATTTGATTGACCATATAACGGAAAATAAATATTTTACACATTATTATTATTTTTATATCTTTTCAAAATTTTAGATCAAAAATCTTAAAGATCAAAGTGAGCTATGTCGAAGGGACCTATAATAATAATTTGTGAATAGTACGGTAACCCGGCCTACGATTTTAAAATTTTTATAATGAAATTATGGTAGAAAATGGCGAAAATTACAAATATAAACATTAAATTTTATGGATCATTCAAGAATAAGGACAGAAACTAGCAAATACTGGAAGCAAGGATTCAATTGGCTTACATCATAAACTTGGCTCCGCCCATCCGAACGGTTATTTATATGAGTCGGTTTCAAATGCTGATTACTTACAGTTCACGTCTTGCAATTACGATGTAGGTTCGTCGGTCCTTATTAGGGACCAAATTATATTAGAATAATAAAACTCTTTAAATCATTCTTTATTTCTTCCATTAGCTAAAAAAATTAACGCCGGGTAAATGCAGAGATTGTATTGTAATCACCAAGAAAATCTAAAATCTTGATGGATCAGTGCGGCCTTTAGGCCGCACAGTAGTGTAATCTAGTTATGCATAATTACCAATTTTAACTTCAATATAAACTTCTTTGCGATTTTTGACCCCAGAAAAACTTTTTTGTACAGAATTTTGTACTCTTCAATTTCTCAGAAAGATGTCCTACACCTAAAATCAATTGAAAAGAAGATATAAGCGAAAAAACAAGTTTTGCACTCATCTGCGCCCTATAACTCGTAGAGTTCAAAGTCAAATCAAGGGTACTTTTCGGATATTGTTCGAAAATATTAAATAAAGGTGAACACAAAAATTCAACTCACTCTGAATTATTCCGAAGTTTTACCATAAACTTGACTAATTTGGCTGGACTAAACAGGCAGTATTCATTTTATAATTTAAGAAAATAACAGAAATGTAAAAGTTCAAACGGTATATATCATAAATAAAGTCGACCAATTGCAATATCGGAGGGTGCAGTTTCGTTGGTGGACGTGTTGAGGCGAATATCTCGAATTTAAGTTGCTTATAGCTTAATTTGACAGCTATACTAGCTGTGCAGTTAGCAAAATAGCCTTTAAAATGGACCGACGTTGCAGTAATACTGATAAAATGGCTCAGTTTATATTAGAAACAGCTAGCTTTTCAAAATGAAGGTGCTTCAAATGTAGTTCGCGAGTTCTCGCTTTCGTTTAAACTTTTTTAACATTTTCTGGCACAAAAACCTTTCCCAAGTCCTACTGAGTTTGTGTACCAAGTTTGGTTCAAATCGGTTAAAGGGTCAAGAGTGTAATAAGAGACGAACAAACAAACCAAAAAATATTTTGCAGAAACAAATATGTATCCTACCTACGTGGTTAACGTAGTTGGGAAGAGGGAAAAAAACCAACAAATATTTATTTTTATATTCAGTAGAACTGGATAACAATTATCCAAACTCCAATTATCCGAACTCGCCAAAATCATCCCTGTAGAGTTACCGAACTCGAAAATAACGAAATTCGAATGTTGGGATCCGAGATTTATCAATGTCAAAGGTAGTGAAAACCTACCAATTCTCGGAGCGCAAATGCACTTGATAATGTAGGATCTCGAACGAAGTTTCCTCTGCAGCCGCATGGAGTAGAATAAAACGCGTTCTCTCCCTACCTAAATTGAAACGACAAGTGAATGTTTTTTAACGCAAACACGAACTTCAACTTGTAAATTTTATATCAAAAAGTCGATTTTCAAAATTAAAGTGTGAAATAACCATTGGGCCAAATTAATTCATTCTCACCTCATCTGAAAGCTAAAATTGAGCTCTTTCCGAATATTCGGAACTAGATAACTAGATAGCCCAGGTTGTGCGGCCTGAAGGCCGCACTGACTAATCCATCTCCCATAATCTTTATTTTTTTTAGGTTGGTAATGTCAACTGAACCAATCAGAGGTGCGTTACGGGGTAAAATACGGGAACAAAATTAATTTTGCTTATTAAAGCGGAAATTCAAATATTATGCATGAAGGTTTAGAATAAAAAAATAAAATTGAAAAAATCCAAACTCGATTAATTGAAGGAATATTAATTAAAATGTAATAAATCTCAGATGATTGGAAATAAAAAATCGGAACAATGTAAATAATATAATATGTCGTTTGGTGAATTTTCCGAGCTTTAAAGAGCATTTTGCTTTTTTTGAAAATAAATGGCAGACCTTCAAATAATCAAATAAATTTAAAATTCTAACCGCCGGATTATTTGTAGTTTCTGTAACTAAATCAATCTTTTTTGTAAGCTGCGAGGATAAAATCCCAAAAGTTTGAAAAACCCATTATTGAAGTTAATTTAACATATCTTAAGATTTCCCTTGATATTTTATAATGAATAAATTCTAAAATTTACATCTTAAATGATCCTTTGGATGTCTTTTTTGATTATATTTTCACTGCTCTTTTTTCTTATTTTTGCATACTTCCTAAGTATCGATAAAGTCTTATGGATACAACCTTTCAATACTTTCATTGGAAAGTAAAAGTTTATTGGCCTATAATAATTTAAATTTAAATTTGGTACTTTGAATTTTTTAAAGATAAAAAGGCTTAATTCCGAGGGGCGCGGCGGTTTAAAGTAGTTTTTAATATTATAACCGGCATTGGGTGTTTTTTTCGGGGAGGAAAGAAATCATCCTCTTATACTAATATTAATTTTCATTTAAAGTTTTCGAAAATAATCTTGTAGGCCTTAATAATCGTATAGTAAGTATTATAATCAATGCTTTGAGGAAAGCGCTTTCAAATAAATTAATCTTAGGATGAATGAGTATGCAACCAATTCAACGTTAATGAAGATTTTAGTTGGAATTAATTTGCAGCTTATACGAAGCTCCTCCAGTTTTCAAAATAATTTTAATTTGCAATTAATGATATTCGCTCAATAAAAACATCTAAATCAATATTGCAAGTGTGGGTTACCTTTATAATTATCAAAGTAGTTAACAAATTCGAGCTCAATTGGAAGTGGAAAATGGTTAATACTTGAAAAAGCAATCAGTTTGGGGATATTTGCAATTGCACGACTACGAAAATTGGATATATGTATTGAACATTTACGAAAGGAAATACAGGAGCTAATCGAGGTTTGCTGAATATTCAATAGGGTAACAACATTTATCCGCTTTGGATAATCCTATTTCCACCTGCGCCCAGTATAGAGAAAATATCAAAGACAAAAGTCGGAAGGATTTAGATATTTTCACAAGTCTTGTCCATCCGTAGGATTTAGAGAAAAAGTAGAAGCAATCTAAAAGGTTTTCTCAAAAAAAAATCTACAAGATGTTCGAGCATAATCTTAAATCTACAACTTTAAGGAAAAATTTGAATTAAATTTTTTCTACCTATCCATTTAAAATATTCATTTTCTATTCATTTGTTCTGCTGTCGTTAAAAGGATGACTCAGTAATAAAATTTTATCTATTCACGGAGAATAGAACGTAAAATAAAGAAATGCTATTTAGAACCAAATTTCTCGAATATTCAGCTTTATTGTTCAAAATTTTATTGCTATTACGACTACAACTTGTTTACACCTATTTACACTTTTGGCATCTCGGATTAGCATACTACTATTCATTTTTATACATATTTTATAAATAATATGCACAAATATACTATTTAAAAAAGCTCGGACAGGTTAACATTGGTTTTTGAGAGTGGTATTTCTGTAGTGAATATTTTGGTTCTAAAATCTTTTTGAAAATTTTCAGTGCTCCATGTTTTTCTTTCTTACAAGTCATGTATTTAAAAAAAAATTACTCAAACCCTCGGGAGAGGCTGAAACTCCTAGAGGGCGCGTCCCCAGGTGGCGGATAGGGGAATGCTCGGTCGAAAGACAGGGTAGGAGGAAAATACAATACCTCCCGCGGACCAACAGTCCATCCGAGACCAGCTTAGCAAGCTATCTCGGATTAACCTAAATGCTCACAGAACCACACAAAGCCTCGGATATGGACGGCCCTCAACGTTGACAACTGGGCAAAAACTAAGGAACAAGAGAATAACAAAAAAGAATACAATGAGATTTTCAACCTAGAACGTAAGATCGTGGAAGGCAAGAGACCAAGAAATAGTTACAGAAATCACCGAGAGACGGATCGATGTATGCTGGATCGCAGAAACCAAGAAGAAAGGAAAGGGCACTCAAATGTGTGGTGACTAATAAGAGAGCAATGTGATGTAGCGGATGTTGTTAAATTTGTCAAGAGAAGAAGAAAGGAGTGGAGTGATCATGTTGAAAGGGCCGATAATAACAGGCTAATAAGAGTTACAAGAGATCTCCGACCACCGGGAAAACGTTAGCCGGGTAGACCTCCCAAAAGATGGATGTCCAGCTGGGCCTTATCGTCGATGGACACTCTATAAATGTATTATAGAAGAGGAAACGTGTAAAGAAAATCAGGCGCAGTGCCTATATAAAAGAGGAAGAAGATAGTACTCAAACATGATGGATCCGAGATTTTCCGTAGTTACATTTGTCGAAACAGCTTGTAGCGCTCGAGTGCAGCGAGCAAAATGCAATACTCATTGAAAAAATTCTCTGAAGCGTGACAGAACTCGAAAATTACAAATTTTCGATGTGAACAGTCGCTCGTTTCAAACTCGACTGAGCTGCACTTCCCACTCTAAATCACACTGCAGCCACTACCAACCAGTAACACCAGTACCGCCAACAGAATGCGACTTGAACGTAGTTTCTTATGCAAAGATCGATTTTTAAAATTCGATTATTTCGAAATTTCAAAGAAAATTTTTGTTCTCGTTTCAAGCGAAATCGCTTCATTTGATGGCCTCTTTCATATTCTGCACGAATTTTAAAGCTAACTTAAAAACCTCTGGGCCAGGTTAAATATAAAGTTTTTTCAAGTTTTTCTGGCGTAGTTTGACCAGAAAATTGAACTGCCGTGCGTAAATTTGTCGTATGTATAATATTTTTGATTTTATTTGGTTTTAAAGTGAGAGAAAAGTTGTTTTTTTTATCTTACAATTTTACTAGGATATGAGAGTTTTCTCTGAGCCCGAGCCAGTTCTCTGAGTCCTTTTTCGGGTGCAATTTATGCCCAAAAATACATACTCCTATAAAATTGTAAATTTATTATGTAGGATAATTTTAAAATTTTTGAATATTTGTAAAATTGATAGAACTTGTGTTTTGTCGCGTATAGACGTGTAGATTGTTCAGTAGACTGCATCCAAGAGATTCAAAGAGGTAGTTGACGTGTTTTAATTTAGAGCTAGACTTGAACTGTGCTTGTTAGGAAATTTTCTATTAATTTGTTCAATTTTTGAGTTTTATGAAATTTTCAGGAAGGAAACTTTGCCGATAAATATAAAACTGGCAAATCGTGTTTGCAAGCAGCTCTGAATAATGTAAAAATAATTAAAATCAAGTTAGAAAATATGAATAGTTTAATCGTGTAGCGCAAATTTCAAAAGTTAATAAGAATAAAAAGAGAAGAAATTATTACAAAAACGACTCTATTTAATTCAAAATTATAAAATTTCGAGTTTTCACTTTTTTTAATTTATATTTAATTCTGAATTTGTAACTGTTCTTGAACGAAACGTTCGATATAATTTTAAGTTAGATGTTTATCTACCGGATATTCTTAAATTTTGTGATGCAATTGCTTTCTTATAATTATAACTTTGAAATTAAATCGTCTAAAAGTGCAGTTTGAACGATATCGTTTATTATCTTATTATCTTTTCCGAAGTTGTGCATTTAAAGATAATGGTAGCTGGTACTGCATTATTAACCAATTTATTTCAGGATGAAATTTCTTCAAATTTCTTTAATATAAAATAAAAATTGCCATTCTAAAGTTAAATCTCATTTAATATTTTGAGATAGGAAAATTCTTATATAATTTTGTCTGCGTATAATTTTAACAAAAGCAACGAAATAATTAGCGAAAATTGAAAATGATCTGAATATTATGGAAAACTTCTTATTTTTTTGAACTCAAGTAAACTTTTGTAAATTGTAATGATTAAAAACCATATAGTATAATCAACAATTTTTGTAACATTTTTCTGTATTGCACGACTACATAAGGATAATTTTTGTTATATTATATCGTCTACCGTATCTGACTGATATAGGATATATGCAACAGTAAGTTTCACGGTTTAGAACGTTGCTGTATATGTGTGTGGGGTTTAATCGACAAAGTCCACTATTTTTGGTTCGACTTTTATTGGTTGCTAAATTCCTGTCTTAGTATATAAATTAAATTTTCTAACTCTTGCCACTTTGATGAACATTCTTCTTTTTTTTAATTGAATGATATTGTTTGTTAGCACAAACAAAAAAATTTTGTTTTTCGGGTTAAACGCCTTTGTAACGGAAAACTTCTAAACTAATCGTTTTTGAAATTTTTTTTTATATTTAATTTATTTGCAGTTATTGCTTACGAGGACACGGAAGATTATTATACATCATTGTGATCCCACTGACCTAAAAAAATTCTTTCTAGTTGTCATGACCTTTAAATTCAATATAAAGAATTTTTATTTAAAAAATTAATATTTTTTTTAAATGAAAAATATTAATTTTTTTTTAATTAATTTATTTAAAACCGCATTAAGACATGTTAAACTGATTTAGGCGGTTAACCTTCGAATTAATTAGTACAACATGCAACTACTATAAAATAAATTTTATTTGCCCCAAAACATTATAATTTCTTGTCTCAAGTACAAAATGCAATTAGTGGCGCTTTTTCGCAAATATCTCGAAAAATAAGCAAGATAGGGTAGCCAACTATACCTATCTTTTTTGTAAAGAATAAAATTATCTACAAAAATGCTGTTAACAAAATCAGCGTAAAATCAATCGTTTACGCTGCAGGCGTTGCGTTACCCAAATTCCCCTTCTTAATATCCGGAAGCGCTCGATTTCGATATTATTTCTTTGCCATTTGCTAGACAAACTGAGGGAGTGAATCCCAGCGTAACACAGAGTTCAAGTTCTTTTGCAATATTTTGTAAAACCGCAGTTTAACAGATATTGTGTTATCTACACTTGGGAAGAAGCCTGCTTTGTTATACTTGTATGTTAATCGATGTTAATTTTGCAGCTTCTGGGGTCTGATGATTGGGCTAATCTAGGGAAGTTCGAAACTGCACAGACTTTATTATTATTAATTGATCTTATGTGTTTATCCCCTTTTTTATTTTATTTGCTCGAAGTGTAAGTTCCGCAGTATAAATTATAGAAGGTAATAAAATGATTGTCCACTGTAAAATATTTACTACGAGAAGTAAAAAGTTTTAACCTAAACCACGAATTCCTTTTAAAACTTTTTCTTAAATTTTTAAGTTAACGTGCAATTTATTAGAAAATATTTTGGTATAATTTGTTAAACTTTTATTTTCGTTTCAAATTTAATACTAAATTTTACTGCTCAACTCAAGTCTGTAGTAAAAAATTATAACGCTTGAAAAGAAGGCAATTTTTATTAAATAATTTAAATAAATTGATATTATGGTTTTCGTTTATAACTTTTCAGTATTGAAAATATACTCCCCAATCATAAGTAAAATAAAGGTTCCAATCTAACTATCATTAACGTAAGTGTCGATAAGTTCTTTCTAGGGTGAGAGGGAAAACAAATACCTATAAAGAAAATCAATATTTTGTCAGATTGGTGTCATTAAATCAGAGCCTATTCGGTGCAACCGATTCGGCGCAATCCGATTCGGTGCGAAAACGTCTCGGCACGAGAATTTTTTTATATTGCATTAAAAACTTTTTACAAGCTCCAAAAGTAGATAAAATAGTAATAAAATCACTATGAGTCAGTTAGGGCATATTTTAGTCTCCAGAAAGTTTTTATTATTTACCTCTGTTTGATTGGTCAATTTAATCAATCAGAGTTACAGTCTCATTTTCTCTCCTCAATTTTCCAACCTGCCAGGATATCAAAACCAGCTTGACCGCACCGCAGTACTCGTCTGTGTTGTCTCCCATTAATTAATATAATTCGTTAGAAGTTGTACGTTTAGAAGGCAACTGCGGCCGGCTCCGCCCACTAAATCATATTGCGGCACCTATTTACGTCGAGTGGACTTGCTGGCAACAGAATGGACAAAACGCTGATTTTTATGTGAAAAATCGGGGTTCCTCAAATTGAGATTGATCCAAAATTTTCATCTACGTGGTCAAAAATTTGCAAGTAGTAGATTTTGTTATTTTTTATTAAAATAAAATGCAATTACAATTTTTGACTTTCTGGGCTGTGTATAAATTTTTGTGATTCACAAATACGTGCTTAATCCACCCCTATTCAAATTTAATTTGAATAAAATTTCGACTATCAAAGAAGTTGAAACTACTGATTCGCTCAGTTTTTTATCAATTTTATACTACGTGCCGAAATTTTTAAGACATTTTTTATTTGACTTGGATATCCCAACTGCCAAAGGTTGACGATTCTTTTAAATGAATTGCTTGAATGGCGGTAAAATTTAAAAATGCTACTTTAATTTTTATTAATTTATCCCGGATCTATGATCGTCTAAGCATGTAGGTCTCGAAGTTCCGTTTCCCTCATCAGTTTGATTGGTGTAAAAACTGGCGGTAATTGCATTATCCATGCAAGATTTTCGTAAATTTGAAGTTGCGGGTATTTCAAATTTAAGGAAAAAGCTAGTGAAAAACCCGGCGTTTCTAATTATTTGTATACCGTAATATTAAACGGTTTATAAATACGTGTTTGATTACAATAGAGTGAGGGCGTTAGAGATGGCTTATTTGTTTAATTTCGTATGCATCTGAACCAGAACCAAAAGGAGTGCTATTTCCGCTTCTTGCGTTCTGATGACTTAAAGAACACATGTCGGTTGGTTATTTTTAGGACAGTAGCAGACAAGTTCAAGTTGCAATGAAAGGCACTCAAAATTTATTTCTGGTACATAATTGTCTGAAAATTGTTTACATGCTTTCATTTTATTCGGTGAGCGCCGTTTTCGAGTTGTAATTTAATTGGCTAACTTTTTGATGAAGTCCACATAGTAAATTTCAATTATTTATACGAAAAATGAAAATTGCGAGTGTTCTATTATTTTTTGGTTTAATAGAAACGAATGCTTCGTACAGTTTTGTAGATACTTGTTTCAGGTTTTTCAGTTATTTTATTTTCTGTGTGCGCTTTGAGCTTTATTAAAAAATAATTTAAATAACAGTTGGAATTATTTTTCAGTTTTGAAAAAACTCTGAATATTGAGGAAATATTAATTAGGGCGAATGTATTCGAAAACCGACATTTAAAAAAAACGAACAATTAAAAAAATGAATTGGGGTACTTAATTCTTAATTTAAAACGGATATTGCTCTAAACGCTGTATCGGTGATAATTTGCATAGATCTATAGACACATATACACACTTAGAGGAGATACAATTTAAATAATAAATGAACGAATGAAGGGATATGTGAGGTTTATGTAAATTCGTTTCACTTGGTTGAATGGTCAGATAGTTAACTATCCACCATATATTTCCAAACTGAAATTGACTTTCAACTGAGCTTTTTTGAATTTTATTTCATTAATTTTTATTTCCACCTCGAATAACGTGAAATTTACGTATGAAGTGTTATGCGAACGCTTACGTGGTCCGCAAGACAAAGTTTGAGTTTCAAACTTCTGCTCTGGAAGCTTCTAATATTATGAAAAGCAAGTATGTGAAAATAATTTCTGAATCATGTTTGGGATCTATCAAGAAGGAATCCTAGGAGAAAAAAATCTGTTATAAGTGAGATGACGTACTAATCCAGCTATTAGAACCATATGGAGGAAGTGTCGGAAAGGTTACATACATGAAATGTATTAAAACATAAATAATTCACAATTTCCGTTCGTTGAAACTACAATATGAATAAATTTTATGCTACCTAATTAAACAAGTACACATACCTTTCAAATTTAAACAATTTCTGACCTACGGGCACTATAAACAAGAATTGGTCGTCCTAACAAAGCTTTTTGCTGCAATAACAAATTTTATACTGCTACAACAAAGTTTATTATTGAACAAACTAATTTTTTTTTCTGGATGAAAATACTCGCCTAAAACTATTGCTTTGTTAGGGCAACAAATTTTTTTTCACGGTGGGAGAATTCGGGTCTGATTCTAACTGACCACTGAAGAAAATTAGCGGTTTAATTTTCACCTCACCTTCACAACAAATTAATTTAATTACTAATTTTAGTACAAAATACGGTATTATTTTGTATGGAAATTGCATTGCATTTCACCGTGAAAAAGAATTTGTCGCCCTAACAAAGTTTTTAGTAGCTATAGCCTCCACAGATTTTTTTTGCTACTACAACAAATTTTTAAACTTTTTTCTGTACCGAAAATAAGATAAAAAACATAAAATTTGTTGTAGCAGCAAAAAAAAATTGTTGGTGATATAATAGCGATTAAAAGCTTTGACAGGACGACAAATTCATTTTCACATTGCAGTGTTCTGTCATATAAAGCATTTGTTTTGTTAAATAATTTATGAAACATTATATTTTGTTACTTTAATTTCAAATTATTGTTTAAAATAAACAAATACAGGTTTTGCGAATTCTGTGAGGTATAATACACAGATTTAATTTACATTTTATTTGATTTAAGTTTGAAATCACTTTTGTTCACCACGGGAAAGTTAGTATATTATTATATTCAATTATTTTCTGTTTTGTATTATACATAAATAATCTCATAGAAAATTATTGCGATAAAAAAAACTATAACTAAAATTTACGCAAAATTTCTTCTTTTATCCTAAGGGTGAAATTTTGAAAATTCCGCCAAGGTGATGCAAACAGTTTTATTAATCCTTTCATAGTAGATTTTGCAAAATCCAGATAAAAGTTTAGGTAACAATAGGTATTTGGAATCTCTTTAATCCATTCATGGATAATTTGACTTATAATTTGACATTTGTGCGTTACTATCGCAGCTGTTATGGCAAAAATTACATATTTTATTATTTTTATTAAAAACATACATTCAGATTAATTTAAGAAAATATCAAAAATTGTGGAAAATTTGTGTCTGAACCCACTCATTGGATTTCTAAGTCTACGCAGTCATTAAAAATATTCCTGAAGCCGCCAGAATTCAAAAATTTCAGATCATACATAATAATTATTTTCAAAAACATCATCGAACAAATAAAATTGAATCCAACACCCCAAAATTCATTTCATGAGTACCAGATATGGCGCTTCCAGAATATCTCAAAAACGAAATTTCTATCCTACAAAAGTAAAGTTTCTCCGAATAAAGTAGGTATTATTTTGTTTTTACATGTAACCCAGCGAAACTACAAAAATTTCCATAAATTGAGGTTTCTCGAAATATTTACTTTATTTAATAATTTAAAATTTTATCTATTATTTTTAAAATTATTTTAAATTCAAAGTGTCAAGTTTGCAAATTACCTTTTGGTCTGGCTTGTCACATACCTATATATGTCGGGCACATTGCCCGATATTAAAATGAAAATTAACATAAAATTACTTTGCATTTTTATAGTAAGCGACACATAGTTGGTTAAATATTTCATTTAAAAATAAAGTTGACAAACGAAATTACTTTAGAATTTTTAAATTTATACGGAAACGAAACTGTCCTACTTTTATTTAAATTGTTTAAATGGGAAGAAGTTCTTTAACCGAACCATAACTGGAAACATTTAAATGTCTGCGCATAAATGGTTGAAGTGTGGGTTAATAAAAGGGAGGGGGAATTATTATTTTTTATTAAGTTGCTAATTTAGTATTACTTGTGGTAGGTCAATCTGGGAAATTCGCCACAAAAGTATTATATTAATTTAATGTAATAATTCCTAATGACCACATTAGATTTTATTACATATAATTACGTGGAAGATATACATTGCTTGTATGTATGCTATTAATTGAATTGATGTTGATAGAACAGTAGCGGAGAATAACTTTAATATTTAAAGGTGTAGATTATATTAATTTTTTATTAGTACAAACAATTACATTATGTTTGCTCTTTATGGAAGTATGTATGTTCTAGTTTAATTGACAACTGGTTTTAGTAACATGATGCACGAGATATATTGGCAGTTTGTAGTTGATGTAAATAATATATTCGTTCGCACGCTATTAAATACAATTTCATACAAATTTTATAGTGTACTAAACACAGGTAGATAAAACTCATCATAAACCATACCGTTTGTCTTCCGCCACGCATTCAAGCATACATATAATATAAAACATACAAACATAAATTTCAAACATACAAAATTAACAACAAATTTTAATCAGAAACTATTGCAGCGCCTTATTTTGGTAGCACTTTCGCACTCACTTTCACAGCGATTTAATCCCTTAATTGTATAGGCTGACAGGCTTAACTCAATTAATTCTTGTTATTGTACTTGGAGAACGATCAAAGCATATTTTTGTTGTAAATATAATTAAAACAATTTTTTTAATTGCAGATCTAACAATGGGACAACACGATGTAAAATCAGGGTCCCCCCCCCCCCCCGGGTTACACTTTTTAAATAAATTCAATGATTTCTTTTAAAATTTGAATACTTTGCATACTATGAAAAAGTAATACTTACTTACTTGAGCAGTGGCGCCGGAAGAGTCAAATATAGAGGGGGGCAAAGTATTTAATTCTGTTAGGCTTTATGATTTTAAGAAAAATTCTAATATTTTACGAGAGCTAGCTATTTAAATTAAATTCTGCCTACTTTAGGTTACGAAATAGATGAACTTACCCAAAAGTACAACTTTTTATCTGATTGATTGCAAGGAACTCTTTATTTATTTGTATATTGGTAACAATCGCGTTTAGATGTTGTCAATCGATGAAATGTTATTTAAATTTTAATTATGTCAATAACTTAAGGGCATTGATATTGTTATCTTTATGATAAAAGGAGCTGCACAATTTTAAACCGTAGCTCCAATTATTTGGTTCCATATTCAGAAAGGAAAATGCTTTCAATTGGAAAATATTTGCAAACATTTTTCTTTATCTTGACATGCATATTGTTTTTATATAAATTTTTCTTCGGAAATATTTCTTTCAGATGCAGATATGGCCGAAGAAGTTATGCACGCGCAATAGTTTTATGTTTTATTGTTTTTATTCCATATTTTACATAGAGAAACTGGAAGGTATGAGGAAGTAATGGGTTGCTATGACGACGGCACGATTAAGTTTTATAATTACTATTTTAATGTAAGCTGTGATTACTTTTAGTAAGCAAGTGTTGTTTGAAGAGATTCTTTACTTAGTTGTTATTGTATCGCATAAAATAATTAATAATTGAGAAGTTATTATGTGTTGAAGCAGAAGTAATTAATAATTACGATTTTCCCCCGAAACTACATTATAACTTTAAACAAATTTATTTGGAACTTTGATAAGTGTCACGAGATTTCAACTTCTTGATTAATTTTGAATTAGCAACATTTGGATAATCACTTAAATGTCCAGTCAACACTAATTAACAGTAAATGCATTTCGCTAACTATACGCCGACGAATAATTAGGTTTACTAAGAGAAGTACACTTTGAAATCTGCTGTTTTGACAAAATATCTACCAATAATATCAAAGCTATGCAATCGTGCACATTTCATCTTATAACTAATCAAAACTTTATAATTAAATGAACAAGAAAATTAAGTACCAAATTATAAATTCCATGGTTAATTATTTTAGTTGTTGCTCATTTATTTCTTATTCAATTAAACAATCGCTTTTATCAAACTCATTTTGATTTAAGACCCAGTTTATACGCTCAAGCGAAATACGCAAACTGGCTTAAACCAGCAATTTTTTATTGCATTGCGTAATCAATTAAATTGAGGAAAATTTATTCAATTTATAGAATGAAAACCTACGACAAATTATTGTCGCACTGCAGTTGTAAACTGTGGTGAAATAACTAATCGAATTTAAAATCGTTAAGTTGTACAATATCAGTCATACATAATAGTTCCGGACCTCCCTATGTAAATAAAAATTTTTTCCACACCTTTCGCATAAAAACGTTTACAAGTTTTACATTTCTACAAGGTATCACGAATTTTCACGTCGTCGAGTAAAATGAGAAACGTAATTGTGAGGTTTTCTGAAATTTACATATTTAATTAAACTAACAATAAGTAAATTAACAGAATTAAAAAAATTTTTAATTAGTCAGTCAGTTGAAAATTTAAATTTAATCATTAGATAAAATATAAGAAATTTCTGTTGACATAATTTTGAATTGGAGTCTAAATTTTGGAACGATTAAATGGAAAGCTAGAAAAGTACCTAATTAACAGTTCAACTTCTGACAATCATCATCAAATTGAATTAAGCTTTTCATCTATAAAATTTGTCGTTTGGACATAGTACTTTGCCCAGAAAATAATTGAGTTAAAATAACCCCACGTTTGTATAAGTCTTTATTTGGCGTTGGTCGTTTTACGTGCGGTGATTTCATTAAATACTGAAAAAATAAGAGTTTTTCAATGAAAAGCACGTAGTTATTATTAACATTACAGTCAATGTACGCTCTACACAAATAACGTTATATTTAATACTACGAGGAGGTCAAGAGCTTTCAAAATAGCCCATGGGAGTATTTTATTTAGAGACCGCACAGTGCCGTATTAGGAATATTTTAAATCGGCTTAACGTCAGATTACGTAATGCAATTTATTGTTAAAACGATTTTTCATGTAAAAAGAACTGTTAAATGGAAAAACAACTTTTGTTAGCAACGAACGACTGAATCATGTGATGAGAATGACAAAAAGAATTAAATCATTCGCAGAGTTGATTTTTAGTCATTCAGCGACGATCCAAAATGTCTGAAATGGTTCAATTAATGCACAATTTGCGATAATAAATTATAACAATATTGGTTCATGGTAGACGGGAATTGTTTTACACGCTCGATATATCCTATATATATTTAGCCTACGCACCAATGCAGGGTAAATTATACGGGATGATTGACAAAGTTGACTACGAGTAACTTTTATTTCGGCAAAATGTTGAACTGCTGGAATTTCAAACATTCATTTGTTTCGGTCGAATAGTTTTAAATTACGACAATAAATCATATAATTTAAAATATTTTTGCCATATTTTTCCTAATTTTCCAAATAATAGTTAATAAAAGTAAAAAAAACAACTTTTTTCTTTTCTTTCAAATATCTCGTAAACCAAGCAATATACGGTAACAAACTATACGTAACTTTTTTGTAGAGCGTAAAATTATCTACAATAATGATTTGAACATCACTATCGTGAAGTTAGTCGTTTAGCTTGCACGCGTTGCCAAACTCCGAAACTCGCATCCCATAAACAAAGGAGTTGGAAAAGTCATTCAAAATGAAATTTAATTTATTGCTAATTCCTCATGATGTGTATGACAAATTACTCTAAAACTAAGTTTGCATCTATAAAAAATTCTATTTTGTTTGTTTATATTGCTTAAAATTAACTAAGGTAAAATTTAAAGAATATTAAAAAATGAAATTGCAAAGCTATTGATTTTTGAGTTTGACGACACGTGCAAGCTAAACGACTCACTGGACTATGAATGTTTTTAAATCATAATTGTAGATAATTTTATGCTCTACAAAAAATATTTCTGCAGTTTCCCAGTAGTCTTTCTAGTTTACGAGATATTTAAGAAAACCCAAACAAAAATGCTTTTAACAGTGAATATTTTAATTAATATTTGCAGGAACTTATAATTACAATATTTTGCAAGCTAAACGACTACCCTAAGCATAAATGTTCTTAAATCATAATTGTAGGTAATTTTATGCTCTACAAAAGTTATTCCTGCAGTTTCTTACTGATCTTTCTTAGTTTTCGGGATATTTAAGAAAAACAAAACAAAAATGCTTTTAACATTGAATATAAATTAAATTATTTTCAAGAACTTGCAATTACAATAATTATTATTTCTTTAAGTTAATAAAAATAAAATATATTAAACTGTTGTTGTGTAGTCTGTAGTTTAAGCAAAAATCCAAAAAAATTGAGAAAATCTGAACCTTTAGGCGAAATGAAATCATATAAATAATTCGTAACCCGTAGTTTTGAAAAAAAACTTAAGACTTCTTGTGACCTCCATAACTCGGAGACGATCATAGAGACGGTTGGACTCCCCCCCCCCCCTTTCCGGATTCAAAATGTATGCTCAGACAGAAATGGCTAATTTCTGTTTCAAATTATTTGGTTCTAAAACTTATATTCCCCCTTGCACTGGGAAAATTTTAACAATATCTTATCGTTCGATTTATTCCTTTAAATTTAATTGTTTAAAACATTATTTGGTTAAGCATTGCATGTCAATCTCAGATTATTGTATCCTTTCAACCCTCAACAAGGGAGATTTTAAATTATTTAAATTGTAAGCGCTTGTTAGCCAATGGTCAATTTGATTTGTTATCTTAACATCAAAACTCCAGTTTAGAAAAATCAATTCCACTTAATTTGTTAACATTTAATCTCCGAGAAACTACGGTTTTACTTAGCGTTTTCTATTTAATTTAGTTATTTATGTAAAAATTGTGTAAGGAAGAAAACGAGATTCCATGGATAAGTGCAACATGAGACATATGCGAATGATAGAGGAAGGATTAGAAGTGGATGTATTTTCGATCATGCAATGTGAGAGGAATTTTTGAAGCTGAGGGTGTTAAGAACCTTATTAAGGACAAAAAGCAGTACAAAGTTTAAGTTTTTGCTGTACAAGAAGCGAAATAACTTGGAAACAATTTAATGAATGTAGAATGAAATTGGAGAAAAATACGTAATTCTTAACTATTTTTCAAAATTTCACCCGGATTTAACTCCTCGACTAAACCACGATTTTCAAATTTTCAGAATTTTTCGAATTTAAATAATGCAGATCATATACCGAATTGTAAAAGTGTAGTAACTACGAATTGATAATTTTATACAAATTGTAAATGATTTGTTTATGTATTGTTAATAATTCCTTGATAATGTGTAAATTCGCTTTTGTTGCTTTGGTAGATCTAAATTGCGCCTTTATGATTAATTCAGTATCTCAGGGTTTAATTTTGCATACGTGGCTACATCCATTATCTCGTTTATTTGAATTCAAATCAAAATTCAGTTACCGAAATGCACTTTCGGTGTAATTTTCCAATTTTGTCGAAAAATTTATTAATAAACTGGATTCACAATGAACATAAGCGTAAGAAATACATAAGACGTAAGAAATAGAAACACAAAAGAACTTAAGATTTCAATATTAATTCGTATTAATTTTTGTATTTCTTATGCTTACGTTCATTGTGAATCCACTCTAAGCTGTCTACGTGTATCTAAGAATTAACAATTTGTACTTGATAGATTTGACAATTTTTAAAATATGTTAATTTAATCTAAGGACTGTCTGGTTGTGTATCGATTAATTTTTGAATTACGACCTGTCCGTCCGATTTTAGTTTGACATAATATCAGCTTCAATCCATTATTTAATAAACAAACATAGATTTTTATTTAAATCCGTACTTTAATTTGATTTAAGTGTCTTGGGGATTCCCCAAACAACAAATTAGTTGTGTTAATTGGTAGTTGGAATTAAAATCTCCTACATTGAAGTTCTTTTAAGGTTTATTTTGGAAACTAAATTATAGTTTAGTAGTGCAAGTCATTGCATTACAATGGGTTTTCGTTATGTTTGTTTTGATTCCCACTATAGATTCCAGGTAGTTTAAATTCTATGTGTGAACACTAAATTTGTGTTAACAATAAATTTTCAGGAGTTATGTGGTTTTCCTTCTGCACGTCTTTTCAAATTTTATTGCATTTGGCGTTAAACATTTTATCAGTTGAAGCTAGGATCCAGGATGTTGTGTTTTTAAGGATCTGTGCTAAGTATGGTAGGAAGCCTTATGTTCTAGTCCCGTGTCCGTCCATCCGTATGTTTCAAAATCTTACTCGTTAAGCTAAAATTTGTGATTTTCCAAACACAGAAAAATATTATTTTTAATTTCAAAATTTCATTCCATTTATGAAAATAAATTAAAAGATTTTTTTCGATAGACGTGCATTCCTGGATACCTTGTGTTTTAATCAAAACTGGTACGCGTTTTAACTTACAGATAAAACTAATTTGTTTTAACATTCCAGTTAAATTATTTTTGAAAATTTATTTTCCTAAATGGATACAAATGCCACTCTAATAAAATAAATTCTTTTGAATAATTTGGAATTGCTTTAATGTTTTCTATATTGTAAAACTGAAAGCCAATGGTTTAATCTTCTCGAAAAAAATATTTTTTTATAGAAAATTTAATTGTCTTCAATTTTGTATGTAACTTTTAAGGGTAGAATGAACGCAAAATGAGGTATCGCACAGAAACCGGATGTAGGTACTTAATTTAGAAAATTTAAGAGGTTGAATGAAAACTCAAAAACCTGGCGATTTTATTAAATTTCAGCTTGAATTTTAGGGAAGAGTTTTGCGTAATATTTTACAGATAATCTAGCGTTATTATTAATTAAGAAAAATTAATTAATAAAAAGATTTTCTTTGAAATAACTTATTAAAGATTTTCCTAATTTCCGTAACTTCAATATCTAATTAACGTCAGTTTTGAAACTTCTATAAAATTAAAATAATTAAGGAAGAAATTAAATATAAAATGCAACTCATTTTTCAACCCTTCCACATTTAAAGGTGAAAATTGGATTAAATTTTAATGTTAATCTTTGTAAGAGCACTAGAAATTAAGTTAAACCGTTTTTCTTCGTTTAGCGGAGTAGCAGTTGATTTGTAAATTAAATGTGTAGAAAGTTATATTTAAATAGAGCCTGACAAATTAATTCAAACACGCAATCTTAAAATCAAAACAAAAATTTGTAAATATTTAGAGTGATGATTTTTAAAATTATGAAAAACCAAACCCAAAATTGTTAAACGTAATATTGACAAGTTTGTTAATTGAACTTGCGTTAAACTTACAATTTAAATTTAATTAATCCAAATTTGATTTTGACCAAACAACTTTATGTATTTAATCATAATTAGTTTATTAGTTAAATTTACAAAACAATGATGTGGGTCTAAATTAGTAAATAACATAATTATAATTTTATCCAAAACGTCCGAATATTTCAAATTTGCAACGAAATTAAATTTAAACTTAATTGACTGTGACTTTGATAATATTTACATCGACTTTATTTGTTAACATCTTTGATTTTCTTAAAATATATCGAAAACATAATTTTCGTGAATGAAATCTTTAATGAAAGCTAATTAAAATTAATAGCGTGTTTGTCATTTAATTACTTTTCAAGCAAAATGAAATATTCCATGGTATTTTCCTTAAGAAATATTAATAATGCGAAAAAAAACATCACTTTAATTGGAAGTTAATAAAATTTTTAATTTTCCCCTCGAAGCTTTCGCCAATTATTATTATGAAAATATGGAAAATAAAGAAAACGCAAGTTTTTCTCAAATCTGTAATACATTGTTTTTGGAGCAGCGGGGAACATTATTTAAAATTTCATATCCATATTACCGTTATGCAGTTTATATTAAAGTTACTAAATTTTCTTTTTATACAGCCGAAGAATTTTCCACGCGCTTGACATGGCACTCTATTTATTAGGCTACAAATTTCAGGAATTCGTTGAAATTTTCAAGTTATACAGATTTCGAATGCTTCGGAACTCTTTTTTTAATGAAAAGTTAAAATTTTGGGTTAATTGAAATTAAATCTATCCCGAGTTTAAATCTAAATCCAGAATCACGTATTTGGTATAAATACCTAAAGTTAACTACATAATTCAAAACTTCTATTTAATTCCTTGCTTAAAAATTGAAGTATAACTTATCCCGAACTTAGTTGATCAAATTGAAGTTTTATGCAAATTAAGGACAACTTTAAGTCAAGAAATTGTTTGTTAGTGTGAAGTTGCATCCACCACCGGGATAATTTAATTAGAGCGATTTAATGCCATTAGGCGGAACGAAAAATTTTAATTTTGAAACTTACCTTGTAAAGCATTGAAAAAGAACAAAAAACCAAAACCCAATACTGTTTTCATATTGTTCTGATGTTTCCCAACAAATTTGAATATCGAACACTTGAGTTTCACACCAACACGAATTCAAATGTTAATGCAAATTTAAAATTTTTATTCGCAATAATTCACAAAAATTCGGAAAAAAGTTTTCATTCAACAATTCGTAAAGAATTACGCTACGCTCGCAGCAACATCATATTCGCGCACCTAGGGCACATAACGCGGCGCGGTCGACTGAGGCTTTATGCGGCGCGGCGCCTTCATTATCATTTCATTGAACTTCGCGTCGTGTCGGTACACGTCGCGGTCGAATTTATTTTGTTTTTAAAAAACCCAAATCTTTTAATCGCCAATTATCCGTTATTTCATTGCATGGTTAAATATCCTCCTTTGACCAATTAAGATTTTTTTTTCAAAATTATGAAATAAACCGAGGATTTACTTTTACGTGATTGCCGGCTGCGTTATAGATCAAAAATTCCAGGACTTCACGGAATCACAAACCTCAGCCATCCTGCGGGACTAGAGGCATTCACATTTTGTAGTTGGAACTAATTTAGACTGACCTTATTTATCGACGTCGTTAATTCAAAAATAAAATATGTACCTACTCAATTAATAACCACCAAGTTTTTTACTATTTCAAAAAGTAAATTACCGAAATCTCGTACGCAGTGTGGCCGGAATTAATTCCGTCGATGATCTTCCTAAAGTCCGCATTAAATTAAAAATCATAAAAAACCTGAAAATGTAAAAAATAATTCTACACTCCCAGACCTCCCGGTGAATTTTTCCGCAAGCTATGAAATTCTAAAAGAATGAAAGATTCCAATTTTACCCTCCAGTGCCACAGAAGTTTTGTTAAGGAGAACCAGTTTAATTTAAATCATAAATCTGGAACGGAAATTTAAAGTTTTTTTTTGGTAATTTTCAAATTATGTTAAGAATTTTTTTGAAATTATTAACAGCTCGAGCTGCTTGTCCTCCAAAAACTTGAAAGATGTGAAAATTGTTGAGGATGAAATATCCCACCGAATCTGTACATAAATTTTAAATTAAAGTCCGGCTTAATATTAAGAATCTTTAGAATTATTGGATTATCCGATTATAATCTGGAAGCGTAAGAGGAAGCGAACCGGGAAGACGTGCCGAATATGGATGTATAAATAAATTGTGTAAATTTTTCCAAAACCAATTTTCCTACAATTTAATATGCGAAGGAAACTTTTATATAGCGCAACTAGCTTGAATGCATAGGTTATGGGCCCAGGAAAAACCTGCAATCGAAAGTTCGGTTTTAAGGAAGCTGATCACTGATTGTATCTCCTGTGTTCTCAAATAATTATGTATATTATCTTTGGTGCGGGTACCCCTATAACTTGCTGACATTAACAGCCCTAAATTTATAACTTCTTACAGTTGTAGTGAAAGGGTTAAAATCTACAGTGTGATTATCAAAACAGAACAAAAAATAAATTAGAAATAAAATGAATTTATATTTTAAATTAAATTTGATTTGTTAACATCTGAATTTAATTGTTTAAAATCAAAAATTCTTGTTATTTCCTCAAATTATTTGAATATTAACACTAACTCGCTAAACCAATACTTACGCGAAGACGGACAGCAACTAAGGTAGGTTGAACCGACAAAATATTAATTTTTCAAGCTAACTGTTTTTTGTCTAAACAAAATTTTCTCTCTTCTTATAGAAATTGAACTTTGACGAATTGCTGAATAAAAGCTATAGAGAAATTGCAGAAAACAAATAACAAAAAATTGCGAAAGTAAAAAAGAAATTACAGAAGTATAGCTAAGATTAACAGATGATTATTCGTCTAGAACCGCGACCGCCAACCTACTGGTCCGCAAGAAAATGTTAGAGGTCCTCTGAAAAATTTTGAATGTTGAAAATCAGTTTGAAATAAAATAAAATAATAAAAATGTCGCAACTATAAGATCTGCCTGTTGATTATGGTAGTGGGTATCTCATTAATCCAATATTACGCGTCAGTTGTAGATAAATAACGGATAAGATCTGCACTATTTTGCGCAAATGTTCCCTTGTCTAGGAGGGGGGGGTTTATGAAATATCAGTCCAGTATTGGCGGCTGAGTAATTCAGAAATGAAATGAAAGGATGCACTAAAGGGTTTTCCATAACTTCCTCCCCCCCTGCCCCGGTTTGCACTCACTGTTTTGTGTCATTAAAATATAAATTCGGTTGTTTTAGGCGGCAGTCCCACTGCAGCCACCATCGACCACCAACGCAAAATTCAACCAATGGAAGTGGTTTGTTCATTATTTGCACCAATTGTATTAGCTGAATTTTAGTCGATGGTAGCTGGTGGCTGCAGTGGGACTGCGACCTTACGGTTGAAGTTAAACGTATTTTTGTTATTATTGCAACTTTCTCTGTTGCTATTTGGCATACCGGGGGGTATGGAATACCCTCCAGTGCATCCCTTGTTCTAAGGAGTTACTCGGTATCTCCAGTAGTCTTGAGAGTGTAGCATATCCCCCGGACTCCTAGACACAAGAACAATCGAGAACAAATGAGATTAAATTAATTTATGTTATTCCTATGAAAATGTCCACGAGCTTAGGAAATGTTAGTTAGTGGTTCGTGAGGTCCAAATGATTGGCGATTGCTGGTCTAAAAGATATATTAAAAGAGGAAAACTAATAAAATACAATGAAAACAAAAACTTAGTTTATGAAGAATCAAAATAGCTAAAATCTACAGGTTATTAAGAGGTTAGGCTCCGAAAGAGGTAGGCTGAGGGTATCACCTGCAGTACATTTATTTTCAGATCAGGTGGGGTCGATCATTTCCTTGGCCCCGTTAAGCGATTATCAATCCATTCGAACGCAAGAAACCATTGTAAACTGGTATATCTTGGGTAGGTAAAGCATAATAGACGTTACCTATATTCCTCCTATAGGAGGTAGATATACCTCCAACTACCACTCCGTATAAATACATAGTATAAAAGGGACAAGATTTAGGTGAAGTGATAGATCAGGTAACAACTTTATCAATGGGTGTAAACTAGACCATTACTCTCTTGTAGCTTAAGAGTTTCATTAAGGGGGGAGGGCATTCGTCAGATTACACAACTCAAAATAATTAGCAAAGAATGCAAATATGTTGTTCAGAAATTGTTTTCTGAAAAGTTATTGAATCTTAGAATTGCTTTTGTTGGCTTTTGAAGCGAATAACTCAAATCGTTTAACGAATCTACGAAAATTTCTAAACAAGAAATCTAAGATCAATGCAAGCTGCACTATGCACTACAGCACAAAAGGGTTTCATCTCTCAAAACGTTTTGCACGAAGTTTCATAGTAGAAACTAAAGCAATAATAGTACAAAATTCTGTAAGTTTATTATTAAATATTAGTTTGCTAAATGTCTCCTTTAGTGTGGATATTTTGTGAACACACGATGAACATAAAATAACATCATGTGGAATTACATGTATCAACTTGCTGACTTAAACTAGCACAATTTGAAAACTTTCTAAACAATATGTCACTTGCATGCATCCGTTATTGCTGATGCAGTAAATGTATTTATTTCCATTTAAATAAATGAATTAAATATTCATATTGAGAGTAACTGTTATAATAAAAACTTGTTGTGGTCATTAACTTAACTCAACCATATTTTTTTGAATATTTTTGTGAATCAATTTCAAGCCTAAAAACCGTAACTTTGAAATGCGTGAATTGTATTGGCTGTTAAATAAGGTAAGCCCCGCCCACTGAGTTAGTTTAAGTTATAGAAGTATTCTTCTGGCATAAAGTGATCTTTTGGTATGTTATGTTAATTTAAATTAGAGTTTCTGCTATCACGCATTTGATAAAAACATCCCTAACGGACGCATGAACTCGAAAATCAAGTAGTTTAGAAGAGGGGGGTTCTAGGTCCCTGAAGGCCACCGAGGGCAAAAGGCGCGGGTTGGCAGATATTTATTTATAACTAAAGTTCTGCTATAATAATTACCAAAATCCAATTTAAAACTATTTCTGTCGATTCTACGTACCGACAACAGAATGATCGTTTCATGCTATTGTTGACGTCTTCGTAGATAACCTCGTAGTGCTATTTGTAGAGATTATTCTCTAAAAATCCGGAAATTTCGACCAATGAAGCAAAAAAGTAATTGGAAATTATTCAAAAAAATAAATTTTTGATTTTTGAAAAAAAAACTTGGAATACCAAAACTGATATTTTTAAACATATTGAACTTCTTATGTTCGCCGCCACTGTATTACACAATTGATACTAATAGAACAGCTGGTCCCCTCTATGAACCAATAGACGAACTCGCTTTAAACCAGTTATAATTAGATAATTATAACCTCAAATTTTGACTGAAGTTGCATGTTAATATTATGAAAGTTTTGCAACGACTAACCACTGCTAGCAAAGTAGGACTAAGTTGGTAAGTTAATTCATAGTGCATAAAATCATTCGTTGTGTTTAAAATTGTTAGTATTATTTTAGGACCGCACTTGTAACGTTGGGAATTTATAGTTTTTACCTATCAAAAAATAGTGTAACCAGCAGACGTAGGGAGTCTATGAAAGTACGAGAACGTATGCGCTTGTCTAACACCGGTGAATACCAAAGTAGTGTACGCAAATTTATATCCAACGATGGAACCTCAAAAACTGCAATTACTTCAGGAACTGGAAATTGAAGCCATGGCCGATATGTACAACCGTTTGACTGCCGCGTGCCATAAAAAGTGTATTCCACCAATTTACGGTGACTCGGAGATAGCCAAGGGTGAGGCTGTCTGTCTGGACAGATGTGTAGCTAAATTTTTAGATATTCATGATCGAATAGGTAAACGGTTTGGAGAAATTTCCAATCAAGAACAAGAATCGGCGTTAGGGAAGTAAACTGATCATGTAAATTTAAAATTATGTAGCATACTTTAATTAGCTAGACTTTTGTTAATAAGACTATTATAGAACTCACTGTCGATTTATTTTACAATTACCAGCCCCAGGAACCTCCTAAAGCAGTAATCTGCTTGAATCAGTTTTCTAGAAATTGTAGTTTGAATTTGTATTGAATTATGATTAATTAAATGCTTCATTTGTTTATTTCTAACAAATTAGTTTATGGTAGTCATATTAGATTTTACTCCAATGCAATTAAGGTTGTTAGAAAATGTAATTTTCCTATTTCAAGATTTTTATTTTTCTCATTCTGCTAAAAAATAGTCTGCATACTTTTGCATAATTTTTTTATTTTTACACAAAAGACTTCTGGCAGGTATAACTCTGAAACTCTTTATTTTACAAAAGCTTTGTTTAAAGCTTTTCTATAGAGAATTTTACTCTGAATAACTTTTGTAATAACTCGTTTTACCGTAATATTAACATTTAACGAGATATTCGAAAGAATTCATATTTTGGCACAATATTTCCAAGATGGCGGCGAGCGCAGGCCAGACAAACGAAAAAATAAATAAATTTGTGTCACATCTTAGCAATTGTAGGTTTAATTTCTCGAGAATTTATCTTGGAAAACAAATTAGAAATACTTCTTTCTAGCCAATTTCAATTTTTACAATATAGCAAATCATGATTACATCTTAGGATTACGTAAATTAACGGTAATAAAGGTGTGCATGTAGCAGTGGCGGCTTATATAAAGGGCATAGGGGCACGTGATTTCTATCCCAAAACCAAGCGCTATCTTAAAATAATTATAATGTTCTGGCAGTGCTGTCTATTGAAAAAAACTTTGTTCGAGGAATATCAGATTATGACGATAAAGTAATTAAAATGTTTTGTAACAATAAATATAGAAGGATAGATTGTCATTATAAATTAATATTTTAAAAACTATTTTTTTATTTTGTGCTATCCCACTGGAAAATGTCACGAGCCGCCTCTGGCACAGAGCATTCTTTCATATATTTTTTAGTATATTGTTCGGTAACGATTGAGGATCATATAAGCCAAATTTGCAGACTACTATTTGAGAAACAATAAGTAATCGAAAATTTGTGTCTTCAAAAATCATCAATCTTTTGAAGTTTTGAAATATATTGAATTACAAATAATTTCATACACAATAAATTTACCTATGTAATAATCAAGTTGATTCGACAGTTTAACTATTGATAGAAAGCTGCTACAATAGCTATTTGTGCAATTAGTCATCAAAAGTGACATTTTTTCCGAACTAACAGTGAGATTAAAGTAAGCACGCCTTTTTTGCCAAGTCCTTTCCAGAACACCCAAAAGGGAGCAACGGAATTCACCCCCCCCCCACAAAAACCACTCGTTTGGCATAATAACTGGGCATTGTCTAGACAATTAGCCAAGCCCAGTGGCATAGAGAAGAGGGCTCTGCCAAAAGCGGCCAATTAATGACGGAGCCTACAGGCAGGGTATGATCCTTTCAAAAAACTCCTAAATTGTCTTCCAATTTGACAGGAACCACTCCTAGCCAACTTCATGATGTTATATTTTTGTAGATCGCATTTATACTAATGAGCCTGTTTTTTTGTCGAAAAGTGCAGATACTCTAATTTCCGTAAATTTAAAACTTAGCAACTCAAAAAAATAGATGATTCAATGAAAACCAAACTTTCAGTTATGCAACCCCATTAAAAAGGGCAGTATGGTGACTGCTTTTTAAGCAGTAAAATTTAATTGACTTTTTGTTTGATATTTAAGATGCTTGCTTTGATTTTTATTTGGTAAAATTATGGGGAATCTCTCAATTGCGCTGCTATTAAAATAAGTATATGCTGGTGCTCATTGTCTTGCTCAAATGCAGATGCTCTTATTCACATAATATAATCTACGTACAATAAATTGTTGATAAGACAGATAACAAGTTTATTCAATTTAATTGATAATACGGAAGAATTTCAAACTTCCAAAGGTTAAGTGCACTGTAGATGATACCAATACCGCCAAAATTTGGCAACACTTGTGTAAACACTCAATCACTTAACGATTTCATGTTATTTCAGAATATATTTCGTGACAGCACTCAATGTTGCAAAGAAAATGCTTTGATAAACCCTTCATAAAAACGTGCAAATTAATTCCACCATTCCAAAACTTCTTGTTGTCTGGAATTAAGCTAACCACCTGAGAAAATTCAGATAACCGCTAAATGACATTCCAAGAGTCAAATATAGAGGGGGGGGGGCAAAATATTCAGTTTTGTTAGGTTTTATAATTTTAAAGAAAAGTTCTAATATTTTACAAGCGCTAACAGAAACATCAATTTTCTAGTGGAGGGCAACTACAAGGAAATCTATTACTTTATTCCCGATGTGCATATACTGTTTTTTGTATTTGCGGGAGATAAAGTACTCACCTCGACAATAATTACAAAATTTTAATTAAAATTTGTTTAATAAAGCACGTGGTCGATAGTAACAAAGTAAGTGAAGCATAATTGGTAATATTATTATTGTCAATTATAGAATTTTTTCACTAAAAAGTACTAGCATGGTTTAGTTACATTTGTGCCTTTGATGTAATAAGATGTGTCATGCCGACAGTATGAAGGAAAATTTTTCGAAAACAAATGATTATGACGGTTTTACAGAGTGGTTCAAGGAGAAGGAATTGGCCGATTGCTTCAGCGAAGACGTTTTTTTGGCTTTTTTTACGAAAAGGCTAAAACGCTGAAGTCGTCGACCATGTGGTCGCAGTATTCTATAATCAAGGCGGTCACCAAATTAGAAAATAAGATTGACATCGGCAATTTCCACAAGTTATCCGCTTTTATGAAGCGGAAAAACCAAGAAGATATGCCGAAGAAATCGCGCGTCCTAACCTCTGACTCTGACCACATGGTCAAATGTTTAAAAGAGGCGCTTCGTGGGAATATTTTGGTAGCTAAAGTAAGTGCTTTTTTTTAATTATTTATTTATTTACCAATCTATTTCATTGTAGGTCGCACTAATATTTGGCCTAGCGGGGGCGTGCCGTAGCGGGGAATTGGTAAATTTGTGCATAGCAGACGTTACAAAAAAATGAGAATAAAATTGATAATAAAATCTGGTGACTTCTTTTTTGCCCGGCAGTAACTTTTTTTGCCCTAGGGCAAAAAAGTACCACTTTACACCCGCAAATCGGGGTTTAAAGTGGGCACTTTACCCCCGCAATTTAAAAAAAAATGAAAACAAAATGTCAAAGTTTAAAAAATTCAAACTTGAACATATCAACGACCGTGTTTCGAGTAAACTCGAAACTAGTTGCACGATAAAACCTTGCGGTCCATGCAGTGGCTAGACCATCTGCATGTATGTTTTTTGGCTGGAGGGGCTGCTTTTGCAGTAGCCCCGCGTTAATCTTTGGATGGGGTAATGTGAGAGGAGTATCTATCAGTATGATAGATCATTACGACCGAAAATCCACTTACATCTTTTTATTTTGTTAAAAAAAATGTTTCCTATGCTCAGTGATGCGTGTCGATACCGCTACATGACCTATGAATTTAGAAATATTCTAATGTAAAAAAATTTTGAAAATATTCAAAATTGCATCTAAATTTTAAAGATAGTTAATAACTCAAAATTTTATTCATTACTTTATTAATTAAATTTTACAACAGTTTATGTTTAAACAGTTTCTGGCTGATTCTTTCCAAGTACACAACAAATTAATCCCTTATCACAATTTAGCCCAGGGATGTTTCCAACAACTGAACATTCTTCTTGACAAATTGTGGTCGGAATTGGGATTCCCAAAGGCCCTTTGCATTCTTCACCATCGGCTGTAATAAAATAAATAAATCAGTTAAAAATTCAAGATATTGGAATTTATTTTTGACAAAAAAAACATACAAGAAAGAATACAACTGATTTTGAATTTTGAATTTTTTTTATAATGTAAATATAAAAATGTAAAATGTGAATTAAAAAGAAGAAAATAGAACAAGTAATAGTATCTTACCTCCAGCTCCATGTACCAGGGTAATGGCAGCCAAAACAAGAGCAATAGTTACGAGTAATTTCATGATTGATGAATTATAATTTTCTCTCTACAATTTGGGGTTTTATATACATTTTAAAGGTACTTCAAGCGTTTATCTTTCAAAAAAACTTTGGTCTGTAAGTTCTTATCTTCGATAGATCTTTTAGGCACACTTTATTATTATTATTATTATATCGCATTGTAAAACCTCTTATGAATAGATAATAAATATTCGGGGAGTCCGGGTGTAAATTCCACAGTTGGGTTTGTCAATTTTGAACTACGTAGTTTATGTGTAATTTTTTTAATTTTAACGTATTTATTTTTTACACTGCATACTAAAGATTCTATACCCATTGACGAAAACAAGAGTTTTAAATTTTGAAAATAGCCAAATAGGTACCTTATATAATTTATGGTAACCGTTACTATAAGAAATTTAAGTTGGTTCCCAAAATATCCCTACTGTCGCTTAATAAAACCCTTATAAAACCTAAATTTCTTGGATATTTTAGCTATTCTACATAATATCTATTACAATACTTTACATCTAATTTTGGTATTTTATAACTCATTTAATTTTAGAAACATAAATAGAGGAGTAATAGGTTACAACCTTTATAAAACTTGTTGTTACGAGAAGTGCTAACAAAGTATATTTTAAAGAATGATGCATTCTAAAATTTTCCTTTCAATTTTCTATGGAAATTTTTATGTTGCACTACAACTTTGGACTTATCTATCCATCTACGTATTGAATTGAAATTTTAAAATTATTTTATACCGATATATTTGCAAACAATAGCAATAAAGTGTGCCTAAATGATCTATCTAAGATAAAAACCCTCAAAATTCTTAAGTGATTTAAAAAAATGTATATAAAAGTCTAAGTTGCACAGAGAAAGTTATAATTCATCAATCATGAAATTACTCGTAACTATTGCTCTTGTTTTGGCTGCCATTACCCTGGTACAGGGAGCTGGAGGTAAATATTTTTATTTGTTATATATTTAACTTAAATCCAGTTTACATTATATGATTTCTCTTAAAATTTATCATAGCGGAAAGCATAAAGTATGGTTTACATGATATTTTATATAGTTTTAAGCAAGAAAACAGTGTAAACTGTGTTTTATGGTTTCTCCTATGATAAATCATTTAAAGTAAACTCAACCATATTTTATAAAACGGTTAAGTAGTATATATTTTAAATGGAACTTAGTTACATATTTAAATTTAATCATTCTTATTAAAATCAGTTATATTTTTCCAGTTTCCAAGTTTATTCCAATATTTTAAATTAATTTTTAACTTAATTTTTTATATTATTTCAGCCGACGGCGAAGAGTGCAAGGGACCTTTGGGAATCCCAATTCCGACCACAATTTGTCAAGAAGAATGTTCAGTTGTTGGAAACATCCCTGGTTTAAACTGTGACAAGGGATTAATTTGTTGTGTACTTGGAAAGAATCAACCAGAAACCGTTTAAAATTCAAATTGTATTAAATAATATTGATTTCTATTAATAAAATCTTAAAATATTACTTAATTTTTAAGTTTATAGATATAATTTGCTCTATTTTTTTTACAAAAGTATATTTCCACGTGCATACATACAGTGGCTCTCATAATAAATTATTCATCCACCCTGTTAAGCAATGTAAAATGTATCTTTTGAAGACCTTTTTTGTCATATAAAAATCACTCTTAGAGCAATATTTATCTGACTATTTTTGTTGCAAATTTCATTCCCATCAATTTTGTTAATATGAATTTTTTAATTTGGTCCAGCCATTTCCGAGATACAGCGACTTCAAAAAGTCTCTGTGAAAATTTTATTAAAACTCTCATAAGAGTTTTAAGTCGTCTCGGAAACGGCCGGAACAAATAAAAAAGTGTATATAAACAAAATTTAAGGCAATGAAATTTTCAACACAATATGTTTGAAAGGTTTCGCTCTAAAATCGATTTTTGTAAAAGTACAATTTACATTGATGACATAGGAGTGGATGAATAACTTTTTGAGGCACTGTATGTCATGTAGCGGCATCGACACGTATCACTAAGCACCGCAAACATTATTTTGCTTTAGTTTGTTTAGTTGTTAGCTAAGAACACCTGCATACATATTGTACTAGGGTTGGGTACAACTCGCCGCGCCCGATTCGCCGGTAACGATTTGCCGCGGCACGATTCGCCATGGCACTATTCGCCGTGGCACGATTTACCGAGAGCTTCTAGCGCCATATACTTATCAATAAACTTCGGAATTAAACAAAAAGAAATTTATTTTAAAGTAAATCCAGTGCTGATTTAAATCTATTTAAAGAGAACTAATAATATTGCAGATGCAGCTCATGGAAGGCTACAATCGCAGTTGAGCATCGAAAGACCGACTATTTGGCGTTTCATAAACGAATTTAAAAAGTTCAAAAAAACAGAGACGTCGGGATATATTAGAATACCTTCGTGGTTTGGCCCACAATTTTGAAATGTTGGAGACTTCATCTAAATAAAATTGAAAATTTGAAAATAAACAAAAATATAAAGAACTACTGTTGTTTTTTCTAACTTTTGAGAAATTTATTTATTTAATTTGTTTAATTTATTCAATTCATTTTTATGGGTTAAAAATTTATCAAAGATTATCGATAGATGGGGTTACTGAACGGTAAAAATAAAAAATAAAAATATCGTCACTTCTGCCGCAATACCTCCAATCATCAGCACACCAAATTTTATCTGAATCGGTTATACATTCCCGGAGATATGATGTCATTTTCATTTTTTTTTATTTATTTTATTGTGGTAGTCCTGGCAAAGATTTCTCTGCCAAAACCTTATTTTCACCACTAGAGCCTACAAGACACACGTCCAAAAAGTTTGAATGCCATCGACGTAGAAATGCCGAAAAAAATCGAGGGACAAGGACTTTTTTTAAGTATTCGCAAAAAAAATTAATTATTTTTTTTCATATTAAATTCCTGATTTTTATCAAAGGGTTCCATATGCGGTGAAGTCCTTTGAGGGCAATGTTCCTACATACCAAATTTGGTTGAGATCCCTTCAGTACTTCATGGGTTATTTACTTTTGAAGTTTTAACTTTGACAGCTTGTAATTTTTGACAGATGACAGATAGAAAGTTAATTTCACCCATTCTGGATAAAGCTTTTCAAGGTCTTTAAAATAACCTATCACAAGACAAAATCGCTTTTAAAAATCTTGTATCATTTTCTTGTAGTGGCACTCCTGATTGACAGATCGCGACGAAAACCTTATTTTCACTTTTCTACCGTAAACCCTACCACTATACCAAATTTGGTCCTGATAGGTTGGATGGTTCACGAATAAATCGAGGGACAAAATCTGGCGACCGACCGCCCGACCGACCGACCGCCCGACCGACCGCCCGACCGACCGACAGACCGACACAGAAATTTATTTTTTATTTTTTGCAGATCTTTACGTTTCTGGACACGGTGATCTCGAAAATGTAAAAAAAAAAAATTGAAATTTTTTTTCGATTACCATACCTCCAATTTTTTAATTGATTGGAGGTAAAAAACTCCCGGCGAATCGTGCCACGGCGAATCGTGCCACGGCGAATCGTGCCAAGTCGAATCGTGCTTGCCGGCGAATCGTTCCGCGGCGAATCGTGCCGCGGCGAATAGTTCCCGGCGAGTCGTGTCGCGGCGAATCATACCGTTCCCATTATACTAATATGTTTATTGCCCTGATAATCTGTTAACTGGAAAAACTGTTGACAAATGTCAATAACTTTCAGTCTCTTTCGTAAAAAGAAATACAAACACAGTTAATTTTTGTCACATTTTCTGCACTGGTACGTAAAAGTCGCTTATTACGTAACTGAAAGTAGGGGAGAAATCTGACGGTGTGTTTGGGTTATTGTGAAATACATATAACCAAATGGTAATTTGATTTGTATTGGGTTTTTATATTCTTTGCTTTAACATTTGGTAAAGCAATTTTTTGAAAGGATTCTTTGCTCGGATCCACGTCAAAACGTAGCAGATATTTGGCCGCGCAATATTTGGACGCTGTCATTTAGGCGCGCGACAACTGGACGCATGTAACAATTGGGATACGACAATTAGACGCACGGCAATCGAAGCCGTTGACTTTGTTTTGACGGGATACCAATACTTAACTTCAACTGTTTTTGGTAAAATAAAATGATTTTGAAAATGCACATAATCTAGCTGTAGCTTTAATCTTGCTAATATCTGAAACACAGATACAATCACAGAAAAATCAAAGATTGCACCAAATTCAAATATAAACTGTAGGGGGATTGTGAAGTTGAATTGAATTTATAATTCAACTAGTTCCCGTTCACTGCATGAAAACGTTGAACCGTTGATCGGCGAAAAATCACCAAAAAAGAGAATAAAATCTAAAATAAGTCGAAATAAATTAATTTGACTTTACATAATGATACAATTAACAGTTCTCGACTTAAACATAACAAAAGTCGTATTAAGCAGTTGATGCGTGTCGTTGCCGCTACTTACAAAAAAATTAATAAATTTATTTCAAATCAATAATTTTATTTTTTTTTAATAATCAAGTTATAATTACATAAATTACATTTTAACATTAAATTTTTATACAGTTTATTTTTAAACAGTTTTTGGTTGATTCTTTCCAAGCACACAACAAATTAAACCCTTATCACAATTTAATCCAGGGATGTTTCCAACAACTGCACATTCTTCTTGACAAATTGTGGTCGGAATTGGGATTCCTAAAGGCCCCTTGCACTCCTCACCATCGGCTGAAATAATATAAAATATTCAGTTAGAAAATTAATTTAAAATTTTGGAATAAATTTTTGAAAAGCACAAAAATTATTGTAAAAAAAATATAACTGATTTTAACCAGAATGATTAAAATAAATTTTAATTAAATTTAAAATAAATTTTAACCGTAATATAAAATAAGTTCTTTATTAATTAGCATTTTGATATAGTTTATTTTTGAAAATGGAAAAAGAATTTTTTGTTATATTATGTTTGTACAGATAATTTAATAATTAAATTAAGTAATAGCAATGATTTTAGCACAATTTATAACGGGTGGAAAACAAATCAGAAAATATTAAAAAAATATATAACAAATAAAAGTATTTACCTCCAGCTCCATGTACCAGGGTAATGGCAGCCAAAACAAGAGCAATAGTTACAAGTAATTTCATGATTGATGAATTATAACTTTTTCAGTTCAATTTAGACTTTTATATACATTTTTTAAGATCACTTAAAAATTTTGAGGGTTTTTATCTTAGATAGATCATTTTGGCACACTTTATAATAAATTATTGTTTGCTTACTTAGCTATAGTACTTATAGATAAATAAGTCAAAAGTTATAGTACAGCAGAAAAATTTCCATTGAAAATTGAAAGGAAAATTTTAGAATACGTTTCTAGTAAATATTCTTTATTATCACTTCTAGTAACTGAAGGTTTTATAAGGGTTGTAACCCTATTACTCCTCCATTTATATTTCCAAAATTTGATGCGTTGAAAATAATTGAAAAAGATACAACAAATGAAAAATGCGAATTTTTATATTATGAATAATATAAAATGAATAATATAAAATACCAAAATTACATCAACAAAACACATACTACAAGTAATGAAAATTTATCAAAAAATGTAAATCTAACAATATTATGAGATTACTAAATAGATGTAATGTATTACAATGGCTATGTAAAATTGCTAAAAAATAAGAACTTTAGGTTATATTAAGCGACATTAGAAATCTTTTCTAAACCAACTTAAATCTCTTTTAGTAGTAACGGTTACTATAAGTTATATAGAGTATACTGGTATGACCTTATACTAATAAGCCTTTCAATTGATTTCAAAAATTTTAATATTATTGTTTTGTTAATGGCTATAGGAAATATTTACTAATTAAGTAGTGATAAATATGGTTTAATTAAAAAATTACAAATTGACTACGTAGTTCAAAACTGACAAATCCAAGTGTGGAATTTACACCTGGACTCCCCGAATATTATCTATTCAAAAGTATTTTTACAATTTGATATAAAAAATATCTAATAAAGTGTGCCTAAAAGAGCTATGAAAGATAACTTACAGATCAAAGTTTTTTTGAAAGATAAAAGCTTAAGTGCCTGTAAAATGTATATAAAAGCCCAAATTATTCAGAGCAAATTATAATTCATCAATCATGAAATTACTCGTAACTATTGCTCTTGTGTTGGCAGCCATTACCCTGGTACATGGAGCTGGAGGTAAGATACTATTATTTGTTTAATTCCCATTTTACATTTTTCCAAAAATATTCAAAATCATTTTTCCAAATGATATTTAACAGAAATTTTAAATTTAAAATCAGATAAAAATCAGAAAATAAATTAAAAAAATAAATTCCAAAATCTTAGTTTAATTTTTACCGGAATTATTTATTTTATTGCAGCCGACGGTGAAGAATGCAAGGGACCTTTGGGAATCCCAATTCCGACCACAATTTGTCAAGAAGAATGTTCAGTTGTTGGAAACATCCCTGGCTTAAATTGTGATAAGGGATTAATTTGTTGTGTACTTGGAAAGAATCAACCAGAAACTGTTTAAAATTGAACTGCAGTGTTAATGCTGGGTTTCACAAAAGAGGTTTAAAATTCAATCTAGGATTATAATATTCAAACAATATAACAACAATGTATTTTAATTGTTGTAACTATGGTTATAATTTCAATCGTAGTTTAAATTTTAAGATACCTTTATGAAACCCACCATTAATGTTTCAAATGTATGCGTTGTATAAAGCAAAGTTTTTGATTTAATCTTTAATTATATTTCTAATTTAGATGTAATTGTGAACAAATTTCAATTTCTTCAATAAATAAAAAGGAACATAAACACAATGAATTTATTTTGAACACCGGTGTTGAAAGGAAGTCCTTTCCGCACTAGTACGTGAAAGTGCTTATTACGTAACTCAAAGCAGTGGAGTATCGTAACGGTAGTAGATAAAATATTCACTTTTATTTTATTTAAATAACCATCGAAATTGCAAAGTGTGTTTTGGTTATTGTGTAAATGCAATAGTATGCAGTGTCTCAAATTGACACCTGGCTCTTCGACTATAAGTCAAAAATTACAAAAAATGAAAAACTATAAAAAATATTTGATAATTTATGTAAAACTAAAAATTTGCTTCTGGTAAAATTCCTAGTGTCGCTTAATAAAACCTAAAGTTCTGGGACCTCTTAGTAATTTTACATATCCACTATAAAACTTGAAAACTATTTGGTAATTTTTTATATTTATATTTTCACTGTTTTCTTAATTATCATTACTTGTATCGTTTTTGTTAGTTAAATGCAATTGAAGATCGATAATAATCGTAAAATGGATTTATATTGCTTTAGAAGATTTTTTTTAAATGCAACTTTGTATTTTGAATTTTTATAATATAAAAATTCGATTTTTAATTTGTTGCATCTTTTTAAATATTTTTAATGCTGACTAATTTTAGAAATATAAATAAAGGAGTTATAGGGTTACAACCCTTATAAAACTTGCAGTTACTTGAAGTGATAATAAATTGTATTTACTAGAATGATACATTTTTATCCAAAGTTATTCTAGTATTTTACTTTTAATTTTCTATGGAAATTTTGATGTTGTACTATGACTTAAGATTTTCCTATCAATATGTACGTATTGCAATGCAATTTTCTAATTATTATTAATAAATTTATAATATGTTATTAACAGTAGCACGGCTAGAGCTAGAAGTAACTGCAGCCGGCGCTGTTCACTAAAACACATTACTGCATGTACTTATACATATTTATATATTTTGACCAGTGATCGCCAGGCAATTTTGGTAATTTTGGATTTTTTTTGCTCAGTTGAGCGGCACTTGAGTATCATCTTCTTATCGGTTTTTTTGATGATTATAAATTTAGCCTATTGAAACGGGCTTTTCTATATTTTAAAGTAGCCCTTCATAATAATTTTGCAATTATTTTTATCTTATGAGAGATCATTCAATTTTACATTTACAATCTTAGGAGATAGCAATTAATACTTAATATATACAGGGTGTTTTTTATTACTTTGTTCCTTGTTTTATTACTTCCTTTATTCCTCTGGTTATTTTCAATAACTCCACACTTCGCTTTGGAAAATGATATAAATTGTACATTAAATATTAATTTTAATAAATAAATTTACATACGGTAACAAGAATGTAGGTAATACGTAATAATTAATAATAATAAAAATAATTAATTACAATAATTTATGCGAAACTGAATTAAGTGAATTAAAAAAATTCAAAAAAACAAATGATATTGTTATTATCGTATTTTCAGCCCCATGCATATCAGAGTAATGGCAGCCAGCACAATAGCAACGGTAACAATTTTATGACTGCTGAATAGTAAGCGTTTTCTATCGAATATTTGGTTTTTATAGGGATTTTGAAGTACAACTTGAAGTTTTTGATAATTTTTATCTTATGATAGATCAATTAGGCACACATGTTTTTATTGTGTTAGCAAATATCAGTTAATTTTTCTAATAATAATAATAATTAAAAATTATCATTTCAATTCAAACTATTGAATCATATTTCATTTTTCAAAAAAGAAAACTTCAAATATGCAGAAAGAGAAATGTAAGGCTCAAACTTAGTATAACCTAAATTAAAAATTTACGGATATTGCGATAAAATAATCTTTGCCCCCAATTAAAAATTTTTTTCATTGAAATTATGGTAGTTTATAACGTAAATTTCTAGTAATATGAACTTCATAATTTATGATTCATTCAAAAATTCGAGTGGAAAAGGCCTACAAACCATAATAAACTGAACGCGACTACCGCATTGGCTGTTTCCATAAGATTAACCCCACCCATGGAGTGTTTTTATCTTATACGATAATACGTGATTTTTTACACGAAGCACGACTTATCGCGATTCTTGATGATTCCGCACATAGTACCTTAAAATCAGGAATTTTTTCCACGCAAAACATAATGTAAAAACTTAAATCTTCATAACATTAGAAACCGCTGTAATGCCCGTTCTATCAGTAAACCTAAACTACCGAATTATTTCAATCGAACTCAATGGATATTACACACCATTGTATTTTATTAAATAGGTTACTACTGTTGAAAAGCTCGGGGCATAGGAAATTAACTAATACAATCCTGCTCTTCGAACTAGAGAATTCATCTTAATGAATATAAAAAACAAGTAGAAACTAAAAACCTAAAAACATAATTTACTAATAATTTAGAGCGGTTGGGAAAAATTTATTGTAATAAATACATTTTTTATAAAATTGTGTATGTACAATTCCATCAAAAATTTCATTTGCGCTGCTTCTGGTTGTTTCTAGTCTAGCACGCAGCAAATTAAACCGATATCACAATTTAAAGTGGGGATGTTTCCTACAATTCCACATTCTTTTTTACATATTGATCCCGGCATTGCAATTCCTAAGGGTCCCCTGCATTTTTCCTCGAAACCTAAAAAAAATTAAAACAAAAGTTTTTCATAATATATTTTATTAATGAATACTTACTTCCAGCTCCATATGCGATAGAAATAGTTGCCAACACAACAGCAATAATGATAAGTAATTTCATGTTTGCCGACTTATAAATTATCTAATAATAAATAAAAAATAGTTTTATATATTGCATTTTAATCAATTAAATTTATTGATAATTTTTATCTGTATAAATCACAGTTTTGGGCACTTGAACTCTGACTTACGCGCAAAATACAGTGGGCGTGCGGTAATAAAAATTTATAAAATTAAATTAACCAAAAATTGTGACCGCCGCGGCGGTTTGGTCTTGGAAATTTTAGTATGTTGTTCAGTAATGCTTGAGGATCATTTAAGCTAAGTTTCAGACTGAGTATAAGCAACAAATGCTGGAAAACAGCAACTAATCAATTTGGTTTTATGTTCAGAAAGTCGGAACTTTATTTTCCTGCCGGTCTCGCCAATGTATTTGCTCTCCATTTCTCTTCCTTCTGCCCATTTGATCTTTGTTGTTTAATAATATTTTTTTATCGTTATCTGTGACCTAAAGCCCAATATTAAACTATGGGCTACGGGAAACCATCCCATTAATAATTCCTTAGTCAGTCACTTTTGTTCTGCCAAGTTGAACCTATCTTCATCCGATCTATCATTCTTCAATCTTTGCATAAATATCATTAACGTCTCATTTAATGAAATATTAACATCAACTTGTTTTTTCTCTTTTCATACCTCCCTGTCCATTGCTGGAGAGGATCACGCCAGGTTTCAGCATTTAAACCCTACGGCTGCTGAAACCGGATTGGGGAATACCTGTAATCTCTAAAAGAAATTGCGGATCGTAGATTTTAAGTGCCCTAAACTTGTCATATTACCTTTATTACTATTACTAATTTTCCAGAGATTTTGAAAAGTTCTTAGTGGATTAACGAGCTTAACCTGTCATAAACTTGAGGTAAACAAGTAATATACGCACATTACACGCGCGTTTGATAGAATTAATTGATAAATAATAGCCTCGAAATTTTTTGATTACAATTTGGGAATTTTACTATAATACACTTGTTATCATCTAATAATTACTTGCAAATGCATTTTTACAATTACATCACCTCAATATTTAGTAAACCATAGTATCTTGAACGATAGGCAGATCTGTGAGAGGCCTATCATCTAGAACAGAAATCTAAATGATTAAAAGATTACATTCCACCGAAATGTGGAAATTAAACTGAAAATTTAGAAAACAATTAATATGACCTTGAAAGATTTTAAATGTTTTAAAATTCCAAACCAAACTTAAATTATAAAAAATTTTTCACATTATTTCTAATTAACAATAAGATCTTAATTTATATATTTAATATATCCTGAGAATTAATTATTTGACACCTGACGATGTACGATAATTCGTACGAAACATGTCGTAAATAAATAAAATATACATTTACAATTTTATGCGAAGAAGTACTTTTAAAAAATAATATAATATAAATAAACTTCGCTAGACGTCACTTCAAATATGTTATAATTTATTTAACACATTGACTGCCACGATACTTTTTGAAAAAAATTCCCCTGGGCCGCGTCATTTTTTTTCGAAAAATTGTTAATAAGTTCAAAATAAATAGTTAGGTACCCATAAGTTATATAATTGTAACTATATTATAGTTTGAGAAAATAAATTACTAAAATAATTAAATTGTTGATATTTCTCTTATTTTTTGAGCAGGACCAAAACCAATATACCAAAAGTTTCGCCAGAGGCCACGCTTTAAAACACTATAGTAAAATGGCAAAAAGTGTCCACCATATTTGTCCGACATCAATTCAACTGAAATACAACTTGTCGCACATATATGGGTGACGGAGCGCACATTATGATCAAAGTGGTGTCGCCCATATATGGTCGACGTGGCAGTCAATGTGTTAAAAATTGATCAATTTCAAAGTTTGAATACTTTGATTACCGGAAATACTTTGTATAACCACAAAACTACTACTCTGAAGGCATGAAATACTATTTATGAATACTCTGAATACCATGAATACTATTTGTGAATACAGCAACTACTACATTAAATAGTATGAATATGAACAATATTGTATTTCTGAATACTATCCTAATTCAAATTACATATTATAATTAATTGTAGATTAAGAATTAAGGAAACAATTGACACTTACCGTAGTAGCAATCTGCAATTGTGATTACGAGGCTTCTAATCCTATGGATCAGACAGTGAAATATTGACACTAATTCAGAAATCTTCAGGATGACTGAGAACACTGGATTAGAATTCTAAACAGATGTACTAAATATCCACAGAACTATTGCTACCTCAAAACTCAGGAAAAGGTAACAGCGTACTGGAACTGAGTTGGTAAAGGCACAAAGGAAATCTTCATCTTCAAGTTGTTAAGTGCTTCCCTATTTACAAAAAATTGAATGATTGTAACCTTTACATGCGGTTGAAGTAAAATTTCTTTGAAATTGTGGTAGATATTAGCAAGATCAAGAAAGAAATATTTAAATGAAGGATTCCATAAACTCTGCTTTGCAAATTTTTATTATCAATTGTTGGTTGAGATTCTTCTAAACTGAAATTAGCATTGAAACTCCAGCAAAAATCATCGGTAACTCATGGTAATTGCTATTTAAAAAACTGAACCTTCAGTTATTGTATCGGTGACACTTTTTGATCCATCACCTGTTTGTTTTTCTCGTAGACGCTTATCTTTAGGATGGATCGGCTCGTGAATGTTTCTTCCGTCCGAAAAATGATCTGAGTTACACTCAAGTCGCCCCTGAAGACGATCAAAATTCTTTCAGCCGCAGACCGCAGGCAAAAAATTGTTACTTTGGTCAGTAATTTAAGATGGTCAGGAAACGAACTTAAAAAGTGGCTCAAAAATATTTTCTTACCCCACATTTTCTCTGAAGGCATTTTCTTTTGCTTGTACAAAGGACATATGTTCGGGAGAATCTGAACAAATAACAAAATCTGAAAAAATTCTTAATTGACTTCCAAGATAACTAAACAGCATCTCTCTGATTTTTCCCAGATTTCCAAACACTTTTCTTCTCGTTCGATATTCTTAGTTTGGATATTAAAACAAAAAGTTAACGTCTTTTTTTTACTTAGTAAAAAGAAAAGCATTAAATTATTTGGCATTTAAAACATTAAGGTCCAATTATTCAGTAGCAGGTTGAACCAAAAATATTGGGTTAACCAATGAAATTCGTTAAAAAGCTGTTTTTGGTTAACGTAAATTTTTTTGGTTTAACCTGCAACTGAACAACTGGGCTACATGAGCGTGGGACACCGATTCTGAAAAAAATGCTAAAAATGTACGCTTTCAGGAACACTGATTCTGCATTTAATTAATATAAAGCTTTAAGACTTTTTGATGTTTTCAATTGGATGTTTTTTTTAATTCAAAAAAATAATTTTTATTATCAATTTATATGATTAGAATCAATTTTAAACATTTTAATTAGTTGATAATTTTTTTATCATTGACGTTTTCGTACACTCGAAAAAGACGATAAACAAATACATTTTGTAATAACAAAACTCTTCACTTCGGCGAAGCTAAAAAAAACGGGGCGGAAGAGGTGCTTAAAAATATAAATTTTCTTTGCCATTTAGTAATTAGAATTTGTAAACGTTAAATTATGAATTATTTTCTACTTTTTGGTATTTTTACTGTCCTATTAATTATGGAATGGAAAATTTTTATCCAAATATAAATTAAAGTGCAACAAAATTTATCAGTTGAAGTATCTACTCGTTTATATCATTATTTATCTTTATATTACCCTTATCTGTTTTAACTGTTCAGTTATCAAACTAAATTTTCTCGCTTTAAACTGTAAATGGTTACTAAAACTGTTTGTAACTTGCTAAAAGTAATAATAGAATACGTTGTGGTCAGATTCTGAGCAATGTTTAAAGTTTCAGGTCTCTAACTCATCGGAAAGTTGGTGTAAAATTGATTTGCAAATTTGAACCGAACAGAAAAATGAATAAAAAATAAGAACCCCATAAATCTTTGTCATCTACATGAAAATTTATGGTAATGTGGCTAAAATGTAGTTCTGCCATGTAAAATAATCAACAGTACTCAGTTTGGGTTAGGCAACAAACCATACAAGAGGCGGAATAGGCAACACATGCAACATACAAGAAGTATATTTGGTACTAGATAAAAAGCACCAGCCGCTTTTTACACCATTTTGTGAATAAGAAATTGCTGAATCATAATCCAACTATTATTTAAGATTAATTTGGAAAATTAGTAAAAAAGTAATTATAATCATTTGTTTATTACATATTATACATGAACAACAGATTTGTTACTAAATTGTGTATATACATTTAATAAATGTAAATTTAAACAGCAATTTGTGGTTCTTGTCTTCCAAGTAAACAACAAATCAAACCATCTTTACAAGTTGCAGTGGGGAGGTTTCCAACAACTGCGCATTCTGCTTGACAGACTGTAAGGGGTAGTGGAATGCCTAAAACTCCCTTGCACATACCACCATCCTCTGTAACAGAATAATTTTATTAAAAACATTTATTATCACTTTAAGTAAATTCTAGTAGGGTGCTAACCATGCTAGATTCAAAGCCCGTAGGTGAAAATTGAGCTGGGCTAAAATTGAGCTTCGAACCGCGGTCTCCCGCTCCGTAGCATGTCGATTTAAGCCAATACCACACTGTATTTATTTATTTTATGTACTTACAACAATAATATAATAAATCCCGAGGTAAAGTTAGCAAAATTATTTAATTATTATAAACAAATTGTAAACAACTAATTAAAAATATATTATTAACAAATACAGTAGAAAAATCATCAACAATGCAAAAAAAATCAAATATATATTACCTCCAGCATTTGCGCCATATACCACAGTAATGGCAGCCAACACAATAGCAATAGTAACAATTAACTTCATGTTTGATGAAATATAACGGTTGGTTAATGAAATGGTCCTTTTATATCCAATTTTAGGCAATTCAAGTGGCTGATAATTTTTATCAACACACTTTAGCACACTTGACACGAATGGGATGTTCAAAAAATAAAATGAAATTTTATTATCGCATTAATCAATTTAATTTCTTATCTACTTTATTTATTTTTTAATTAAAAAATAAGTATTGTATTTTCGAAAATTCAAAATAATGTAGGTATTTCTATATTGAGATATTTTTATCTGGTTACCGAATTTTCGGATAGCGAGATTCCTAAAAAAATACTGCCCCCTAAAATATTTATTTTAGTTATTTTTTTTCGGTGTACACACATACAGACTAAAAATCCAGATTCCAGATTTGGAAAAACGTTAACTTTTCAATTTCAAATTACAGTAAAAAACTCATCATATATCAATCCAACTCTCAATCACAAATTCAAACTCTTATCCAGCTTCTTATATATTCTTTGTTTCCAATCAACCCTTATCCAATTTTTTCGATTTGTTTTAATTTTTAAATCAGTAATAATTCTTTCATAATTCAATTCTTCCAAATTCTTCAATTTTTTATTCAAATTAAATATATTTTCTCAAAATTATATTTAAATTCCATCAACTACTGTACGAAATATTTTATAAATCAAAATCTAAAGTAAACTTGAGAAAATTACAAAATTTTACCAAAAACCAAAACTTCAGAATTCTTTCAAATTAGTTAAATTAAGACGTTTCAAAATATTAACACTTTCTCTACATGTAATTTATTCTTATTATTACAAATTTTTAATATTTATTTTCTACCGGTTTTGCTTTATGGCATCATCAGGTCTTTAAGATATAATTTATTAAAAAAAATTAATTAACTGGATGCTTCTTGTTGGTTTAAAAAAATATTTTTCAAATACCAAAAAAAAATTAAAATTTAATTTAATTACTTTGGTACATTTTTTATTTTATTTACTCATTGCCCCGCTCCGGTCAAGTAGTATATAAAAGAGTCATTGATAATTTGATAAAAAATTATCAAGTAATTTAAGTGCCTAAAATTCAATATAAAAGGCGCATCTAATACACCAACTGTTATAATTCATCAAACATGAAATTACTTGTGACCATTGCTATTGTGTTGGCTGCCATTGTTATGGTACATGGCGCAGGAGCTGGAGGTAAACTATTTTTGATATAGAAATTTTCAAGATTTGTTAATTTGTTGTTTATAATGTATTTATACTAAGTAAAATAATTAAATTTACTCTACTTTACAGAGGATGGTGGTATGTGCAAGGGAGTTTTAGGCATTCCACTTCCCCTTACAGTATGTCAAGCAGAATGCGCAGTTGTTGGAAACCTCCCCACTGCAACTTGTAAAGACGGTTTGATTTGTTGTTTACTAGGAAGGCAACAACCAGAAACAATTGTTTAACCTTACTTTATTAAATGTGTTTACTATAATAAATAAATGTTTATAACTAATTTATTTTATTAATTTTACAAATACATGAAGTCTCGTGTAGCAAGGTAGCGTCCTTATTAGCACACTGCTGTATTTCTTAAGTGACATTTGGAAAAGAAATTGACTTATAAATGACGTTGTAATGACGTCGAAATAACACGTAAAATTACGTAAAAATCCAATTAATAAAAATATATAATTTTGGATTTATAAAAATTGGCCAAGATTGGGTTTACCGTAGTTCGATAAGTTATTTCCAGGATAGCAATTGTTATACTGGGTATAACTTAATTCCAGGTTTATCCAACTATTGCACAATCGGCCCTAAACCTAGGCAATAATTAAAGAGTATATTCAAGAGTCGAAACGAATTTTTCAAATTGTTAATGCTGTTTTTATGAAAAATCTTTAATATATTTTAGAAATTAAGTAGGTCTGATGGGTCATCCTCCGATAAGAGGACGGGTGGATCTCTTCTAAAGACTAGAAGCATTAGAGAGAAAGATTGTCGCTCTTACGGAAACTGCAACCGGCTTACCCTCAAAAACTCTCGACAGAAAATCTCGACTTATTCGAGAGTATTCCAAAACGGAACAATACAAGAACCGACACCCCCACTCAAATGGACAATGAAGTAAAACTACAGTAGAAAAAAATAAGAGAAAAGACAAAAAATCAGTGTAAAGAAAGGCCCCCTAAAGCCTTTAGATAATAATTTGCAGCTAGATTGCCATTTAAGGAAACTTTTGTGAGGTCAAAAAATGTATGACAGATTCTCCTATCACAAAGACTTAATGTACGAAGACAGACGACGTCATATTAAAATGCTGGGCCAAGGATCACAAGACCAAAGTATGTGCCAACAAGAGAACAGATCAAAGAGATGCTGGCGATGCGGAGAAGAGGGGCACTTTTCCCACTCTTACACAGATCAAGCCAGATGCATAGATTGTAGGGAAATAGAACATACAACTGGAAGCAGGAAATGCTTATAGAAGTACAGAAAAAGAAAATGCCCTACATGGAACAGGTGCTGTCCGGATATAATGGACACTGAGAAAGATACATTACGAAATTCAAAAGGAAATTCACAATTCTTGTGAATCTTGTCTTAGCTAAAAGCTTTACATATAAGCGCAATTAGGGGGCTTAACCCTCAAAACTTCAATTAACCCTTTTAAAATTAATTGACCAAATTCAATGCCATTGGTGAATGTTTTTGTATTGGACCACGAAAGACGTTTGTAAAGAAGTTTAATGATTTTATAAATGAAGAAGTCTTTTGTTTGTGCCCCCTCCCCAAATATTAGCTCCAATTGCCCCTATGGCTTTAAAAAGAGCATACTTTCCTTTTTCCAGTTTTATAACATTTTTGAAATTAAATAATTTTGAAATTACACAAAAACCAAAATAAATTCAAAATTTATTTTGATTAATGCAACTACTTAATTTGATTTAGGACATCTCATCCCAGTCAAGTATGCCGATAAAAATTATTAATCAATTTAAGTGTTTAAAAATGCATATAAAAGGAGATTTTTATGCACTAACCATTATCTACCAATCATCAAACATGAAATTACTTGTGACCATCGCTGTTGTGTTGGCTGCCGTTACTGTGGTATATGGCGTAGCTGCTGGAGGTAAAATAATTTTTATATTCTAATTTTTATTTTTTACTTTTCCATTTACGTAGTAAAGGAAAGTATTGTAATCGAGTCAAAAAAAATTTTGAGTTAACATTTTTTCCATGGTCTATGAGTCCATACAAATCATTTGAGACCATTTTTGGAATGATGTCGGGATGTGCGTGTGTGTGTTGTGTGCGATTTTTTCGAAACGCGTGAATTGTTTTCATAGAAATTTTATATACTGGTTTATAGCAATAATCTAAAGAGCTGATTAGATTTTGGTTGAAATCCCTCCATGTTGACTCCATTTTATCAAAGAATGAAAATTGTTAAGGCCCGGTTCTTCTTCCCATTATTATAGATAGTAATGAAATTAGTCTCAACCGAAAGAAATTTTCTTTGTGCGTCTAATGATAACCAATACTTGATATTTTTCTTTTCAATTACCCTTGAAATAAAATTTTATTGAACTTCAAAGTATTTTGAAATGGGAAAGTCATTTGATGTCACATCAGATTTCTTACATTCTTATTAATTTTTTTACTGTGTTTGTTGATAATATATTTTTTAATTAATTATTTACAATTTGTTTATAATAATTAAATTATTTTTGTAACTGCACTTTGATATTTATTACAGTATATTGTTGTAAATATATTAAATACAATTATTCTATGTTACAGAGGATGGTGGTATGTGCAAGGGAGTCTTAGGCATTCCACTACCCCTTACAGTCTGTCAAGCAGAATGCGCAGTTGTTGGAAACATCCCCACTGCAACTTGTAAAGGTGGTTTAATTTGTTGTTTGCTTGGAAGGCAAGAACCAGAAACAATTGTTTAAAGTAATTTTATTTTAAATGAATATGTACAATTTCGTGTATATATATTTATACGATATTTAAAATGTAGGTATTGTAATAAATAGATAAATGTTAATAACTAATTTTTTTCTTTTATTAATTTTACAAATATATGTTGACTCATATAAGGCGGTGTCGATATGTTGGCATACATTTGTATTCGTTAAGTGACATTACTTAACATATTTATCGGTAAATGACGTATTGATGACATTGAAATAAAAAAAAACGTGTGAGCCTCATCCACATAAGCTCACGGAGAAAGTGAAACTTCCTTAGCCGTACATGCAAAGAAACTTTAGTGCTAAGTTTAAAAATCTCTACTTTTAAATGAAAATTAAAAGGATACCCTTTAAAGATTTAAATGTGTACAGCTAGCTAAAAATTATAACGATTTTTTATCACTTGTTTCATTGTGGTGCAGTTGAATATATTGATAACGACTACAGCATTCGGATAATGACTGTTTCCTGCGCAACTCATCTTCTACCGAAGCCCATCGCGTTTGGTCACCACTCTTGTTTCCTCCTATTGGCGTTCGGTCTCCCACTATTATTTCCTTTTTGTCGAGTTCCCCTTATTACGTTATAACGTTCGTGCGTTGTCGGACTCTGTCGGGTATATTCAAAACGGATTCACTCGCTTACACCAGTATTATATTGTATTTCAAAAATAAAGTCATAAATAAACTCAAGTCTTTTATTTAATCTTATTGAATAATCTATTCCTAAGCTAGGAAGAACACTACATTTCAGAGTTTAATGAAAATTTAAAGAAATTTTAACTTGACTACAAAGGACGGTTTCAACAGAAATTTTTCGTTGGGGAGCAGTCCTCAATTTGCCAACTGTCAACAATTCTCACCCTTGCTCAGTATTCCAATGATCTTTCTTTTAGCTTTTACGCGTTTAATTTAAAAAAAAGCTGTCTTTTGATTTTGCAAATTCATATGTGAATTTGCCAACTCATATGTAGATTTTGTCAACAAGTTTTGCTAACTTGACCTAATTTTCACAGATATTGAGGGGCTCCTTCCAATGGAACTCTCCCTGTTTAACTATATAAGTTTTAGTAACAGTTTTGGCCGAAACTAGAAGAGGAGGCCAATATTCGGCTTCGGCTGAATAATATGTGAACTAACCGTTGGGCCAATTTTATTTATCCTCACCTCATAGGAAAGCTTAAATTTTGTTATTTCAGAATATTTAAAGATATTCTTTCCTACTTTTGAAGGAAACGCTCTTAAAATATCGACATTAACCGATATTTTTATTTTGTTTGTGCATATTTACGATTTTATGTTCTTTATTATCGGGTCCCTTCGTCCATTAGACCCTGGACATGCGCCTATTGGTGAAATAGTCCCTGCTCACAACCCTCGCTCACCGTCAGAGCTCAAGTTGTTGTAATGTATTTAAAGTATTTATAAATATTTAGTAATTTCTAGCCATGTCATATTGACCATTAGCAATGGAAATTTACTGAGCTTTTTCGACGTCATTACTACGTCATAACTACATCATTTATAATCCGATAAATATGTCATATAACAAAAATTTTGTATGCCAATATGTCATCACCTTGTTATAGGCTACCTTACGTATTTGTAAAATTAGTAAAAGAAAAAGTTAGTTATAAACATTTATTTATTATAATATACATTTCGAAATATAATACAAAAAACATATTTTATACTAGATTGAAAATTATACCTTAAATAAAATATATTTTAAACAATTGTTTCTGGTTGTTGCCTTCCAAGTAAACAACAAGTTAAACCACCTTTACAAGTTGCAGTGGGGATGTTTCCAACAACTTTACATTCTGCTTGACATACTGTAAGGGGTAGTGGAATGCCTAAGACTCCCTTGCACATACCACCATCCTCTGTAACAGAATAATTTTAGTAAAGTTTAAGTAAATTTTAGTAAAATATTATGGTAAATAATATAATGTAGATAATAAATCTTGAAGCAAAGTTACCAAAATAATTTAATTATTTAAAATTGAAAACTACAAATTTAAAATACATTATCGATTAAGAAAAACAGTAGAAAAATATAACAAAAATTTTAAAATTATTTGAAAATTTTTAAAATTAAAATTTAATTTATATAAAATAAAAAATTGTTTTACCTCCAGCTGCTATGCCATATACCACGGTAACGGCAGCTAATACAACAGCAATGGTCACTAGTAATTTCATGTTGGATGATTTATTATGGTTGGTGTATAAAATGCTCCTTTTATATGCATTTTTACACACTTAAATTGATTGTAAATTTTTATCAGCTCGCTTTTGCACACTTGACTGCGATAGGATGTTCAAAAATAAAATAGAATATAATAATGCATTTATTAAATTAATTTTAAAATTTATGTTTTTGCAAAATTTTGTGAAACTCAGATTGGTGTTGAACGGTTTGAGATTTTTTCCCAGTTAAATTCTGATTCAATTTTTGATTTAATTGTTAATTATTTCTTTAGCATAGATTTTGTAAGCCTACTTTCTGTTGCTCCCTTATGGAAAACCTGTGGTTTGCTCGGAGTTTTGACTAATTGATCAAATTCCCCTAATAGTGCACTTGTACAATTCTCGCCATTTAAATTATCATATCTTAATTTTTCCCAGTTATTATAAATAAATCAGAATATCTTCAAAAACTGCAGACTTTATCAACTTTGTTTCTGTACGCATGATCTGATCAAAAAATTCCCTATGGCTGCTATCAACAGAGTCTAACTAAACTTTTTCTGATTTAGTGATACTTTGTTCTATGAAAAGTTACGGTCCAGAATTAACATCGATGCAAGGGTGATTCTGATGGTGTGCGAATGAATTGCCATGCCATAGTCGTAGGTTCGATCCTTGACCAAGTATAGAATTTTTTTTTAATGAAATTTAATTCGAATTATAATTTACACCATTCCTATTTTTTTTGCGGCTTTAATTTATTCTTGGTGAATAAGCACAGCAGCCGAATTCTTTTGTTCTCCGTTTGGTCCTTCATAAAGTGAAATAGAAATGAACATTTCCCTGCATTGATATTTTGAAGCGAATTGAAGAATTTTCCGAGAGGAGTTTGTGGTACTTGCGAAGTGTTTTGAAATTAGGAATTATTCGAATTCCTTCCGAATATTTCGGGATAATTCACTTCACTCAGCGTAGCAGATTTTTTGCCGTTTGCGAAGACATTAGGTCTTATCTCCTTGGAGGATTTTTTATTCGGCTTCTTGTAAGTACCAATCCTGAATTTTGTAATACAAACTATCGTTGTAGTTTTCTTTTAGCTACAAATTCTCGCTATTTCCATTTAATTCTCGAAAACGGATCCAGGAAAAATTGAACCCTCATAACATCTTCGAGGTAGCATTGGCATTCGCCTAATTTTCTTTTTTTAAAACCATTTGTTTTAGGGTCTTCCCCCTTTTCCCAATTATTATAATCGCGGAAAAAATCTGTGGAAAAATCTATTATTACCTAGCTGTTCACCACCTGCCAAGATTATAGGGGCATCGTACACAGATAAGTGTTTGTTCCTTTAATTTTTTTGCATAGTTGAATTTTGTTTTATCGTGCGAGTTCTAATCTTCGCTGCCATTCGTGATTGGGCAGAGAGTCTGGTCGTTGAGAGGCTATTTATAAATCACGTGGCGCCAGGGCACTTACAGCCCTCTGAACATATTTTTTTGGTATGCTTGCTGAGCTAGCCAATGGTACTGCCATTAACCCTGAGATCGGGAAACACACCTTCTATTCCCCGGATTTACTAAAACCGTGGCAGGGTAAGTATCAGCATTGGTACTGAAAAAATGAAATCGATGCTCTTCCCAAAGCCATATAGGTACAGATAGGTTTAATATTTGGGGAATGGGGCTACAATAATAACACCCTTTTATAGTTTCCTAAGTCTTTCTTAAAAACGTCTTTCACGGCCCGATCCAGAATTAAATCCCACAGACACTAGTTTCAGTCAATTACATTTTGGGTTACTTTCCAAATACTTTTGAACTCACTAGGATCCGGGAAGAGTCGAAAAACTTTTAGATGGCCGTATCCGTGCTCCGAAGGGCACGTTAGGCTGCCGGTCCCCTTGGGTTGGTGATTATCACCATCAACCATTAACAAATAGGGTTACAGGTATTCCCCAACCCGGTTTAAGCAACCGTGTGGTCGGAATCCTGGAACCTCCCTACGGGAGAGGCTTATGTCCAGCTGTGGACGGAAAATGGACTGAAAACGATGGGCTGAGGGATAGACAAGGAACAAGAACATAAAACTGCGTATAGAAGCTTAACTTCAACTTCACTTGCAGTAGTTGGTATTCGGTCCTTTCATCACGTGTCCCAGGTATTCAAGCTTCCTCCTTTTGATTTTCATGAGAATTTCCCGTAGTTTCTCCATTCTTTTGAAGATCTCGACATTTGTCATCCTATCCGTCCACGACACCCCCAAGCATTCTTCGATATACCCACATTAATACTTTTCTTGTTTAATGTCCATGCCTCTATACCATAGAGCAGTATAGAGAAAACATAGCATTTAACTAGTTGAATTTTTGGTTGAAGATTTATGTCGTGTCTGCAGAAAATAGTCCTCATCCTAATGAATGCTGCCCCGGCTTTTTCAATTCTTATTTTTATCTCTTGAGTCAAATCGTTTTGTTGCTCACGTAATATGTGAGCGTCTTCTCATAATCTCCTCCGAGCAGATATTAAAGATGATATTAGAGATATTGCAGATAAAGCATGCAACTACATCCTGTTTTACATCCAGGCATCTTTGGACTGGAATATTGCAAGGTTCCATATCCGTTCCGAAATCCAAACTGTGTCTCTCCTATATCTTCTTCCAGTTTCTTATATATTCTGTTGTGAATAATTTTAAGGAAGATCTGCAGTGTGTAGCTCACAAGGCTGATCATACGGTATTACAACGACGTGTAATTACATCATTTATACGTCAATAAATTTCTAAGGTTATCTAACTCAACAAACACAAAGGTACTTTTCTTCACGAGCCTTTTCTGTTAGTATGTATTTGTAAAACCAAAAATAAAAATAAAAATTAAGTATAAACATTAATTTATTAGAATAAATACAATTTTAAATATCATATGAAAAACATATTTTTTGAGCACTGAATTGGGTACTATTTTAATAAAATTTACTTTAAACATTTGTTTCTGGTTGTTGCCTTCCAAGTAAACAACAGATTAAACCGTCTTTACAAGTTCCAGTGGGGATGTTTCCAACAACTGCGCATTCTGCTTGGCATATTGTGAGGGGAAGTGGAATACCTAAAGCTCCCTTGCACATACCGCCATCCTCTGTAACATAGAGTAAATTTATTTAAATTATTAAAAAATAAATTAACAATAAATTATAGGTAGACAACAAATTAAAAAATTTTAAAAATGAAAAAAAATAATTTAAAAAAAAATTAAAAATTACAGTATTAAATTATTTTACCTCCAGCTTTTGCGCCATGTACCACAGCAATGGCAGCCAACACGATAGCAATAGTCACAAGTAATTTCATGATTGATGAGTTCTAACAGTTGTTGTATTAGATGCGCTTTTTATATTAAATTTCAAGCACTTGAAAAGTTTGATAATTTTTAATCATTTTATCTATCACGCTTTTGTATACTGGACATTGAATATATTATGGCAAATGTAATATAGCACCATATTAACCAAATCAACTTTAAATTATTTTTTATTTTTGAAAAAAAATATTTTATTGCAACATAGATCACGGCCCCCATTAATTACTCATTTTCTAATAGGTCTTTTCGGTTTCGGCCAATATAATCGCCAATTTATATAGTTCTTTATGAATATAATGGTTAGATTGAAAATTTAAGTTAGAAATATCAAAAATACAAAACACTGTTACTAAAATTTTCGTAAATTTTTACCTGCTGTTTTTATATAATAATAATAATAATAAAATAAAATTTATATTTCAGTGTATTGCATTTGTGAAAATATAGTTTTTATTTCAATATTTTTTTCACTATTATATAACTAATAGGGGGGGTTCCTAAATGCATTTAAAATAATTTTTTTAATCAGACAAAAATTAATAATTTATTTAAATAATTTGGCACGCTTTTATTTTATTTGCTTAATGTCCGGGTCTAAAATCCAAAAAAGTGATCGATAGCATGATAAAAAATTATCAGCCATTTCAAGTACTAGAAATTAAATATAAAAGGAGCGTCTAATACAACAACTGTTAGAACTCATCAATCATGAAATTACTTGTGACCATTGCTATTGTGTTGGCTGCCATTGTCGTGGTACATGGTGCAAAAGCTGGAGGTAAAACAATTGGATACTGTAATTTTTAATTTTTTTTTCATTTTCACACTGATTTTCTTATTGCTGTTGTTTTTAATTTGTTGTTTATAATAATAACTTTAATAAATTTATTCTATGTTACAGAGGACGGAGGTATGTGCAAGGGAGCTTTAGGTATTCCACTTCCCCTTACAATATGCCAAGCAGAATGCGCAGTTGTTGGAAACATCCCCACTGGAACTTGTAAAGACGGTTTGATTTGTTGTTTACTTGGAAGACAACAACCAGAAACAGTTGTTTAAAGAAACTTTTAATAATATTATAAACAATTCTGTAATAAATTTGTTTTTCTTGTGACATTTAAAAATGTATTTATTCTAATAAATTAATATTTATAACTAATTTTTATTATTATTTTTAATTTTAAAATACACACAGGCACATGTAGCCAGGTGGAGTTGTGCTTGTTGAATTACATAACCTTTAAAATTTATTGACGTATAAATGACGTCATTTTGACGTCGTAATAAAAACTACTTACTTTTATTGATGTCGAAATTTCGAGGTTTACAACTTCCCCGGGCTTTCGGCGGCATTCATATGATTTCCAGTTCTTTAATAGCGACAACCAAAGTTTTTCTTTTAAGCTTTTATAGAGAGTTCTATGTTGTTGTTCCGTGTCTATAACGTTCCATCCGCATGTTTCAATGCATAGTTTTTATTTTTTAAGCTGGTTCCAAACATTTTCAGGGTGAGACTTTTTTTTTAACTAAGAATTTCCCAATGCTCTCTACCCTGAGTTTAATAAACATAATTTTCATTGGTTTTATAATTTTGTAACAGTTTTCCAAGATGGTTGATTAAATATTATTAAAAAGTAAGCCCTCGATAAAATTATGTGACTGTCCACCCACACTTTAAAAAACACTGCGATAAGCTAATAATGCTTTAATTATTAAGCACTGATAGGTAAAGTTATAAAAAAACTTAAGTAAGTTATAATTAACATTTTTTATGTTTTTAGCAGAGACCACAGATTCTCTATGGGCAAAACATGGCCACTCTGCAGATCATGTTTTATGATTATTCTCTTACAAAATTTATTACAACATGGTAGGATTCAAGATGAAATTTTGTCTATTCAGACTTCAGAAATTCTAAAAATCAAAGAAATTTGTACAGTGGCTAACGAAAATATTTGCACCCCCTATGTTACCGATATAAATTGAACATTTTGAAGCAGCTTTTTGTCATATAAAAGTCTATTTTGGAGCAAAACTGTTTAAAAATTTTTTGTTGCAAATTTCATTCACTTCAAATTTTTTTCTATACATTTTTCTATTTTGTCGCTGTGTTTCGGACTGACAACTACATAAACAAGACTCTGTAAAATGCTAAAAATATTATCATCTATATATCGGAAACGATGAAAAGAAATAAAAAAAAAGAATAGGTATGTTTTTCTCGTAAAATAAATTTATTTTAACCAACCGTTTCCGAAATATAGATGTCAATATTTTGTTCATTTTACAGAGTCTCGCTTAAGTCGCTGTCAGTCATAATTTTGCTCTAAAATTTAATTTTATATGACAAAAAACGGCTTCAAAATGTTCAATTTACATTGGTAACATAGGAGGGTTCGAATATTTCCGGTAGCCACTGTAGATCTGCGTGAACACCATTTATAAACTACTCAAATGATTTTATTTAATGTTATTAAAATTTTCAAAAAATATGTAAATACAAATAAAATTTATAAAAGTATACAGCATAGAAATGTTAAGCAAACTTTCAGCCTACTTGAACTGTTAGTGCTTTATCCTATATAAATTTAATCTAATATAAAATTTTGTATATAAGCTCAAAAATGAAACAAAAAATTGATAGAACCCAAATATAAAATTTGTTAAGGAACACAATAACTTTAATAACTTCATTAAAGAACTGGATTAATGAACAAATCAAATAAGATTGTAGTAATTTTCTTTGTATACCCTTGAAATTTATTTAAAAACGCTTGAAATATCGACACTATTACAAGTAAGTGGTTTTATTACATCATAATTACGTCATTTATACGTCATTAAATTTCCAAGGTTAGGAAACTCAACAAACACAAAGGTACGTTGCTGCATCAGCCTTCTTGTATTTGCAAAATTAGTAAAAAAAATTGTTATAAAATAATATATTAATTTATTAGAATAAATACATTTTAAAATGTCATATGAAAAACATATTTATTAATATTTATTACAAGTAACTTTAAACAACTGTTTCTGGTTGTTGTCTTCCAAGTAAACAACAGATTAACCCTTTCTGACAAGTTGCAGTGGGGAGGTTTCCAACAACTGCGCATTCTGCTTGGCATACTGTAAGGGGAAGTGGAATACCTAAAGCTCCTTTGCACATACCTCCGTCCTCTGTAACATAGAATAAATTTATTAAAGTTATTTTCCACATTGATGTAATTAATCTCTAATTATTTAATTATTTTATCACAACTTATCATTCAATTATTAAAAAATAATTACTAATATAAAAAAAAACAAATTAAAAAATTTATTATTAACAACAGCATTAATGCCCGGTTTCTTCATAAAATTAACAGCGCAGTCAACTTGACAAGTTCTTCCGGGAGTATACAGTGGCGAAAATAATTCGTATTCGTGTCATTCCAGAACAGCTAGTAAAGTTGACCGCGCTGTTAATTTATGAAGAAACCGGGCTTAAGAAAATCAGTGAGAATTCAAAAAAAACTAAAATTGCAGTATCAAATTGTTTTACCTCCAGCTTTTGCGCCATGTACCACAACAATGGCAGCCAACACAATAGCAATAGTCACGAGTAATTTCATGTTTGATGAATTATAACTGTTGGTGTATTAGATGCGCCTTTTATATTTAATTTCAAGCACTTGAAAAGTTTGATAATTTTTTATCATACTATCGATCACGCTTTTGTATACTTGACATATACTATTTGCAATTTTATTAGGCAAATAAAATAGCGCCATATTAACGAAATCATTTTAATTATTTTTAATTTTTCGACCCCCATTAGAATCTCCAATTTAAATGGTTATTTATGAATATAATGGATAGATTGGTAACTTAAATTGGGAAACCCTATATTACCCATTTCATCACTTTTTTGAATAACAAAAATATACAGTATACAACTTTCATAACTAAAATATACTTAATTTTCACAAACACAATACTCTGTGACTTAAAATTTAGTGAGTTTTTACTTGGTGTTTCTATATAACAATAATAATAAAATAAAATTCATACTTCAGTGTATTGCATTTGTAAAAATAGAGTAGTTATTTCAATATATTTTCACTATTATGAAATTATTTGGGGGTTTTTCAAAATATTTTTTTTAAACCTACAAAACATTAAAAATTATATTAATAAGTTGGCACGCTTTTATTTTATTTGTTAATTGTCCGGATCAAACATGCAAAAAAGTGATCTTTAACAGGATATAAAATTATCAACCGTTTCAAGAGCTTGAAATTAAATATAAAAGGAGCAACTAATACCTCCACAGTTAGAACTCATCAAACATGAAATTACTTGTGACTATTGCTATTGTGTTGGCTGCCATTGCTGTAGTATATGGTGCAAATGCTGGAGGTAAAATAATTTCATTCTGTAATTTTTAATTTATTTTTCATTCTTACTCATGTTTTTATGTTGGTGTTAATAATAAATTTTTTAATTTTATGTTTATAATTAGAAATTTCTTTTTTAATTATTTAATAATTTTAATAAATTTACTCTATATTACAGAGGATGGAGGTATGTGCAAGGGAGCTCTGGGCATTCCACTACCCCTTACAGTATGTCAAGCAGAATGTAGTGTAGTTGGAAACATCCCCACTGCAACTTGTAAAGACGGTTTAATTTGTTGTTTACTTGGAAGACAACAAACAGAAACAATTGAATAAAATAACTTTTAATAATATTACAAACAATTCAGTAATAAACTTGTTTTTCTTAATATGACACTTAAAAATGTACTTATTCTAATAAATTTATATTTATAAATAATTTTTAATATTATTTTGGAGCCACGAAGGCTCAAGTAGCAAGGTGACTTTATATTTGTTGAGTTACACAGCCTTGAAAATTTATCGACGTATAAATGACGTAATTATGACGTCGAAATAAAATTCACATTATATTTAATGATATAGAAATCTTGGACCCCTTTAAATAAATTTCAAGGTTTTAAAAAGAACATTACAGCAACTGTCACCGGTCACATTCACATGATTTCTGTATCTAATTTATTTGCAATGATACAGTTCTCTAATGGCAACAATCAAGTTAATATGTTTGCCTATATCTAATGTTTTATTTGGATTCTCTCAAATTTTTCCGTTTTTAAACTTCTATACGAAGTTCTAATATGTTCTGCTTCCGTGTCCATCCACGGGCCATCCGCATGCTTCAATGCATATGTATATCTTATTCGTTAAGCTGGGTTCCAAACTTTTTCGAGTTACAACGTTTTATTTTAACTAAGAATTTTCCAAATCGCTTTTCTTGAGTTTAATGAATATAATTTTAATTTTCTTTGAATTTATAAATCTGTAACGGTTTATCTAGAAATCCTAACTAACCACATTACATATTCTTAAAAATTTACTGGTAGGAACAAAACATTCAAGTTTCTAGGGGGGGCAAGTACCCTGCTTTGCTCCCCCCCTATCCGGCGCCTTTGCATGTTACAATAAAATGCAAAAATATATAAAATTGGTCGAGCAAGCGTGTTTCGTTCTTACTGAATACTCAACAGATAAACCTTGTGTAATTATAATTTATTAAAAAATAAAATTTATAAAAGTACAGCATTGCTATATAAAATACGATAGAAATGTCAAGCAAACTATCGGCTATCTTGAAATTTTTGTGCTTTATTGTTAACAAATTATTGTATATCAAAACCCATTTTACTTATTCTTAATATAAAACTCTATATGGAAGCTTAAAAATGGAAAAAATTGATAAAAACCAAATAAAAGATTTGTTATAGACAAAAGACGAATACAATAACTTTAATGACGTCATTAAAGAACCGGCTTAATTTAAATAACAACCAATGAACAGATATAATTATATGAATGCGACCGACAGATCCAGTGGGAAGTGTAGTAATATTCCTAGTAAAACTTTGAAATTTATTTAAAAGCTTGAAATTTCGACATTATTAAAAGTAACTGGCTTTTATTACGACGTCATAATTACGTCATTTATTATACGTCAAAAATTTTCAAGGTTATGTAACTCAACTAACACAAAGGTACCTTGCTACATGGTCCTTCATGATTTGGTAAAATTAATATTCATTTATTAGAATTAATACATTTTTAAATGTCATAATATGAAATCATATGACTATTTGCCAAATAGTCAAAGTCAAGTATGCAAAAGCGTGATCGATAGTACGATAAAAAATTATCGAACTTTTTAAGTGCTTGAAATTAAATATAAAAGGCGCATCGAATACACCAACAGTTATAATTCATCAAACATGAAATTACTCGTGACTATTGCTATTGTGTTGGCTGCCATTGTTGTGGTACATGGTGCCAAAGCTGGAGGTAAAATAATTTGATACTGTAATTTAAAATTTTTTTTTTAATTCTTACACATTATTTGAATATGCTGGTGTTAATAATAAATTATTAAATTTTATGTTTATAACTAGTAATTTTTATTTAAATTATTTAATAATTAATTAGTAATTTAAATAAATTTTCTTTATGTTACAGAGGATGGTGGTATGTGCAAGGGAGCTTTAGGCATTCCACTTCCCCTTACCGTATGTCAAGCAGAATGTAGTGTTGTTGGAAACATCCCCACTGGAACTTGTAAAGACGGTTTAAACTGTTGTTTACTTGGAAGACAACAACCAGAAACAATTGTTTAAAGTAATTTTTAGTAAAATTAAACAAAATTCAGTAATAAATATGTTTTTCATATGACAATTAAAAATGTACATGTATTTATTCTAATAAATTAATATTATTATCTAATTTTTTTCTTCTAATTTTTGAAATACTTGAAGTATCATGTGAAAAAGTTCTTTTGCGTTTTGTTGAGTTACAATTTTCCGTTTTTAAACTAACCATTTTTCGGGTGCATCCATCCGTCCATCCGCATGTTTCCCCATACCGCTGGAACCGCTCACTTAAGAAATCACTACGATAAGCTAATAATAATTTTGGTTATTAATTTACATTTATACCAATTATTAAAATAAAATTATAAAGCGCACGTATAGTACAAAAAACATATTAAGGAAGTTATAATTATTATAAGTTTTTAAAAATATTCATATCAAGGGAAAAGGGAAATATCAATGGGAAAGTGAATGAACCAATTTTTTTTTAACTTAGGTATAATAAAAATATTATTGCACAGGGTAATAATTTATATATTTTTATATACGAAAAATAAGATGTAGAACATCATTTTATATACAACTATTTAAGGGGGTACGCCAGTTTGAGAGCTGAAAAAATAAACAATTATCATGAATTTTTTTCACAGGTTTAACTAATTATTAAAGAGATAGTATTATTGTTATGTAATTAATAATAAGTTCAACTATAAAATTAGAACAAGTTAATAAAACAGCAATATAAATTCTTGTTATTTAATTGAAAACTTTTTTGTATAAATTTTTATCAAAAAATTGACTTAAAAATTTAATAAAAATTTTCCCTCTATTGTCGCAAGGGTTTCGTGGTGTAGGGTTATCTAAAAAATAAAACAAAATTATTTTCACCATCTATACGAATGTAGCTATCATAAGCCATGCTCGTTTGTTCTTTTTTTTATTTTTGACAAAACATTAAATTTTTTTTTAATGTTTAGGCATATTTTTTGTATTCAAGCAGCTTGAAAAGATAGTAATTCTCAAAATATAGAAAAGCGGCTACGGTTAGACTTAGCCACTATAATTACAAAAATGTCAACAACAAAAAATTGAAAATCGGTTTATTAGTTTTCGAGTAATCGTTGGGACGAGTTTGAAAAAAGTCGTTTTTGAGAGAAAATGTGGTTTAAAGAACCCTAGGAAGTTGTAATAATATTTTTCATAAAACCAGACACTTCAAATTTCGACATCATTGATAGTAATGTTGTTTTTATTTCGACGTTCTAATTACGTCATTTATACGTCAACAAAATTTAAGGTTGTGTAACTCAACAAACACAAAGGTACATTTCTACATGAGCCTTCCATGTATTTGGAAAATTAGTAAAAAAATTTTTATATACTAATATATTAATTTATTAGAATAAAGACATTTTTATATGTCATAAAAAACATATTTTTATTACTGAATTGTATACGATTTGATTAAAATTTACTCTAAACTATTGTTTCTGGTTCTTGCCTTCCAAGTAAACAACAAATTAACCCTTTCTGACAAGTTGCAGTGGGTAGGTTTCCAACAACTGCGCATTCTGCTTGGCAGACTGTAAGGGGAAGTGGAACACCTAAAAGTCCCTTGCACATACCACCATCCTCTGTAACATAGAATAAAATTAAAGTTATATATCACAATAATATTATTAACACAAGCATTAAGAAAATCAGAGTTAATGCAAAAAAAAGATTAAAAATCAAAATTATTTTACCTCCTGCTTTTGCGCCATGTACTACAGCAATGGCAGCCAACACAATAGCAATAGTCACAAGTAATTTCATGTTAGATGAGTTCTAACGGTTGATGTATTAGATGAGCCTTTTATATTTATTATTTGAACTACTTGAAACGAAGATAATTTTTTATCAAACTATCTATTAGTCTTTTGTTATTTTAATCCATATAATTAACACATATATTTTAAAATTGTGCCAAATTAATAAAATTAATTAACAATTGTTTAGAATAATTTTAATACAATAGTTTTTGAAGTATATTTTTAGGTTTGCATAAAATATTTACCAATCGTGATAGAACATATAGACACCGTTAAAAGTAATGTTTTTCAATTTAACGTCATTATTACGTCATTTATACGTCTATTTTTTGTTACAATTCAATTGTTTATAGACCACCATAAGAGAAAAATTTTTTTTTGTTTTTCACTTCGTTCCGTTAACTTGAAGATGAAATCGAATTTGATAATATGAAGTTTAAAGCTTTAAAGTAACTACTCCTGATCTTAAAGTTATTAACTTAAAAATGAGATTAAATTTAATAATTTTAAATGCATAATTTGTAAGTAATTAACTCGAAGAATTAGAAAAGCAAGTTATTGTGAAAGAATTTCCGAAGCCCTTAAATTAATATTTTTTACTATTAAATTAATTGATAACTAGTTAAATCAAGTTTTACTCTAAATTCGCACCATTGTCGTATTATAAATATAAAGCCTCTATTCGATAAACCTCTTAAGAATTGAAGTGCTCTTATAATTTCAATGATTTGATAAAATTTACAACACTTTTATTTGTAAATTTACCTGTGAAATACATTTTATTAAAATTTATGTAGATAAACAACGACAGTCTTGTTTTGGTTTCTCCATAATAATCAAATTGCAAAAACTTACACAACTTCACCAAAACAAAAACATGACAAAGGTAGCTTTTCATTTTTTTAATATTTAAAAAACCGTGCCTTGGTGTATGCAAGGGCAGATTAATTAAATAATATTGTTGTTATTGTTGTTGCTATTGTTGTTAAATAATATGCCTCTATTTTGATGATGTGGAATGTGGGTTTGTAAAAATAAATGTAAGAGACATGCATCTTAATGATGATTTTTAACGACAGCATAAACCACAAGTATGCGGATGTTTTATAATAGTACCTAGGGCCAGCATGTAGAGATGGACAACTAGTAATTAAAATGAAAATGTGATTTTTGGACTATAAATTGCAGAAAATTGTCTTTTTCTTCTAGATATCTTATTCTCGAAGAGTGAATTTCGATAGAAGTAACAGTCATCTCAATGAACAATTTTTGTTTTATAAAGGTTATGTTAACCAAATTAGGTGATGGTAGTATCTATAGAACTTTTATAATACCAAAATTGTTCATTAGGTTGGTATACTCTGCGGAAAGTAGAAGTGGCCACTTGTAAAAAATTGATTGTATTTAAAATTGATATTTCGCATTAAAGCAACACTTCTGGTTATCAAAAATAAGTTAAAAACTCTATAAATTTAATTATAAAGTGAGTACTATCTACTTGAAAGTTTATCAATTAAATATTCAAGTATACCTTAATTTTATTATATCTGTAATAGATCTAATAGATATATCTGAAGCTTGTAATTATGTAGTAGTATCTTGTTTTATAAATAGCAATCAAACCCAATTTTTTTTTTTTAATATTGTACTTACGAGCAAGAGCCATATTAAGTAGATCCTAAAAATATGTTTACCTATTATCGTTACGTAATAGCTCACTTTCTACACTGATTTGGGTTGCATAAAGAGTCACTTTCGGGCGCTGGTGCGAAATGTGATTTACGAAGAAAGTAAAGAATTCCAAGAATTAGAAATACAAATTTCCAACCGATTAACTCTTGAAATTTCTGCAAAGAAATTCTTCTCCGTGCACTGGATCCAGGAATTAATCTGGCCGATTAGACCTGGGTTGACGTGAACAGGTTCCACTGAGGAGTTGGAGACCGTTCCTGCCTCCCACCACTTTATGAAGGTTAGGACTGCTCTCGAGGCTGAGATAAAAGCACCCCCATAGTAAGCATTCAAAATATTGTTTGGAACTGTCCAAAATTAATCTACAGGAAATTTCTAAGTGTTGAGGATGTAACAGATCAGACGAAATTGCGTAGCATGTGCTCTGTCACTTTCCATTCCAGTAATTGGCTATTTATAAAGTTTAACGGATACATTCTCATCTCTCTTCTTCTTAGAGTTCCAGAGTAAGCGATCATTTGGTGGAAGCCAAGATGTCGTACTAGGAAATTTAATTATTTCCCGTTACCTTCCCCATAGCCCACAGATTGATATTGGGCTTTTGATTACAGCAGTGCATCCGACGCGAACATGTTTGGAACCGCGGTATTAGTATAGGCTTAAGCTCTCTTTTTACTATTAGAAACTCAATGCAAAGTAAATAAATAAATATTATTATTATTTTTATTCAATAATAATAGGTAGTAACCAATAATATAAAATAATCTTGGGATAATAATTGACTGATCGATAAGGTACGAGGGGCAAATTAGACCGCAAATTTTTGTAGGCTAAATTTCCTTTTACGAAATTCATGAGAGAGATTTTCCCGGAGAAGAAAGCTTTAAGTTTTCTGTTTGAAAAAGTAGAAAGAGCAAAAAAGAAGCTCAATTAGGATTTAATAATTTTTTACGATTTCCTTGGATTTTCTAAGTTTCTTGAATTTTCTAAGATGGTCTGAAATTTTTTAAGATTTCCTAAACTTTTCTTGGATTCCTTGAAATTTCTTGTATTTCGTCAGATTTTCTTAGATTTTTTATATTTCCTGGGAATTTCTTCGATTTATTTGAATTTCTTAATATACGATTTTCTGGAATTTCCTAAAATTTTGTGGAATTTTCTAAAAATTTCCCACATATCCTAGACTTTTGAGTTTTATTTAGATATCCTGTATTTCCTCGGATTTCTTCAGATTTCTTTGCTTTTAGAAATTATTAAAATAATTTGAAAAAAGTTTTTTGATTGTGAAAATTTTAAATTTTGTTACACAATAAAATCACATGTTATCTGTACGTATTTTAAAAGTAAATTTAAGCACTAAAACTTGGTAATCGCATATTAAATGATATTTCAATGAGATAAAAAATATATGGCGCCGAATTTTAAAGTTCTTAACGATGCTTTATATAAAATTTGATAACAAGTGAAGTGGTTAATTATTATAATTCAGTAATACATACTATTGTGTAATGTGGAGCTGTCCAACAATGCCTGGACTTAAAATTTGATTTTTTCTGCTTCCAGTAATAATTAATTAAATTAGGAATATTCAATTCAAATGACCATAAAATATAACAGATGTAGGTGAAAGATAAATCTACATAGGTTAAATTATGAAATAAGGAGAGAAGTAAGCAATTTGAAAAGTAGCTCACTGATATTTCCAAAAATATGCCTCTGTTCTCAAAAACTGAATCATTTTGATTACTTAAGTTCTGGAAAGTTACTCAAATAGGTACTTAAAATTCATTACTATTACATATTATTACTTAATATTACATACTATTACTTAATATTACTCAAACATTATATATTTCAAATATTATATATTTCTCTCGCTCAAGCCTCCACTGCTTTATCAAACTAAAATTAACTACGATATTACTCAAAATTTACCTATTGCACAGGAACGGTTACGCAATGTTTCTGAAATTTCTATAGAATACAAGATAGCAAAATATAGCATTAATAAATTATTACGATCATATAATCGATAAATATACTGGGATGAAAGCAAGAAAAGTGCAATTAATTAAAATAATTACTATTATAAAAATGCATAAAAATCAAACCTATCATTTTTAATTTATACCTAATCAAATGTTATATCATACTTAATTTTATTGTGGGTTCTACTCAGAAAAATAGTTTAAGCTCAAATTGCAATCATAAATTATAGAGTAATAGATGTTTACCTACCAATATAAAGAAATATCAAGAATATGATAGATGTTAAAATAATTAAATTTTAAATGTTTTTTTTTATATTTGCAATATTTTTATTTTTTAAAATTTAATTTAATTAATAAAATATTTTATTATATTATTATTAATATAAGAAGCACAATTTCAATGTAGGAGTATTATTATTTATTGCATATTCAATGCTTTTTATTTATTTATGATTAATAATAAATTGTGCAACTTTTGGGAATCCTTTCTAAATTTAGTGTCTTATTTTTTTTCTATTGCATAAATATATTATTTATTGTTTTTTTTTTATTTTAAGACATTGTAACATTTTCCAACATTTATAACGCTTATTTTGGGCGTAATTGAAGATGGATTTGTAAGAAAATAGAAAATTTGTTCGTTTATACTAGAAATTGCAATTATTAAAAGCAGATGATCCACCATTCACATGAATCCCATTGTCTCGATTTCCATAATAAAATTTTTCTTCGACCTCACTTTCACTTTCTTGCTAGGTCAAGCTCATTAACATTTATATTTTATTACGATCTTATAAATTGCGATCGCTAATACAAATTGGATAATTCAGTTAGTATAATATTTTTTAACCCATTCAATTGCACATAGGCAATCAGACAGGACATCCAAAAGGATAAAAATTTTTTTAAATTAACTTTCAAATGTCAGCAATAACGACATAATAATAATCTATGAAATCAATATTTATGCGGATATAATAAACTGTGAACTTCCGATTAAATCAATTAAAAAGAAAATCGAGCTATTTCAAAATTATTTCCACTTGTCAATTGAAAAGAAAAACAAACAATAAAAAGTAATTTCTTACATTGCACTTTATAATAGTAACAAACGCAACCTTTCACATTTTATACCAGAATTAGTCAACAATCAATGCTGATTGTATACACCGGAACTTAAACCTTTCACTGACTATTCTAATAAGAACATCTAACGAAAAAGTAATTATGAATCCGTTAATAATAATTTTAACTCTCTAATTATTTCTATTAACCAGTAATGCGGTATAAACCAACATAAAGCACAATTTTTCACAGTCGAAAATGATTTTCTTCATAATTTTTTTTGCATAGTTTAAATATTTTTTTTCATAATTTATTTGTTTTTCAAATTTTTTTAATTATTAATAAACTGTAACCTGATACAGTTTGTTTAATACAAACTTTTAAACGGGTTAAGTAAGCAACTACCAATAATTGTTACCAAATTGCCATGCGGAGGCTCTTGGGTCACCGAAAGAATATTTATTGAAAATTGCATAATTTTTTAAATACACATAGGCGCATTTTGTTACAAATAATCTCAAGCCAGATTACCTTGTGCGCAATCTTTAGGAAAACATAGTTGCAGTTACTTCATCTTTACATAATTTTTGAAAATTTTGTAATGTAAACCTGATTGTAGCAGAAAAACGGTGAATTAATTTAAGAAAATTTAGAATATCATACTGTAGCATGCACAGTCGAACAAAAGAGCAACTTGAAAAATCATATCAAAACAAGAAGGACGAAGAAAATTTAAAAGGTTATACTACTGGTGTACTACTCGTTTGCTTATACGACTCCTGATTAGACCGCTGATTTTTATTGAAATCAAAGACGAACAAGATAAAAAGGAAGAAGGACAATTCCCTAATTGGAAAGTGCTCAAATTGGAAGACACGAAAAATAAGCATATCCCTTTAATTTGAATTAGTGTCCACTCAGATACAGACAACTTAAAGAAGAGGTTGAAGAGAAGAGATGAAGAAAAGAGGAAGGAACAGCAACAAGCAAAAACAAGACGAATAAAAGTGTGAGCCTCATCCACATAAGCTCACGGGGTAAGTGAAACTTCTTTAGCTTTAGATGTTCTTGTATTTTTTTTTCTTGGCATTTATTTCGCCCATTGCTGGACACACATAAGCCTAATCCATAGGGGAGAGCATTTACCATGTTTATCAATGGTTTATGGTGAAAATCATCAACCCAGGGGAACCACCGGCTTTCCTAAGCTTAGCTGGGATTTACTAAAAATTTTTCAATTTTCACTAGATTTCCTCAGATTTCTCCAGCACTTTCCCCCTGGATTGCGACTGAATAAAATCATGAAACTATAAAAAAGAAATATACAGGAAAAATAGAAGAAAAAAAATTATTTTTAAGAAATAAAATTCAAGAGAATATGAATTAAAGTAATAAGTATAACAAGTAATAAGATAAACATAAATAATAAAAGACATAATGAATGTTTCCGCAATGTTGCAAAAAATTTTATGGGTCCATTGTTTAAGAACTTTGCATACGAAAATTTCTAACAGCCTATTGAACCAAATAAGTCAGTTTACATTAGAAAATAAAAATAAATATACAGTAGTTTTGTTTACAGTGTAAATATTTCTTTGGTCAAAATTTAAAACTTGAAATGTTTCACTTTTTAAGAGCACCTACCTGTTACGAAAAGTGCCAATTAAATATTGTTTGACTTGAATAATTTGATGAAGAGCCAAAATTATTACTTTCAAAATATATTTCAGACACAGGTAGGTATAGTATATCACATTACATACCAGAGTGCCCGAAGGCTTCAATTAAAAACTTTCACCTACTAACCATAATATAAAATATATCATCCTTACTAGAAAAATATCAGCCTCATCTTCATAAAAAATAACATAATTCATCATGATTGTCATAGAAAAAGTTAATAATTTGAACGAAGATTTAACAAATTAAATTACAATATTCGGACGTTTATAATCCGAATTATTCATTAATGTAAATTATATGCATCAATCTTGTTTCCTTATCTAAAACATGTAAAAATTTACATTGTAATTTAATTTTTGATTAATTTTTTTTGGAAAGAGTAATTCATAAGCTGTGCTCATGAAACACTGCTTCTTTTTGGTATCAAAAATATAAAAGTTGATTAAGGGTATTCCCCTAATTTAAAAAAAATTAAATAAGTTTCATTCAAGAACGCACAAAAATTATGATTTTATTCAATTCGCTTAGTAAATTATAGAAGAAAGTGCTTACGATTATATTATTTTAATTAAGTTAGTAGACACTGCTTATAAAGTAAGAAAATTAATACCAGTTTAAAATATATTATATTATTAAACGAATGTTTCCGGTAAAATATCCTTTTGCTAGCTGGCAAATATTTACGGTCGCTCGGTATTAAAAAAAAAATTTTTTGCTCTAGGTGATAGTGGTACTTGATTATTAATACTATATTAATATACAGGTTGCTGTGCTTGAGGAATTTTTTTACGTCGTTTTTTCAGTGTCTGATTGGCCGACCCCCCTTCCCAACGATTGGATGAATTCGGTTACAAAAACAAATGGTGAGGTAAAAAATATTTATTTGTTTATTTGCCTGAAAAGCTCTGTTTTAAAGCAGGTTTCAAGTATTAATTAATTTAATTTAATTAATCGCCGGCAATTTTTTTTAATTATCTTTTTAATCTCTCTCATTATAATATTTTTTAATATAATTAGTACATGCAATTAAATAAGAATTTAATAATTTTAATTAATATTTAGTATTATTAAGTTAATAGTTCTTAATGATCTTTTGTGTGCATATCTTTTATTTTTTTTGTTATATTATTTTCGTAGTAAATTAACTAAAACAATTTAATTAAGAAACTTAGCCTTCCAATTCATAGATTGGATACATTGCCAAAGCTACCTTTATCGATAAAGATTTTGGTTTGCAATACACAGATTTACATTTTCCTTGGACCTTGCAGACCCAGGACTAAGTTGACGATTTTTTTCCGTTCTTCTCTATTCCTTACCCTCCCCTCCCACTCATCTACTCTCAATCTTCTCAAATCGTTTCCCTTCACTTAGAGTTCGGTCTTGCCAATCGTCGTGTTCCATTTTCAGTATCATTTTGGGCATCCTTTTCTGGGTTGATTAGTCTCCATGTTTGCTTTTACTATATTTTTTTATTTGCCATATCTACCATACAATCAAAGAACCTAGTAAGTCGATTTAATAAAATGAAATTAATGGCTTAATAAACCCATTGCTAATTTTTGATCAAAAAATACGAAAGTGGCAGAATCAATACTTTTTTCCCATTTCCTAATGTATTTTGAGCGCAAAATCACGCTGGACCACGCAGATTTCTTGTAGGTGTGATATTTTCCATTATATTTGGCGATAATATGAAAGAAAATTAATTTTCATTTGGTTATTTAATTCTCGATTTTTTACTAGAATCATGCGTTTCCGCAGAGCCCAAGAAGATTTTTCGAGTACTGCTGATCAGAATTCGTCGATTTATGGTATAAAAACCCCATGGATATTTTTTAAGATTTTGAAAAAAATCAAAACCCAAAAATATGAAAATATCAGAGTCAATACGTTTTTCCCATTTTCTAATGTATTTTGAGCAAAAAATTACCCTGGACCAGACAGATACTTACCATTTTATTTTAAGTTAAAGTGAGATAAAACTAATTTTCGTTTGGTCCTTGAATCCTCAGAATTTTACTAGGATTATGAGTTTCCGACGACCTCAAGGCGATTTTTCGAGTACTACATATCACAATGCGTTGATTTAAGGTATAAAACCCCAATGGATACTGAATTACTGCATTTCTGAAGTTGTGCGGCCTGAAGGCCACACTATCCTGTAACTTTCCCGTAACTTCCCAATTTTTCAGTTTGGTAGAAAGTTACAGTAAACACACATGGCTTTTTACAAATAAAATATTTTGTAAGTATTAATTATTAATAATTTTATAAACCTATTCCTTAGGCCCACCCTTCAATTGAGGTTAGTATATTAAAGATTTTTCATTCATATTGAAGGCTACTTATTTTGCTTTTGTAAAATATTCCGTTAAGAAATCTATCCTGTCACAAAGCAGTACTTAGGTAAGCAGTTTTAAGCTTTAAAACCCAGATTGTGCGGCCTAAGGGCCGCACTGACTAATCATTCTTCTCTAATCTGTCGTTTTTAGGTAGCTGACGTAAAATAAACCAATCAGAGGTGCGTTACGCATGGATGGATACTTACTAGGTTCTTCAATTGTCCGACGAAGCGTCGTGGTTGGGAATCCACGTTAAACTGTAGGTACAATAACTGACTGATAATTTGATCTCGCAAAATTGAATTAAATTAACATCTCAGATTGACCTTATCCAATCGAATCTTTATGTAACAGGACTTTAGGGCATTCTATAAAACAAGATGGAAATAAAAGACAACTCCCACAATTACACCAATTATTTTGGTTGCAAATCCCAAACAACCAATTACCTTTTAAATTGTATTCTTAATAACAATTACAATTTTAATCAATTACACACAAGGTTGAAGTTGCGGATAATTACCACATTATATGCAAACAAATCTCATAATTTGTTGTAATTATATTTAACGCCATTAGAATAAAAATATCAAGATGTACCCACCGGTAGGTAATAGTCAAGTGTGTGAATTAATTATATTATTAAGTAAGTTAACATAGAACAATTTGTATGTAAATAAAAGTTTATATTGTGCTTTATTACATAACTAATTTACCATAAAATTTTTTTATTAAAATAATTTATAGATGGTAGTCTTTAAATACTTTTACTTCATAGTTCAATATCGGATTAATGTACCAATTAATTTCTACCATCACTGATAATTACATGGTCTTACTAAATCGTTACGTGATCATCTCATTTATTAGTTACAAAGGGTTTTCCAAATTATAATTTACATTTTAATTAAAATAAAAGTGCGTAAATTTGTTTATTGAAATTGTGAAATATTTCGCCTGAGGCTCAGGTTTGTTACTATTGGTTAATTTTTACGCCTTTAAAATATTATTGATGCCATTAATTTGTTTAATTCAATTGCAATATTAAACAAGCGAAAATTACGAATTTACAAAAAAATTAACTTCAATTTCTATAATCGAAAATAAATAATCAAATTAGAGAAAAACTTTCTTTTACTACTAAAAATTGCTTAAAGTTACATTAACGTAGATTTTGGATTCACGAATAATTACTGTATTTATTACATGCACAACATAATAAATTACAGTTTCCAACTTGATATTATCGAATCTATAATTATATCCTGTTAGAAATTTATTGAACTTGACTATTTTTAAGAATTATACGGGTATATTTTCAATCAGGGGTCAAATGCACACGATCGATAGAAATTTTATTAGCAAAATTGCTTTTGGACAAAAAAAATTATTGCAATGGAAGTTATTCGAAAATTAAACCTTGAGCGACATTCCCAATGGTCCTTGAACTGCAGTAATCTTTTTAATCATTTAATTATTACCTATGTTTAATTCTAAAGTGCAACTGTCTGGGTGAATCCAAAAATCTATTTTTATTTATTTAATTTTACATAATATACTTATCATAATATTATTATGGAAATATTTTATAACTATTCATATAATATTTAAAAAATTAAACACAATCATGGCAAATTTTGCCATTGCGACCGTCTTTTCAAAATCATTCGCGCTATTTAGATCCAATCGCCATTAAATCTCCACCCAGAAATGAAAAATAAAATTTTTAATGAAGCCTGTAGAGTAAATACAACATTTATTTAAAATTTTGAAAATCTCAAAATTTTCAAAATTTTCAAAATTTTCAAAATTTTTGATTTTATATTTTTAAAAATCAAATTTTGAGAATTACATTATTTATTTCTAGATATTAAACTGCTGCTATAGACCGTCAGGAATGTTTTTAGGGTGGAAAAAAATACGGGCGCCCTTGTTTTGTATAAACACCATTATTCGGGCAAAACAAATTTTGGAACATGTGCTCCATCCAGCCCGTATGATTTGAAATGGATTAAGTCTCAAGTTACTTTCCTTAGCGATTTGAATTACTTGAAGTTGAAGTAAGGAGCGGACTGGGCCACCTTCTATCAAAAACAGAGAATAATCATAGTTATTGGCCAAATTTACAATAAGGAAATAAATCATCCAAATATTTTAAAATTTGAACGCCCAGTCTGCATTTAACAACACCGACCCATTTTAATATCAAAGTGCAGGTCATTTACATAATAAGTAAATTTTGGAATGCACATATATTAGCTTTAAATATCAATATAAATTACGAAATAATATTAATCTTTGTTGCAAAACTATTAATGCATTTTCCGTTTTATTATGGACATTCACATTAATTCACTGTTTGACGTCAAACGTTGCAAAAATGTACATGTTTTGTGGTCCTTAATATGACAAGTCCCTTGTTTGGAATATATGCAATACAAAATTGCAATCGATATGTGGAAATGGAAATTGCATATTTGAATATATTGGGAATTTTTCAAAGGTACGATAAATTCTGCTGGTACAGAAAAAATCATAAATGGGTAAAAAAAATTATTTAAATTTTTTTTAAATATTCAAAAAAGATAATATCATTTTGTCATATTTTGAGTTGTTTCAAATATTTAAAAAAGCATTGTTGTGCAGGAATTGAATTGATTTTATCGATTGTAATCTTCGATTGAATCTCTTCTTTTTATAATTACTTATGAATGTGAGTGTTCTTGGCTTAACTGGGAAGTCTTCGTTTGCCATTGTGATTCAATCAACACTTTCAATTGAGTTGTCTTAGTTAGAGGCTTCCGTTTAGATTCAATTTGTTTATTTAGAACAAAAGGTCAGAAGAATTATTAATTTGCCTGATAATCTAACTTCCAAACGAATATTATTACTTAGGGCCAGTAGATAGACATTCGGTGCCTGAAGGACTGCATGAGAAGCTAGCACTCGAAATGTTTGACCATCAGCTTCATCCTCCATCCACTCCAACTTTTTGATACATACTTCAATTAAGAACAAGAAGAAAACTGATGATTAATTAGAATTATGGGAAGGTAGACTATCCAATAAAAACCCAGGTTTATATCAGTCCTTGATACAAACTCACGTTTTTATTGGATATTCCTAATTAATTTATAGATATGAATTAATCTGATGATGTTACCTTGGATTCATACACAGCAATTTTAAGATTAGATAAAAAAAATTTCAAACGCTGGGCAAAAGTGCCTTATTACATTTTTGAAATCTAATTTGAATTTCAACAAGGACATGACAATGTCCAAGTGTTCTTAATTTTGCCTATTTAAATTAGCCCTCACTTTTTTTATCAAATGTGATTATCGCAATATTTTACTTCTAATCTGTAATCGAGATAGCAATATAATGATGAGCAAAGTGGATATTTTTGATAAAAAAACAATTAAATAATAATTATAGATGTACAAACCACTTGCCAAACATTCGCTTTTTTATATTTTACAAGATAACCTTAATTAAGGGCCAGACTTCCTGAGTAAAACGACGTAATTATCAATGCTATATTTCGTACTTCACGATAAGGCCAAGTGTGTATTGCAACATTTCGTTGGCATATTGCGAAAATACATATTGCACTTGGATTTATTATTATTTTTATAACAAATTTGCTTTAGAGGCTTTCATATTAAAAATAGGGGGGGGTGAGTTTGTTATCGGCCACATAAAATCCTGTCAACGCAATCTTATTTTTACGACGATTAGTAGCTTGGAGGTCTTAAATACAGTAGGTAATAATAAAAGAAAACTATATAAAAACAAATATTAAAGTAAGGAAATAAATTAAATTTTATTAAATTATCCAAATTGAGATGTTTTTTCGCAGATAAGAATACTAGGTTATTAGGTAACTCAGTAAAACATGTAAATGTCTCCCAATGTTTTTTCTAACGATATTTCGAGAGCTCTCTCATCGTGAGGTTCTTATAGATAAGATAAAAAAAATAAAAATATACCTAAATAAAATTAAAACGAAATACTTGGTATTTTTCTTCTTGACCGGAATGTCCTGACACCGGCCAATTCAATGCCACTTTTCGGTTAAATTTATATTTAATATAAAACTTGCAAGATGAGACTACAACACATAAAATAAAATTTAATTTATTTTGCTTTTTTTCAAAATCGCTTATTTTTGAAAACAAAAACTTGATAATCGATTATCTTAATTTTTTAAGCAAAAATGTGATTTTAGCTCGCAATTATCAAATAAAACCACAACTAATCAGAACTGCGTTGCCGAAAACGGAGAATTGAAGCTTTTTATATTCCGGTTTCCGTACATCATTTAATTTAATCTACATAAATGCAACGATAACAATTTAAATTTACTTTTAAGTCTGCTATAGTTTGCAACCTACTGCCCGTTGTCCTCTTCGGTTAGGAGTTGTCCATTGAAGTTATCCCACTACGCTTAAGCAGGAAGGATTTCCATACTACGTAGCATAATATTCGGTGCATAATAAATAGAGTGCAAAGATATTACCTGTTATGCAGGTATTAAATCATAAATCCATGACGCAAGTATCAATTTACTTGGCATGAAGTATAATAATTATTGTTTTATAGTTATTAACTACAATACCTAATAAACATAAGTTCATCAAAACCGCAAAGTTACTTTTTACTACAACTTTCTCAATAAAAGTCTATAAAAGTTACTTTCCAGCGTTAAACATCTTCACATCCAATACAAAAAATCAAAACATCCATAAAAAGAAAACAGTCAAACTGCTACCACAGTTGTAAATATGGTTGAAGTGATCATCTGGTTGAAGACCCGTATATTCCACCTATAGGTGGTAGGTATACCTTCAACTACCACTTGCAATTACCATATGTAATTACAACTACATTATGTAATTATTTTACCAGATGGAATATGGAAAACTACCCGGGCAGAAAAAGCATTTTCCGAGTATATTTCCTAGGATTTTCCCTGTGCTTGTACGGCAAACTATTGCCACAGGAAGACTAGACAAGCAAAAGGAACACTCATTGTCTTCTAAAGTAAATTTTCCCGGATTTCTTCAGATATTCTTTTGCTTATACGCCAGATTTCTGGCGGATAAGTATAAGGGTAAGATAAGGGTCTGGCTGATTGATGTGTAAAAATCACCAAAAACAAACACAGAAAACAAAATAACCGAAAATAAAAATGTAACCTAATGTTTCCTAACTTGTAACCTACAGACAAATCTCTCTTTTTCAGCAAATATATTCATGCTTTTTTATGCACTTCTATAATGCGATTTTAACAACAACTTGATAACAAAATAATAGTAAATATTTAAAAAATTAATATATCAATAACGAAATAATCACGAAAAATAATGTTGAAATGTTCTTTGATTATTTTTTTATTTATTTTTTTTTTACATTGCAGTAGCTCGGTACCAGTTTTACTTACAAAAAAAAACTTTAAAAGAAATTTTTAGGAAATTTTGTTATCTATAAAATTTATAGGAACTATTTTTGCTTTAGATTAACCGGTAGGAAAATATTGCTGAAAAACTGCCGAAAAATGTCTAAATGCTGCATTAAATTTTTACATAAAATTAAATTAAAGAAAAAATTAACAAATCTGTTAATATTAGAATAATTTATATTTGCAATGATGTTAACATTTCGTACCACTGTGTCATCAAGGTTTGCAGTTTTTCTAACATTCAAATTGAATCTGTTAATATAAAACCTACTATAAATAACATATAATTATATTGTTTCTTTTTATATCGAAATTTATTTCATAAGACTTTGCTATTTTGAATTATTTAAATAATCGCTAATATATTCGAATTTAATAAATTAATTAATTGGAAGTTGACGAATAAATAAAAAATTTGTAAACAATTAATTTTTTAGGCTTTACATAATTTTACATAAAAATTTTGAAATAAATTACGACAAAATTTCTTTAGGTTGTATTACCTGTATAATTTGATAATATGAACATACGCATTTTAGAAATCTCTCAGTTTTCCAATGGCAGGTATTTATTGCTCAACTGACTTGTTTCAATAAGAATTTTCCCGTTGATAATATTCCGACGTGATATGTAAAAATGTAGTTAAATTCTTGTAATGTGCAATTGTGTAATTTTATTATCAACCCATTTTGAAATTTTTAAGATTTTTATGAGCTCTCGCAACATTCAAAGTAGGTAAACAGGTTGACGTTTGCTAAAAATCATAAATAAAATCGATTTTAATATTAATTTAAATAAAATTTACAATGTTGCTCATCTTTTAACCTAATTTTGACCATCAAAATTTTAGCAACTAAAAGTGCATAGTTTACACAATTACATCATGATTTTCTTTTTAGTTATGTAGCAATTAAGATATACTAACACGTTGGTTTAAGTGAAAGGAAAATAGTTTTTATAAGTGTGGGTATATCTACCTACATGTTTATTTAATTTCCGGTATTTCAATCGGAAGTTGGATACCAAGCCGGTTTTCAGCTTAAAAGAAGACCGCTCCTTCTGGTCCAGTTTTGCCACTTTTGGATTTGATATTGCGTTTATTTCTCTTTTATTATATTTATAAAATGCGAACCACTTGTTGGGCAACAATGCTATCGATTTCAGGTTCAATGTCTGATCTACATACATAAATATCTGAGGTATTTTTATAAATATTTAGTAAACTTGGAAAGAAAGTTCATTAGGATCATAAAAAATGGAATTTAAATTATGAACAAGCGACAACATCAAGTTCGTAAAAATGTCGCCGCAGGTGTAATTTTACACTGAATGTTACTGTAATTATTACCTTAATATTGTTTGTTGTTATTTCTACATTACATAATAAAAATTAGTTTTTCTGTATGTAAAAACCAGTAAAAACAGACCATTTTTTGTAATTCGAGCAACATTACGTAATTTATTTTGGTTCCTTAATCAAAAAGTGAAATTAAAGTTCCGAGTATAATTTGAAAATTACTATATCCGTTAGATTTTCTTTAAAATTTTTTCAATAGAATAATTTGATTTATTTCTTAAAGGGCATAGGAGGATAAGCATGGTAAAATTGCCCCCAGAGATATTTAATCGCCACTTTGGGGATATGTAGGTACTGATGAAATACTAAGATTCTGAAAGTTTTAGATCTCTAACTCAACGCCTTTTGGAAAAATTCAAAAAAAACTGAAAAATAGAAAAAAATTTTTTACTCGGGAACGGCTTAACCGATTTTGATAAAATTTTAATATGTTGTAGGGGTCTATAAAGGTTACCTGAAGACAAAACAAGAGCCGTATAGGATTTCATTCTCTAGTGAAAAAAAAAAATTTTGCCCAAAAATATTTTTTTTAAATATGATATGATTTCGGCAAACCTCTAAAATAATTTTTTTTAGAAGCCTCATACCCTTTTGTATAATATATATTTTTTTCAATTGATTCCAAGTGGTGCGCCATACTAAAAAAAAATAAAAACTATTTTTGACTATGAATTTTCAGTTGTTTTAGTAGTTATTCATCATAATTTCATAATTACAATCAATATTTTTAAATTTGAATTCATAAAAATTGTAATTATTTGATTAAAACATGTAAAAGAAATTTCAGTCGTAAATTATTAATTTTTATTAATTCAAAAACAAAAACAATGAGGAATTTTATAAAATTAATAGTTTAATAATAATCAACGTATTCAATATAAAATCGTTAAATAATTTACTTCTGTGTTTACAAATACTAACAAAACTAATTTCTGTTTGATATAATTGAAAAAATATATAATAAACCGTACTAATGTACAGGGTGGGTCAATTTCGATAATTCTTATGGGAAACTCGGGACTATAAGAGATATGCAAAATGAGTGGCGCATCTTTGATCTCTTTTTTCGAGAAAACCTCAATGGCTAAAACCAGAATTCGCGAATTGTTTTTGAGTTATAGTCAAAAGTTCGACTTTTCGATAAATATGTCGATATCTCGGTTGTTTTTTAAATTATCAAAAAATTATCCAAAAAAAACACTTTCTTTGGGCAATTTTTTAAGATCAATAAAATGGGCAATAAATTTCAAAAATATTCAAATAACATATTATAGTTACCAAGATTTGAAAATTTAATGACAGCAACTAAGCAAATATTCTCTTACTGGAAAACAATTGCTGTAAATGTTTTCAATGCCAATAATGGTTAGGTAGTGATTTGTTTTAATCAAATTATGTATTGAAAACGATTGACTACGACTTGATCTTTACTTTAATTTTTGTTAGAATTTAGAATTTTGATTGTTTTTTACTAAAAATGTTATTATATTTAATGTTTCGGTCTTCTATCTAATACTTTTGTTGTTATATCGTTGAAAAGAAGATAAAAAACGCTATTTAATAATATAATTCTCAACTATAGTTGAAAACAACAAACAACACAATTTTATGTTATAACTCTGAAACGGAGATAGATATTTAAAATCTTTTGACCCCATTTTATTGATCTTAAAAAATTGCCCAAAGAAAGTGTTAACATTTCTTTAATAATTTAAAAAACAACCGAGATATCGACATTTATCGAAAAGTCAAACTTTTGACTATAACTCGAAAACAATTCGCGAATTCTGGTTTTGGCCATTGAGGTTTTCTCAAAGAAAGAGATCAAAGGTGAGCCACCTATTTTTGCATATCTTTTTATAGTCCCGAGTTTCCCATAAGAATTATCGAAATTGGCCCACCCTGTACATAGTACGGTTTATTATATATTTTTTCAATAATATCAAACAGAAATTAGTTTTGTTAGTATTTTTAAACACAGATGAAATTTATTTAATGATTTTATATTGAATACGTTGATTATTAAGAACAATTAATTATATAAAATCACTCCATTGTTTTTGTTTCTGAATTAAAAAAATTAATAATAATTTACGACTGAAATTTCTTTAACATGTTTTAATCAAATAATTTAAATTTTTATTAATTCTAATTTAAAAAAAAATTATTGTACTTATGAAATAATGATAAATAACTACTAAAACAACTGAAAATTCATAGTCAAAAATAGTTTTTATTTTTTTTTAGTATGGCGCACCACTTGGAATCAATTGAAAAAAATATATATTATACAAAAGGGTATGAGGCTTCTAAAAAAAAATATTTTAGAGGTTTGCCGAAATCATATCATATTTAAAAAAAATATTTTTGGGCAAAATTTTTTTTTTTCACTAGAGAATGAAATCCTATACGGCTCTTGTTTTGTCTTCAGGTAACCTTTATAGACCCCTACAACATATTAAAATTTTATCAAAATCGGTTAAGCCGTTCCCGAGTAAAAAATTTTTTTCTATTTTTCAGTTTTTTTTGAATTTTTCCAAAAGGCGTTGAGTTAGAGATCTAAAACTTTCAGAATCTTAGTATTTCATCAGTACCTACATATCCCCAAAGTGGCGATTAAATATCTCTGGGGGCAATTTTACCATGCTTATCCTCCTATGCCCTTTCGGCCAATAACATCAATTATTATTATGTCATGAAGTAATCGAATCGACTGATTCAAACATAATATATGATTTACTTTTTCCGATTAATAACCTGCTTTGGCTTCACTGTCGAAAGTTTTTCTCATTTAATTATTTTTGATGGTTGGTAATCAACAACCGCCGTTCCTTTTTTTTTAATTTTTTTAAAGTAGCTGATCCAATTCCAAATTTCAGTTTCTCGTATGATCACGAAAAGACCCCCATTCCATACCCATTATTTTAATTTTTCGAAGTCATCCATGAAACCTCTGAAGTTTTAATTGTAAAAATTTTAAATTTATATTAGTAATTTATCAAAATTAAAGGGATCCCATAGACCCCACCTCTAAATTGGAAATATGCTCTCTAGGTATAATTGTGGAAAGGGGGCTATTTGACCCTGCACTGGGTCATGCAAACTGTCAACCTTTTTTTAACTTCTCCTGCCGTCCGAGAAGAATCCTCGTCCCCCAATTACTTTAGGTCGTTGGCTTGTCATTTAAAATCCAAGATAATCTATCTCATGAACAGTACGCAAAATATTTGTGTCAGATTCACGCCCGCTTATCTGAAAAAAATTGATTCTTCCTGCTTATAGCTGTATAATTTTTAAGAATAATTTTATGAATCCAAAATGAAAAATCGCTTAATTCTTCACCCCCTCTGCACTCCGCGCCTATATTTTGTATACAATTGATTGTGAATTACAACATTTTAATTAAACTTTCGTTAAATGTGAGATAAATAATATGGTGGTACCGCATAATACATATTATTTACCAAGATTAAAACGTTTCATTAAATTAAAAGTTTTGTTCTAAATAAATTTGCGTTTCAAAGTGTTAATTGGTAAATAAATAGAATGAACTGCCGTTTTTAATACTGCAATTACTTTGTGATTGTTTAAGTTTACAATTGCTATTGTAATGTCCTCAAGTTTCACAGCAAAAATGCATTAATAAAGAAAACACCATTTACTTTTGTTCATGTGCATCTTTTGAGTTATCATTATTTAATTGTTGCGTTATTCCATTTCTTTAAAGCATTACGTTAATTAGTAAATTACAAAGTAATACAAGTTTTTTTATTGTTTATTTAAATGAAGCAGTTCTGTAATTGTTTTTTTTTTTAATTTAAAAATATCAACTTTTTGAGCTGGGAAAGTATTAATCAAAAGTCAAATTTTTATGCTTTGAGTCCGCAAAAGTTGTAACCTGCGTTTCGTTTGCGTCCATCCAACGCCACGCTCAATTCATAAATCTTAAATTATTAAATTATAAATCTTTATAAATATATATACTTGATCAAGGATCGAACCTGTGGCTGTGGCATCCTTCTTCCACTTTTTCTTACGTAGTTTGAGTAGAAAATATCAGTGGCTTACGCATATTTCCCGTAATTATGATATTTATTATTTAATGTTGCTTTAAACTTGACAATTTTGGCGTTGGTTCTCCTTGCCACCACTTATGATTGCCACCATTAAAAATTAAATCCGGGATCATAAGCATATTCTCCAATTAGGTTTATGGCAGTCATTGTTAGACCAGCTTATTCTTTCGATTCCAATCCAGTTGGTTCGTTTGTAGCAAATCAAAATTAGTCCACGGTAACTCTAAACTTGCTCACCATGTTCTTAAGTTTTGTAACCATCTGATTAACCTCCAGTTAAAAATTCTATAAACATCCTTTTTAAAAATCCAAAAAATTTGGGAAAACCTTTTTTGAGTAAAAAAAATAGAGAAACAAAATTTACATTTTCTGTTGGGCTAAAAAATTTATCGAGTTAACTTACGTTTAAACTTAACTGCTGCAATGTCATCTGAAAAGTTAAGAAAACAAGAAATGCATCGGAAAGTTCAAATACATTAAGAAAATAAAATTAGAAAAGAAAGTGGTAAATTGTAATTTGATGTCGTTTATCGCATTTTTTGTACAGCACTTGAAAATAACGTAATTATGTAATACTAACTAGTTGTTAAAATATCAACGTATTTAACTAGGTGATAGAAGCAACACGTCGAAACTAACAATGAAATTGTTATACAATAATTATAATTTCAAAAACTAATTTAAAAAAATTAAAGTAATTAGTATTGGGTAAATTTTAAAATTTACAGTGCGAAGGTTGCTTGGAAGTCATTGTTCTTCTAAGGTAATCGGTAATTGCACCTGTATCAATGAGATATTAGCTATCAAATTAATTGAGAATTTAAAACTGGACCCTTGAAAAAAAATCGGATGAAGATCTAAGAATTTCTATGGTCTATGAACATTAACGAAGCAAGACGTTACGCTCTGATAATCAAAATGCACACAAATGTAAACAAACATAACAAGTCAGGAAATGTTCAATCGGAATTAGCCAGTAACATAAAAAATTATTTGAACGAAACGTAAGAAATTATAAGTACTGTGATAGGAAATGAACCCCACCGCAGCGTAATATCATCTAGTAACGAAAGTTTAGTTGCCCCTCCGGGTCATCCACGACACATTCTCTTCTGCAACATATTGTACTTGGATTCTTCAGCAGGGGAAAGTCATGCAAATGTACGAACCAACGTCTGGTATATAACCAGCCGATTGTAATATTTTATTAGTAGACCGACAGCGTCACAAGCGCACAAGACCCCCAAACGGGGTTTGGATATATCATGATGAAGTGGTTAACATTATTGGTTAGTGTTATTTTTTGTGTTTAAGTGCTTTGTGATTTTGTGTTACAATATTGGAAATTTGCATATTAAAATGTTTTACTTTTAGGTATTCATAGGGTGCACATTAATAAGCCCATCGTTTAGTATACCCACAAGTGTATCACGAGTAAAGAGATCCTTCCATCAACCCGAACCCGAAGGGTACTGGACTAAGAAGTTAATATGGAAGCCGGATTGGGTTAAAGTATGGAACACACACAAAAAATTAATTTGGAAAACTGAATGGAAGAAACATCAAGTTCCAATTTGGAAGGAAATTCAAGTGCCTATTTGGAAAGAATATCAAGTTCCCGATTGGAAGCTAATAACTAAACCAATTTGGAAAGAAACTCAAGTTCCAGCATGGAAAGAAATTCAAGTTCCAATTTGGAAGGAAATTCAAGTGCCAGCCTGGAAAGATATCCAAGTACCTGAATGGATAGACCAACAAGTACCTGACTGGAAAGAAATTCAAGTGCCCGATCAGAAGAAAATTTGGAAGCCAATCTGGAAAGAAATTCAAGTACCAATTTGGAAAGAACACCAAGTTCCTGACTGGAAAACAATTTGGGTGCCGGAATGGGTAAAGGAAGGAATTCACGGAGATCACTTTTTGGGTAAAGATCACCACGGTAACGAATATACTGCTCACGATATTTGGAAAAAGAAATTAATTTGGAAACCAGAAAAGAAACAAATCTGGAGAACGGAGAAGAAACAAATCTGGGTGCCAGAGAAAAAGTTGGAATGGGTTCCAGAATGGAAAACTGTTTGGAGAACCGAAAAGAAACAAATTTGGAGAACAGAAAAGAAACAAATCTGGAAAACTCACCAAAAACAAATTTGGGTTCCCAAAAAAGTCCAAGAGTGGAAAACCGAAAAACAACAAATTTGGGTTCCTAAAAAAGAACTGATTTGGAAACAGGAAAAAGTTCAAATTTGGAGAACCGAAAAGAAACAAATTTGGGTCCCAGATAAGAAGTTGGTTTGGAAAGACGAATTGAAACAAATTTCGGTACCTGTTTGGAAAGAAATTCAAGTCCCAGCCTGGAAGAAAATCTGGAAACCTGTATGGGAAAAATTCTGGGTCAAAGTACATCACCACAGCAACGGATGGGACTAAATTAAAATTGACAAAAATTATCTGTTAGATAACTATTTCTGTATATAACTCCTCTTTATTTCTTTTTCTAAGAAAAAAATTGTACATATTTCAAGCACATTTTTATAAACAATTTTTTAATTGTTGTATTTATGTATAAGCCAGTTAATAATAAAGCAATTTTTTGTTTTAAATGAAAATATTTTAATATTTTATACAATTGATGGTAAAAAAAACAATTAAAGCAATTAGAAGAAGCGCTACTTTCACTCTTTCAATGAGTATTTTTCGAATTATGTAGGTAATCGAAGATTCCCGTTATGTTGAATACGAATTTATTATAAAAATATTTAAACACTTTCACTTGAATCAGGTTTTCATTGCAAAATTACAAACTATCTTCTGGGTATTCGACTGCAAGATCAAGGATGTGTTCTTGAGTCTCCAATTATTTTTATTTCACATATTAACTTTCTATTGTAAACACTTTATTAATTATCTCGATGCCGATAAGGAATCTTCAACTACGTCTTACGTAAATAAAAGTTAAAAATAAATGTCCGCTTAAAAAAATCTATGTAAATGACCATTTCTGTTGGACTCATTGCACATCCTCTTATATAAGTCGACAATTTAGACGTTTACGTGCATTGCATGACTACTTTCGTTAATAGTTTTGAAAAAACTGATGTTCTATTTTTATTTATAAATTTCGAACACGATTTACCTTACATAAATAAATGTATGCAACATTTTCTACTGTTAAAAATAGCCAATTTAATTAATTGAATATTAATTCGATGAGGCACTTAAGCAATTACCGAAGATGATGTGGCTCCTTCGCACCTAATTAATGTACTGCTGTTTTGCAACAAGATTCTTAGTTCTGGTAAAGAAAAAAATATTATTTGTCCTCTAGTAATAGGAATTTTCAGAAAGAAATATTTCATTTTTTCAAATTTTGTAATTCCCACGTACTGACGGACTTGGCGCCAACTAGCGCTGGTAACTCATTAATTGAAAATTTATTGAATTAAAGAAGAATTCAAGGAATATTAAAATCAAAGAGCAATTTGAACTGGTCGGGAAACTATTTGTGTTTTTCTAAAAAAAGGATTGCAGAAATACACTTCAATTTATTCAATAAATCTATATAATTTTTGGTTCTACATTTAAAAATATTTTGAGTACTTCTTGCAGCTGTTTTACGCTGCCATAACAATTAAACAAATAACTTTTCCAAAAAACGTGAAAATATAATGATTGGTTACGCACTACTACATGAAAGTAAAAGCTTCGACGCTTTTGTTTGGTTAATTAGAGTTTAGTCATCCAAATATTTGTTTTAATTTAAAGCTAAAAAATATGGAGATATTGTTTATAACAATGATTAAAAATTTTATTCTTTGTGTTTATTAAATTTAAAAAAATAATTTGATCACTAACTCAAATTATTTTTAATTAAGCAAAATCATAAAAAGTTCAGTACAATTAAAATTGGACTCCAATTTAAAACTAGATTTCGCTTACGCTCTATCACGGAGCAGTTTTTTAAAATTTTATAAAGTATATTATTATAACTACTGTAACTGCACACATCGCAGAACGTGCAATTTTGATCGCGTTATTTGGTAGGAGTAGGAAAATTAAATTTGAAGCAGCCTATTACAATTAAAATATTCCAGTTATGTAACCCTAATTTTCCCATTTAGGATCCTTAGCTGTAATGTACAATTTTGGATTCAGCACACTCACACCATTATACATCATATTTAAGTCAACCATGTAGCGGCCAAAAGGAATATGAGGTGGAAATTTAGTGTAATCCAGAGAAAATTCACAAACCACATAAATTCCCTAAAATTAAAAATATATTTATTTAATTGCAACTCAATACTTTGTTAATCAATTACCTTATTAAAAGGACAATCTGTAAAATTTCCACACACCAAGAGTTTTCGGGCACCAAATATATCTTCTTCCAGCGCACGACAAAGATTTACTGGAAAATTTATTGGAAACCGTCGGTATTCGTTACTTGCAAATCTATATACTTGAACTTTCATCTAAAAATTTAATTTTTTCAATTTAAACAGGTTAAAATAAACTAAATGGGACGGCCTCAATATTGTTATTTCAGCTTTTGAATTGAAATTACATTTTTTTAAATTCCACTCTTTTCCACATAAGCAGTTTCCAAAAATCAACGTTACCGCCAATACCACTTGGAGGTGGGGTGAATAATGCAGTTGCAAATTTGGGTAAATTGTGCTGTCGTAAAATTAACAAAATATAGATACGAAAAATTAAAACGAAAGTAATGTAGAGTAAAGTAATGTAATGTAAAAAAATACAGGCAAAACCTTTAAAAGTTCACCTAAAGATAGGCAACACCCCATATCTCATACCAACGTCATGCGTGAACGTGACGATTAAAATTAGTATTAATTTAATGTTTATAATTATAATATTAATTTGAGATATTTTTACGAGGATATTTATTTGTAAGTTAAATATATTAATTGCACTTTTCTCGTATATATTTTTTATTAAATATTGTGACGCGTTTCGACTTCACACAGTCATCATCGGACAATATTAAACAATTGATGTAATGTTAAGTTCCAAAATAATTATAAAATGAATAATTCAAATAGTAAATTAATTAGAATTAGGTTAGTAAATGTTAACGACATGTCGTTAACATTTTTCAAAAAAATTTCAAAATTTTACTAACCTAATTCTAATTAATTTACTATTTGAATTATTCATTTTATAATTATTTTGGAACTTAACATTACATCAATTGTTTAATATTGTCCGATGATGACTGTGTGAAGTCGAAACGCGTCACAATATTTAATAAAAAATATATACGAGAAAAGTGCAATTAATATATTTAACTTACAGTTTATAATTATGTTGAGGTACGATGCTATTTTATAATTAATTTTCAAAAATGGTTTAAGTGTACAAATACTAAATTTTCAATTAATTTTTTCATATTAATTTAAATTTTAATTAAGTAAATCGCCAACCCCCCCCCCCTAAATTAAAATGAGAAACAAAGGGTTTACCATTTTGTGTACAAAATCAGTTGTGAAATTTTTAGAAATATTTTCAAAATATTAAAGTTGCCCCCCAAAATCACAATTAGCCCCCCAAATGACTTGACTGAGGCCAGTGCAAATGACGTAAAATAAATGAGTGAAAAATGTAAACTAAAATTTAAAAATTAAGAAAAAAAATCAGAATTACTTACATCAATGTTAGTCCCAAGATCTTGCATCATTTCCATTGTTATGTTAAAAGCAACATCAGTTCTGTTATATTTGTACGAAATTGATTTATGTACTCGAACATAATCTTCATTTGAGGTAGTTATATCAATTCTTTCGGTTTTACCAATAAAATCATTTTGCTTATACTGAAATTATGATTTAGCATATTAAAAACTTCACATTACAATTTTTTTGCGTTTATTATTTATTTTCAACCGGTTTTGCAATAGCATAGCATCATCAGGATTAATTTAAAGATGTGATAAAAATTTTATTTTTTAAATTTTGCAGATTAACCCTGACCATATGGTCAGCGAAACCACTTGAAAATAAATATTAAATGCGAAGTTGTGAAAATCACACAATTGCTGTTATTATTTAATAAATTAAGTAGGTACATTTTTTATTTGAACCCCCAATATTCTCAATATCAGCATCAATAAAATACATAATATAAACTTAAACATTTTTTTCAAGCACCCGCGGTCAACAATCACTTGAGAGAATTTTTTATTTGCCTGGACGAACTTATTATATACCCAGTATTTTATTAGATTTTCCACCTCACTAGACCAAACAGGAAATTATTTTTTGATAGCGATCAAAAATTTTCAAAAATAAATTATAATATTACAAGAGGTTACGAAATAATAATGGTACATTACAGCATTTCAAGGCGACTAATTTAATTGCTTTTTAAAAATTTGTCTCTTCGTGAGTTGATTTAGATTTTTCAACTGTGGGTTCCAATTATATAACACTAAAATGATAATAAATAAATAAGTTCGATGACTTTACAATGTAAAAACATTGTGTTAATACAATTTTTTGGCCGTCTCTGTTCTCTGCTCCGGCGCTTATTTCTTAACTTTTTTTTCACAATATAAAAGTTTTAAAACATCAATTTTGATTTTCTTTAAATATCTACCTACTACCTTGAACTGGAATGGTTTACATTTTGAAAATTATACAAGTAAATCTTAATATATACAAAAGCATGATACATATCTGCAACTTAGACCGCTACGAAACGCCATTAAAAATATATTTTCTACTTTTCAACTTATCTTTTTTAATTTGTTTAAACCAGATACATGTTTTTTTACATTTCTAACTTTAAATTCTTAATAATATACAATAATTTTATTTTAAATATTTTTGAAAAAGTATGAGAAAATTATAGAAGAGTTAATAACATATTATAATAGTCTAAATTAGAAGAATTTAGATAGCAAACGTGTAGATTACTTGGGATATGGTTTTCCTTCTGCAAGATTTTGTTTAAGTTTAAATATTCAAGGTAATGTGGAACAGATACTAATTTTCCCATTTTGGATCTTTAAGCATAATATACAATTTTGGATTGATCACCACAACATTATTATATATCATTTGCAAATCAACCATATAGCGACCAAATGGAATATGAGGAGGAAATTTAGAGAAATCAAGAGCAAATTTACAAATCAAGTAAGTTCCCTTAAATAAAAGCAAAATTAAATTAATTGTTGAAATATTTTAAAATAAATTACCTTCTGAAAAGGACAATCCGTAAAATTTCCACACACCAAAAGTTCTCGAGCACCAAATATATCTTCTTCTAGCATTCGACAAAGATTTACTGGAAAGTTGATTGGAAAGCGTCGATATTCGTTACTTGTAAATTTATACACTTGAACTTTTGCCTAAATATCAAATTTATAATAGCTCAAAATACAGTAAAAGTTTGAAACTTTCAATATTTTCCGTAATCAAAGGAACAGGAATGAATAAATTTAAATTTACTTACTTCAATGCTGCTTCCAAGATCCTGCACAATTTCGAGAGTTAGATTATAAGCAACATCGGTTCGGTTGTATTTGTATGAAATTGATTTGATAACTTTAACGTATGCTTCGTTCGACGTAGTTATATCAATTCTTTCGGTTTTGCCAATAAAGTCATCTTGCTTGTACTGAAATTATAAACCGAGATTTAAATTTCACTTTTAAATTAAAAAATTAAATAATAAGTACGTTTTTTATTTTAACACCAGATATGCTCAATATCAGCATAAATAAGATATACACAAAGTTAAACATTTTCAAAATACCCGGCAGGATAGTCAACAATCACTCGAAAAACATTTTTAGACAAACTTATATACCAATAAGTGTGACGTACATTTTTCACCCTCCTGCACAAGACAGGAAATTATTTTTCTGATAACGATTAAAATATTGTCATGTGCATTATATTTTGTCAATTTCCAAAAACAAATTACATTAAAGGGGAGTACCCCATGGTGCATTATCGCATTCAAATTACAATTGACAAATCTGTCTCTTCGTGTTTTGAATTAAATTTTAAACTGCAGGTTCCACTTGCATAACAATGTAATTGCGGACTAGTCTAGATATTATCAATTGCTATCAAACAATTAACAAATAATTTGGTTACCTTCTGACGTAAACCTTCAGCATAAGGCACTACTAGATGTAATATTGTGGGAAGGGGGCTACTAATAATATCGATTTCTTTTTTTAGCTCCTTGCGTCTTCCTTTCAAACTCTGGCTTCGGTCAATTAATTTTAAAGGGTTAGATGTAATTTTGGGAGGTTAACTTTGGGAGGCTAAGCTTGAGAGAGTTTTCTTAATCTGCCCGGGATCGAATCGGGCTTCTCAGCTTAGCAATTGACGCACTTAAGCGTCAAGCCATAACTGTCTTAGATGTAAAACCTTAGAGTTCAATTTGTTATTACATAATACTTTAGATCGCGAGTTGAAAATAATAATTATAATTATAAGTAATAAAATAAACATTATAGTAATTAGAAAAAGTAATCAGAAATTATAATAAGATTGATAAAAATTGAAAATTTATATAATTAACTTTATGAATCGGACAGAAGTTCTAAAAATAATTATTTTAAATTTTGTAACCTCGATTAAATATTTTGGGCACGTAACAAATACATCATGGAGTTAAAATGTAAACATTTTATTGATTGGATTGAAAATAATGACAATAATAATTTAGAAATATAGAAAAAGTACATTAATTTAATTAAACGTGAAAGACCAACAAAATTAAAGAAACAGGAATTCTTTTAATGGCTCTGACCAGCGGTTTTCGAAATATTAAGGGTAGAACTTTATAACATAACTTGTAGAGTTTAGGCAAAAAAATTTCCTTTCCACATTATTTCCATGCAAAAGGACCTAATAACTGGACTATATTCAAAGACCACTTACTTGGTTTTGGATACTAGATTTTGAATGTTTTGCATGGTCCAATATATTATTTTTAAACTGTTACAACTTGGAATAAATTTTAATTTGGTCTGCTTTTAAACTTGGCTTCTATTCGAAATTAAAAAAGACAATTACTATAACCAAAACTGCAACTAAAAATATAATCAGTAAATATAACAAAATAAAAAAATAGTTAATTAAAAAGTCATTACTTTAACGGTGTTTAATTTTGGTTGGGCAAGATCGATCTAATTTAAAACTTTTTAGTGATATCAATAAAATTAATTACACTGATACACAAAAATTCACATTTAGTTAAATTAAATTTTGATTTTGTTTCTTTAGTACTTACTATTCTGTAGCTTCAGCAAGTATATCTGTAATTATGAGTAACTACAAAATGCAACTCCAGAAAATTCATACAATAAATATTAATCAAGACTTCGTTCCAGTTTATAGAAATCAGAAAAAATCTCTAACTCTCCGTCCCAGGTGCGATATCTACAATTTTTCATTGTTAATTAAAATATTTTTAAAATTTTAGGAAGAACAAATTAATTAGTACAAATGAAAATGAGGATGGTTATTACGAGACAGTTAAAAACTATATTGAGAATTACTTAGAATCATCTTCCTTGCATGGTTTAAAATATGCAGGAGATCCTTCAATTTCCTACGGTGAACGGTAAATTAAGTACAATTTGGGTTATATTAATTATATTTAAAAATTCAAAGTAATTTAGTCAAAGAAATATCGTATGTTAGCTAGCTTTTACAATTTTATTCAACAGTTTTCGAGAGCATGGTTATTTAATAATTTAGCTGCATGTGAGAGAATTAATGAATTCAATGTAGAAATAGTTACCATTCACTCACATTATTTGTTGAAAAATCTAAATTTATACTTTACAACAATAACAATTTTTATTATTTTGCAGAATCTTTTGGTTGGTGGCGTTTATGTTTGCCATAGTTACAGCGGTGTATTTCATAACTCAAATTTATGACAAATACGACAAAACGCCCGTCATTATTACCTTAAATTCCATACCTGCAATACCTCATGAGATGCCATTTCCAGCTATTACAATTTGTAGTTTAAACAAAGTTCTTATAGATGAAGCTGAATATGTAAACAAAAATGGGTATGTAAATTCCTACTTTACAGTGGAAAATATACGAACTGTTTTAAAACAAAACCAATAGATTGCTCTGTCAGCAATCTGGATAGCGGAGCCATCTACTGGTTTTATTTTGAAACAATTTATATATTCGCCACCTTAATTAGCAAACTCAATGCTATATTGCTCTGTCAATTCTCTTTTTATTGTAATTTATAAATAAATGCAGGTCTACTGCCGAAAAAAGTTTCCTGGATGATACTTGTGATTTTTCCGAGATCCCAGCTGTTAAAAAATATGATGAAAATACGGAAAAATATGAAAATTTTTATCGATTTATGAAAAAGGTAAGCTTCTGATATTTTATACAGATTGTAAGAATGACTGTGCTTTTATAACTTAAAATCAGGTGTACCCTTCTTGCGCTAAAATTTTGAAGGTATGCAAGTGGCGCGATAATGAAGTTAGTTGCTTGGATGTATTTCAAGAAGTTGTAACAGATGAAGGCGTATGTTGTACTTTCAATCAACTTCCGTATAATTTAATTTTCAAAAATAGGTAAGATTCCATCCGAAGGATAAACCGCAGACCCATTCCAAATTCTCCTGCAATTCCTTTACGAGGAATTCCTTTACCACAAAAATTTTTAATCTTTTTGTTTAAGTACGAGGCTAGAAACTCTTATGCCAAAGAAGATAGATCGGGTCATTGACGATTGGAATCCTGAAAACGGATATGCACCTAATTCTCCAATTGCTGTGTATCCATACAGATGTATCGGTAAATTTATTTTATGTTTTTTCATTTCAGCAGGTACAATAGCAAGCTGCTATTGGACAATTCCGTTTTAGATTCCTGGGTTCAGTTCGGTTTATTTACAGATTTATATATAAATGTTTTTATAAACCGTCCATGTAATTACGCCGACGCGTAACTAAACCGATAAGTAATATGCCGACGGATAATTACACCGACAAGTAATAATGCCGCCAGCAATAGAGCCGACGGTAAATATGCCGATAACATTTACGCGGATAGTAAAAAATCCCGATGCCAATATACTGTCGGCATGATTACCTATCGGCATGATTACCTATCGGCATGATTACCTGTCGGCGAAAGCGGCGTATGTACCGTCGCGTCGGCGCCGGCGGTGTAATTACTTTTAGGGTTGTTTGCGTTGGCGAATTTATCATCGCAACGGGCTCAAAGCATTGTTTATAATCGCCGGTTTAATTTTAGGAGCCAAAAGCCTTCTGTTATTCTTAGTAAGACTTTAAAATAATTATTTATTGTATAGGAGGTGGTGTACATTTAGGGCTGACCGTTGTATTGGACGCCATGATAGATAAATACTATTGCTCTTCTTTAAACAGCGCTGGTTTTAAGGTAAAATTACCGAGATATTTAAATTTGGCTTATTTGTCACTTTGGCGAGCATTAAAGTAGTTATTGTCGCTCGATAATAGCACAGTAGGGCTTACGTTGAAAAGAGAGCTCCATCTCTTGAAAGGAAGAGACCATCCTGTCTGCTTCATAGCAACTCCATAAAATCATATTAATTTTTTTGTAGGTAATTCTTCATACACCCATTGATATTCCAAATGCAGCTGACTTTTCATTTCTGATACCACCTGGCCACGACAGCAGAGTTTCGTTTAAGCCAACCATGAACGACGCATCGTTAGATATCCGTTCAATTGAAATCAAGAAACGTAATTGCTACTTTAATGATGAAAGATCTCTCAGATATTACAGGTAAAAATTTCTCAAACGATGTTAAAACAATTGCCTACTTTCTTTAATTTCAAATTGTTGAACGTTAAGTCTTCAACTGATTTTCAAATTTTTATAAGTTATTGTTTTTTAAAATATTTTTTTTTAATTAGGACATATTCAGCGGTCAACTGCAAATTGGAATGTTTGGCCAATAGAACTATTTCAAAATGTGGATGTGCCCCATTTTATCTACCAGGTAAATAAGTTATTCAAATAATGAAAAAGTAATTAGTTATTTTCGAGCTCTGGCATTTAACTTAATTAAATTAGAAACTGCAATACCATAAGGAGCGATTCCGGTGATTCCCCTATACTCAAAGATGTAAATAGTTCAAAATAACTAATGAAAATGTACTGTAGTGCTTAGGTCCCGCCTACAAAATAATGATGTTCATTTTTATTGGTTAGTTCACGTAAATAAAGAAGTTATTTAAGTTTTAAAAACAATGATCGGGATCGACGCATTAAACTCTTCATCCTTTAAGGATAACAAAAACATAACTTAACTGACGCTTTACTTATTTTTTTAGCGGGTATACAAGAAAAAACATGTGGAAAATTACAAGATCAATGCGTAGATGATGTTAAACGTATGTTAATTCAATATTTCTGAATAATCAATAATTTTTTTCATTTTAGAGCAAATGGAAACTTCGAGTAAAAATGAACTTGGAGAGTATGTTATATTACTGTTTAGAGTCACTTTAATTTCTTTCTTAATTCCTTTAATTTTGCATTGCTTAGTCGTTGGTGTAATTGCCTCCTTGGATGCTTTGATATTGAATATGACAAAATTGTAACTAGTTCGAAATTTACCGGAAATTTTCGAATTCAGGATGGAATCAAAAAAAATACTTCAAGACAATATTTTATGTGAGTTCAATACTCCGTTGCGTCCAATATAATATTTTCGATTATTTAGAGAGAATATGGCAGTGATTCAATTTTTTTTCACGGTCAGGAATTTTAAAAAATACACAAAGAGCCGATTATATGGATTTTCCGAATTAGTGTGTAAGATGCGCTTTCCTAGTTTTGGCACAATTGGAACAATAATAATTAATTTTTTAGCCAATACTGGAGGATTACTGGGATTATTTCTAGGGTTTAGTTTATTGAGCCTTGTGGAAATTGTTTACCACTTCACATTTAGACTGTTCTGTATGTACACCCGCAATAGACAAAAAAAAAAGTCTAAGAAGAAATTTAATTTTATCCAATAATTTGTGTGTAAATACTTTAGTGTTTAGTGTAAAAATGTGCCCTTAACAAGTCCTTATATCGCTACTTTTGAATCCACTGCACTTGTATTTTCCTTGCCTGCGTTTTACACTAATGTTCATTCAAAATAAATTAAATGCAAGAATGGGAATTCTAATTGTGATTTATATTAGTTTTTTTATTTGTCATATAAATTGCTTCTAATTTACCTAAAAATATAAGCCTACGTTAATTCTTGTTTGTTGAAAACACTTTGGCGATACACTTTAATTATCGTTGCACTTCACCAACAAATGATTGAGCTAGCATTCTAATATAAAAATCTATGGTTTTCTGCTTGAAATAGGTTCATTTTTGGTCACCAATTTTTGATTACCAAAATTGGTAATCGGGTTCCACACCATTTAAGTACTACAAGGTCGGCCGAGAAGCCCCCTGACCTCCTAGTTAATTACATAATCAGTAAAAAATCGAAATAAAATGGTTAATTAAAAAGTCATTACTTTACCGATGCCTAATTTCAATTGGGTAAGATTGATCTAATTTAAATGTTTAGTGCTATTAATCAAATTAATTACATACATTGGTAGATAATTTACATTTAGTTAAATTACATTTCGATGTTATTCTTTTCTTTTATTAGTATTTTGTAGCTTCAGCAAATGCTTGTTTTATTATGAACAGCTATAATAAAATGCAACATCCTGAAGTTCGTACAATTAATATCAATCAAGACTTTATTCCAGTTTATCACAAGAAACCGTTACGTGTCAGGTGCGTTATCCAAAATTTGAAATACTTGGGATTAATTAGAAAGTTGTAGGAAGAACAAATTAAAAATCAAAAAGAAAGATGTATGTGGTTATTTCACGACTATGAAAACCTATATTGAAAAATATTTGGAAGCAACCTCTTTGCATGGTCTAAAATATGCAGGGGATCCTTCCATTTCCTACGGGGAACGGTAATTTGAATACATAACTATGATTGTATTAAATTTTTGTAATTAGCAAAATGTCATAAAATTTATTCGGGTCAAGAACTTATCCTTACGTAAATTTACTATGGGATGAACATAGTGAATTGGTTGATAGATTGATGTAACTCCAAAAAATTATTTTTACTTTTGTTTCTTGTGTGATACATTTGTTGTGATACCACAACAACAATAATAATTTATTTTGTAGAGTCTTCTGGATAGTGTCGTTTATAGCTTCTATAATTATGGCAGTGTATTTCATATTACAAATTTATGAAAAGTACGACAAAACTCCAGTAATTATCACTTTGAATCCCATACCTGTATCACCTCATGATATGCCATTTCCAGCAATTACAATTTGTAGTTTAAATAAAGTTGTTCTGGATCAAGCGGAAAGAGTGAACCAGAATGGGTAACTAAATTTATAAATTAATAAGTAATATTCATTTCACTATTAATTATTTTTTACTATTAAATGGGGAAAGTTATGGGATTTTTAGTATTAAATTTATGAATTACTGCAGGTCTAATGCCGAAAAAAGCTTCCTTGAAGATACTTGTGATTTTTCCGACACTCCGCTCATTAAAAGATCTGGTAAACAAACGGATAAATTTGAAAATTTTTACCGGTTCATGAAAAAGGCAAGTTTCCAACTTTCCAAGTGCTTAAACCTGAACATAATTTTTTTTATTACAGGTATACCCATCGTGTAAGGAAGTTTTGAAAGTTTGTAAATGGCATGAAGATGAAGTTGGTTGCTTGAATATATTTCAAGAAGTTTTAACAGATGAAGGACTATGTTGTACTTTCAATCAACTTCCGTACGATTATATTTTTAAAAATAAGTAAGATTTCTTCAGTTTTCTTTTCTTCTATATTATTTTCTCATATTCTCATCTCGATTATCTTTTATTATCTGTTTATTTTTTAAGCACGAGAAAAGAGACTATTGAGCGAACGGCATTGAATCAAGAAATTGACGATTGGAATCCCGAAGACGGCTATGCACCTCAGTCTCCATTTAATGTATATCCATACAGATGTATTGGTAAATGAATTTAATATTTGCTACAGTGAAAGACTGCATTGCTTTGCATTAGCATCTACAGTGGCTAGTCCTGCTTAGACGAAAACTAAACGTTTTCAGTTAACCATTCGGGCAATAGCAACTACTGTACCTGCTCCGCAGTCAGAGCCTTCCACAACTATCACTAGCTACCATTTATAATATATTTTTAAATAATTATTTCTTGTTCAGGGGCTGGTGCACATTTAGGGCTGACCGTTGTGTTAGATGCGATGATAGATAAATACTATTGCTCTTCTTTAAACAGCGCTGGCTTTAAGGTAAAATACTGCGTCCAATCATCGTCCAAGCAGAGAAAAAATAAAAATTACTTTCCGCTGTTAATGCGCAATATAAAAACACAATTAATTATGTTGTAGGTTATTCTACATACCCCCATCGATATTCCAAGGGCGGATGACTTTTCATTTTTGATATCACCTGGCAAAGATACGAGAGTTCGTTTTAAACCGGTTTTCAATGATGCTGAATTCGATATTCGTTCAATTGGTATCGAGAAACGTAACTGCTATTTTAATGACGAAAGGTCTCTAAAGTATTACAGGTAAAAATTATAAAAGAAAATTTTCGGAAAGCATCATTTCGAAAAACTGGTAATTTTTGCAACAAATAAAATAAACCGCGAATTGATTCGCGGGTGCATGATAATACATTATAGCAGTTGAAATATTTTTTATCCAATTAATATTTTTATTAGGACCTATACGGAAGTTAACTGTAAAATTGAATGCTTAGCCAACAGAACTATTGCAAAATGTGGATGTGCACCATTTTATTTACCAGGTAAATATATTTTAAGTTTTCTAAACGTTTTCGATCCCTTTTTTATTATTATTTCTATCGTTTCATTTTTATTTCGTTCACACTTGGATCATTTTAATTTTTTTAGCAAATAAAGGAGGAAAAACGTGTGGAAAATTAGAAGAAAAATGCATAGAAGATGTTAAGCGTAAGTTGACTAATTGAACATTTTTTGTATTAGTAATAATTTATGCCTCGTAGAAGAAATGGAAACTTTGCATACAGTTGAACTTGGAGAGTATGTGACGATATTATTTCAAGTTAAGAGAATTTCAATTTATTTAATTTGTTTTTTAGTCGATGGTGCAATTGCCTTCTTGGATGCTTTGATATTGAATATGACAAAACAACATCCAATTCGGAATTTACCGGCAATTTTAGAATTAACGATGGAATTGCTAAAAATATTTCAAGAGAATATTTTACGTGAGTTGATCACCAAAATTTGCGCAATGTAATTTTTCAATATTTAGGAAGAATATGGCTGTGGTTGAATTCTTTTTTTCCGTTAGGAATTTTAGAAAATATACGAAGAGTCGATTGTATGGATTTTCTGAATTAGTGTGTAAGGCATAATTTAATTATTTTAATCGCATTTACAGCACTTAATATTTTAGCTAATACTGGAGGATTATTAGGATTATTTCTAGGGTTTAGTTTACTGAGCCTTGTAGAAATTGGCTATCATTTTACTTTTAGAGTTTGCTGTATGTACACCCGCGGTAAACGAAAGAAAATCTCCAGCAAGAAAATCAATTTCTTCAAATAAATATTTAGTAGCAGCTGAGATCAAATATATAATTGATTTTTAATATAATCTTGTAGACCTGGATAGACAGGTTAAAATTTGAAGAAATATTGCTATAGTGGTAGAGCATAGCAGAGAGTGCGCATTTAACAAAAATAATTTTATTTCTACCAGCTTCAATATTGTCCCAAACTGAGTGAAGGTGAGGTATTTTAGAATCGATTTCAAACATCAAAATTGCTATTTTCCAGATCCACTTAAATATGAATTCTTGGTGTACGGGAAAGTGCCTAGTTTTCCATCCTAGGATAGAAAAATAGTAATCCGCTATGAAAAATTTGAATGCCTACTGCTTCTTTGCAAAAATTATATAATAAATTAAATAATAGAAAATAAGAAAGAAATTAGAAAATTAAGAATAGAACATCGCAATTAAATACTAGTAGTCTTAGAAATTAGGGATTATCCACGGTTTTATCCGTGATACTGACCTCATCAGATTTACACTGGCAATTAAAAACTAAAATTAAACTAACCATAATTCCAAACGACAGTGAAACTACCGACGTGCACTTAACTGACTGATCACCATTTTACAATAATGAATTAGAAGTTTTCCTGAGTGTTCTGCATAGGATATCGGACTTACAAATTTGTATACCTCACAAAACTTAAAAAGAGCTGTTAAAAGAGTTCAATTTTTTGAAATTCGAAAATATTAATATATCTTATAATCATATTATCCGCGTGGATGATGATAAAAAACTAGTCGCAAAGAAGAATGTTTGTGTCTGTAATTCGAGATGTAAACCTTACAATTTCAAACACATCAAAAAAATTGTAAAACATTAAGAGTCAATGCAGCCTAACCCTAGACCGCGTACAGTCAACTATTAACCTCTCAAGTAGCATTTTGATGGTAATGAACAGCTAATAGCTGTATTTTACTGCTTCAGCAGCTGCGATAGCCAGAAATATAGCTCTTAAATTGCATCGATATTGCAGCAATATTCCTAAAGTTTTGATTATAATGCTTGCGCTGTAGTGACCGACTATTTAGCAGCAATATTGCAGCAAAAACAGCTAGGAAATTACACATTTTATATCTTGCTTTTTGCTGAAATAAATAGGGTCATTTTAGAAATATTGTCGCACTACAACATTTAAAAAGCTGCAAAAATTATCTCGAATTTTCTACTCCTTAAAGTTTAATTATTCTCGTCTCTCGTAAGCTTGCCTCTCCAAACTGAAGTAACTCTTACTATCAAATCTACTTTTCTTCTATATTTAATATTTTATTATTATAAATTATTTAGATCTACTGATTTAATCGGATCAAATATTTTAGAGTTAAACTAAAGGATACAAATAAAAAAGTACCTACCTAGGATTTTTATTGTCTTTTGTGAAAACTACATAACACGACACTCTTAGTGCAATTTAACAATTTATTATATTTCAAATTTTGCAATCTAAAATGATTTATTAATATTATTTCATTATTATATTAACCCTTAACCGGGTTAAGTGAAGTTAAGTCGTGTGTGTTGAAAATTATTTAAATATTTTTGGATTGCTCGAGTAATATTCATATCAACTATATTCTAAACTTCACATAATCTAAATACTAAATATTTGTTTACTGATCTATATGCAAGGTGCTTAAATCGCAAGCATCGTTCAGACCACTACAAACTGTTAGCAATTTTATTGAAAGTTATTTAATTGTGCTTAAAACTTGAAACTTTTGTGTTAAAAATTAGCTACACTAGATATTCAGCTCCCAATAAAAACTTGAATTTTTTTCCAAAAAGTGACCAAATATCCTATGTTGTTTTCTATTTCCATCTTGAGAAAATAGTAATTATTTTTGACTCCATATAATTATTTCAAATTGGATTGCAACGACAACATAAGTAAGTACTGTTCCAAATATCTGCTAAACAAGAAATGTTTTAAAAAAATTCTTCCGAATAACTTAAGATATTAATATACTTACACTTCCAAGTAGAGTTATATCAATTAATACAATATCTGAAGCTACTAAAACTGGTTTATGCTTTATAAGTAACTTTTTAAGTAATTCGAGCTAAAACATTTAAAAAAACATGACAATATTTGTCATGAAACTATAATCACATTATGAATATCTCAATAAACAATTTTTGTTTTATAAAGGTTGTATAAACCCAATTAGGTGATGATAATTTTTTTCTATAAAACCAAAAGTGATCGTTGGGATGTCTATATCTAACGTAAAATAAGACCACCTTAGAGAAAATTTTATTGACAAATGCACAATAAAATAAGCAGAGCTGCACGAAGCACTCGATGAAAGTAATTCAATTACCAAATACTCCCACACTTAATTTAAATGTATTTGTTTTGTAAATTAACTTTATTGCAATTTTTACCTGAAATACTTCTTCCGGTGTAAATCTGCTCATAGGATATTTGTACATAAAACTTAGAACGTCGTTCGCCTAAAATCAGAAAGAAATGCGGATGTTGATGATAGTAATAATAAATCGATTTATCATTTTATTTTGGTGATCGACATACGGGTGATTTATTTATGAGAATAATGCAGCAATAGTTTGATAATAATTGCAGTAAATCAACTGATTTATGTTGATTTAAATGAATCAAACAAGAGATTAACCGAAATAAATATTATTTATAATGAATTATATTTATAAAAATTGTGTTTTGTAGATTTATCGTATAAATAAATCAAGTTTTTATTAATATTGATTATATTAAATTTATAAATTATGGTTGTTATCATTCGGGCTATTAAAGGGGGAAATGTTATGCAGAAAATTTTGGCTTTACAAAACATAATGAAAAGTTATAAGTTTTGGAAAATAATACTGATTACTGAATAATAATTCTCAATTAACATTGAACAAGTAAAATATAATATACTACATACCAACATTTTTAAATATGTTGCCTTCAGAACTAAATAAAACATTACGAGCACATAGATACCCAGTATTAATGATATTACTATTATTCGTACAGTTACTGGATTTGATTCACTCTCTAATAAACATATTAATATCAAAGAGCTATCAGAAATCAAAAGTGTTAAGCCTGCTACCAACCACATGAGGAGTGTTGGATCAAGATAAGTGTTAAATAGCACTAGGAGGTTTTTTAATTTAATATGCAGCTGTCCATATGACGGTAAGAAGTTACTTAAATTTTTATAAACATATAATGCTTCAATCAAATCATGTTTTAAATGATTTTGATAATTAGTAAATATACATATATATAGATTTCCTACCATGTCGAGAAGAAATGCTATCGTTAAAGTAACATAAGTAGAAACGCAAGTACCAACTTTTTCAGTTATACCCCAATTTGGGTCGCTATCGATATAGAATAAAATCGTTATTAGTGCACCTACTATTACACCACCAAATAGCAAATTTCTGTAAATTGTATTTCGTAAGTGGAATGTATCGAGTTTCGGCAATAGAATCTTCGATGTAAGTTCTTGCCATTGGATTACTATTCTTTGGACAGTGTTAATAACAGCAATTATGCCATTTATACTTAACATCGATATTAACATAGCCAACACAGACAAGATATGAAACATTAAATCCGAAGTATAGATTATAATAATTGAAAATGCAGCATCCTTTTTTAAGGAATCTTTAAAATTCCTTGCGGATAAACCGCATATTGCCGTTATCGAAAACAAAATGCATAAGCTGATACATAAAAAAAACTTAGAACGGTACAGAGTTATGCGTAATTTATCGGTGTGTCGGCAACTGTATTTTATGAACGGTAATCCTATTATGGATCCAAATAGTACTCCTCTCCCTACAGCGCAATGTACGCAATTTTGAAATTTCATTTTTTTCCAGTGAACCCTAGCTTTGTATCACACAAACTATAACATTAAGTAGCTGCTTAACTATGTAGTTAATTTTAGAAACTACTCGATTAAATAAATAAAATTATAAGCACATTATAATCCAATTAAGTATCCGTCTAGTAATTGTAGTTTATTTAAGTAAATCACCCCTAATGAGAGGAAAAAAAATCTTACCAGAAGGTCATTAGCTCAGCAAATTAGCTGAACATTTGCCGAAGCTAAAGTACACGGTTTGAATCCAAGAAAAAAAATTGTTTTACATGCGAACGTTTGCTAGACAACAACAGCAAACAAAAATTAAATATAACAATCAAATTTGGACTTTTAAATCAAAAGTGATCGAGGATCCCCATAACCCCTCTACTAGTATCAATATCATGTACCTTTTGATCTTTTGAAATTATTCCCATTGTTGTGTACACTTATTCTTCGGTGTTATTATTATAAATAAATAATTGTAATATCAGTGAAACTCAAAAATTTTCAACAAAGTTAGGTGCAGTGCAAGTAGCCAAAATTTAGTATATTTTTTCATTTTTGACTCCATATAATTATTTGAAATTGTATTGCAACGACAACATAAGTAAGTACCGTTCCTGATAGCTGTAAGAGATACATTGAAATTATATAATTTTAATAAATATATTTGAACTTACAGATCCAATTAATGAGAGATCAATGTGAAAAATATCTGAAGCTACGATATTTGGTTCCAGCTTTATAAAAAATCTTTTAATCGATTCCAACTAAAATATTAATTAAACATTTTAAAAAATATCTATGGTGTTGCTCAGCAATTAAACGAATCAAATACTGACAAATTGGGTAGCTTGAAGCAAATAAGATACAAATTTGAAAACTGCTCAATTGTAATTTTAAGTAGAGTATAATTGGTTGTAATTTTACCTTAAGTGCTTCTTCATTTCTGAAACTATTGAGAGGGTAATGGTGCAAAAAATTTAAGGGATCCCTCACCTAAAATCACAATGAATTACTCGTGATGACAATAATTGATTGATCAGTTTATGCTACTTCTGTCCAAATATTATATTAATCTAACCAAAAAGTACACATCGTCGTTGACAAGGTACAAGAGTGCAAAAATAAAAATTGCAATTTTAAAGATTTCATGTAATTAAGTCCACAGCAAATACGCCGACAGGTAGTCCCGCCGAGAGTAATGATGCCGACAGCAAACACGCCGATGGTAATACCATAGTATGGTAATACTGCAAAGGAAGCTTATAACTATTTTCTATTTTAATCTTTTATGTCTTCTACTGAACCTCCAGAACAGCGTTTCTCAACCGTTTTTGAGCCTTTTAGAAATTTTATATGTCCCTTATATAACTCATACATAATTACCTGTCGGCGTAGTTGTCTGTCGGCGTAATTATTTGCTGCGTATATGTATTTGGTGTTGGCGTAATTACACGATACCGATTTTATTTTTTTTGTGACTAAATCATAACAGCACAACATACATACCAACATTTTTATACGTGATGCCAATATAATGAAATAAATTATCCCAAAAACAAGGAAAAGCAGTTCCATTAATATCACAAATATTCGTACTGTTACTGGATTTGATTCACTTTCTACCAAGCACATTAATACCAAAAAAGTATTACAAATCAGAAGTATGATACATGATACCATCCACATGAGGATTGTTGGGTTAAGATAAGAGTTGAATAGCCTTATAAGATTTTTTAGTTTAATATGCAACTGACCATATGACGTTAACGAGATATTTAAATTTTTATAGACATAATATACTTCGGTTAACTCATTTTTTAAATGATCTTGATAATTATTATACATAGGTAAATATAGATTACCCACAGTATCAAACAGTAACGCCATCGTTAAATTAACATAACAGCAAACGACAGTTCCAATTTTTTCAATAAAACTCCAATTTGGATCATTATCGATGTGAAATAATAGAACTATTTCGATACATATAATTGAACCTATTAATACTAAATTTCTATAAATTATGGTTCTCAATTTGAAGGTATCCGATTTCGTTAATAAAATTTTCAATGTCTGCTTTTGCCATGTGGTTACTATCTCCTGCGCTATGGTAATAACAGCAATTATTTTCTTTATACCTAATATCGATATTATCATAACTGACATAGAGCACATATGTAACATTAAATCTGAAGTATAGATCATAGCCATGAAAAATGCATTATCCTCCTGGAACACATTTTTTAATTTCGTTGCACATAAACTGACCATTACCATTAGCAAAAACAAAATGCACAAGCTAATGCATAAGCGAAGTTTAGAGCGGTAAAGGGTTATGTGCAATAATGTGTTTATATGTCGGCAACAATATTTTATATATGGAAATCCTAAAATAGATCCAAATGGTATTGCTTTCCCGACAGCGCAATGTATGCAATTTTGAAATTTCATTTTTCTTGAGCGAACCCAAGCTTTGTATCGAACAAATCACAACTCTATGGGGATAGACTTCTTTGGTGAAATTAGAATCTCATTATAATACCATCAAGTATTCTAGTTCTATATTTAGTATGATTTTACTGATGATATCAACTGATGATGTTAGTTGTATTATTTAACTAAACAAATCGTATAATGTGACAATTACATTTTTGCTAATAATATTCTAATCAATGTAACAATTTTATTTTAATTATTATGTGCGACTTACCTCACAGAGTGTCCATTGAGTGTCCATTATTATGTCCACATAGTTCAGCTATCGAACTGCCTAACAGTATCACCAATCGTGGAAGTCTTGCACTGGCTCCTTAATTAACAACATCCATTTGAAAGGTCTGTAGTCCGTAGAGATGTCCAATCCAGTTTTAATCCAATATTATGCCAAAAACAACCGCTAAATACTTCTTTTCGGAAATGAATTATTTGGATGTACCAAATATGGCGCCCAACGTGGGACTTAAATGTTAAAAATAGGCAACGTAGGGTAAAAAATATTTGATTAACATGAATGGACAACTACTGACAATACCTCGCGAGCAAACCAAAAATGATACAAATGATCAATTGAAAAAAGCAATACCAACTTAAATGGTCTTGTAACGAAGGAAGGTACTTTTACAAACATTGATGCTTAAAATCAATTAAATGTGCTTTGGTACTAAGAATAAATATTAAAATAGTTGTGTTAAAGTGATAATAGTGAATCCTAAACCTATGAATTTCTAATCTGCCAAGTGACGTAAGATTTAGTAACTAAATTAATTCACTTCTTTATTTGTGATTCCAAATAAGAAATTCAAACTGAATTGCAATAACAACGTAAGTAAGGACTGTCCCTGATATCTGTAAAATATACATTAAAATTAAATTTTATTTTACGTATTTTTACATAAATTAATGTAATTAACTTACAGATCCAAGTAATGAGACTTCAATGGGAATAATCCCGGAAGCCACCATGGCTGGTTTCAGTTTTATAAAAAGGTTTTTAAGTATTTCCAACTAAAACATAAATAAAAATTAGACCTATATTGCGGTATACTGGGGAAGGGGGGGGGGATTTTAAATAAAAATGATGATTCAATAAGAGGTGGAATACAACATAATTTAAATGTTTTTTACCAATTTGGAAACTAATTTAATTTTAATTTTTACCTTCAAGGCTTCTTCATATGTTAAAATGCTGACAGGATATGTGTCCAAAAAATTGATACTGTCATTTCCCTGAAATCAAAAAAATACTATCACTAAATTGATTAATAAGAGTTTACTTCATAATAATTATTGCTGATTCATTTCCTAGAAGAAGAGAAGAGGGGGACTGGACTGATAGAGAGCAAGATTTGAGATACGGAGAAACACTCGCCAATATCACCTAAAGTGAGCTTTAAAAAAATATAAGTACATACCATCATTTTTATATTTGTTGATAGACTTATGAGATCAGTCATGGAAAGTCCAAAAAGGCCTAGTAGTAGTAATATTGTAATTAATCTTAATGTTACAGGATTTGATTCGCTTTCTATCAGACACATTAGTACTAAAGAAGTACTAGAAATCAGAAGGGATACAGATGCCACCAGCCAGGCGAGAAATGTCGGGTTTACAAAACTGTTAAATAGTCGAAGAACATTTGTAAGTCTGATGTGTAACTGACTGTAGGAAATCAACGAGTCATTTAAATTTTTATGAATATAAAATACTTCAATTAATTCAGTTGTAAGATAATTTTGATAGCTGTTGTACAAAAGTCTATATAGACATGCTACGGTGTCAAGTGTGACTGCAAACATTAAATTAGTATAAGTGGAAATGAGAATTCCAACTTTTTCAACTATACTCCAATTTGGATCATTATCAAACCAAACTAAAATAATTAATAGTGCTACAACTGCACCTGATAAAGCCAAATCTCTACAGATCCTCTTTCTTAATTTGAAAGTATCAGTTCTTGATAACAGAATCTGTGACGTATGTTCTTTCCATTCGTCTATTATTCCTTGCGCTCTGTTAACAGTGTCGATTATAATATTTGTATGTAATAATGATATTATTAGGACCATTATAGAACATGCATGTAACATTAAATCTGAAGTGTAAATCATTATATTAAAAAATACCTGATCTTTCTGTAACGAATTGTTTATATTAATTCCACATAAACAGAAAATCGCTGTTAGGAAAAAAAGGATGCATATGCTTAAACATAAGTGAAATTTTGAGCGATAAAGCGTTATCTCTAACTGATCTGTGTGCTGGCAACGATATATTATACAAATCATTCCTACAATTGATACAAATGGTAATGCTCTTCCAACAGCGCAATGTATGCAATTTTCAAATTTCATATTGATACTGTTGCAACAAAAAATGTACTGTTGTGTATAGATACATACGAGTTATACCACCTAGTTAGATAAAACTAATGGGAACATTATATCTAAATAAATAAAATTACAAACTCATTATAATCTAATTATTATGCTGTAAACACAGTGGAACTCGATATAAATTATTTTTATAATTATTCAAATTTTTTTCCATAAATATGGTTAAACATTTATAAAATATTTGCCAAAAACCCAATTAACATAATATGTTAAAGTGGTTATTGCAGAATATATTATATAAATATGTATTTAAATTTTCAATTTTATTGGCTTTAGAATTTCTTTTAGTCTGAATGTCTGCATAAATGAGTAAACATAACTTTAAAATTAATTGCTGATTTTCTTTGTGTCTGCTATTATAGTTATGAAAATAATTTTGCAAATTACTCTTCAATGCCGGGGAGTGCTACATTTTATGTTAACCAACGGGGATTACTAATTTCTTAGATATATATTTTAACATCGCCGATGTTAACTGAGCTGAAGCCTCATAAATCTAGTAATGCAATGGGCTTTGTAAAAAAGCACCTTAACGTGTAGAACCGTATAAATTATAAACACAGCTTTCCAATATTACAGATATACCCTGATGTGATATTATTTCCGATATAGGTATTTATCCTAAGAAATTTAAGTGGGAGTCTCGACTCTAAAATTGCTCCCAATTGAAATTAAAACAAAAGTTCTCCATCTTAATATTAAAACAATTAAGCAACCTCCATAATAGTATGCAATGGGGTTAATAACCCACTGTTAATTCGTCGGCAATATCGATGAATTTACTTTTCGGCGATCTGATGCAACCAGCAACCGTAAGAGGGAATTAAGTTTTTTTAAAATAATCATAAAATTGATGATGTCATGAGAATGTATGGGTAATTAAAATATCAATTAAATCCAGAAACCACTTTAATTTTGCACTACATGAATTACATTTGAACTTATCGACTAAAATAAAATTTATAGGTGGTATTTATAGTCGTTTATGGAACTTATTTTTGCAACCAAGCGTTCCTTAACACGAAGGAATACTTATGGAAGGAATAACATTATTAGTTAACATCAGGTATGGAAAAAAATTTTTATAGAGAGCCAAATAGAAAAATTTTATATGGGCCGACTGAATACAGGCATCCTGTATTACTTTGTTACATTACACTGAATTTTTTTAACGGTGATTTCTTCACAAGGTGGTGGAAACATCCGGTGCAATTTGGTGCTGATTATTGAAAATTTGATACACTCAATATACATTGTACATATTTAAACCCTTATCTCTACCTCTATTCTACTTAATCTCTACTTAGTTATAGGTTATAATAAAATTACAGTTGTAATGTGCGTGCAAATCGAGAAACATTTAATTTTGAACCAATTGGTGATGATCACTTAAGTGATAAGCAGTGCAGATAATCCAAATATGATTGCTTCTTTATTTTTGATTCCATATAAGTAACTCGAACTGTAAAGCAACGACAACATAAGTAACCACTGTCCCTGTTACCTAAAAGACCATAAAAATTACTTTCTTCTAAATATATATACGAAAAATTTAAATCGTGAACTTACAAATCCAAGTAATCTGAGATCAATTGGAAAAATTTCTGAAGCTACAATACTTGGCGTTAGCTTTATAAAACAGATTTTAATTATCTCGAACTAAAACACGAATTAAATATCAATAATATTTTCAGTTCTTTAACAATCGCCTAAATCAGGAACGAGGACTTTATGTGGACCTGCCTTTCAATAGTAAATGGGTTTGATGGGTAAGTATAATAGATCGTGGATCCCTACGATTTTTCTGATCATACGACTGATATTTGCTGAATTAACAAGGATTATCCTGAACACATTCGTGCTAACAATAGGAATGAGAAAAAAATATTTCCAGATAATTATTATGCCAAAAAACTGTAAAGCCAAAATCACGGCCTATGGCATGCAATAGAAACAAATAAGGGTAGAAAACAAGTAATGGTATTTGGGAATACATTGTCTCTCATTTGGAATAAGTATGGAAAAGAGAAACCAAAAGATCTGAAAATTTAAATATGAATAAAATGCACCAACCACCTAGATTAATCTATCCATATGAATCTTATGGAGGGTCCAATAGCTAGAACACGGACAGTTCAATATTATTAGCTGATGAAGGTCTAAAATTTGAAATAATGAAAAATTCCAGCTTAGCTATTACGGGACGGGTGATTCCTACTTCCAATTTAGATGCACGTCTGATAAAATCGTCCAACTCAGAAAGGACGCTACTGCTATTTATTCAAAACAGTATAACCAAAAAGAAGATAACAGGTTCAAAGCTCAGCAAATATCAAATTTATTTTGGCCAATTATCCACCTACAATTTCTGGAAATAACAAGGAAAAGCTTGATTTCTAGCGAATCAAACAAGTTAGAAAATTAAAAAACCAATGTAAGGGGGATTATGGGCGTTACCATGGCCATATGAACTCCATATACCTTACCACCAATTGGAACTAAAGTAAATATTACTTTTCATGGTGCGAGAAATTCTGCTGTCAATGCAAGACAATAATGAACTACTACATATATATAATAAATAATTATAAAAGAAAATTTTTTATGAAAGAAAAGTTTATGGTTGGGAACCATAGTTAAACTGTAGGTCTCCCGTACCTGTAGATACCATATAACATGCTCACGGTGGACAGTGCAATGGTTTTTCTTGTTTTTACTTTACAACGCTCTCAATATTCTCTATCTATTTATACTTAGATTATAGTAAAATTGTGATAATTTTCAAACCAGAGATGTGCAATGCAGAAAATCCGAACATTAATTTGCTTCTTTTTTTTGATTCCATATAAGTATCTGAAACTGTATTGCAATGGCAACATAAGTAACCACAGTTCCTGTTACCTAAAAGACCATAAAAATAACTATTTTTTGAATATTTGGGAAAATATTAAAATCATGAACTTACAAATCCAAGTACTCTGAGATCAATCGGAACAATTTCTGAAGCTACAATATTTGGCTTTAGCTTCACAAAACAGGTTTTAATTATCTCCAACTAAAACATAAATTGAATATCAATAATATAACTTCACTTCTTTTTACTTTGCATTTAAAACTGTTAATTCCAAATCAAACGTAATGGTTATTGAATTAAGAGTATTTGCCATTAAAATAAAAGTAGTTTACTTTTATTATATCTGTTAAAAACCATAATACTTTCAAAATGAAAACGATTACTTTCGACGAATTTTTAAAAGTAAAAATTTAAATTTAACCCGTAATTTTTTTGATATTAAAGCAAAATTTGCTACAGGTACATCTTCCTGATGGTAAGACTGAAATTTGATGAAATAACAAGGATTCTCCCGAAAACTTTGGGGCTAAGAATAGGAATAAGAAATAAATACTCTCAGATAATCATTTTGCAAAAATTTATCAAGCCAAGTTACGCCCTAAGGCAGTATTGCTTCAAATAAGTAGAAAATAAGAAAAGGTATTCGGGAATACTTAGTCTTTCAGTCGAAACAAGAACGGAAAAGAGAAGCTAAAAGATCTGAAAATTTTAAGATGAATAAAAATGCACTAATAAACTAGATTCATTCTTCCAGATGAACTTTTTAATCAAAAAACTCAGTTTAGCTATAACGGGAGGGAGTGGCTCCTATTTATAACTTCGATGTGACAGTTTTATAATCTGAGAGAGCGCCACTGTTATTTAGTCAAAACAGTATAACTGAAAAGAAGATAACAGGTTTAAAACTCAACCTGTTATAGAACTTAACAGTACTTATCTCGAGTTAACTGGAGTTTAGATGAGTTAAAAAAAACAAATATCAAATTGGTTTTGGTCAGTTCTCCACCTACCATTTCTGGGCATACAGGGAATAGCTTGATTTCTAACATATCAAACAAATTAGAAAATCGAAAAAACAATATAAGGGGGATTTATTGGAATAAAAAACAAATGTTTCAGATATTGGGTGTGGACCCAACTTAAAACTGACTTTATTTACCTTAAGAGCTTCTTCGTATGATAAACTGCTTATGGGATATTTGTACAAAAAGTGCAATTGGTCGGTTGCCTAAAATCATACACCAATTAATATTAATCATTAATATTTAATTTTCTTGTTGGAAATTAACCAATGTGTTTTTTTAAACATATCATGATTATGTAAAAATTTAGTCAGAAAACAAGAATTTTGATTTAATTTCCAAAGAACGAATATTCTTCTAACAAAATTTCACTTAGTGATTGGTTACACACGGCAGGTTGGAGGAGGAACCTGTGAGTTTTAACAACCGTCAAGTTTTTTTCGAATTACTCACAAATGATGAATTTTAGAGCACCCCGATTTAAATAAAATAACAGAACTCGAAATCAGGAATTTTAGATTTCATGCTAATTTTGGCCATAATTAACCGAATACATATTTGTATTCCATAGGTACATATTTGCACTTCAAAGAATGGTTTGCACCCCCCTCCACTGGATTCTTATTCGGTTGCAAAAGGCTAAACTAAAATGCATTAAAGTTCTATATGAATTTTGCAAAAATTTTATTACAATATTATATTATGTAGGTACTCTTACCGCATTTAATAACTTTGTCGCCATTATTACGAGATGAGTTATTATGGATAGAACATAACCTATTAGAAATAATATGACCATTATTCTTGTTGTTACTGGGTTTGATTCGCTCTCTAACAGGCACATTGATACCGAAAAGAATCCACAAACCAAAAGTGCTATTGCTGCTAACAGCCATAAGATGGCTGACGGGTTAAGAAAGGTGTTAAATATGACTTTAAGTTTTCTTAGTTTAACGTGCAACTGGCCGTATAACATCAATCTGTTGCTTAAATTTTTATAAACATGCAGTACTTCAGTTAATTCATTTTCCAAATACGTTTCATAGCTTATAAATATGTAAGTAAATATTTGTGCTGTGAAGTCAATAACCATTGTAAATGTTACATAAATATAGAGGGAAACGATAACTGAAATTTTTTCAATTATACTCCAATTTGGGTCCTTGTCCAGATAAAATAAAATCACTATTAGGGTACCTACGGTTACTCCTAATAATACCAACTGCTTCAGAAGTCTGGTTCTTAATTTGAAGGTATCAATTTCTGATAGTAAAATCATGGATGTTTCTTCTTGCCATTTTTCAAATAAGTCTTGCGTTGTGGTAATAATACTCATGATACAATTTACGCGTAGCATTGATACCAACATTATCATTACAGAACCCAAGTGAAAGGTAAAATCAGAAATATGAATCATTGCATTGAAAAATGGATTATCCATGTGTAACGAATTTTTTAGGTTACTTCCAATTAAACCAAGAACTGTCATTAACCAAAACATGAGGCACAAAGAAATAAACAAAAGTGGTTTAGATCGATAAAGAGTTATTTGGGATTCAGTATTTACATGTCGACAACTGCATCTTATGCATAAAAATCCCAAACAACTTGTAGCTCGTAGAAGTCTATCAGAGGCGCAACTTATGCAATTGACGTATTTCATTTTGCTCCCATCAAACCAAGTTCAGTATGTCGATCACTCTAATCACCTCTAATGCTACATTTGTGAGTATACAACTTGGAATATAGCTGTTAAACAGAAAAAGTAATGTCTAAGTAAATAAAATTTGTAGTACATTAAGATAAGTATCTGTTAAATAAATATATATCTTAGAGGGGAAAAAGCTTAAGTGGACATTGTTACAATTTGGGACGCAAAAAACAACCTCTATTCCAATAAACATATCAAACAAACAAAATTAGGCAGGTAAAATTTAATTTAATAAAAGCAATAAATCCTAAATTTACTATAAATGTTTATTTTCTTTATTAACATAACTGCGAATCGAATAATTCAGTCAATCAAATTTGAACTTAGAAAAAACGTGTTGCAGAATCGGCTTTGCCCTTCTACTGGATACACACCACACACACACACACACACCACCAGTCACTGAGCCATCAAAAGTAGTAAACTGAACTTTGCACTTTGCATAAGTTTGTAAGTTTTTCAAAAACCCTGATTTCCAAAATTTTGAATTATATTATGAATTAAAACAATAATTTAATTCGTAATCCTTTTTTATTTTGCACTACAAAGTTTACCTATAAGCTTACCAACTAATAGCTGGTATTTAAAAAAGCTGCAAAGCACGACTAAAAGTAAAGTATGCTAAACGAATATGGCCAGTTTGCCTATATGTTTTAAAAGTTTTACAGGCATGGCCATATGGCTATATTGAATGTATCGATTTTCAATAAAAAGAAATTTGAATGTATGTTCTTGCCATTTGTCAATGATTAATTACATATTATTAGTTAAACAAAGAACATTATATCCAGATAAATATAATTAAAACACATCATAATCCAATTTGGGGTTTTATTTATTTATTTAATGGTTCAGACACACATCAAACAGTTGTAAACTAATTATATGGAGTGTGTATAAAAAAAATATAAATATATAATACATATTATATAAAAAAAAGGCAAGCCTAAGCATATTATGTTACAAAGGAAAAAAAACATATAGGCAAATCAGGTGGATAAACCAAGATTGGTTTGTGGAATTTGATAGATGTAATTGAAAGAAGCCATTGAACTAGAGATAAATTTCAAATATTGATTAATATAGGCAACAATCTATATAAAATGTTTCACGCAAAAGGAGAGCCTGAAGTCCTGAAATTGCTGAAACTGCTTAAATCCGTAGCTTATAATGGTGGATACCTACTAAAAGTGAAATAACTATTTTCTTGTTCATCATAATCTAGAATTATGTTAAAATTCTATTGTGTAATGTACATACATTAGTGTAATACAATATTTCATGGTAAGATTTCTCTTCCATTATAAACGTCCCAAATTCAAGTGATAAAGTAGTGCAAAGAGTGCATATAATCAGAAGATGAATTTGCTTTTTTATTTTTTATTCCAAAAAATAACTTGAAACTGTATTGCAACGGCAACATACGTAAGTACAGTTCCTGCTACCTGAAAAACCCCATAAAATATTTATTTATATTTATGAACTAATTAATATAATAAACTTACCAATGCGATTATTCTTAGGTCAACCGAAATTATCTGTGAAGCCACTATTACTGGTTGTAACTTTATAAAAAATGTTTTTACTACCTCGAACTGGAACAGGAATTAAATATTAACTATTGGTTAGCTTCATATTAATTTAGTTACAGCTCAGAAAGTCTGGCCATCCTATGAAAAACTAACTGGGTTTTAATATTTACCTTGAGACCTTCTTCAAATGTGAAACTGTTTACAGGATATCTGTATAAAAATTCTAAATGGTCTCTTCTCTAAAATCATAAATTAAAATTAATTTGTATTTTAATACTTTAGCAACGGATTCAGGTGTTCTCATAGTAATTTCGGAAATCGCTCTTAAATTGCTGGGAGTGTAATATCATTTTATTTTCTGAAATAGTGTGAGGATTATATAGAATTTTATGTATATTTTACGTTTGTATAATTAATTCAAAAATGATTAAATCTGTTTTGGGTAACTATTACACGAAAAAATTTAGTAGATAATATGTATCTACATACCGTATTTATTATACTTGATGTCAATATAACGATGTGAAGCAGTATGCACCCAGAAACACATATTATATATAGAATTACAATTATTCTTATTGTTACAGGATTTGATTCCCTCTCTAGTAAACACATTAATACCAAAAAGGTAGTACAAATCAGGACTATTATGCCAATCACCATCCACATAAGGGTTGTCGGATTAACGAAGTTGTTGAAAAGCCCCATAAGGCGCTTTAATTTAATGTGCAACTGGCCGTATGACACTAACGAGTTACTTAAATTTTTATAAAGGTAAAATCTTTCAATTAACTCATTTTTAAAATGGTTTTCGTAGCTACTAAATATAGAGGTATATAAATTCCCTACGAGGTCGACAAAAACGGCAAACATTAGATTAACATAAAAAGTGACGGTCATTCCAACTTTTTCAGCTGCATTCCAGTTTGGGTCGCTATCCACACAAAATAAAATCAGTATTAATGCGCTTACAACTACACCTACTAATATCAACTGCCGGTAAATTCTTTTTCTTAATTTGATTGTATCAACTTTCGATAGCAAAATATTGGATGTAAGTTCTTTCCATTTGTGTACTATATCCTGGACTACGTTAATAGTACCAATGATGGTATTTATATGTAGCATTGATATCACCATGACCAAAATAGAACAAATGTTCATGATTAAATCTGACATAGAGACCATTGCGTTGAAAAATGCGTTTTCCTTATGTAACGAAATTTTTATTTTATTTACATTTAAGCTGCAAATTGCTATTAACATAATTATAATGCATAAGCTAATGCACATAAAGAGTTTAGAGCGGCAAATAATTATTTCCAACTGATTATTTGTGTGTCGGCAACTGAATTTAATAGATGCAATTCCTAAAAAGCAGATGAATGGTTTAACTCTTCCTATAGCGCATTGTACGCAGTTTTCGAATTCCATTTTTCCAAATTTTCAATCATAAGATTTGTAATTTTAATACAATTGCAAATCTAGTAAGCCCGTATATGGATGAAGCTTAAGCTATCAACTCCCACTAGCTGTATGGGAGCTAAACGAATCAAATAACGTCTAGACAATCTAAATATATAAAATTAAAAATACATTATAATGTAATTAGTGTCATAAATACCCATCGATTAAATAAAAATATTTATCAGAATAAAATTTAAAAAATAAATTACCATAATATAGTATCTACATGACTGATCTGGAAACTCTATTTTGGGTTCGATTATTGATCAAAGTGAATGAATCATGCTTCCGAAATTTTGACATGCCATTCTTATACTTCAATTGCTTGAGATTCACGACCGAACATAAATTTGCTTCTTTATTTTTAATTCCATATAGTAACTGAAACTGAATGAAACGACAACATAAGTAACCACTGATGTTCCTGTTACCTAAAAAGCCATAAAAAAATTTTTTTTTCGATATTTGGGAAAAAAATTTAAATCATGAACTTTCAAATCCGTGAACTCTGAAATCAATCGGAACAATATCTGAAGCTACAACACTTAGCGTTAGCTTTACAAAAATTGATACTTCGAAGTGTCAATTGCGACTTCGAAGTGTCAATTGTGACTTCAAAGTGTAAATTGATAATTCCAAGTCACAATTGCCTTTGTACTAAGAAGCTGTCCTGAGGCTACAACGTAAAAAAATAAATTTTTAATGTCAATTGTGACTTGCAATTGTTAATTTACACTTCGAAGTCGCAATTAACACTTCGAAGTCGCAATTGACACTTTGAAGTAGCAATTTACACTTTCTTTCTGCAACTGATAGATTTATAATAAAGGACATGAACAGAAAACAGAACAGAATTATATTCAAGTACAAAATTATTAGTAGTTGCTTTCATCGTCGAATTTTAAAGTAGAACACCAAGAAAATACATTGTCCACATTTTAAGACGTATTTTATTACCATAAGACGTCACCAAAGACGTAAGAAAATCAATTGAGAAAGTCTTAAACACGTAATTTCAGACGTCCTGTAAACGTAACTCCTACAAACTAAATTTCTTATGTCTTAAGGTCCACAATATATACTATAATAAAATATTAGACAATAAATATTAAAAATAGAACAAGTTAATTAATTCACAAGTTTATTAATTTTTAACAATGATTTTTGCAGTTTACAATATAAAAAACACGTTAAAGATATATTAAAATTACGTTACTTTTCCGACATTCAAAATTAGTCACAAAATAACGTCACACCAACGTCAGTATTTAGTAATTGGCGTCCTCGACCAAAAATAAACGTGATTTTAACGTACCCATGTCAACTGGGATTAAACATAATAATTCGATCCCCTGAAAGATGTAAATTAGCTGTTATTTAATAATTTGTAACATTAACAATTACCGAATATTTTATAAGTTGAAAGTGCCTACATGTGATAAGGTAGCAGCTAAAGATTTTGAATCCAGTGAGGTTGTGCTGTGGTTCAAATAATTAAAATCAAAAATTTTTTCTTTATTTTTGATTCCATATAATTAATTGAAACTGTATTGCAATGACTACATACGTAATTACAGTTCCTGTTACCTACAAATACATTAACATAAATTGTTTTTAAATATATTTCGATAAATTAGTACTACAGTGAACTTACTAATCCAAGTACTCTCATATCAACCAGAACCATGTCCGAAATTGTAAATGTTGATTGCAGCTTTACAAACAATGTTTTAATTATCTCAAACTAAAAGATAATAATTAATTAGCACCATGAAAATCACAAGTAACAAAGAAAACAAACTTATTTACATTACCTTGAGTGAAATATTTACCTTAATCGCTTCTTCATATGATAAATTGGTTATTACAGGATATCCGAACAAGAATTCCAATTGGTCGCGTCCCTAAAATCATATTATAATAAATATTAATAATTTACCTATTTCTTTAAAAAAAAGCTTTAAGGGAAAGACTCTTTAGGAAAGTACCTAATTTGCGGTAAAGTTGAATATTATGAATATTGAAAGATTTGTTCACGAGTACACATAACTTTAAAATTAGTCGTTGAATCTGAAGTTATTGTTTAGAGAATAATTTGGGAAATTACTCTTCAATGTCCGGGAATGTAATGTCGTTTTAATATATAAAATGTGAAGAAATCTGAGCTAAGCTTAGGTTTATTTATAAATATGTAGATCTATTATAGTCAGCACTTTCTAAGAAACACCTAATGTGTAGAGCAGTATAAAAATCAAAGGAATTATTCTAAATTATTATATTACAGTATCACAGGTACATACCACCTTTATAATTTTTGTTGCCATTATTATCAGATTAACTATTATGCACCCAGAAATCAATAGTATTGCTAATATTACAATTATTCTTGTTGTTACAGGATTTGATTCGCTCTCTACGAAGCACATTAATATCAGAAAAGTACTGAAAATCAGAAGTAGTATGCCTGTCACCATCCACACGAGGCATGACGGATTAAGAAAAGTATTAAATAACTCTGCAAGCTGTTTGAATTGAATATGCAACTGGCCATATGACACCAACGAGTTATTTAAATTTTCATCATATATATAAAATCTTTTAATTAACTCTGTTTTAAGCTGGTCTGTATAGCTAACAAACATAAGCATGTATAGATGCCCTTCAATGTCAAAGAAGAGTGCAAATACTAAATTAGCATAAAGGCAAATAATCGTGCCAACTTTTTCAGCTGCATTCCAGTTTGGATCGCTATCCACAAAAAATAAAATCAGTATTATTGCACCTATAATTGCACCTATTAATATTAACTGCCAATTCATTCTCGTTCTTAATTTTAATGTATCAACTTTCGATAACAAAATTTTGGACGTATGTTCTTCCCATTTGTCCATTATCTTTTGGCCTGCGTTAATAGTAACAATTATGGTATTTATTTGAAGCATTGATATCATCATGACTGTTATGGAACAAATGTTCAACGTTAAATCTGACATAAAGATCATTGCGTTGAAAAATGCGTTTTCCTTATGTAAAGAATTTTTTATTTTAATTACATATAAGCTGCAAATTGCTATTATCATAATTATAATGCAAAAGCTAATGCACAAAAAGGGTTTAGAGTGGCAAATAGTTATTTCCAACTGATTATTTGTGTGTCGGCAACTGTATTTAATAGATACAATTCCTAAAAAGCATATGAATGGTATTACTCTTCCCGTAGCGCATTGTAAGCAGTTTTCGAATTGCATTTTGCCAAATTTTCAATATAATTTTATACATTCGCAGTACAAGTAAGCCTGTATATGGGTAAAGCTTAATCTATCAACTACCACTAGCTATATGGGAGCTTAAACGAATCAAATAACGTCTAGACGATCTAAATAAATAGAATTAAAAATACATTAGAATGTAATTAGTGTCAAAAATACCCATCGGTTATGGGAATAGGATCTGGAAACTGTAATTTGGGCTGAATTATTGATCAAAGTGAATAAATCATGCTTTCGAAATTTACTCAACTCTTTTACTTCATTTGCTTGAGATTCACGTCCTAAAATATATGATTTCGTCTGTTCGCTCGATATCTCTAATTTAGGAAAGCTGTTCCTAGGGAGTAAAATTATTCTTCTCCTAGTGGAGAAGTATAAATTTCCCTACACGCTAAAATCTCAACTTTCCCTTTGAATAGGAGGGCCCTTAGAGGTCTTGAAACTAATTGATCTTCGCGGAAGCTAGAGCAAAGTTAGGAAAATGGAATCCCAAGCAAGTCCAGCTCCTCCGAAATACGAAACAATATAAACACAGGGTATTTATTGCCAGGAATAAATGAAACGCCATGTTTTTCGTTACATTTCATACTATTCAACCAATTAAATATAATTGTTTATAATAAATTAAATATTTACATTTCACATTGAGACTACTTTTTTCGAGAATTTTCTTTTTCTATTTGCACGTATTTTTATGCAAAACAATCGAATCGAAAAGTGGTATACCAATTCAACAATGCTTAGAGAACTAAATCCCAAAAACAATCCTAGCAATCCTCCGGTGCTGGCTGAAATAAATCCTGGAATAATACATAACCTTATCACGCAGCGGTTTGCTTACATAAGAATTCAGAAAACCCATATAATTCACTCTTCGAGTATTTTGTAAATCTACCAGTTACAAAATAAATTTGAATGACTGCCATATTTTTCCTGTATTAAAAAGAAAACAATAAGTTATTTTTGCAGTACCTACTACTTGTATATGGTAGACAGGCGGGTAAAACATTCTAGAAAGCAATTTTGTTCAAAAATTTATTATATTAATAAAATTTGCCCTTAAAATAACCACGCCACTGTTATTATATTTTTCTAAAAATTAGTAGTAAAGCCACTGATAGATAGTGGCATACGAAAATATAATGCAAAAGAACCGTGAGACGGGGTTTCAGGGTTCAAGCAAAGGTATTCTATTGTGTGATCGATTCTCCCACTAATACCAATTGGGAACCGAATATCGTCTCGAAGTAAATTTTCCTAAGTTAGACGGAGAGGTGAATTTTGTTCGTGTTTGCATTGGCATATTCTATTCGCTACTCTTTTCTGTAATATTTTGCTAAGCTTACTCAAAATAATCCATTGTAACGTTTCCTATTATATCGTCACGAATTTGAAAATTTCCAGTAAATTTACCCTGGGACAATGTACTTTCGTAATCCACAACAAAGCATGCGGGTAAACAATCACACCAGTGACTAAAACATAAAGAACTGATTGAAAAACTTAGATAGTTAATCGATTACTTACTCGTCTCTTCCAGAATCTCCAGAAATTTCCATGGATTCTGTGCAAAACTCTAAATTGAAATACTGATTAATATTTTACTATTTTACTTACGTTTAACCTTATCCACGCAGTCGTCTTGTAGCTTTCCACAGGTATTCGTTTCGATGTTTCCTAAAATTTTATGAAATTCCGATATTAAGACATATTCAACTGTGGGAGGTTGGTAATAATTGAAACTTTTAGACACAGACAGTTGTTGTATTCAATATTCTTCCATAACTGGACAAATCCCAAGGACGGGAAGGAATAAATGGAATATAAAGTTTGACAAACGAGAAATACCGAAAATCTTACCCCCTTGTCTGGCATAATATTTATTATACAAAATTGTACTAACCAGGTAAATAAAATGGAATACATTTACATATTTCTATAGTTGTATTTGTTAAGCACTCCATTTTACAATTTACTTCCGTGTATGTCCTTCAAAATTACAAATTATAATATGTTATTTTAAGTGGTGAATTTTAAATTTCGCTTACCTATAAAATTTCAATTTTTTTTCCTTATTAAAATAGCAATTTCGTTTAGAAATATCTATAGAGCGAATACTAAATGCGGCATCGTAAATGATTGGCTTATATACAATTCGACTGTCGAAGCCAGGTGGTACTATAAATCCAAAATCTTTCATTTTTGGAATTTCAATCGGAGTATGTAACAGAACCTAAAAATACCAATTATAATTTGTAATTTAAGCAATTTAATAAATCCTACCTTAAATCCAGCACTGTTTAATGATGAACAGTAGTAACTATCTATCAGAGTGTCCAACACCACTGTAAGACCCAAATGTGCTCCAGGTCCTGTAACATCAAGGAAGAACATCATAATTATCATATTATGATAAACAGCGACTAGAAAATCATTGACTGATTTTGGAAATCGCTCTTTAATAAGGGTGGTGTGAGGTTACTTTGGCATTTAGTTCTTGAAAATTTTAATTAGTAATGAAAACATTCAAATTTACCAATTGATCTAAAGGGATAAACATCGTATGGAGCATCTTCAGCATATCCACGTTCTGGATGCCAATCGTCCACCATAAACTCAATTTGATTACCTTCAAAATTAGGTTTCTTCGGTCTAAAATTCAAAATGTGATTATGAATATAGCGCACATTGCAGCTTTAAAGAGAGCCTCTACTAAATAATTTTATTACATACTCTTGACTTAAAATATACTGCGTGGGAAGTTGATTAAAGCTACAACACACTCCTTCGTCAGTTAGAACTTCTCGAAATATTTTTAAACAATCAATGTCCTTGTCATGCCATTTACATGCTTTTACAATTTGACTACACGAAGGGAAAACCTGAAATTTAATGCTTCATTGATAAAAGAAGAAACTTTTTCATTAGTCATTACCTTACCTTTTTTATAAACTTAAAAAAATTTGAATATTTCTGCGTTTCTTCGTCATATAAATTACTATGCGAAATTTTGTCAAAATCGCACAAATCTTCCAAAAAGTTTTTATCGGCAACAGATCTACATAATCAAAAAATATTTGAGGATTAATTGATTTTTATTAATTTAGACTAATTTGACAATAGAATCTCTCAGATTTTTTAAACTAGTTACCCTTCAGCTACGATGTTTTCCGAGATGTTCCGCGTGGCTTGATTCATATTGCATATTGTAACTGCCGGAAACGGAATATCACTGGGCTGTATAGGTATTGGATTCATGGTGTAGATGACAGGATTACGGTCGTATTTTTTGTATATCATTGTAATAAAATATAAAGCAGCGATAACTGCCAATCCAAACGACAGAAACCAAAAAAATCTAAAAAAAAACATTATACCATAATGTGGTACTGAATAGAATGAAGGATAAGAATAAGTTTTGCCCCAGAGATTCACCACTTCCAATGATGTGACAAATTTTTCAAATGTTTTCAAGTCAAGTTCTATCATATTATAAATACACTTTTTGCGCCACGAGCGCTGAGCCGACTGGTTACCCCAATTTCAAGTATTTTATTTTACCTTTCTCCATAAGAAATTGTTTTATCTCCGATATATTTTAGCCCATGTAGAGTTGAAATTCCCAGATATTCTTCAATGTTTCTTTTAGTTTTTTTAAACCTTGAAGCTTCATCTTTAATTTTAGAATTACGACTGCTAAAAGTCACAAGCCAAACAATGTAGGTGAACTGCGTCATTTTCAAATTGAAGAATGATACTTACTGATAATCAGGATGTAACAATATTTTGCCGCCGACATTGTTATAAACAGGAAAAATCTTACGTTTTGCAATAAATGGATTTCTCAATTTCATTTCAGAAGGATATTCCATTTTTTGTTAAATAATTAAATGTGGTGAATTACAGCTACAATAAATTGAATAGTGGGATTGATCTAATTCTGATACTGATCACGTTTAAGTTAATTTGTTCTAGTTATTCCGCTATACTAAAAAGCAAATATTGAGTGAGGTAAACCTTAATATTTACCGTAATATATTTAATAGAATTTACGTTTCCAACATAGTGTGCTTCAATGAAGCTTGAAAAATATTCATTAATCATATTTCCATTAAAATGTCCGATACGTCTTTGTATTAATGAAATTGAACGTCAATTTGTCTGTTTTAAAAATATTAAAAAGAGTTTTAAATATTAAAAATAGATATATTGACATGTATTTTCCCATCCAATTAATTCCTCCAGAAAAATAAAAATCTTCAAAAATGTGCCCGGCTATCATTATTTTCAAATTCAATTAAAATTTTACCGACAGGGGAACGTTAAATATAACTTTATGCCGGCATACAGCAGTCCGCTTATCGCATACTTTGTCGTTCCTTTAACAAAACAATGGTTTAATTTTTTTTAAATTTTCAAATTTACTCCATCCAATTTTCATTCTCTATGCAAATTCAATATAATTTCTTTTAACTTACAGTTTAAATTAAATTTTGAAAATTCCCAAAATTTAGAATAGCATAGATCTAATAGAAATAGAAAAGGAGGGGCCTTATACCCTACCCGTAAACCGTAATCACTATAATTGATTTGTAATTTAGTTTGAAAGCCAAGTGCTAAGTGACATAAAGAAAATTAAATACTAATAATTATGGAATCAATTTAATGGGAGTTAAATTACATAGGTAATTACTATATCAACATAAACTTGTGCTAACAGATTAAATGATTTGTAATTTCTTATTAAGTATGTTAATGTTTAACTCAATAAAATATTTGATTATCATATTTTACATGTTAACATGATGTAATTTAAACAACCAATTTTATATCACGGTATAAAAATTATTGGAAGGTAAATATGAAAATAATCGATATTTAATGTAAAGAATGAATTTATAGAAATTGTATTACGTTTTTACTCCTTTTTTCTTTTAATTTTTATTTATTTTTATATTTATTATTTATTTAAATACAAAATTGTAAATTTAAGAATTTTTTAAAGCTAGAAAAAAATTTTGGAAAGTGAAGTTTTTTTATATTATTTGGTCTGCCATGTTATTATCTCCTTGTTCCTATTTTAGTTAATACAATAACCACACAGCGTACTCACCAGCCGACGTTTCCCACCGAATTTATAAAAATGTATAATTAAGTGTGACTATATAAACGTATATTTCCATATTTTATATTAAAATTTTTAACTTATTATCAAAAGAATATATTTTTTGTCGTCAATTCACTCCAAAATTAATTTATATGTTAAAATAATTTTTTTGTAAACCTTAAGTTTACCAAAAAAAAGGAAACATATATAGGTAAGTTTACATTTCGCGCTTTGGAAATCAGTAAATAAAATAAATGCCCCTCGTTGGGTGCCATTGTTATGATTACTTCTTTTTATATCAGGATTTTGGTTCGACTCCTTCACCAACCAAGTATTTAATTATATTTTGACATTCTAAGCAAAATGTTTTTCAATATTGATTGGAATAAGGGAGATAACGATTCCTTTGCAGGTAAGAAGCGAATTTCAAAGTAACATAAATTTTTCTAACTGACATCACTGAAAGTAGAACGATCCCGACAAATCAAGGACGATGAAGTCAAATGGTTCTTGCTGCTTCCGAAATTTTTCTTGCAGCTTATTAACGTCTGGCCTGAAACTCAAACTGTTGTAACGATTACTCTACGATATATTGGATTATTTAGCCTTGTAACGTTGCTCGTACTTAACATGTGGTATTTTTACGACGTCAGCAATGATATGGCCCAAGCAGCTATCATTTTCACTACGGTAAATGTTGTTGTGCAGGCAGTACTGCGCGTTATTACGTTGACCAGGTACCAGAAACAATTTGCTGAAGTACTCACAACGGTTTGGAAGAAATTTTGGTTAACAAATGTTTTGCCCGAAAACGAAAGAAGGATTATCAGGAGAACCACACGACTCTATTTTACGATGATTGTGTTTTACGTATTTGGATCGTTTGCATCAGCTGCAGCCTATAACTTCCAACCAATATTAACAGGACGACGAGAATTCGGTGTTATGCTAAAACTTCCTGCTTCATTTTATAACACCAGTCCTCTATATGAAATAACTTTTGTGTGCATTTGGTTAATGTCGTGCATTCTCATATGCTCACCTTTCGCAGCTTTCGATACATTTTATTGTGGTCTTGTTTACAATTGCTCCGTACAATTCAAGATGTTAAGACTGCGGTTAAATGTCCTTATTAAAGAAGAAGAGCAAATCCAACATGAAAATATAGACTTTCAAAAAGAAAAAATTAAACTGTTAATTGAGTATGTCGAACATCACAAACTAATAATTCGGTTAGTTTAACTCATTTTTATATTCTATGAAATAAGATTAATTTGCTATGGTGCCCATGGGGCTACCGCAGGGGTAGGGTATTTTATTTCGTTGCAAAAAATGTATAGTTACAGAGTTCATTTCACTGTTATAAATAGGCAACCCGTTTAACCGTACGCGACAACTCGGCGACAGTCAACTCGACGACGTCAACTCGGAAACTCGACCGGTCACCGAGTTGATTGATCTCGCCTAATCGACGTCGTCGAACTGGCATTGCAATATTTTTTACAAGATATAATTAACTTACCCTAAAACATCGATTTCTGGAGAAGCATATTTCCTAAAAAAAAATATTTTTGGCAGATGAAACCCGCACGAGTTCAACCAATCGTCGAACTTGGCTTGTAACATAGTTCTTCTTGTATGATCTTCTCATGAATATCCATCGGCCATAGTTTCCGCTTAACAAAAAAAAATATCTTATAGCTTAATTCCTTCAAGAGATTTATTTTTATTCTTCTGATATTATTTTAGAACTACTGATACATTGAAGAAAATATTTCAGTATTTTCTACTGATTCAACTACTACAATCAGCTATTGCCATTTGCTTTTGTACATTTGCTGGGGTGAGTTGATATAGAATAACTTTCATTTTAACATTTACATGTTCAAATTATGGATATGTTGTAAAAATATATATTGCAGATGGTTATACCAGCTGTAATGATACAAATGATGATCTACTGTAGCACTTCAATACTACAATTGTTCTTGTATTGCTGTTTTGGAAATGAATTAACACACCAGGCAAGTATTTTTAAACCTTTAGGCTTATATTGATTGTAATAGTAAAAACTGTATTATCCGGCACGCGCGATGGTGGAAATAAAATAAAAATTAACACTAAATTCAAAGATGTTATATTGTTGACAAGTCATTTTATACAACATTGCTACAGATAACAATCCATAGTGATGTACCGGATAACCCAATGCCGGATAAAACAATTTTTACTGTACTACTCGAAATTGTAATATTTTTAGAGTCGAACGGTAGCATATGGAGCTTATAGATGTGGGTGGCATTTTTTACACCACAACAAACTATCCAAGTTGCTAAATATGTTAATTTGTAAAGCTCAATTAGGGGAAGAACTTAGCGCACTTGGTTTCACTTCAGTTAATTTCACCACTTTTATTGCGGTAAGAATACCTGATCACTAAATTTTTTTATATTAATTTTAAAAATTTATTTTTTACAGGTACTGAGATCGGCATTTTCTTTTTACACCGTCTTACGCGTTATGTTAGACAAAATGCAAGCATCACATAAGTAGCACTATAGAAAAAAATATTATTGCTTGAAAACGGCGAAAAAAATTTAAAATATATTTGAAACAAAAAGTTAGGTTAGATTCAAGCTCCCGTAGAGGAGTTTTATTTAAAAAATCAACACCGATAATGTAAAATAAGCATGTAGGATTTAATTATCGGGTAACAAATTAAAAATTTATATTAAAAAATTTAAATTTTAATGTGTTTTGTTAAATTAATTTATTTATATGTAATTACATTAAAAATTAAAGACATCTCACCCCTTTACTTTAACTATCAATTTAGTGAATTCAAGAATATCTTCTTCGTTTTATTAACTTCACCTGTTGCCCGTTAACTCCAAAATATTTCTTTAGAGTTAGCTGAAAGACAGCCACTTCAGCTAAAGTGTGTTTTTTCGAATGTTACTATGTTATATTAAATAAATTATATGGCGCCCAACGTGGGCCCCACTTATTATAGTGAAAACCATATTTGCAATTTCAGTAAAATAAAGAATATAAAAATTTTGTATATCCTAATTTATTAGTGTTTAACCTGCGCTCAATTTAATATTCCTACTGACGTCGTGGAGCCCCCGCGTGATACTCAGAAGGAACTATCATGAAAATAATAAAAAAAGGACCTATATTTAAAAGTAAATTAATTTTTCAATCCTTTTTACCTACTACGATTTAATAGGTTCAAACAAGACATTTCAAGAACGACTAGTTAATTTTTCTTTGGTTTACCACAAATGGAATAGATAATTAAATGATTTTTTAATTATAATTAGCAGCCGACACGTAACGCTGGATTTACAAAACTGTATAATTAGGGATGAATATGAAATCAAACGTTCGTTTCCAATTGTATCATTTTTTATTATTCCGTTCTATTATCAAAAGAATCTGATGGTATACCCTTATATGTCATGTTATTGTCAATTCAGTTCAAAATTTCTCTCTTGATTGTAATAAATTTGTAAACGCAATTTTATTAAAAAACTTAAATGTACTAAAATAACAACCAACCTAGGTAAGTTTACATTTGCTGGAAAAAAATGCCCCACGTTGGGTGCCATTGTTGTGCTTATTTATTTTTATTATCTGTTATCTCGAAATTCTTTAGTTTTAATTCAATTACTTTATTTATGTTTTTAGTTGGATTGCTTTAACAACCAAGTATTTATTTACATTTTTAAAATAATGTTTTCAAATATTGATTGGAATAAGGGGGACAACGATTCTCACGCAGGTAATATGGAATTTCAAAGAAACTTAAATTTCTGTAACTGACACAACTAAAATTTGTAGAACGATCACGACAAATTAAAAATGATGAAGTCAAATGGATTTTGCTTCTTCCAAAATTCCTCTTGCAGCTTATCAACGTCTGGCCTGAAACTCAAACAATTGTAACGATTACTTTACGATATACTGCATTATTTCTTCTGGTAACGTTGATCGGACTTAACATCTGGTATTTGAACGACGATTCTACTGATCTAGCCCAAGCAGCTATCATTTTCACCACGGTAAATGTTATGATGCAGGCATTATCGCGCGTTATTACGTTGACAAGGTATCAGAAACAATTCGCTGAAGTACTTTCAACAGTTTGGAAGAAATTTTGGTTAACAAATGTTTTACCCGAAAATGAAAGAAAGGTCATCAGGAGAAGTACAAGGCGCTATTTTGCAATGATTGCATTTTACGTATTTGGATCATTTACATCAGCTTTATCATATAACTTTCAACCGCTGATAGCAGGACGACGAGAATTTGGTGTTATGGCGAAACTTCCCGCTTCATTGTATAACACCAGTCCTCTATTTGAAATAACTTTCGTGATCATTTGGTTAATGTCGTACTTTCTCATATGCTCACCGTACGCAGCTTTCGACACATTTTATTGTGGTCTTGTTTATAGTTGTTCCGTACAATTCAAGATGTTAAGACTCCGGTTAAATATTCTTATTAAAGAAGAAGAGGAAATAAAAAACGGAAGTATTGAATTCCAAGAAGAAAAAGTTAAACTCTTAATTGAGTATATCCAACATCACAAACTAATAATTCGGTTAGTTTTTCTTATTTTTGTTCTATAGAATAAAATTTCCGTTATACGGCTGCGGCTACCGCAAAAAGCAAAAATCAAGATAAACTGTTGCTTTCTCACAAAATCATTTATTATTGTTACATTTGGGGCATCCGCAAGCCGCAGCCTCAGCCGCATTAAAGTTTCACGTGAGAAATGTAACCCCTAGTTGATCAGTTCCGCCCATTTAAAACTTAATGTTTAATTTATTGCTTAATATTTAAAAGATATAATATTAACTCACCCTAAGCCAACCAGAGATCTATGGGGAAACAGCTTTCCCGAAAACTTCATTTTGGTAGAACGGAAGTTCTACAGTTGTCATTGCGTGATCGTCTCATGAAGATTTCTTGATCATAGCTCCTGTTTAATTAACAAATAAAATAAAATAATTTGTAATTTAATTCGTTCAACAGATATTTTTTAATTTTTCTTACTGCAGAACCTCTGATACATTGAAGAAAATATTTCAACATTTTCTACTGATTCAACTCGTTCAATCTGCTATCGCCATTTGCTTTTGTACATTTGCTGGGGTGAGTTCATATGCATAAAGTTTTACATTAAATTATATAAATATGTGTTGCAGATTATTATACCAGCTGTAACGGTACAAATGATGATCTTCTGCAGCACTTCGATACTGCAATTGTTCTTGTATTGCTGTTTTGGGAACGAGTTAACACACCAGGTTAGTTATTTTAAACCTTTAATCTTATATTGATCATAATAGCAAAAACTGCATTATCCGGCACGCTCGAAGGAAAAACACTTCCGTATAGTGCAATAATCCGAATAAAAGAGAGATAATATAATATAATATAATAAAAATTACAATTAGAGATATCATTTTATACAGCATTGGTTTTCAATAAATTTATCAGATAATCCAATACCGGATAAAACAATTTTAATATACTACTTGAAATGATGATATTTTTAGAGTCGAACAGTAGCTTATGCTGCTTATAGGTGTGGATGGCATTATTTACACCACAACAAACTATCCAACTTGTTGAATATGTTAATGCATAAAGCTCAATTAGGAGAAGAACTTAGTGCACTTGGTTTCACTTCAGTTAATTATTCCACTTTTATTACGGTAAGAATACCTAATGAGCAATATTTCTTACTTAAATCTTTAAAATTTATTTGTTGCAGGTACTGAGATCGGCATTTTCTTTTTACACCGTCTTACGTGCTGTGTTAGACAAATTAGAAGCATCACACAAGTAAACCTAAGTAAAACCTTCTTAACACTGCAAACTGCGAAAGCTCGGATATGGTCCAGTTTTTCTGAAATAACTTGAAAACGGTAAGAAAATATAGAAAATACCTAGAACAAAAGATTTTCGTAATCTTACGCTGAATACTTTTCGTCTTTCTAATATTTTTAAAATTTTGCTCCATTTTCAAGTTATTCGAGAAAAACTGAGTTAGGTTCTATTCCAGCTTTTGAAGATATTATTATATTTAACAAATTAGCACCGATAATGCAAAATAAGCAATAAAAGTAACAAATGAAAAATTATATTAAAAAATTTAGAACTCTTAAGTGTTTGTTTAATTGCAAAAGTTTTAAAAATCTAATAAAATAAGTTGAAAATAATTTTATTATGCTTTCTACAACACCCCCTGTATAAACGTACCCATTTTCTTATACTTATATTTTGTGATAATAAATAGAAATTCAAAGAGATTAAATATATTCTACAATATTGTAATGTACATTATCTGTACTGTTTTATAAACAGCAAAAGCAGGAAGAAATGAGGCCTACAATTCAGGCAAACCACAAAAATACTTTTGCTCCGAATAAAACTTTTTAAATTTTTTAAACGTAAAAAGTAATTTTAATTATTAATTAATTCTCACCCAAATACTTGGGTGAAGGAATTGTATTTAGTTAATATAATTTGGCATAAAGATGGCGGGCGGCACTAAAGTACATTAATGATAACATAAAAATATTATAAATCTCAACGTCAGGTTAACCAGGTTGTGGACACCACGTTGTCAAAAAGTTCTAGACACGAATTGTATATTGCACTATTTAATTTTCATTGTTAGTGGATTCAATATCATGTTGCACAGTTTTCACAAATTCTGATACAAACTCGCTTAGGGAAGCTAGTTCTCGATGTAGGATTTTCACTTCATTTCGGATGTTCTTCAACTGTTTATTGCAGGTTTCTTCAAAATTCTTAATTTTCGTTATTAATTCTTGGTTCTGAATTTTACTAGATTGCTTTTCCTCAATTTTATTGTCAATTTCGTTAGTTGGATTTGGTATTGCCATAGGCAATTTAGGTGCAGGTCGTTTTTGTATTACCGTAGGCAATTTAGGGGCAGAAATTTGGTAATCCGCCTTTGGGGAACTTGCTAGAATTATTTCTGTACTCGATGTTTCTATCTTATTTGAATCAGTTTCTTTTAAATTTACGTTTGGTAATTCTATTGATTTTTTAGCATGCGATTCAATATTGATTTTCTGTGCTGTATTTTGTTTGCTTGATGTTGACTCAGTAGTAGTAGTAGTAAACTGATGCATTTCAGTGAAACTACTAGTACTAGTATGTTTTGTGAAATTTGTTTCATTCGCAACTACTTTACTTCTTCCAATTAAATTTTCTTCGATAGTTTTGATATCTTCACTTTTTTTATTAATATCAACCGATCTTTCACTTTTTGTTTCATCTTCATTTTTAGTTACATTTTTATCTGGCTCAGATTTGGGATAAATCGTAATCTTTCTCGACTCAAATGTGGTAGCCCTAGACATCCTATTTATTTCATCACTTTTAACAACTTCTTCTACACTCTTCTTTTCTTCTTCTACTAGGGATCGTTTATGATCTCTCTTTTTGCGAAATTCATTCATCCAAGGAATTTCTTCCTTAATAACGCGTTTAGGCTGTAATGCAGGAGTTGCCAAACTGGTTCTTCTAATCAAATTAATTTTACCGTCAACAATTGTTTCTTCGTCAGCTTTCTTTTTCTGTGGTGTAACTTCTGTGACTCCATTTAATATCAAATTGATCTCTTCCGTTGTGGTTTCTTTAACCATGGTGTGGTCTTCCTCCACTTCCGTTGATAGATCATCACATTCCAATGAAATGCATCGTAGAAGAGCATTTTCTTTACGAAAGACTTGACTAGGAGGCCTGCCAGTACTTCTCGTCCGGGTACGTCGGACATCAGGAAGAGGAGTAGTATCTACCACATCTTCGATATTATTATTTTTGTTGTTTTCAGTTTTCTCCATTTGATTTTGATTATTTTAACTACAAATATAAGATAAAAATAATTTTAAAGTAAACTGGGTGGGTATCAATGTAATTTTAAGAGATAAAATATTCCGCTTTGATGTAGTTTTTGTATTAATACAGAAGGCTTTACGGAAATCACTAATCAGCAGTATTGATTCAGAAATAAATTAGAAAAGCTTACATAAAGTAAATATTGCACTTACCAGTTCGGTTTAAATTCAATGTAAAACAAGGAAAATTGTACTTCCCGGCCTACCTTACGTATTTAGCAGGTACGTATTTAGCTAACGCATACACAATAGTAGATAAATTGTAGATTAGAAGCGCAACTTTTAATAATATCAAGCCCCGATAAGATGATAAGTTCAAGTGAAATACATTTTTATTTCCCTGTTTATTTATACATTTATTTAATTTTCCTTATTATACAATTTTATTATTAGTTGCAGATTGATTATTGTAAAATTGTTATTTATTGAGTAATTATTAGAACATTTCGGGTCTTTTTTATTATATGTATGTTCAAAAACATTAAACGAAATTTTAACATTTAAAAAAAACGAAAGGTGTCGTGGGACACCCGACAAAAGCGAAGCTTTTTACGCTATGTATAAATAAAATCAAATTATTATTATTAATATAATTTTGATATGGTAGTAAATTGTTATTAGGAAATTATTTTTAAAAATACAAAAATAGTAGTGGTATAAATATCTATTTATATTTCCAATTAAAATAAAATTCCCATCCAAGTAGAAATTAACGTAAAAAATAAATTTCAAGTAAATATTGTGGAAAATTTAGCATGTAATACATAAAATGTAATACTATTATACAAAATCTATAGAAAACATTATAATAATAATATTTCGAGAGTGTAGGACTAAGAATTTTTGAAAACTAAGGAAATGGTTATTTACTTAAAAGTTAGGAAAATGATACATGACTGACGAGGAGGAATCCATAGCACAATATTGTAAGGCTATAAGAGGGAAATGTTAACAAACTGACGATGCGCACTGGTCGTCACTGACGTCACTTACGTTTGCTTTTTCGCCCCGTTCTATATTTTAAATTTTAGGTGCCGTGCGTTAAAAAGAATACAATAATTTAAAAAGAAAAATTGGGTTACCAAAAGGCGAAAGTCGCTATGGTGCGATTTCGGCATAGTCTAGTACGATTTAGGAGCTATCATCTTAAATCGTATTTTTGTAATGTTTTTTAATTGTTCCTTTTTGTTATGTCAAAATAAGTTATTTTATATTTTATTATGTTCAAATATTAGCCGCATTAATTAAAGTTGCTGCAAATTTAATTTTTTTCATTAATATTTTAGACATTTATGACAGTTTCTCCTTAGCAGGTACGATTTAGGCAAGTTTACCTTATGTCAGCAGATGATTTAGATGTTTTGAGCAACTTATTACGTTCTCTATACCAGTGGCGTATTTAAAAAATTCCTACGGCGGGGGGTTATTTTTATTTTATAGTTTATTTTTCGGGTTCTCGTTAATCCATTCATGCGCGTCCGTTGTAAATTTAAGAATTCCAAACGTGCTCCAGACTATACTTTCTGTACGACTACTAAGTCATATCAATTAATTCATAATAATAATCAATAAAAAAAAAAGTCAATTACTTGTAGTCAACTACTCAACTACTCATTATTAAGGTTGTTAAGAAGGAAATTTCAGTATATGAGAAGTTTGTGAAATTTTTAGTATAATAAAGAAAATTCTGTCCAAGTTTGAACTTAATCCTGTTCTTAGTTATCGAGATAAAAAATGCCAAAGTTACGTTTTTACATTGAGGTAAATGCAAGATACGGGTTTGTCATTACTTCGACATTCAGAAATGTCATCATTACAAAAATTTTCCAAAATATTTATGAAAGTGTTACAAATAAGTGTACCAAATTTAAAAAAAGTCCTGTTTTTAGTTTCCGAGAAAATTAAGATTTTATTCTAAAAAATAGCACAAAAGCTATCTAGATTTGATAGTTATCAAGAAAAGTTTTTTGACAAAATTTTTTAAATTAATAAAATTTATAAGTAAATTATTAAAAACTAATGGTGGGTTTCATAAAGGTATCTTAAAATTTAAACTACGATTAAAATTATAACCATCGTTACAACAATTAAAATGCATTGTTGTTATATTGTTTGAATATTATAATCCTAGATTGAATTTTAAACCTCTTTTGTGAAACCCAGCATAAGTATTTTTAATTAAAAAAAACATATTTTCATTATTTTAATTATTAAAATTTTGTTTATTTGTAGTTGGCAGTGAATACATTATCTTATGTATTTATTTAGCATAGGACAGAGTCCCCACCACAGCTTATCCCCACCCCTCTTCTTAACAACTTTATTACATACTACAAGTAAATTTTATCTGCCCGTAAATTAAGTTGCAAATTCCAGAATTTATATACGATCATCGCGGGCAAAGTATTGATTTTAGGAAAAAAATGAAAGATACCTTTTCCATTGGATTCATCTTTTTCTTCGTATTGTTTTTTTCCAAATGGAGATCCGACGTTTATTAAGGGAGCTGCAGGGAAAAAAAGTTTTGAAAAGTTTGGGTCAAAAAATATAGGTCAAAACCGAATTTTTTTTTTAAAATCCAGCGACAAAATTATTGCCCTTCTGGCGAGGATTCCAAATATTAAAAAAAAAATCGAAAAAAGTTGAAAAATAAGGGAGATGCAAGCGGATTCGTAAAAATCGCTTAAACCCGATCATCGGGGGCGGGGGGTGACTTTTCCAACTTTTTCGATTTTTCGTGTTATATGTGCCCTCGACCACGGCCCCTGCCAAAATTTCAAATTTCCACGACCCCCGGAAGAGCCTAAACATTTTCGCATGTGGATGAATCAGCCAATGAGGTCGTCGCTGACGTCACTTCCGTTTGCTTTTCCGTCCCGTTCGCTATTTTAGATTTTAGGTACCCTGCGTTAAAAAGCTTCGCTTTAATAACGCTGTTAAGTTAAGTTATGTTAAGTTAAGTTAGCGAATTATGCGTTAACTATCAAACTATCTAAAGTTTCACGATTTCGTTATGTAATAACTAATGTCTGGTTCAAGTGAATGGTCCTGTTAAGGATATGAAGTATAAATGCGTAAGGAGAACAGAAAAAACATCGTCAATAAAATTTGACGAATGAAAAACTAGCAAATAGAAGTTATAAATTTCAAACTAACTTAATCTTCCATGATTTTACTATTGGAATTTCTTTCATCCGACCTTAGATTCTCAAATAACTTTATTAAGACGAATGCCTCCTTTCAGGATTCAGGAAATTCGGGATATCTAAACTTGCAGTATTGCGAACCTCCAGAATTGAACAAAAAAGTTTGAAACTTTCCTCTTCATTAATAATAACCATTAAATAATATTGAATTTTTCTTGAATTTGTAATAAAAATATTTTCAAATTTCTTTTTTCCATTCTGATAAAGAGGAATCATTTGATTAGTATTTTTATCCGATTTTTATTATATCAGCAGTATCTTAAGATTAAATTATTGAAACAAATTAAATTATTGTAAAATTTACATTAAATAATATGTTTTTATTTTATTATTACAATTTTTTTTTTTTTCAATTATTTAAGTAATACTTACAGTCACTCACAAAATTATTCGGCCACTCCTATGTTACCAATGAAAAATGAAGATTTTGAAGCTGTTTTTTGTCATATAAAAATCGATTTTACAAAAAAACTTTTCAACTATTTTTTGTTGCAAATTTCATTGCCTTCAATTTTGTTTCTATACATTTTTCTATTTTCTCACGCCGTTTCTGAATGACAACGACTTAAACATGACTCGGAAAAATACAAAAATTATTGTCGTCTATATCTTCGAAACGGTGCAAGGAAATAAAAAAATGAATAAGCATGTTTTTCCTGTAAATTTCATTCTCTACATTTTTGTTCATATACATTTTTCTATTTTAGAGAACCGTTTCCGAGATATAGAAGAGATTATTACCCTCGAGCTGTTTCACACTCATTTACGACGAATCGGAGAGTCGCATTTGGAGCTGTCTGAGCGGAGACAGGTGCTTGTGTACACGTCATGTGATCTGTCGATCGATGATTGGCCCAATTCTCTACGATCGAATATTTTTTGCATTTTGCAGAGTCTTGTTTAATCGTTGTCAGTCAGAAACGGCGCGACCAACAAGAAAAATATATATAGACAAAATTGAAGGCAATGAAATTTTCAACAAAAAATGTCCAAAAAGTTTTGTTCTAAAATTGATTTTTATATGACAAAAGTTGCTTCAAAATGTTCAATTTAATTGGTAAAAGGAGTGGCCGAATATTTTTGTGAGTGACTGTATATGGACAAAATTGAAGCTGAACAAATTTTTTAGACAAATTTTCCTATTGTAGATTTGTAATTTTCGAGTTGAGGCCACTTCAGGGATGTTTTTAATGGCCAATCGAATCAACACTTTCAATTTTTGGCATTTTTTACCTCAACTACTATAATCTCATTAGAAATTTTTTAAATTTGTGAGCCCATTTGACGTACTACTCTCAAAACTTCTGCTTATATAGGAGGGGGGGGGTAAATTTCAAATTTCTAAAGATTTCCATGAATTCCAAAGAACTCTAAGGATTTCCAAGAAAATTCCAACCATGTGTATTATATTTATTTTGGGATATTTACCTAATTAAATAAAAAAAAATTCTATGATAAATCGAAAATGTTCAAATTGCTGTAAGTTTGGATCATTTTAAAATAAAATATTGAATAATATACTCATTTTAAAGGAAATTTACTGCTCTACAACTTCTATTTGGGACTACTTTCTTCTTAAAGGAACAGGAAAGAAGTTAAGATGCGGAGATGACCAAAAAACGTGAGTCAAATGTTTCCTGAAAATTTGCGAATTTCGCGAGCGTATACCTCGAAAACTGTAACAGATATATAAAAAATCAATGAGAACCTTTTTGTAGGAAATTTTATAAGCTTCAATTTTGTACATAAGCATTTTTTGGGTAGGACTAACCGTTTTCGAGATATAAGCAAAAATCCAAAATCAGCAACCCCTCTTTCCCCTAGGTCCAATGACTTTTAGTATATTTACCTCCGAACTAGTCCAAACAGTCCCAAACTCAAAAATTGAGATCTCGACATTTCACTCTTGACTCCTTTCATTTTAAATTATTAAATTTTCAGACAGGTGATTTTGTTTTAAGTTTTGTGTGATTGTTCAGGTTCAATTGACAAAAAGGTGAAGAAACAATTTAAATTATATTTACAGAAAACCTTTATACAATATAAAAAATATATTAATGTTGCTGCCGTCTCATTTTTCTTTCAAATTTCTTTTGTTTCTTTTCGTCAACTTCGGGCTGATTTGGTGCTTGCTGTTGGAAGAAGTAAGGCGATAAAATATTTTTCCAAACAATCCAAAATGCCCTACACGGGGCTAAAAGCCACAAGAGCCAAAAGTAGTTGGAAATAATGGACGAAAGTGTCTGACAAGCAGCAGTTAATATAATAATATCTTTGACGTGCCTAAAATTCTACATAAGTATGTTTTCTAAATTATCGTTAACTCAGACTTACTCAGCAATACCTCCTTCCATGTTTAAATCAACGCCACTGTCCAATAATTGATTAGTCTCGGAATACTTCGCTTTAGCCATATAAGCCATGAATTGGTACGAGGCAATGTAAATACCACTCGAAAATATATATAGGAACTGAAAACAATCGGCCTAAATGTTTTTGTAACTTTACAATGTCAATCGGTAGACAGACAACGAAAAATTTATGATCGACCACCTACCACATTGAGGTAAGAATAATATAAGACTAACAGCAAGAAAGCTGTCGCACTGGAAATAATTGCCATGTATCGATAGAACCTAAGTGTAGCAACATTCTCTTCCACGATTTGTTTGGCTCCTTTCGTGCCTTGCTTTCCCTTCTGTGGTGGCTAAAACAAACCCAATAAGTTTCAAATTGAATAATAACCGAGAATCAATTGGTCACTTACAGCCATTATGTTACAAATATGTTTTTATTTCATATATGAATTTAAAGTAGTTCCACGTTGTAACCTAATTTTATTTGATGTCACTGTCAGACTTTATATAACAGTGATTTCAAACAAGTTGTCGTCATTTTATATTTTATTCGGAGGACTTCGCTAGGGCCGTTACTTACACGTTAAATACACGGAAATTTGCGATCTACCTGTATAAATTTGAACAAGATGTGAGTCATTCACACTTGACAGTTGCGGTGTGTTTATCTGTCAAACTAAAGAATTATTTTCAAAAATTATTTACAAGAACTGTTAGTAAAATGTCTTCTGTTATCGACGCTTTGGGTTCCTATGCGTTGCCAGCATAGGAAAATGAATTTATTTTCAAAATGCAGTTTTAACTTAAAATTATGCAAACGTCGAAGACCACCATAAAATTTAAGGATCAAGAGTAATTTATTTGCCATAAAACATGGATTATAGCTACACTTCTTTTCGTAAAGAAATAGACCTGCATAATCGATGTTGTGGCGGAATGGTGTGGTGTATACGTGATATATGTGGAATAATATGTGCAATTTTAACTTGGGTTTTAATTTTATATGCCCAGTTTGTTGTGACATTTGTTATTCTGTTTTCCAGTTCTTATACTTTGTACAGCGTTTTTAATTTAGTTTTATTTCAAACATGTGCTTTTCTAGCATTCGCATCACATTTAAAGACTATGTTTACAGATCCGGTAAGTCGTCCATACTTTGCGTGTTCCTAACTGATGGGATTAACTTTTTCAGGGTGCGGTTCCTAAAGGAAATGCGACTAAAGAGATGATCAAGCAAATGGGTTTTAGGGAAGGCCAGGTTATTTTTAAATGTCCAAAGTGTTGCAGCATAAAACCCGAACGAGCACATCACTGTTCCGTATGCCAAAGATGTATACGTAAAATGGATCATCATTGCCCGTGGGTTAACAACTGCGTAGGCGAGAACAATCAGAAGTTTTTTGTACTCTTTACCGTAAGTACTTTACTCTGTAGATTCTTTCCATTTCGAGGTGTTTGCTTTCCTCTAAAATTGTCACATTATCCACTTGACTATTTTATCTGATAAGAGGAGAGAGGCACTGTTTTTCATGTGTAATCTATTGATTAATTAAATAAATTTACATGAAAGCCAACATGGTCTTGTTAAAATGTTTGATGTCCCCGGAGTCGACTAATCCACATGTGAATATTCAGAATGAAATTTTCCCAATTTACAGTAATTCTCTAAATTGCAAAGTGGCCACTTGTCAAATTCAGTAGTTCGAGAAGGTACTAGGCCACACTCTGGTATTCCATACCCCCCCAGACCTTTCGGCCTGTCCAGTTTACCTCCTGACCATTTAGATTTCTACACAGTACAACAAGAAGTGTTAGCAATTGAAATTTCATTGATTCGATAAAATTTTTATTTTATTTTTATTTCGTTCAGTGTAAGACTTGGACGATATAAATATGAGGATTGAACGATGGCTTTTGATCATTTCCCATGGGATGAGGAAAATTAACAAAAGTCTGTTCGAGGGCAAACCTAACATTTACATCAAATTTACAAGGATAGAGCAACCTAATTGTAGGCCCTAGTGCAGCCTTTCAGTCAAATTTCCCTTACTTTTAGTTATGACCACTAATTTGGCCCTATAATCTGACCAAATATTATATTACTAATATTGTAAACAATTAATTAATTTTTGTTTTAGTTTTATATTGCCGTTATTTCACTGCATTCACTGTTTTTGGCTGTGAATCAATTTTTAAGCTGCATAAAGAGTGAATGGAAGGATTGTTCGGCGTATTCACCACCGGCGACAGTTGTTCTGTTGCTATTTTTAATTTTCGAAGCGTTGTTATTTGCAATTTTTACGGCAGTTATGTTGGGTACTCAGGTACAAGCAATTTGGTATGATGAAACTGGCATTGAACAGTTAAAAAAAGAAGAGGCAAGATGGGTGAAGAAGTCCCGTTGGAAAAGCATACAAGCTGTTTTTGGACGATTTTCCATTGGCTGGTTTTCGCCATTTGCTGGACCTAGTCGCAAGACAAAGTACGAGACGTATCTGTATTCAGTGTAATTATAATTTGTTAAGTAAAATTTATACTTATTGTATCAGTGATGTAACTAATGAAAGGTTCGGCTGGATACGAATCTACCTACTTGACCTAGACAAATTTACACATATTTTTAACCTTTTTAGTAGGGTCTTAATGATTTAGTTACGCCACTGTAAATACATATCTGACTGTACTTTTTTCAAATTATTACATTTTATTGTGAACTGATGTGCATTAAATATGTACCAATAAAAATATCAAAGACACTTATTAAATATTATTGTTTTTTTTGTAATAAAATAACAGAAATCTTGATATTACATTAAATATCCAAGAATTTCTTGAAATTTTAAGTAGCTGGACTGCTATCAAAATCTTTTAACCAATTTAATTGGGCATTTTCAATTCTCCAACAAAATTCTGCGGTTTTTGTTGGGTCATGGGGTCCCCCTGTGTCTGCCCTTGTACGAAGGATTAAGAGATTAACTCACGATTTAAATAATTTTAATCCAGAACTTTTCATCAGCCCATAATACGGGAATATTACGAAATTTTGGGAATCAGGAATATTATATTTTCATTTTACGTAAAACTTGAATAAATCCGTTAACCCTTTAAGGCAGGTTGACTGATTGAATGTTAATGCATTTTTTCAAAAATTAAAAAAATTTCATCAAAACCCAGTTCATCTTCGGCTTCAGCATCACTAACTTACCCAAAATTCGCTCAACTTTTTTTTATCGCACAAAAAATAGTACATTATACACCAAGGGAATAAAGTGATCCTTTTTTGGCCTGAGAGTAAAGGTTTGTTTGCACGAGGCGTAGCCTAGGGCAAAAATTACCCTCAGGCCAAAAAATTCACTTATTTATTCCCGAGGTGCATATCCTGTTTTTTGCAATTGCGGGAGGTAAAGTACTCACTTCGACAATAATTACGAAATTTTAATTAAAATTTGTTCAATAAAGCACGTGGTTGATAGTACCAAAGTAAATGAAGCATAGTTGGTTATATTATTATTGCCAACTAGAATTTTTTCACTAAAAATTTTTTCACTAAAAGGTACTAGAATGGTTCAGTTACAAAATTAGCAAAATTATTTGTGCTATCAATTGAAACTAATTATTATTTAATTAAGTTACTACTTTTTATTATACATACATCGAATTGTTCCAAATATAACTGTTCAGATAAAATATTTTTGAGTGTTTTGTCTACAGAGTATTATATCTACAGATAATATTATATGCAAATTTCAAGACGCAGATGCATAATTTGTATAGGTAATCTTCAATTTTGCCATATACTTAATACAAGAGTAGTCTAAAAAAATAATTGAATTGAATCTTCAAACATATTATATAATTTAAAAAAATGTAGTTTATATGCAAAAAGTAGTACTAAATATTAATAAAGCAGTTAACACTGGCATAACTGTTATCAATGAAAGAATTATTTTCATTACACCTAGTACTCAGTCTAAGACTTAAACACTAGCACGTAAGGTAAACAAGTAAAGAAAGAAAAAATCAAGTTTTACACTTCTTGAAAAAACAAATGTTTTTCAAAATCACCAGTTTACAAACAGGCAAAGGTATATTTAATTAAAAATTAGTAAATCAGGACGCATTGTTGGTAGCAAACACACTTATAAAATTTATTTTTGTTTAAAAAAATTCAAGCTTTCAACAACAAATGAATGGACCATCGAGGTCGCAATTCGGCAAATCAGTTACATATCGGGTTTGTTTGATCTGATAGTCAAACAATAAGTTTATAGAGAAACCACGAAAACAACGCAATATCAGCTGGTAATCAGAAATACATTAGTTATAAATTTACATAATATTTCCAAGATTTAGTAAAATTATAGGGGCACCGCAATGAATAACGCTATTATTTTTGTATTGGTGCTATTATGCAAAATATTAACATGTTTGGCATTGGTAAGTTATTTTTATATTATATTAAAAATTAACAAACTAAGAACAATAAAATTCAGATGGTCTCGGATTCGAGTTCACCCCTAGGTTGCTTAGCCTGTTAATATTTTAATTTTATATTTGTGTACGTATAAAATTTTAAATAATTTTAGAAAAATTCAGGTGTAAAATTGGAGACCGCTAAACGTACATACGTAAATGATAAATTGATGGATTACAATGTAGAGGCAATTTCGTTTAATAAAACAGTCAATTACTTAAATATGACTATAAAATTTAAATTTAATGTAAAAGAAAATCTTTGGGTATGTCCTAAATTTATTAAATTTCAAATTTGAGGTATTTGATATTATTATATTTCTGTAGTATTGAATTAATTATTTCCATGTACTTATTTGGCATCAATTATTAAATTGTTGTTAAAGTGCAGTTTACGTTATAGGATTTCTCTTATGATTTATCATAGGAGAAGCCGTAAAACACAGTTTACACTGTGTTTTCTTTCTTAAAATTATAAAAAATATCATGTAAATCATACTTTATGCTTTCTAGTTGACGTAGAGCAACCTTTTACTTTCTTACTACAGATTTATTATTTATTATTTTTTCTTACTTTATTTTAGTTTGACTCGTCTTGTTATAGAGTAACTAAATCTAACAGGTCTTTTCTAATAACATCTTTTAATATGATTTGGAAGGATGTATTATCAATGGAACAGTTTGGTACTGAAGCTTTATGGACAGAGTATACTCGGCCGCCATTGTTATGGCCACCGCAAAAAAATGTAAATTTCCTAGTTGAAAATACAAACAAAATGTTCGAGAATAATTAATTTTAGGTTACCTATCGCAGTTTTGGTTGGGCACCCGATGTTGGCAAATTTCCACCTCTGGTTATCTTCGGGAAAATAAAATTGAACTTGACCTTGATGCTTCTCAATCACACCAGACTGTTTTCAAGCGATTGGGCTTTCAATATTATTTAAAATTGTAACAAATATATTATATTATCGTATAAATTTGTATCAAAAAGATTGTACATTCTATATATTCAGATTACAGAAAACGTTAATATTACAATAATAACAGAAATTTTGATATAGCATTAAATAATCCAAACACTCTTTTAACTTAATTTTAAGATCTGAATCCTTACTGGATATTGGATACTAATATACCAGACGAATCAGATCTCATTATTTTTTATGGAGTTACAATAGGAAGTATATTATAATATCAGAGATATAATTGTATTATATCATATTTCTGATTTACCATTGGCTGAACAATACAGATTCATGTGCGATCAAAATCTTTTAACCAATTTAATTGGGAATTTTTGTTTTGTTCGAACAATTCCGGGAATAAATTTTTTCTCTTGAATCAGACCTGCATCCACTGGATATATTTTATATTTGCGTATAATTTCAGTAAAAACCATGAACAAAATCATTTTTGCTAAAAGGGAGCCCAAACATTGTCTTTTCCCTATAAGTGCGATTTGTATCAAATACAAAACCGGCGAAAACTTCTCGATTATGCTTACCTAATCCAAACGGAAAAAATGCTTCGTGCAAGATTAACTCTCCGTTGGAGTCTAAAAATCTTTCTGGTTCGAAAATGTCGGGCTGGTCAAAATATTCCGAGTTTTTCAAAATTGAATCGAAGCTCATATAGACAGTTGAACCCTAAATATTAAAAAAGACATCATTATTCTTGAGTTGATATGACAATAAAATAAATTAACCTTAGGTATTTCGTAACCGTCCAAAACTGCATATTTTGCCGGAGATCTTGCTGGTGGTAACGGAATATTTGTATAATATCTTTCTGTTTCACATATTACTGCTTCAACATATGGAACTCTAAAATAGAAATTTCAGAAATGATCCAGCGAATAATTGGAAATCTTACTTCGTCCTATCACTGTACTCCAAAGGGTGATTTGGATCAAATGTTTCATCTAAAAGTTTTTGAATTTTCGCTTGTACATCCCGATGAATCGCCATAGCAAGAAGTAAAAAATCTATGACTCCACTTGTTACATTTGTGGCGGCATAAAATAAATCTACGCATATTATTTTCAGCTGTTCATCTGAAATAGTATATTATTAAAGAGGAGAACAGCAGGATTATTGTCGAGGTGTAAATTTAAATTCATCAGGGGGGCTTAAACAATAGACCAATGTCTCTTAACTAAACATGACTTAACTAATAACATGGTGAATAATTCAAAACACTTTAAACTTACATGTAAAATCAGTATCAGCAGCTCCATTATATCGTTTAATTTCGGATATATAGGCATATATTAAATCGGTATTTTTGCCTTCTGACCAGGTTTGTAAATGTTTTTCAATTGCATCTGTTACAAATCCTTCTAATTCTAAATTTATTTCTTTCAATAAATTATATCCAAATTTGTCGGGTGCCAAAAATCTTAACCAGGGAAAAACATTTAAAGTGCTTCCAGATATATCAAACTTAAGTGTTCGCCGATGCATGAGTTGTAACAGTTTAGCCACTCTTTCATTATCTCTCGATATTTCTATTCCATCTACGAACGTCCATAAAACGTTTAAAATAGAAAAACACAGTAGTTTTCTGAAATCAACATCGATTGGATTTAAATCAATAATTTTTATCACTTCTTTAATTTCATTCACAACTTTGGTCTCCATTACACTTTTCCCATATCCAGCTTTTCTAAGAGACGTAACTACAAATTTCCTTTGAGTTTCCCATAATTTGCCATTGGATAATGTAATACCTAAAATAGAATATGAAAAAAGAAGAATTCTTATATCAACATTTTGCATACCTTTCTGTGTCCCCAGTGTTCGAAGCCGATTAAAGAAAATATCTGGTCTTCCTAGAAAATTATCATCAAGATAGATATTTTTAACAAGCCTAGCAGAAAACACTATCACAACGTTTTCTGATCCTAACTTTAATCCAATAATATCTGATTTATATTGTTTAGAAAAAATGGCAAACGCCTTTGCTACATCTTTCGTGTTGTTCAGGACATTTTTAAACTGTGGAAAGGATCCTACAATTGGGTACCATTTCGGACCTAGAAGTTAAAAAGATCAAAGTAGTGGAAATCGTTTGCTTATTTTTAGCCATGACCAAACCTGAGGATGTCTCAGTTATCCATTATTTCGGGGTAACTGGAACACCGGCTCTTACTTCAGAAATATTTTAAAATTACAGAAACAAATCGAAAAATTTAAATAACTAGGTAGCACAGAAATTTTTTTTCTAAAAGGATGGTAGTGGAAGATTAGTAGATGCATTGAAAGAGTGATTAAATTTATGAAATTTATACATCTCATGTGAACCAATTATTTAATATTTAAATTAAATTCCTAAGTTAAAATTAAACCTAAGGATCAGTTACCCTGAGGTTCCAGTTAACCAACTCAACCTTATATGGTTTTAGCTGTTTAATTGATTATCTGTGTATTTAGTGAAATTTTAATAAAAATTATAGTACAGTATATTTACCTGGTGGATAATTCTTAGGCTTTCGTGTGGAATTGTACAAAAAACGTACAACGAATTGTATTATTAAGCCCAATAAAATATAATATGTAAACATACTTATATATCAAATAAAAATAAAAATAAAATTTATTCTTGCATATTTTTAATATTTTCTTTTTTCTTCTTCGACTTCGTGTTTAATTGTTTCTGAATAACTGCTCAGATAAAATATTTTTGAGTTTTATATATCTCTACAGATAATATTATATGAAAATTTCAACCCGCACATTAATCAAGACACAGTATTTTTTGAATTAAACCTTCAATTATATTATATAATTTAAAATAACATCAGTTATATGGTAATATTAAAAAAATATAAAAAATTTGTTTTTATTGTAAATATTTAAATAAATAAATATTTATCTTTATTTAAATAAACAAATATTTAAATAAATAAAATTTATTTAAACTCGAAAATGAAAGCAACCGCTTTGGAAATTTCGTATCTAATAAATACAAATTTAAAAAAAATATTTAATCGTTTATTTAACTTGGTTCTAGTTTAAAATATTGTTATAATTTATCACAAGTTACAAATTCTAAATGGTACTAATATTAATATAAATATATAATAATATATTATATTAGTATAATATACAGTAGGGTCTCGATAATCCGAACACCAAAAACAGATTTAGTGCAGGTTTTTGTAACCAATGAATTAGTGTATACGCTTGATATACGGTAATACATTGGTTACAAAAACCTGAAACTTAGTGTGCTTCATAAGTCTGCTGACTACAACTTATTCTCAAAATGTTGGCTTTCTAGTATTATCCAGACCGAAGCTACGAAGATTTGAAAATGCGACAAAACGCTTCGAGAAAAGGTTGGTAGTGCCCTGTTTTTTTAATTCCGTCGCGAGTATTTTACCTTATAACTTAAAATTCTTATAGTGTAATCGTGAGTAGTTATTATTTAAGCGCATGAATGGACTAACGAGAATGAATTTCTCTCGAATCAAATCAGTTATATTAGGTCGCTGGAATCTGATATTCAAACAATAAGCTTATACAATAACTACAATAATAATATCTACTATACATAAATATAATAATTCAAAGATTTAGTAATAAGCAATAATTATTTTTTGAAAAATTTATATAATATTAAAATTTATATTTCAAGTTATAATTTTATTATTAAAATTACAATCTTTTCACCAATTTGATAGGATATTTCCGCTTGGATCGAAACATGCCAGGAACAAATGTTTCTTGTTGAATTGCGCTTTCGTTCAATGGATATATTTGATAGTTGCGTACAACTTCACTAAAGAACATGAATTGGCACATTTTTGCTAAAACATCGCCCAAACATTTTCTTTTCCCTAAAAATGAAAATCTTTGTCAACTTGAAGACTGACATTGACTTTTTTCATTCGCACCTAATCCAAACGGAAAAAATGCTTTGTGAGAAATTAACTCTCCATTGGAATTTAAGAACCTCTCCGGTCGGAAAACATCTGGTTCATCGAAATATTCAGGGTTTGTATAAATGGAATTGAAAGATATAAAAACTGAAGTACCCTAAAAATGTTAATAAGTTAATTTAGCCGACCAGATAATGAAAAGTAACCTGAGGTATATCGTAACCATTCAAAATTGCGTGCTCGATTGGAGCTCTTGGTCCAATAATTGGGGTAGTTATATAACATCTGGTTATTTCATTTATTACGGCTTCCACGTACGGAACTCTAAAATTAATTGCTTTATAACATTTTGACTAGTGTTAGTTAATATAATTTTGTACTTAAATCTATCCCCATACTCTAATGGAATAGTTCGATCAAAAGTTTCATCCAAAAGCTTCTGGACCCTGGCTTGTACGTCCTGATGTGTCGCCATGGCAAAGAATGCAAAATCCATGGCTATACCTATAATAGTTGTTCCGCCAAAAAATAAATCTAGGCATACGATTTGCAATTCTTCGTTTGGAAATTTTGAAAAAGAAGAGGTGAACGTGAAACGCTACGACAGTTAACTTACAGTTAAAGTAATTTTCGGTTCCATTGTTTCTCTTTATTTCGGATATGTAGGCATAAATTAAGTCATCATTCCTTCCTTCCACCCACGTAGACTGGTGATTTTCAATTGTCTCACTGAAAAGGCCTTTTAACTGTAAATTTAGCTCTTTAATGAAATTATATCCCAATTTTTCAGGTGCAAAATATCGCAACCATGGGAAGTAATTCAGAGTGCCCCCAGTTATATCAAACGTCAGTGTCCGCTTGTGCATTAGCTCTAATAGCTTCTCTAGTCTCTCATCATCTCTTGTCATCTGAATTCCAGCAACTAGAGCCCACAGAACGTTTAAGATAGAGACGGAAAGTAATTTTCTAAAGTCAATATCTATTGGATCCGAATCTATAATCTTCATAACTTCTCCAATTTCACTCGTAATTTTTTTTTCCATTGTTTTTTTGCCATAACCAATTTTATGGAGATGTTTAACCACAAAACTTCTTTGTGAGGCCCATAATTTACCACTGGTCGACGTAATACCTAAAAAATAGAGAAGTTCTCAAGTTTTTCGAAAGTTTTCTTAATCTTGCCTTTTATTGTTCCAAATGTACGTATCTGAAAGAAAAAACTGATTGGCCTTCCTAAATAATTATTATCAAGAAAGATTTGTTTAACCAGTTCATAGGACGATACAATTACAATATTTTGTGAACCCAATTTTAACCCAATAATGTTTGAATTGTATCGTTTTGAAAGTATATCAAATGCGGTTGCTACATCTTTTGTAGATTTCATTAGTATTTTGAACTGCGGAAAGCTTCCTACAATTGGATACCATTTTGGACCTAAAAGTTTAAACATTTAAGTTAATAAAGTTGATGATGATAGCAACCCAAGCAATATTTTTGCTGGAAGGTGCCTGCCAAGCAATTTATTTCCATGTGGCTGTAACCTATATTTGGGACAGCCCCCTGGCAGATATTCATCTACGGCTTATTTGGCTATGTCTGTAAATTGTTTAGGACAGGATTACCCAATATGTCAAAGACGCTCATTTGGCCCAAAACGAGGAAAGGTTAGAAATTAACAATTAAATTATCGAAAATGATCGTTTTTAGCTTCCGGGACCCCAAAACGTCTAAATTCGTCAAAATCTCAACTTTTTCTGCTGATTGATTGAAATATAGTTAATAAACATAATTACCTGGTGGATAATTATTAGGTTTTTTTGTCGAATTATACAAAAACAACACAACAATATATATTACAAACCCCAACAAAATAATATTACAGTACATAATATTACACAATTTTTATAGTTTTTTTAGTTTATAGTTTATAAAGTAACTATTAATATAATTAAATATTTTCGTGTTTTATACACAAACTGGGGATTCATTTGCATTCAAAATTATACACATGTTCGGTCATAGAAATAAATTACTATGATATTATTTATATTAGACTGACTAAGTTTCATAAGAGTATACCTGTATACAATTAACATAAATCTAAAAAGCCATTGTTGTTCAATTAACATTGCAAAAATTTAAAAATCATAACTAAGAAAAGTTAAAATATATGTGTGGAACTTATGTGTGGATTGAAAACCATAATTAAGTTGTTAATTGTCTTAATTATCATTCTGAACCCGCACATAAATTTCAATGTACTTCAACTTTTCTTAATTATGCTGTTGTGCTAATTTACGTAGCGTTAATTGAATTAAAATGACACTTTCAAAATTCGTATACTATGCAAATTAAGATAAAGAAAATTTGGTCCATAATAAACCAAGGGGTAAATATTCCAAAAAAGTTGTGCTTTCACATATTTGGAATTCCCTTGAAAATTATTGGAATTTCTTGGAAATAACTAGATGAATCACACAGTATTTGTCTTATTCACCTGTTTAACCACTATTTTATGCAGCCCAACATAATATTATCCATATACTAGGACGTCTAAGCGGCCTATAAGTTTGATCTACTATTATATCATAATAACATATTATATTACTCATCCTTTTATGATGAGTGGTTGATATGAGTTACTGATTTATTAGTCGTTATCGGTACCATAGACACATACAATATTTTGAATTATGCAGTTTACAAAATTTTTCCATTTTCTGGAAAATGTACAGGAAATTGGTAGTCCTGGTGACAACTAATAAGTCAGAAACACGTGTCTACCGTTTATATTCGAAGGTGTGCAAAAACCTTAATTTAAATTGCGTGAATATAATAATTAATATTAGTGAAATTTTGTTTAAAAAATTTTAAACACGTATTTTTAAATTATGTAAAAAAATATCATTTTTAAAATTTATAAAGGTCACCAGGCAATTGTTTAATTTCTCAGTAATTATTTCAGAAATAATCTGAATATTTTAACTATATCGTTCAGAATTTTTTCCATTAAATAAAATAAAATCCAATTTAAATTTTTATTCATTTTGAATATCAACCCTATGCCAAATATTGAACTTTACAATAGTAAGTTTTCAATTTTTTTACTATAAATAAACATTTTCTTATTTTATTTATTTTCATACAATCAGTAGATATTCTTAGGTTTTTTTTCTTCCGAAAAATGCAATTAATGATTGCTGAATTTTTTTGTTAAAATATAAACCAAATAGCCATAACGTGGCCAATTTTTATGGTAATGCAATAAAGAACTTTTCTTGAAAAAATCATATCTTGATTACTTAATTTTTAACCAAATTGAACAAATTTTTTTATTTAGTAAGGCCCAGTTTTTCAGTTGCAGGTTAAACCAAAAAATTTGGGTTAACCAATGAAATACGTTCAAAAGCCGTTTTTTATGCAATATCATTGGTTAACCCAACTTTTTTGGTTTAACCTGAAAGTGAAAAACTGAGCCTAAGTCTTCGATATGTTTAATTTAATTTATAATATTTTTGACTGCGATTTCAGTTAAATTTTGTCTAGAATACCTAGGATACTTGCAAAATATTTATATCTCCTATATGGAATTATATAGGAAATCAATATTTTGTTATTAACTAATATTACAAAAATATTAAATAATACAACTGTAATAGATATTTGTTGCTCGATCGGTTGCTCGATCATCATCATTACTGTAATTCATTGAATAGAACAGAATAGTACCCAGGCCCAAACTAAAGTTATGGATTAATTTAATATTGGAATTAAAATCTTTTAACTAATTTGACTGGAAATTTTCTCTTCAATCGAATCATACCAGGAATATACTTTTCTTGTTCAGTTACGGTTCCATCTGATGGGTATATCTTATAGCTGCGCACAATTTCGGAGAAAAATAAGAATTGGCTCATTTTTGCTAAAACATCGCCCAAACACTTTCTTTTGCCTAAACAATAAAATTATCAACATTACTCCACGTAAATATAATACATCCGTACCTAGCCCAAACGGGAAAAATGCTTCGATAGAGATTAATTCTCCATTGGAATTTAAAAATCTTTCTGGCCGGAAAATATCTGGTTCGTCGAAATATTCAGGATTTGTAAACATGGAATTGAAAGATAACAAAATGGAGGTTCCCTAAAATTTTTTAGTTGAACAACCAGCAAGACAGCCAAAATAATTAACCTGAGGTATATTGTAACCGTCCAAAACGGCGTCGTTGATTGGAGCTCTTGGTGCAATGACTGGGGTAGAAATATAATATCTGCCTATTTCACATATTACGGCTTCGACATATGGAACCCTAAAATAAAATATATTTATGGTCTGGAATTAATGAACAATTTAATATACTTATTTCTATCGCCGTATTCTAAAGGCAGAGCGCGATCGAAAGCTTCGTCCAAAACTTTTTGAACCTTGGCTTGTACATCCTGATGAATCGCCATGGCGAAGAACGCAAAATCTATAGTTGTGCTTGTAACAGTTAATGCGCCAAAAAATAAATCTAGGCAGACGACTTGAATCTCCTCGTCTAAACATTTTGAAAATGAGGAGAAAAGAGAACAACAATGCAAGAAGTAACTTACAATTAAAATAATTATTATTGGTTCCAATGTTTTTTTTAATTTCGGATATGTAGGCGTAAATTAAGTCGTCGTTTCTTCCTTCTGTCCACGTGGACTCATGTTCTTCAATTGTCTCGCTAAAAATTTCTTGCAATTGCGAATTTAAATCTTTAATCAAATTATATCCCAATTTTTCGGGGGCAAAATATCTCAACCATGGGAAATAATTCAAAGTGCTTCCAGACATATCAAATGACATTGTTCGTTTGTGCATTAGTTCTATGAGTTTCTCGATTTTCATGTCGTCTCTGGACATTTTAGTTCCAGCTACCATACTCCATAGAACGTTTACTATGGAGAGAGAAAGTAATTGTCTAAAGTTAACTTCCATTGGATGAGAATCTATAAGATTCATTGCTGTTTTAATTTCATTCGAAATTTGTAATTCCGTGGTTTTCTTGCCATAACCCACTTTGTAGAGATGCTTAAGCACAAAATTTCTTTGCACTGCCCATTGCTTCCCATTGGTCGATGTAATACCTGTGAAAACGATGAGCAAGTCTTAGATTTTTGTATAAATATGAAAATTTGCAACCTTTTATTGTTCCGAATGTACGTAGCCGAATAAAAAAGTTCTCTGGTCTTCCCAGATAATTATCGTCCAGAAAAATATCTTTGGCAAGTTTAGGGGAAAATACAATTACAATATTTTGTGATCCCAATTTTAATCCAATTACGTTTGAATTATATTGATTTGAAAGAATATCAAGCGCAGTTGCTATATCTTTTGTAGATTGCATTAATTTTTTGAACTGTGGATAACTTCCTAAAATTGGATACCATTTTGGACCTAAAAGTTAAGTGTAATATATTTTTAGTAATGTTTATGATAATTTCAAATTTAAATTATTTAAATTTCATAAATTGCATTATTTATGATTAAATTAAATTTAAAATATGTTTATGTAATTTTGGCTTCTTTATTTTTATCAACATAATAAATATGTCTTGACATTTTTTTTAATAATTAAAACTTTGTTTTTTCATAGAACCAATCCTATTTCATATTATTTCATTCAATTCAAATTATTACAACTTGCATAATTAATTATATTACATTAATTTGCACACGCAGAAATTTTACATATTATGTTTTATAAAATAATAAACTAATCAAAATGATTTATATACTATATGGTCACTTAAAAATAAATTTTAATTTATTATTATATAAATATTATATTATATTAAATAAGTTTCCTTATTTAAATTTATTTCGATTGTTAATAATTCTAAAGAGACCAAAAAAAAAGGTAATACATTTTTTATTTATTTTTTATTTTTATAATACATAACTTCTTTTAGCTATTATGAAGCAGTCGTAGCTATATACCGGTTGATGGTATAGTAAACCAAAATTTATCGACACTTAAATTCTGCCGCAATAGCTCTAATCATCAGCACACCAAATTTTATCTGAATCGGTTAAACATTGCCGGAGATACGATGACATATTTTTTTATATTTTTATCGACGTAGAAATGCCGAAAAAAATCGAGGGACAACGACTTTTTTCATGTTTTCGCAAAAACAATTAATTTTTTATTTGGTTGAGATCCCTGCAGATTTCTTATAGTGGCACTCCTGATTGACAGATCGCGACGAAAATATTATTTTCAGTTTTGGAATAAATCAGGAATAAATCGAGGGACAAAATCTGGCGACCGACCGACAGACCGACACAGAAATTTGTTTTTTATTTTTGCAGATCTTTACGTTTCTGAACACGGTAATCTCGAAAATATAAAAAAAAAAATGAAATATTTTTTCAATTACCATATTTCTAATTTTTTTGGTTGATTGGAGGTAATAATATTCAAAAAATTTGGACTGTTCAATATTTTAATATTTAAATTAAATGCAAAAAATTTATTAAGTTGTAAACACCATTGCGTAATGTAATAACCATTAAAAATGTGTTCTATTTACATTAAAGTCATATAAAGTATGTAAGTAAGTTTATGTTAAAAATTTACAAAAAAATAATCTACCATCATAATTTGATTTATCTGATTATTGATTAAATTTGAATAAAGTATTCTATTTAGATTATATTTTGTAACTGATTGGCTTTTTTTAATATCACTAATTCGGAAATACAATCACACTTCCAACGGGCAGAAAGTTTTTTGCTGTACTTTTCGATCTACCGGTCGGGAAGTTATTTCTTCCCGACGTGATAAAAAATATTTAATAAAATAAAATCAAATTTAATAAAATTATTAGGTATTTTCTACTGTCTGTTTGTGAATAAAATAATTTACACACTAGATACTATCTTGCGCTGTATCTTAGCACTCGGCTATAATATAGCATGTTTAACCTTGGTACTTAATATACTATTAATACAAGTAAAATATTTTTTATATGCCTATTATATTACTAAGAATTCTTAAGAAAAATTAAATATTTACCTGGTGGAAAATTCTTAGGTTTTCTCGTAGAGAAGTACAAAATTCTAATTAAATATAATATCAAGATTAGTAAAATATAATATGCAATCATTTTACATGGGTGCCGTTTATACCAATGTGTATTTCTTTGGTATTGCTTCTGGTAAACTGAGTTCAACAAATTATTTGTTTGTTATATACCTACGCAAATATTTACCTTAAATGGTAATTTTGTTCGCATAACTCATTTAAATTATGCGTTCTTATCAAATAGTTGATTTTTATGTAAAAAAGATAATATTTATAAAAACAAAACAAAAATGATTAGAAAAATGTAGTAATGATAAAATTTGGATACTCAAATTTAAAAAATTGTAGTGACTTCAGTCGAGTGAATGTTATTATTAGCAATTAAAACCAAAAATGAAAATAATAATAGGTATATATTTATTTAAAAAAAATACATTAAAAAATTCAATTATTATTATCGCATTACACTTCATTTCAAATAAACAAAACTCTATCGGTCAAATGCAATGTAAAGCTGAGTTTATACAGACGGCGTAACGCGACGCAACGCCACGTTCAAAAATTCTTATTGGTTTACCTTTCGTGTTGGACCAATCAGCACCGTAAATCGTGGCGTTGCGTCACATTATACTGAATCCATAAACGCAGCTTTATAATTGGCCCTTTAGGTAAAATATTAAGTTTTCCAAATTAAACTGTAATTATTTACTTTTTTGCGCACTTGTTATATAATGTACTATTATATTTATTTTTTTAATTCACAAGGTTGCACATTATTATCTTCTTCTACGAATTTTCTTTTGCTTTATAATTGGGTTTGGTTATTTTCAAGATAACCAAGAGTCATTTTGGTAAGGTTTTCGTTCAACTAATTGTACTGAATATTTTTGTGGTGTTCTGCTTAGCCCCGGCACCATTTTCTCTTGTTGGATTGTAGTTCCATTTAATGGAAGAATTTTATATCTACGTAAAATTTCAGAGAAGAATACAAAAATACAATTTTTGGCCAAGGAATCTGCCAAACATTTTCTTTTGCCTAAAACACGTAATTCAAATTGCGATCTTTTATGTCAATTATTTATTCGTACCAATTGCAAACGGGAAAAATTTATCAGTAGAAATCAATTTACCATCGTTGTCCAGAAATCTTTCCGGATGAAAAACTTCTGGATTTTCAAAATGCTCTGGGTTGGTATAAATGGAGTTTACTGATAAAAACATAGTCGTTCCCTAGAAAAGAAATTACCCAAAATTATCCAAGTATACTTTGTTTTAATACAGAGTGTGCAGCAGCAGGGGTAAATTAAATCCAGATTCGTCCGTTACAACATAGATGAATTTTAATGCAAATAACAACACTAGGTATCTTAAAAAATTAAAATTAATTTATTATAAAAGTGTAAAGAATCGGGACGAAAAACTGTGAACATTTTTTCGCTATTATCTACACACTTTATATTATTATTATTAGTAGCTACACTAACTCGTTGCTATTTTTTCGATATCAGTAATAGGTTGTATTGTCTTTTACTATTACTATTACGCTTTAAATTTGAGAAAGCATTATCGGAAAATTTATATTGGTGTACGGTAGCTTTGATACCCTACATTATTTTGTTAATAATTTTAACGATTGACTGTGCTTATGTTTTTTGGGATTTATATTTTTTATTTAATCATTTTAACCTTAGGGATTGTGTAACCAGCTAAAGTTGCTTCCTCCTGAGATGATCTTGGACCAATTACAGGTAAAATCAGGTAATATCGCTCTACTTCCATTATGACGGCCTCTGCATATGGAACTCTGAAATGAAGTATTTTCGTACAATTATTTTAAAAACAGTTTAAATTCTGACTTTTGTCTATCGCTGTATTCTAAAGCTTTATTTGTATTAAATTCGTCATCTAGACTTTTCTGCACTTTAGTTTGTATATTTGGATTCAATACCATCGCTAAGAACGAAAAATTTATTGTCGAGCTTGTAGTCGTCGCTCCAGCAATAAATAAATCTAAGCAGACTATTAATAACTGGTCATCTAAAAATTAATTATAATTAAAATCAATTCAATTTTTTAATGACTTGTAAATATGAATATTAATAGTTTTTAAAGCGAAAAAAAAATTTAAAAATTCCGAAAACAAAAAAATTTTGAATTGAATAAGTTAATTAGAAACTAATAAACTCTGTCTTATTTGAGCTTTCAGCGCGAATTAATTATTAAAGTTTAAAATAACTGCAATTTCGCAACTATAAAAAATTAAGATAAAACATAGATAAATAAAAAAATACACGTGTAATGTAAAAAAAATCCCATAATAACCTTGTTTATTTACAAATTGATTCAACTATTAATTTCGACGTAATAACCAAATTATCTATTTGGAGCGATTTTGATTCCATATGCTACACAAAGAAAATTGTTTTGCTAATTTGCTTACCTTGTTAATTTTTAAATTCTACTTAAATACAAATAATTTAAATAAACTTACAAGAAAAAATAGAGTTAGTTCCATTGTTTTGTTTGATTTCGGAAATATAAGCATAAATTAAGTCTTCGCTTCTTCCCTCCGTCCAAGTTTCGATATGCTCGTTTATTGTTTCTTTTAGAAAACTCTCGAGTTCCAAATTTATATTTTTGATCAAATTATATCCCAATTTTTCTGCAGCTACAAACCTCAACCAAGGAAAATAAGTTAAAGTACTTCCAGATACATCAAACGCAAGCGTTCGTTTGTATAGAAGTTTTAATAGTTTGTTTACTCTTCCATTCTCTTTTGAAAGTGGTGTTCCAGCTACCAAAAACCATAAAACGTTTAAAATGGAAGGCGATAGCAATTCGGAAAAGTTAATATCGCTTGGATTTGAATCGATTGCTTCGATCAGTTCTTGAACTTCATTTTGAATTTTGCACTCCATGATTTTTTTGCCTAGTCCAACATTGCGCAAATGCTTGACAACAAAGTTTCGCTGAGTAATCCATAATTCTCCACTGGCCATTGAAATTCCTGTCATTATCAAGAGTTTTGTAATATTATGTAAACTGTGAGATTTTGCAAATATTGGAATCCCAAATTCGTGTCCAAAAATATAGTTTTTGGAAATTTGAAAGAGCTGTGACCCAAACATTCCACTCAAAAATTTGGGATCCAAATCAGGAATAATAAATTTGGAAGCCGAACCAAATTATACTGATATGTAAACTTCATACGGAATTGAAGACATACCTACCTCTTATTTTTCCCATTGAGCGCAAACGACTGAAAAAATTGTCTGGTCTTGAAGAATAGTTTCCATCGAGCAGTACTTCCCTGATTAATTTATACGAACATACAATGACCACATTGTGATTTCCCAATTTTAATCCAACGACGTTGGATTTATACTGCTCTGAAAGTGTATCCATGGCAACTGCTACATCTCCACATGATTTGATTACTTTTTTAAATTGTAGAAAGCTTCCCACCACAGGATACCATTTTGGACCTATGAATTAAATTTAATTAATGCCTACTGTAATGGGAAGGCAAGAAAACTTGGAAGAAGCAGCGATATTCTGCGATATTCGGATTTAATAACTAAAAAGTTATTTTTATTTGACAATGATTCTTAGGATACGAGCAGAAAAGTCACATTATATTGACGTCATTTTTGATAATTATTAGTCATCAACGTCATATTACCAGTAAACTAAGTTATTAATGCCATCATAATATCCAATTAAAGGGGTTATATAATTATATATTAAGGTTATCTATAAAAAAATTTATTTGCAATATTTGTTTATAATTTTGTTCTAGTTGTTGCAATGTGCAATTTAAGAAAAAATTAAATATCGTAACCCTTAATTTCGTACCCAGTCATTTGGAGGACAATAAGTGTGGATCAGTAGATTACAATAGATTAAAGAAATAATTTATTATAAATAATCAAGAACAAATTGATTTTAATAAAATATTTTTATAAAGAAAATTTAAGAAAATATACAAAATTAATTGTTGTTTTATTAGGAGCTTACACAAAATTTAAAATCAGCCCTAAAAGTTTAGCACAGTTAGATTACAAAATAGGAATTTTATAATATTAAATTTTACTATAATTATGGTACATTAGTTCCATATTTTATCTTTAAAACGAATTAAATCCAAAAAAAATTTTATTTAAAAATAAATTTTAAAATATTACCTGGTGGAAATTTTTTTGGTTTTCTTACTGAAATGCAACATAACAAACTTATGGCACATAATATAAAAATTATTAATATAAAAAAAATCAACATTTCTACCAAATGTACAGATTTTTATTACTTGTGTTTAAAAGTAAAATAAATTATCACTGGCGTTAAATTTATAATTATAAAACATTAATAGCCGCGGTTATCAGTCGTTTACAGATTAAAAAAAACTTGCATCTCCAAATTGTTGTTACTTAAATATACCGGGTCCAGCAATTGAACTTTTTTCAAAAGCTCTAGATTTTTGGTTTTTTAATATTTTTTAAAAATTTTTTATTTAATTAAAAATTACATTTTAAAATTTTTACAGATTTTATTCAAAGGGAATATGATCACCTCTTTAATATTAGAAGTAGTTACTTTAAAGTTATGAACCTTAAATTCTTAAATTATATTTGAGCTTCAAGTTAACAATTTTATGATCAGAACTAGTTACTTTAAAGTTTTAGTTATTTTCAAAGAATTCCAGATATTTCCAAGGAATTCCAAAAATTTTCAAGATGTGTACTACACATTTTTTTAAATTGCCAGATTTTTTAAATTTCCTGTCGTCTACATATTAAGCAAAGAGGAGTCGGGATCTATCTGTTCTGGATATGTTTTTTTATCTACCTGAGCTCCCCTTTATTCCCCGGACAATAACTGCCTGAACAATAATCTCCAGATAAAAAAAACTGGAGAATAACCCCCGGACTAACTTATAATAACTTTAACTTTCCGAACAATAACCCTCTCCTCTCCTCCGATGTATTCATGTATTGAAAGTTGCATTCCTTACAGGTTAATTTTTTATTATAAAAAATGCAAGGTTAATTTTTTCTACGTGGGGTGGGGGTTACATTATTTGATACACAATTTTTTTTTTATGTAGATGTTAAACTTAATGATATTATGTAGATAAACAAATTAAAATTATAATTTTTTTTTTAAATTTATTCCTTGTTCCCACAGAACAGTTGTCTGGATCAACTGGAACTATGGTAATAAAACGATAACTTTACACTCAACTCGCTCACTTTTTCAGTTTAATCAACTTTCACTTTCAATTTTTTGATCAAATAATATAAAAATTTTAGACCAACTTTACATGAAAAGAAAATCAAACTAATTGCAATTACAACTACTAATATACAAAATCCAATCACGTCTAAAAGGTAATACTGATAAAGTGGAATATCTACAGCTGAGCCTCTAAAATGTTTAGCCCCCTTGTGACGTATCACATATTCGGTCCACCAAACCGCTTTTTCCAAGCCAGTCATTGGTTGATCCACCATTAAATTTCCTAGTTCTATCACGCGATTTCTATACCTAAAACGGAACAAACATAAAAATAAAGCTGATTTTATAAGATAATTATTTTTACTTGGGGTTGTTAATCAATTCAATAATTGTGCTTTCAAAGTTTTCTACAGTTATACTTTCCTGATCAAGTGATAAACCCAGACCTTTGTCCACTATGAGTCTAATGTTATAAAATTGATCCCCAAACATTGGAATACCAAGTAATGGTACTTTACTCAGAATAGCTTCTTCGGTGGATTGCAAGCCACCTTGATAAATAAACAGCTTAACATTTGGATGTTCTATAAAAAAAATCAATAGAATATAAGTCATCGCAAAGAGAATATGCTATTTTATACACTTCCAAAATAAATGCATACTGATTAGGCCGCTACATGAAGTCAGAACCGATTATTCCCTCCGGGAGTTAATTTAGCATTAAGTCATTCATGAAGTAGGCGTAAAGTTCACACCTTATTTTTTAAAGTGCATAAAACTTCCTCTATCGGCGGTCGTACTTAAAATGTCCTGCTGAGGAAACCATTTCCTAATAAATACATTATCAGGAATCCCAATTAAACCGTCGTCTTCAAATTTCCATACAACTTGGTAAGGTAATTTAGAAAATGTTTGCAAAAATATTTGCAAAAGTCCTTCGGAAAGATCCTTACTCTTGGCGTTCGTTCCCAAACTGAAATAAATAAAACCTTCCTTTGCTTTATCCAAATAAGTTTGGATATCCTTAAATAGAAAAAAGTCAAAATATGAATAAATAACACTCAATATAATCTTCATACCTGTGGTAGTGCTTTTGATGGCTTTGCGTGCATGCCACCTCCAATTTCTATGATGTTCGGTGTCAGAGGTCTAGCTTGGTGTATAATTGGATTGGTATTAACAAATAACATATCGATATTTCCCATAGCATTCACAACATCTAAATTTTCAACATCAAAGAATTTTTCTGCGCTTGACTGAACACTGGGCATAAAACCTCCAAAATAATACGGAGCATATATGAAATACAATGTACTGATGACTCTCTCATGAAAACTTAATTTTCCTGCAAAGGGCAACTCGGAATCTGGAAAAGCTACTGGATGTGTTGGACTTCCCATTAAGCGATGAGTTTCGAAAGATACTCCCAAACTTAGTATTCCGATTGTTGGACAATTAAATTTTTGGCTAAATCCAAACATCGTAGGAAAAAATTGTTCGATTAATATCACATCAAATTGCATAGTATCATTGTTAAGAATTTCTTGCACTGAAGGATGTTTTAATTGGGACTCACAGATCTCTATCATTCCATAATGAAATGCTTCCAATCCTCCAAAGAAGCTTTCTTTAAATTTGGCTACCATAGGTTCCCATAGGTCATACGAAAAGTGTAAATCAATTTCGGTCAGATTTGTAAGTGAAGGATCCTTGATTGGATCTGTTGTTAAAACCGTCACCTGATGTCCTCTCAGTGATAGTTCCTTCCATAGTCGATGAAACACTACTTGATGACTGTACGATGGGGTTGGAATTATTCCCAAAATTCGACTACAACTGGAATAATTACAACAGCTTACAGTCAGCAACAGAAACGCTAGAATTTTCATTTTGATATCACCAACACAAGTAAATTGGAGTTTTTTAATTTAAGTTATTTTTTATAATCTGTTTTATCTTATCTTATCTAGTTAAGCATTCAATATGAAATGTATCTACTATTATTTTATTGAATTTTAGATTTTTTGCATTGAAATTCAAATATTTTTACTTTTTTTGTCTTGGTTTGATTTAGAGAGAAAATGGATTTCTTAGCAAGTCGTCAAGAAGATTCAGAAAGATGCAGAACGCATCCCTCCCCCCAAAAGGACTTTCGGGTTTGATGTTGAGATTTTTGAGACACGAGAACTCCTTTAAATTCGTTACACCTCTGAAACAGAAAGAGTGGGGTACTCCTTTCGATGAACTGTCCTTTTTCAAAACGAACAAAATTTTGAAACTGTAATATTAACATGAAGCAATCATAACAATAATTATATCCAGTAAATTCGTCCTTGGAAAATATTCCACAATCTACGATGCATTAAAAGATTGTAATACTGATAAGCCGTTAAAGTACCCAAAATTATTGAAATGGAAAACGAATAATTAAATCATAAAGTAATCCGTAATATTAACAGCTAATGTAATAATTAATTTATTAAACAAATTATAAGTATATTAAATAATAGCAGCAAGTTTCCTTCCAATTGATCATTAATTTGATTTTGCAGATTATCAAATAATAGCCTGATAATAGTCCATTTCTACTTATCTATCCATCCGTAACGCACCGCTGATTAATCAGATTTTTTTACCTACTTAAAAAAATTAGAAATTAAAATAAGAATGATTAGTCAGTGCGGCTTGCAGGCCGCACAACCAGGGTAACCTAGTCTAATAATAATAGTGAAGTTGAGATTAGTAGATAAGTTTCAATATTTATGGTAAAATTAACAAAAATATATTAGTTGTTAATTATTTTAATTTTTTTCGTTGATTTATTCTTCTTTAGTTTCGAATTAAAATTTGAAATGGTATGATTTTGATTTGAAATAACCTTCACCTCAAATTTGTTTATTTACGTATTCCAAGGTGATTTATTATTTTTAAAATAAAATTTTCTATTAAGCTGATAGTTCTACTTCCTGTAAAAAAACAATATCAAGTAGTTAAATATATAATATATTTTATTTTAATATTAAATATTTTATAAATTTATCTAGAGAATTTTTGGATTGATTTTGGCGATTCATTTGATTTTTCCTTCTCCACCCTATTTCCATAAGTTTCCATAAAGAATTTATGAAATTTTGCTACTTTGCAATTTTTGTTTTTTTTGTTTTTATTCATAAATTTTACGCAATAATATTTTCTTCTTGTAAAATAAAGATATTAGATATTTTGTCGAATTAAAATCTGACAAGCTTAATTTTTAATAGTGGCAACCAGTGTTTCTGATTTATTTTATCATTTATTTAAATCCTACCTTATTTAAAAACTTTCTCAGTTTGAAAGCCTAATATCTAAATTTGGCTATTAAAAAATATACCAGTGATATCTTTTTGTGCTATCTGGTTGAATCTGACCATTGACTTTTAAACTTGATTAATTTTTTGTATACTATTATACAACATACCTCTGCATGAATGATATTATAATATATAAAATCCAACAATAAATACAAGAAGTGGAACTTCTGAACCAGATAGGTAGGTGGAAGTTGATTCAGAATTCATTTCAAGTTTAAACGTGATAGCGTCATCGTGATCCTCTGATGAACTGTGCGATATATTAAAAACAAAATTGTTAGTTAAATATATACGGCATAAGTAATTTATTATTATTAGTTAAATGTGTGGATACTAAGTGTTGGAAGACGTAAGTACCCCCCCATTTCACTAAGATACCTAATAACACAAATTTTGAGTTTTTAAAAATTTTATTAAATTATTATTAATAATCAATAATTAATATTTCCCAGCCAATTCAGTTAAAATAGAAAGAACTGGGTTATTTGTCATTAACCTAGATCGCACCTCGAGCGCCACTTACTATATAATGAGCACTTAAACATTAATCGGATAACAATTAAATCAGTTTATTAATTTTGTTATCAGAATATTGGCGCTCTTATTGCTCCTATTGAAATTACAAAAAAATCAATTATTGTTTACATTTTTACTATAATATTGTGGAAAATGCAGAGTAAGTCGGCATTCCAATTTTCTCCATGCACTTGTTTGAATATCTAGGTCACTTTCTTTTACCTTGCATATCTGCTTATTGTAAACATAATTATTAACACATATTTCGTGCTTGTCTCAGCTTTCAGTTAATTTTCAAAAATTAAAAAAAAAAGTTACAATGGTGATTAATTCATGGACGGAGAGTTATGGCGAACAAATGTTTGGCAATTTCAACATGTCAAGATTGAAGATCGATGAAGCTTATCTGGACATCAACAATAAATCTTCTCAAGACTATCGTTTATACAGCGTGTATGAGGAATGCTACAAGGTACCGGATGGACATTTAAAATTTGATATTTTCATAATTAACATTATTGCAGTGTCCTTTCATAGAAGAACACCTGGAAACAGGAATGAACGTTATAAAAACTCGTTTTTCGAAATTCTATCGAGTTGCACTAAAAAATCAGGCTGAAAACAAAATTCTCTGCGAGAGCTCTGAGTTTGGAGAATTTGGAGTTTACAATTTAAACATTACAGATGATGCCTGCACTTTTAAAACTCTCAAGGAACCTGTTAACATTTATTTTCGTAAGTGCACACATTTTATAATATAAGCAGATGATAAAGTGCGGTTTGTTCGACTGAAAATAATAGAACAAGTGACACTTTAACCGCAAGACAGCAGAAATTACCATCAAAATTTGCAAAGTATATTTGATTCATTCAAATATTAATTTAATTTGTAACTGGGATTTCTTATATCCCTTTGATTTAATAACTGATATAAAAAAATTAATTTTTTTTAACGTCAATAAAATTCAATTATAGACGAACTTAACTGCAGTTACAATCAAATCAAATTTTTATATTATGAAATTCAAAATATATTCAAAATTTAATTTAATTAAAAACTTATTTATAAGAACTCGGGAGCTAAAATGCTTTCTCGTGCTAGAAAATCCACAATCGATAAACAAAATGACCTCTACACTGCCCTAGGGTGATAAATATTACTTACCATCTTGAAAGAAGTGAGAGTAACCGCACGAAAACGTCTGATTATACCAAATATATCATTAAATAACCAAAAGTATCTAATATTCGACTTTTTTTTAGCTATGTTGACGGTGTTTTTAATTTATGCATTAATTTTTACTATTCTAATTAGCGGAATACACGTTTTAAAAGTATACCTAGGCAAACCAGAAAGACTCACGACTTCAGATGACGTTTTCTTAAGCAAAACTAAGACTAAAAGATTAAAATCCCTTGATACTGTTAGGGGGTGAGTTTTACACATTATAATATTGTTAAACAATTTTTAAATTGTTTTTTTTTTTAGAATCAGTATCGCGATCATGTTATTTGCAAATTATGGATGTGGAGGATATCAAATTTTAAACCACGCTGTTTGGAATGGTTTACAATTTTCGGATCTGGTATTCCCCTGGTTTATGTGGATAATGGGAGTATGCATTCCGATATCGACCGCATCGCTAATAAAAAAAGAAATTCCAACGCAAACTGCTCTTTGGAGCATCCTGAAGGTAAAGATATTTTTGAACATTTTCAAAACAAATATAAAATCTTTAAAAATAGACTTACCCCGTGCAACAAAAATTTTTTCTATAAAGTAATTAAACCTTCTTTGTTTTAATAATGTTTCCACCTTCCAGAGATCGTGCACCCTCTTTATGATTGGATTATTTTTAGCCAGTGGTATAAATCTCGATACTTTGAGAATATTTGGTGTGCTACAGCGATTAGGCATAAGTTACTTAATTGTAGCCTCCTCTTTCGTCATCTTTTCTTCCGGGCTACAAGCAACCGAACAAAAGGTAAGCAATTATTTATAAACGAATTATTCTTGAGCGAGAATTAATTTCAGAGCCGGATAGCAAATTATGTGATGGACATAATTGCAACAAAATATCAATGGGCGCTTGCTGTGCTGCTAATATTTGTTCATAGCATTCTGACTTTTCTGCTTCCTGTTCCGGATTGCCCTCAGTATGTCAATTAAGCAAAAAATTTCGGTTTTCTAATTCATATTTTCGTAGAGGTTATCTTGGTCCAGGAGGTTATCATGATAATGGAAAATATTTTCACTGTACTGGAGGTTCCTCAGGATATATCGATGAATTAATTTTGGGAAACCATATTTTACGATGGGGAGACATTGGAACGGTTTACAAATCCAAATATTTTGATCCGGAAGGTATACTTGGTAAGTGATATCCGGAAAGACCCACATGAGCAAACCATACATTTTGGAATAATCTTAGGCTGCCTACCCTCAATAGTACAGACGTTCATTGGTGCACAAGCAGGAGCAATAATTATATTTTACAAAGAAGACAAATCCAGAATACTTAGATGGTTACTTTGGGCTATCGTTTTAGGATTGCTCGGTGGCTTTCTGTGCTGCTTTTCAAAGGAAGGTGGTGTGATACCTATGAATAAGAATCTTTGGTAGATAAATTTAGGTCTATTACTTACCCAGCGCTAACAAAGTTTCTTTGCAGGTCTCTATCGTTTGTATTCGTGACGTCGAGTTTTGCGTTTATTTTGTTGTCTATTTGTTATATCGTAATTGATGTTCACGAGTACTGGAACGGAAAACCATTTTTATTTGCTGGAATGAACTCAATCGTTATGTACGTTGGACATTCTATACTTTACAGCTATTTTCCCATCCGATGGATTCCAAATCAAGACATGGGTTTTCAAACTCACTTTCTCCAGCTGATTGAAAATATTTGGGCCACCAGCGTTTGGGTTTTAGTTTCTTATTATTTGTATAAAAAAAAACGCTTTTTAAGTATTTAAGTTTATATCCAATTGGGTACCTGTGCGGAAACAATTTACGTTTTTATGTGAGAAAGATGTTCGCGTCCAAAATGTTAAAGGTGACTTATATTGGTGTTTTTTAATTTTCTCAAGAAAATGATTATTCCTTCTTTTTCGAGCATACTGTAGTAGATACTGTGATATCTGTATTTACAAAATAAATAATAATTATGATGTCACTAACTTGTCCTCATTATATAAAAATTTAAAAAAGCTCGAGAAAAACGGGGTATACTCTGTAAAATGTGCAGGATGTAATACTAAATATATTAGACCCACTATAGTAGGAGCCTAAATGCAGCCAATTTTACTCCCGGAAATAAAAAATAAATCAGTTTTAAATGACAACCGACAGCGACGCACAGTTTCCCATTCGGAACCAACTATAAGCCAAGGTACTGCAAGAAGAACAGCAATTAAGATCATAACTTTTATATTTATTAATTTTTTATGCCACAGAGAGGATACAGCAATTAGCTATCATAATCAGAATCAGAATCAGAATCAGAATCATCATCATTAGGATCACAATCATCATCAGAATCACAATCCGAATCAAAAGAAGAAGAAGAATCAGAATCACCATCCTCGGTGGAGTATTCGAAATTTTGAATACAAGTCAAATAAGGTGGGATTCGACACTCGCAGGTAACTTGCCCTTCTCCTTTGGTTCTTGTGAATTTATCTCCAATATGAAATAACCTAGTACCAAAGCTACACATATTTTCTAAAATATATAAATAAAGATATACATATAAAGATAACAAAATTGAACTCACCGGAAGTTGTAGTAGCTTCCTCAATTTTATCGTCCGCCTGTGCTGCAAATATTCAAAATTTTCATTTTTTTTTATAGATTTCTAGAAATGACTTACGACAAACCCAGCTGCTAGGACAGCAATCGCTTAATTTCATGTAACTGGGGGCACAAAAGCTGTAAACTTGCTTTTGGTTAGTAATTTCTTCGATACATTTCAGTTTTCTGCAAGTGGGTTCCTTAAATTCTCCTGTGAAATTTTCGTCACATATACACTCAGTACATTTTTCGGTAGGATGATCAAACTTAGTATGAATGGGAACGGTATTGCCTTCAACTGAGCAAGTGAAATTAGAATCAGCTAAAAAGTTGCACTTGACAGTAAAACCATCATAAAAATAACTATTCAAAGTTTTAATTGCTTACTGCAAACCTGTCCATCGTGGCAGCATTCGTTCAAATTATACCTGAGGTAGCATCCTGGTTCTGCAGTGTATCCTAGCCATTCTGGGCAGTCGACTGCAGCACAAGTAAACTCAGCCCTAAAATTTTTTTATTATCGAACCGTTAATAAAAACTTAAATACTGAATTCCAAATAATAATACAAAAATGCTCGATCATATTAAATTGCAGTGGCCTACCCCCCTAAAGATAAAAGTTACAAGCAGTTAAAACTGCGAAAGTCTCAATAACTCAAAAACAGTGAACGCTATCAAAAATATTAAAGAGATCAAAAATATTCAGAGTGAAAAAACTAACAATTTTTGGTTGAACTCCTTTTTGATATTTTTCACGGTTTTCGAGTAATTAGCGAAATACTTTGTAGAGTTACAGAAGCGTTTTCGTAATTTTTCTCTCCAACACTTACTTGACAGAATCATCCAAGTTAGATTTACAGGTGCAGCCTACTTTACAATTTGCGTAAATGTCATCATTGTTTACACTTTGTTTGTCACTATAAGATTTACCTTCAAAATAACATTTATTTAAATTTAATACTTCAGAAATTGTACAATTATATCTCAATGGACAACAATCATCGCTGGATGAAAAAATCGGCCTACATTTCATCGAATCGTAGAACAGTGTAGGTTCTTCACAATTTCCATTGCAAATTCCTAAATGAATAATTTTGTATTAGTTTTTTCGCCAACAATAGTAATTGTAATTGTAATTGTAAAAATAATCAATTACGCTGTAAAAAATAAAATATCAATTTTTTAAATACAACTTACCCACCGCACTTTTACAACAAATTAAAACTCCTAATATTAAAAAAAGTAACATTTTAATGTAATTTATTTTTAATTATTTATACCACAATTGTTACTATTATATTGCGTGCTTGCACTGTTTTTTTATTTCTAATCTTAAGCTGTATCGTTTTTTAACTACTTATGAATATAAAAAAATTTATTTGCAAATTAATTATAATTGTATAATCAGCATTGGTCAAATAGATTTAGAAGCCCCCCCTGCTATGATTTGCGCAATACCAAAAATTGAAATTTAAAAAAAATAAAATTTATACTTTACTTCCAGTTTTCGGGTAGAAAAGTGGTATTGTTTTCCCGTGGAATAAAATGGGAAGAATGAGAGGGGGCTTATTGTTGACCTTATAATTACCTATCTCTTGAGAAAAATTTGTAGCATACATTTTTACTGTGGAATAAATTTGATTAAATCCACGACGCGACGGCGACATATAAAAAATTATTATAATAAGCTAAGTAATTTATGACAAACAGATAATTTAAAATTATAATCTGGAATATGGAAAATATTTATATTTAATTATCTTCTACTATATACAAAATTTTATCTTTTATTGTAATACACATCAAATAAATTTTATTTAATTCTGAAGAATATTGACTTAGTATTTAAATTGCAAACACTAAGAAGAAATACCTAGATTTTTTAATTTAATTGTGGTATTTAAGGGCATAAATTGCAAATACAAACAGTAAATTTTATGGATCAACTAAAAGTTTGAGTAAAAAAGTAAAAAGACCGAAAAACTGAGTGCGATTATTCAATTGGCTGTTTTAATAGGATTGGCCACGCCCACGGCGTGTTTTGGTCGATAGACGTCAAGATTTTGCATCATGGAGAGTTAGTTGTGCCAGGATGACCGCAATGTTAGTAGGCAAAACCTCAGTTCATGGGTATTCTTGATTTCTAGTGGGACCAGTTGTTATTTAGAACTTCCATTTGTTTTTGGTTTGAGCTGTAACGCATGCTTGTCCGGGGTTTCGAAAATCTTGGGCATACATGGTAACGGGCGGAGTGGGTCCCTCCGCCCTGATTGAGCGTTAAGCGCTCGTTTTTCCTCAAATTTGTGTCAGGTGATAGTGGCGGACAACAAGTTTCCATATCTCGAGTTAACCGTGCTCGATTATGGAGGATTCCAGTCTGGAATCCATCGTGTAGTTTATTCGAAATGCGGCGGGAAAACTCTACAACAAGTTCACAATTGTCTTTTTTTTTAGAATCAGTATCGTCATCGTGTTATTTGCAAATTATGGATGTGGGGGATATCAAATTTTAAACCACGCTGTTTGGAATGGTTTACAATTTTCGGATCAGGTATTCCCCTGGTTTATGTGGATAATGGGAGTATGCATTCCGACATCGACCGCATCGCTAATAAAAAAATCTGATGTGACCGATGTGACACATCACATTAGTTTCCCATTTTCAAAATACTTGAGAGATCAATAAATTCTTTTCAATAGTACCTAATTGAAAAGAAATAATATGGCAAGTATTGGTTATCATCAGACGCGCAAAGAAATTTTTTTTCGATTGAGACTAATTTCATTACTATTAATGATAATGGGAAGAAGAACCGGGCTTTAACAATTTTCATTCTTTGAAAAAATGGAGTCAATTTGGAAGGATTTCAACCGAAATCTAATCAGTACTAGATTATTGGTTTAAACCTGTATATAAAATTTCAATGAAATCGGTTCACGCGTTTCGGCAAAATCGTGGACGAAAAAATCGCACACAGCCAGGCCGTAGCTAGGGAAGGGCATCATGGGGCAATGCCCTACCTTAAAATACCAATGCCCTACCTTAAAAAAAAACATCAACTTTACCATCTTTATATTCTAATGACGACAATCGATTGACCAGATACAGAGCAAGTAAATTTTTTACTTTCGCCCTACCTGTAACCACCACTGCCCTACCTTAAATTCAACGCTAGCCACGGCCCTGCACACAGCACACACACGCACATCCGGACATCGTTCCAAAATTAACTCAAACGATTTGTATGAACTCATACACCATGGAAAAATGCTAACTCAAAATTTATTTTTACTCTATTACAATACTTTCCTTGACCGCGTAAATGGGAAAATAAAAGGAATTATATAATAAAAAGAGCAAACTGCTCTTTGATGCATCATGAAGGTAAAGATATTTTTGAACATTTTCAAAACAAATATAAAATCTTTAAACATAGACTTACCCCGTGCAACAAAAAATTTTTCTATAAAGTTTAAACCTTCTTTGTTTTAATAATGTTTCCACCTTCCAGAGATCGTGCACCCTCTTTATGATTCGATTATTTTTAGCCAGTGGTATAAACCTCGATACTTTGAGAATATTTGGTGTGCTACAACGATTAAGCATAAGTTACTTAATTGTAGCCTCCTCTTTCGTAATTTTTTCTTCCGGGCTACAAGCAACCGAACAAAAGGTAAGCAATTATTTATAAACGAATTATTCTTGAGCGAGAATTAATTTTAGAGCCGGATTGCAAAATATGTGATGGACGTAATTGCAACAAAATATCAATAGGCGCTTGCGGTGCTGCTAATATTTGTTCATAGCATTCTGACTTCTCTGCTTCCTGTTCCGGATTGCCCTCAATATGTCAATTAAGCAAAAAAATTTGGTTTTCTTATTTATATTTTCGTAGAGGTTATCTTGGTCCAGGAGGTTATCATGATAATGGAAAATATTTTCACTGTACTGGAGGTTCCTCAGGATATATCGATGAATTAATTTTGGGAAAACATATTTTACGATGGGGAGACATTGGAACGGTTTACAAATCCAAATATTTCGATCCTGAAGGTATACTTGGTAAGTGATATCCGGAAAGACCACCATGAGCAAACCATACATTTTGGAATATAATCTTAGGCTGCCTACCCTCAATAGTACAGACGTTCATTGGTGCACAAGCAGGAGCAATAATTATATTTTACAAAGAAGACAAATCCAGAATACTTAGATGGTTACTTTGGGCTATCGTTTTAGGATTGCTCGGTGGCTTTCTGTGCTGCTTTTCAAAGGAAGGTGGTGTGATACCTATGAATAAGAATCTTTGGTAGATAAATTTAGGTCTATTACTTACCCAGCGCTAACAAAGTTTCTTTGCAGGTCTCTATCGTTTGTATTTGTGACGTCGAGTTTTGCGTTTATTTTGTTGTCTATTTGTTATATCGTAATTGATGTTCACGAATACTGGAACGGAAAACCATTTTTATTTGCTGGAATGAACTCAATCGTTATGTACGTTGGACATTCTATACTTTACAGCTATTTTCCCATCCGATGGATTCCAAATCAAGACATGGGTTTTCAAACTCACTTTCTCCAGCTGATTGAAAATATTTGGGCCACCAGCGTTTGGGTTTTAGTTTCTTATTATTTGTATAAAAAAAAACGCTTTTTAAGTATTTAAGTTTATATCCAATTGGGTACCTGTGCGGAAACAATTTACGTTTTTATGTGAGAAAGATGTTCGCGTCCAAAATGTTAAAGGTGACTTATATTGGTGTTTTTTAATTTTCTCAAGAAAATGATTTTTCCTTTTTTTTCGAGCATACTGTAGTAGATACTGTGATATCTGTATTTACAAAATAAATAATAATTATGATGTCACTAACTTGTCCTCATTATATAAAAATTTAAAAAAGCTCGAGAAAAACGGGGTATACTCTGTAAAATGTGCAGGATGTAATACTAAATATATTAGACCCACTATAGTAGGAGCCTAAATGCAGCCAATTTTACTCCCGGCAATAAAAAATAAATCAGTTTTAAATGGCAACCGACAGCGACGCACAGTTTACCATTCGGAACCATCTCATAAGCCAAGGTACTGCAAGAAGATCAGCAATTAAGATCATAACTTTTAAATTTATTAATTTTTTATGCCACAGCGAGGATACAGCAATTATCTATCATAATCAGAATCAGAATCATCATAAGAATCAGAATCATCATCATTAGAATCACAATCATCATCATCCTCAGAATCACATTCCGAATCAGAAGAAGAAGAAGAAGAATCAGAATCATCATCCTTGGTGGAGTATTCGTGATTTTGAATGCAAGTCAAATAAGGTGGGATTCGACACTCGCAGGTAACTTGCTCTTCTCCTTTGGTTCTTGTGAATTTATCTCCAATATTAAGTAAGATAGTACCAAAGCTACATTTATTTTCTAAAATATATAAAAAAAGATATATAAAGTCAACAAAATTAAACTCACCGGAAGTTGTAGTAGCTTCCTCAATTTGATCGTCCGCCTGTGCTGCAAATATTCAAAATTTACATTTTTTTAAATAGATTTCTAGAAATCACTTACGACAAACCCAGCTGCTAGGACAGCAATCGCTTAATTTCATGTAACTGGGGGCACAAAAACTGTAAACTTTCTTTTGGTTAGTAATTTCTTCGATACATTTCTGTTTTCTGCAAGTGGGTTCCTTAAATTCTCCTGTGAAATTTTCGTCACATATACACTCGGTACATTTTTCGGTAGGATGATCAAACTTAGTATGAATGGGAACGGTTTTGCCTTCAACTGAGCAAGTGAAATTAGAATCAGCTAAAAAGTTGCACTTGACAGTGAAACCATCATAAAATAACTATTCAAAGTTTTAATTGCTTACTGCAAACCTGTCCATCGTGGCAGCATTCGTTCAAATTATACCTGAGGTGGCATCCTGGTTCTGGAGTTAGCTCTTCTGGGCAGTCGACTGCAGCACAAGTAAACTCAGCTCTAAAATTTTCTTAGTAACGAACCGTTAATAAAAACTTTAATACTTAATTCTAAATAATAATACGAGAAAGCTCGACCATATTAAATTGCAGTGGCCTACCCCCCTAAAGATAAAAGTTACAAGCAGTTAAAACTTCGAAAGTCCCAATAACTCAAAAACAGCGAACGATATCAAAAATATTAAAGAGATCAAAAATATTCACAGTGAAAAAACTAACAATTTTTGGTTGAACTCCTTTTTGATATTTTTCACGGTTTTCGAGTTATTAGCGGAAAACTTTGTAGAGTACAGGAGCGTTCTCGAAATGTTTCTCTCTAACACTTACTTGACACCATAATACCCGCTTAGTTTACAGGTGCAGCCTATTTTGCAGTTTGCGGAAATGTCATCATTGTTTACACTTTGTAGGTCACTATAAGATTTACCTTCAAAATAACATTTATTTAAACTTAATACTTCAGAAGTTGTACAATTATATCTCAATGGACAACAATCATCGCTGGATGAAAAAATCGGCCTACATTTCATCGAATCGTAGAACAGTGTAGGTTCTTCACAATTTCCATTGCAAATTCCTAAATGAATAATTGTTGTGTTAGTGTCTTCGCCAACAATAATTGTAATTGTAAAAATAATCAATCACACTGTAAAAAATAAAATATTAATTTTTACTTTCCGAACTCCTTAGTAAGGAAAGTATTGTAATCAGAAATTGAAAAAAAAGATTTACCCCCCATTTTTTTTATCAAATTTTTATGTTTCGTGGTATCCTTAAACCATTTTTAACTTTTTTGAAAAATGTTAGGGTGTGTGTGTGTGTATGTATGTCTGTGAACACGATAGCACCCAAACGAATGAAGGAAATCAGTTAAAATTTAAAATTTAATTTTTAATCTGTTGTCACACGAAGCCTATTGAAAATGAATAAAATCAAATGGGGGGAACGGAGGGTTTACCTGAAGCGATAAGACATAATCCATCATAACTTCTAAACGCAATGAAATAGGTAAAAGTTTATTGTGACAAAAAATGATCGCTATTACATTTCCTACAACTTTTGTTCTGTAATTTTTTTTCTGAAATTAAAACTTAAAATTAAAAAAAAATATTTTCTAAAATTTACTAGTCAAATTTTATTTAAACTAGAAGAGGTAAATTGGTACAAAAAAATTGATGATGAGTTTTTAATATTTTTTTATGAAAAACCCAAGGCAAAAACCAAAATTAACTATTGTCTTTTGTTTTTGAGAAAAATTCAATTGTTTTTATTATTTTTAAATACTGATTGGAATGTTTTTCGCAATGATGAAATTTTGTATTTTGATTTTTGTTAGCCCAGGTAAATTGGACGTTAATTTTGATAATTCGGAAAGTTATGCGATGGCCACATTCGATTTTTTAAATACAACTTACCCACCGCACTTTTTCAACACATTAAAACTCCTAATATTAAAAAAATTAACATTTTAATGTTAATTTATATTTATACCACAATTGTTCCTATTATATTGCGTGCTCACACTGTTTTTTTATTTCTAATCTTAAACTATATTATGTTTTAACTACCTAATTTTGAATATAAAAAATTTTATTTGCAAATTAATTATAATTGTATAGGTAATCAGAATTGGTCAATTATTATATTTAGAGGCCCCCTATGATTTGCGCAATGCTAAAGATTGAAATTTAAAAAAAATAAAATTGCTACTTTACTTCCAGTTTTCGAGTAGAAAAGTGTTATTTTTTTTCCGCATATAAAATGAGAAAAATCGGGTTGGTTTAATATTGACCTTATATTACCTATCTCTTGAGAAAAATTTGTAGCATACATTTTTATTGTGGAATAAATTAAATACAACTTACCTACCGCACTTTTACAACAAATTAAAACTCCTAATATTAAAAAAATGAACATTTAAATGTAATTTTTTTTCAATTATTTATACCACAACAAAATTATTGAATTGTTCCTTTTATATTGCGTGCTTTCACTGTTTTTTTTTATTTCTAATCTTAAACTATATTGTTGTTTAACTACTTTTGAATATAAAAAATTATATTTGCAAATTAATTAGTATTGTATAATCAGAATTGGTCAACTACATTTAGAGGCCCCCCTATATGATTTGCGCAATACTAAAAATTGAAATTAAAAAAAAATAAAATTACTACTTTACTTCCAGTTTTCGGGAAGAAAAGTGGTATTTTTCCCCGTAGAATAAAATGGGAAGAATGAGAGGGGGCTTATTGTTGACCTTATATTACCTATCTCTCGAGAAAAATTTGTAGCATACATATTTACTGTGGAATAAATTTGATTAAATCCACGAGTGGTAAAAAAATTATTATAATAAACTAAGTAATTTATGAGAAACAGATAATTAAAAATTTTAATCTGGAATATGGTAAATATTTATATTTAATTATCTTCTACTATATACAAAATTTTATCTTTTATGTAATACACATCAAATAAATTTTAATTAATTCTGAAGAATATTGATTTATTTAAATTGCAAACACTAAGAAGAAATACCTAGATTTTTTAATTAAATTGTGGCATTTAAGGGCATAAATTGCAAATACAAACAGTAAATTTTATGGATCAACTAAAAGTTTGAGTAAAAAAGTAAAAAGACCGAAAAACTGAATGCGATTATCAATTGGCTGTTTTAATTGGATTGGCCACGCTCACGGCGTGTTTTGGTCGATAGACGTCAAGATTTTGCATCATGGAGAGTTAGTTGTGTCAGGATGACCGCAATGTTAGTAGGCAAAATCTCAGTTCATATGGGTTTCTCGATTTCTAGTTCCATTTGTTCTTTGGTTTGAGCTGTAACGCATGCTTGTCCGGGGTTTCGAAAATCTTGGGCATACATGGTAACGGGCGGAGTGGGCCCCTCCGCCCTGCATGAGCGTTAAGCGCTCGTTTTTCCTCAAATTTGTGTCAGGTGATGGTGGCGGACAACATCAGGCTTCCATATTTCGAGTTAACCGTGTTCGTTTATGGAGGATTCCAGTCTGGAATCCATCATGGAGTTTATTCGAAATGCGGCGGGAAAACTCTACGACGTCGCAGGAACCTACGAAAATTCAATAATTGGAGAAAACCTTCTACACGAGGGATCCTCATTCTCCTTTTCACGACTAGATTAAATTTTTCTTCTTTTTCAGACCGGAGTACGTAGGTGACTTTCACTCTTCGTGAATGCAAAATGAAAGATGTCACCTATAGTAGGGAAAGTAGAAATCGTTTCATTATAGTCCGATTATGATTTAAGTTCACTTTATCCGGATTCCTGTGTAGTCTGGTCCGGAAACAAATAAAATCTACGGATGAACATTTAAAATCAGCTTCAAACGCCAAAGGAAGGGGATTTACCTGGTATAAATTTCATACTTGTCAAATACGGACAAGTAAATAAAAAAGGAAATGTTCTACCTTTGCCGCTTTCAAATTCATCTTAATGTTCACTTTGGTTTACCGCAAAAATTTGGCATCTCCTGTAGATAACAAATAATCCCACTACCGGTTTTGCGGAGGAACCAACGGCTGTATCAGTTTGTATGGCGAATACTTGGAAATCTGCAACAAGCACAAATAATTGCAATATAATTTAACGCATTTAATGCAATAAAATATTAAAAACAATTACAAAGGTAGTTTTAGAAATATAACCCTACTTTTGGATCCAGTTTGGTTTGAAAATTTAATTTCTGAAAAAAATGGAAATGCAAAAATTTGGGCATATATTTACCGATATCAAGAAGGAATTATGTTACGATGGTGAGATGATTTGGTAAATTTTTAATTCAGAAATTTCAAAAATTTAATTAATTTTTATTCCTTTTGTTTGATTACTTCTTTTCTTTTCTAAACGGCTTTAAAATTGTAGATGACGATTATTTGTGTAACTACGACTTGGTGAAACTTGAAAATGACGATTTTGAGTACAACGAATACGATGACTACGACTCGGATGAAATCGACACCAAGGAACATCTGCTCGAGGAATTTGAATATTTCGAAAGTGAAGTTGTAAGTAGTTCGAGCGAAGCACCAACGGTTAACCTAAATAGGGGTCGTTTATATGGCTGTAGGAGGTGTAATTTAGAATTTGAAAGTGCTACAGATACTTTTAAGCATCGTACAAAGTATCACGCAAGAAGAAAACCGTACATGTGCTTAATATGTAGAATTAAGTTTCCCGGCACGAAGAAATACACGTGCCACATGCAGAAGCATACTATCAACAAGTACATGTATTGTTCTATGTGCAGAGTAATGTTTGAGAAGAAACGGGATCATTCCGCTCACATGTTGTCGCACCTGAAGACCGCAACATTTTGTCAAAAATGTAAGAAATATTTTCGTTTGAAAAGCGATTACAGACAACATTTGAATAAATTTCGGAAAACGTACTTTTGCCACATTTGCAGTAACAACTTTTTTTACTTAAAATGCTATCAGCGGCACATGATTACTCATCTTCGTTACGATAAACTGATGAAAAACCTTCAGCACTATCGTTATGCGGCCAAACGATGCTTAATAATAAAGAAAGATCAAAGAGAAATCAAAATAAACTTCGTTTCCACTCCGATTAAATATCGCTTTCATCGAAGCATTTACAGGAAGTCCGCATACAGAAAACTGTACAAATGTTACAAATGTTTAACTACTTATTCCAGTAAAAGTAACTTAAACAAGTATATCATGTTTTCGACCAGACGGCATTTATTTAAATGCCCGCTATGCAGATTTGGTTATTGCAATTCGAAAATGTTACCCAGTCCTGCGGGTAATCATCTTCACAAGAAATTATTTTCTTGTCTGGTGTGCGATTTAAAATTCTACGATAAAAAGCAAAAAGAAAAACACACACACGATTTACGATTAAACAAACTAAATCATGATAAAAACGTGGTGCATCAAGCAGCACCTACGAAAGCATTTCTATCTTGTGATGTATGTAAATGGAATTTTCCAGATCTGATAGGACTAAAAACTCATATATATTTTTCTCACTTTTAATTGTATTATGTATTTTGTTACTTTCATGTAGGTATTTTTATTTTTTTTTAAATATTTAAAATAATACTTGTTAAATAAACGTAATAAAACAATATTTATAAATAAATCAATTTGATATTTTCTGACGAAGCAGATGAAAAATCTGCGAAATATTAAAACATTATTGTTTTATTACGTTTATTTAACTAGTATTATTTTAAATATTTTATAATTTTCTCACTAGTTAATAATTTTCAAGTTTATTTTATTTTTTTTGTATATTAAAATTTCTTTATAATAAAATAATCAAGCTTGAGATTAGTAATCAATTTAAATGTGTCCAAGTGAGTAACGAATGAAATGTTTTTTGTTCATTTTAGTTTAAATCAGAGTATAACTGGTCAAAGTAATGTTAAAAATTTACTTGGAGGACTCTTCCTATTCTGGGCCAAATCCAACCTTTCGCCTCCTTGTGTTCATCCATATCCCCATTCAAAAATTGTGTCATTCTCTCGGCGTGTAACGGCAAAACACCGAGGTAATCTGCTAATTATTTAAAATAATTTAAAATTTTTTAGTAAACCATGACAAATCTGACAAGTCGAGAAACTTTTTTAGTTGCTCTTACTTTTGTTGTAATTGCTGCTACAATAATCTTATCGCTAAGTATAAGTTTAATCTTGCCCAATCATATAACATCACGGCCGAGAAAATATGTTAGCAATATGGAAAATAAATCCGAAGAGGAATTGAAAGAACTGTGTGGATGTTCTGATATGAGGTCAAATAAGGACGACATAGATTGTGTACCCCTCAAAATTCCAAAGCGAAGTTTTAAAAGCAATTTAGAATGCACTCCAGAAGAATGGAATCTGCAGAAATCGTTTTCTTATCTGGCGTCCTTAACAGATCCAGCGTATGTCGATGATGAAAATGTAAGGATATTCGTGTGTGCCTGTGTAATTATTTCTAAACTTTATATTCTGGGTGGTAAGTAGGAAATTCATTACTGACCCATTTAAATATTACCATTTTTCTACACTCAGGCTGGACTTGTGTTGCACATAAAAGCGAAGACGAAATAAAGGAAATGAGAGTGAGAGTAGGTAGCATTTACTGGTCAAAAGGTGGAAAAGAAATTCGTGGGGTATCAATTGAACAGGACTATCGTGGCTTACAGGTTTTCAAAATTAAGCCCGAGTTCAATTTTAACGACCAAATTCAAGCACTGCAGCTTCCCGTTCCTGGAAAAGCTTTTCCGGTGTCCTCGGCCGTAACACTTGATTGGGAAACTAATAAACTACATAATAGATTCTTTTTAAAAAATTGGACATCGTATCCCTGTCCAGGTTATGATATCGTAGGAGAAATTAGGAATGGTATTTACTTTGAAGAAGGAGCCAAATCATTGGTGTTAGTAACCGAAAAGAAAATGTTAGTTGGATTTTTGGGTAATATCACATTTGATGACGGCGATCCAACATATTTGTTCGCAGATTTACAATGCGATACTTATCCTAGTTGGTTGTATTATGCAATCGACATATACGGTGATGGTTCATTTCGACCCATTTCAACTGTGTGTGATGAAAACGAACCGATTCTAATATACCAAGGAGAAAATTGTAATGTTCCGGAGCTAATTGATGACACTTCGACTGAATTAAATGATGACACTTCGACTGAATTAAATGATGACACTTCCACTACATCAATTGATGACACTTCCATTACATCAATTGATGACACTTCCATTGATTCAAGCCAAGGCTCTTCCACTACATCAACACAAAGCTCTTCCACTACATCAACGCAAAGCTCTTCCACTACATCGAAACAAAGCTCTTCCACTACATCAAAACAAAGCTCTTCCACTACATCAATTGGTGATATTACCACCGAAAGGGACATATTTGACCCCATTATTTTTAACACTGATCCTATTTATATACCGTAATTAGGTACTCAATGTGCAAAGTTCCTAAATACGCCTCTGCATCAAACAATGTGTTTCCGAAGAACCAGTAAATATTTTGGGAGTTTGTATAGATTATTCCATCAATTTGTCGTTTACGTTAATTGTATTTTGAATAATTCAATAAAAGTAATAATAATGTAGTATTATAAAAATAATAAATATAATGAACTGTTTAATTACATCAAGAAATAACAAAATGGTAGCAGCGGTGGGATATTTTGTTCTATATACAGAGGAAACCTCAATATCGGTTGAGTCAATTTTTATAACAAGCGGTTGCGTAAGTGTAAAATTTACACAATTGGATTCTTTCAGCCCTGGCTTTCTAATAGAATAATCTACATTTTCCCGATTTGCATGTATTACCTTAGAAACAATCCCTCTTACTAACCATTGCATAATTTACTATTATACAATAATTAAAAAGGATGGTTTCTAAGAAAATACACATGGGTCCGAGAATTACAAGTCGCCCATATAAGAAATTAGAGCAGGATAATCTTGTATCCTTAAGAAATACCAATGCCAAGACAATAGGAAATTACTAAATTTACTTGCAAAGGTACCAAAAAACAAATTTTTCAGTTCATAAATTTAATAAAACAATAAAATATACAAAACTTTCTCCAACTGCAAACATGGGTGGAAACTCGCCAGCAGTTCCAAGCACTTGTTTTAAATTCGTCAATCTTATCACAGCTTTTCCCAACTATTTTTCAATTTTATGATTTGATTCCTGATTTTCTTCTATTTCTGCATTGGTTTCTTTGGTTTGACCGTCCTCCACGTTTATACTTGAGCTTTCATTCAAAGTTGAACCTTCGGATTCTTCAACATTATTAATTTTTATGGGCAAACGATCACCCCACGCTGACATTCTGGCACAGTAAAACGTTTTTCTGTTGAAATTATTTACAAGTTAGAAAAAAAAAACAAATCGGTAAGTGCTTTCTTACTTTCCATGCTTCGCATTAGTAAATATGATTTCTTGCAGATTTCCTTCACTTGTACACATTCTGCATACGGTATGCTTTGATCGTACTAACGGAGGTCTAACCAATCTTGGCCACTGCAAATCATCCTCCGCTCTTTTACCTACAACAACAAAATTTAAATTCAGTCAAACTTTTCACAAAATTTTACCTTTCTTTAGGACCACATAACTGTATAATGCTTTATTTATCGTGACCGTGCCGCTAAGCGGAAGGGTGCAATAATGCACTAGAAAATTACACGGAGTGTTATCTTGAACAAACCTCGGACAGATTGAATCATGTGGGCACTATTAAAAGGGACCGTAAAATTGAAATTAAAACTCAAATATTCAACTTACCGGACTGAAAACGTGACCCTCGTTTTCTTCATCCTTGATGTTTAATATAAAATCTCGAGCTTCGTTTATGACCTGAGAAAAAATATAAAATGATGTTTACGTATATAAAAAAAATTAAACCTGTATACCTTAAAACCTGCGTTTGTCCCATGTTCAACCAACACCAAATATTGAGAAGTTTTATTCCACAAATTTATTATCGTTTGTAAACGATTCCTAGATGAAGGTAATTCTAGTAAAGTGAAAGCACTCACAACCAAATCATATGAGAGCTACAAGCAAAGTTTTAAACTTACAGCTGCGTCACCAGTTACGCATTTAAACTTACATTTGTTGCAGGTAAAAACTGTCGGTAAAATGTAGATGGAAAATCTGGCCCGAAACCTTTTCCACCTTTTAATAATAACAAAGCCAAATCATTCATGTCTCGAGAAGCATCAACGTTAAAGTATTCAAAAAAGTATTGCTTCCAGTACAAATTTGCGGCCCTAAAAGGTAAAAAAGTAAAGAAAGGCAACAAGAGCTAAGCTGACTTACCATGTAGCACTTCCAACTCCAGAACCGAAATCAAAAAATCCACGAGGTTGAAAATCTGGATGTCTCGAGTTTATTTCGCCAAAAATGGTAGCCAAAACTGCATAATCAGCGGGTAAACGCGCAAATAAGTATAACATACTATTATACAGGTTGTAATTTACGGATGTCCAATTATATACGTTTTGTTTTAATTTCTTGTTAGCTTTGGCGTTGAGGCTCTGTTGAAAACTGTGTTCGTCCTTCGATTTTAAGTTCTTACTTGATTCGACCACCTCCTTCATTATATCTCTTTTGATTTCGCGCAATTCCGACTGCTCCACTGGTGGATGCCGACTAAATAAGTAATTTGCAAACGACACAGCCTGTTTCGTCAAAGCCTTGGTCGAGTAATCTTAAATTAAGTACAAAATTATTATGGACAAATTGCAAATTGAAGATTAACTCACCCTCACAGGTAGTTTCGATACTTTTAATCAGTTTGTTTGGCAAAGTAACCGTGGAGTGCTTCACTCGACCCGGATGATTTCTAGGTTTGTAAACTTCATTATCAATACTTTTACCTACATCTTCGTTTAACTGAACTGTTGGTTTAATTTTAGTACAAAATTGTACAGATTTGTTTAAATCACCGATGTTACGCACAATTTTTCGTGATAACATGTTGAAAGTTTCTAGGTTATGTGTTCAAGCATAAACAAAACTCAGTGGTGTGCACAGTCCAGTCAATACGTAGTGAAAATGGGGTGTATGTATAGATATCTCGAAAATGAATTTTTGTTGCTTAAATCCTTTATTTTGGTATCAGAAGCAAGACCTTAAGCTTTTCACAACAAATTCAAACTGGAACAGCGACAAATTTGTCAAAAAAGTTCCCAAAAATCAGAAAATCTCAAATTGGTCGTTTCCTGTACATCGTATACTCAAAATAGCTCTTATCAAAGTTGAAGCAGGCAAAATTCTGCGTAATATTATAAAAAAAATTATTGTCGTAGTCTAGCTAGTTTTCGAGATAGAGCTCTTAGTAGGATGTCGATTTTTGCTTAAAAAAACATAATTTTCTGTTTTCGGTATGGAATTTGATTTTTCCGCTCAACTGATGTAAAAATGTTCTACAGATAAGTGAAACTAAATTCAATTATCTGTTAATCTATGTATAGAACAACTTTGTAGCTATAATGGGCCCTTAGCCGTAAACTTTCTAACTTAATCATTTTTGACTTTTTTTTGGTTATTTATAACATATCCGAAAACAGCAACAAAATGTCTAACAAACGAAAACAAGAACACACGCAATGGGCGTGGCTACCTTATGAAAATAGCCAATGAAATAACAGCATTCTGTTTTTGGGTCTAATCTCTAAATCCCCCCCCCCCCCCCTAAATACAGCCTTGGAACTAAAAGCTGTTATGTACAGAATGAAAATTGAATGAAAGTTTCATTAAATCAATTAATTTATTGAAATAAATAAAAATAATCAAAAATATTTTCATACATTTCCTGCCTTCGTTTTGTAAAAATTCAAAATTTAATTTGAAAGACCACATTGGGTTTTGTTCGTTTCGATAAATGCGAAATATAGTTTATCATCAAGCGATAAAGATTTTGGGAAAATTTGTGTTATAATTTAATTTGTGAACTGCATGTGCACGGAAAATAAAGTCAAAAATAATCAAATATTTCTGAGAGAATTAAATAAAGTAAGTGACTTTCTGACTTCAACAAATTTTCGATTTTTTTTGATACAGCAATAATTTTTAGGAAAACTCGTTCTGAAATGGAAAACCAAATTTGGGCAAAATTAAATATTATGGACGGAGCAATGGACGACGTGCATTTAAAAATCCAAAATATATATAAACTATTGAAATTCGAATTTGGAAGACAACGCCAATTATCCCAAAATATAAAAAACCAAATTTTTCACCTTATTAAATTAATCGAAATTATATGTCAAAATAATCCAAACAGAATAATTGAAAAATTCCCAAAAATCGACGCACCTAATATTATGTTTAATTACAACGAAATCTGTGTATCCAATTTAATAAAACAGAGGTTCCAAAAGATTATTCGCACTGGTGAAAGAAAAAGATTCATTCCGATTATGCTGTTGGTGAAACGAATTGGAGATATGAACAGATTTTTTAATTTAATGTATCAAATTAACGAAATCAAATGCCTTTCCAAAGCAATGGAAATTTTGACTTTGCCAGATGAATCAAGAAATTTTTTATTGAAAGCCAAAAGTATATTGCAACTTTTAATTATGCAACAAAAAACGCATCTGTCCACGAGGATGAGGTTGATAGCTCAGCAGGAGAAGAATCAAATTACTGAATTTGTAAGTATCTCCCACAAAAGTTTCCACCCCAAAATTTATATCATAAATTCCATTCTTAGTTATCCTGCCCAAATATTAAATTATACTTCAAAAGCAATGATTGTGGAGAATCCCCAAACTTAACTACATCCACCGTTCTTATGGAATCATCAGACAACGAAATAAACAGTTTACTGGAAGAAGCGATTCCAAACACCTCAACGGCATCCATAAATGAGAAATTGGATAATAAAATAAATCACGTGGTGGAAAAAGTGATGTCATGTGAAACATTGGCTACATCCAAAAACACAGAATTTGAAAATGAAATAAATGGTTTACTACGAAAACTGGTTGCGGTCGCAACATCCCAACAAAACGCAATGCGAAAAGCATCGAAAGCCATTATATCCTGCATGTCTGAAGGAAATTTAAATGGTATTCGCTTAGAGGCAGAAAGGATTTTGCTGACGTTAAGTAAGTTACAATTTGGGCACTCAGAATATTTTCAAAACTGAAATTTTTCAGATTTGCATTATTCAGCTGTTGTTGAAGAACTCACAAACGAGGATTCCATCATGGAATATCAAAACTTAGGTCAGTGCAAGATTGAAAATGTGGAGTTTCACTTTGATCCAAAAAATTTAAATAAAAGTTATGACCATTGCTTCGCCACAGCGATCATTTGTGGTACGAACATTTTCGTAAGCGAAATTTTAAGTGCAGATAAAAATGGATGCGTTCGATGGTTGGATCAAATTCAATTGAACAATTTGAAGGAATCCGACAAAGCTTCCGTAAAGCTTTATTCCTGTAAAATTAAGAGAAATAAATTTTGGGTAAGAATTTCACAGAACAAAACTTTTAAATTTGACTTTCTAATTTTGGTTTTAGCTTTTTAACAAAGTTCTCCAAATTTTCAATATTTTTAGATGGAAGAAAAACATTGGTTATGATCCCGAATCGAAGTTTGAATTATTGGCAATGGGAAAAATTTCTGATTTGGCAGTCCAAACTGCTACTTTCGATTTCAAAAATAAACACGAGCATTTTATTAATGCAGTTAGTGAAACTATTCCACATGTGCAATGCAAACTAATTCTCTCAAATGTCTAATGGATGAAATTCCATAAAATTTACTTGAATGTAAAATCGATTTTGTTAATTTTTAATAATTAATTGATGTGATCGTTTAATTTTTTTAATGGCATGACAAACTTTATAGTTTGCAGTTAGTTTTAAAATTTTTCTTCGCTGTTCCGGTTATGGAACATCGACTCTATGTATTTAACTACAAAACTGTTAAATAAATATATCCGTTTGACTATGTGTTCAGTTTTTTAAATTGGAGATAAACAATCTATAATTTTAATTCAGGCTAGATTCTCAAAACTTGGTTGGAATTACTTGGAGATCAAGAAAATCTTTGGAAATCTCGGGAATACCTGGAAAAACAGTCGAATTCTTTGGAAATCAGTGGATTTTTTTAAATACATATTTTGATAAGTATTCTTCGGAAAAAGCAATTCGTTGGAAATCTTTGGAATTCTTTGGAAATCTCTGGAAATCCTTAGCAATCTATAGAATTCCTTAGAAATCATAGAAATTCTTGAAATTGTTGGAATACCTGGGAACTCAATCGAATTCTTTGGAAAATTGGAATATTTGGAAATCTCTTAAATAGGAATTTTTTGGAAATCCCAGGAATTTTTTGGAAATCTCTGGAATTCATTGGAAATCTATAGAATTCCCTGTAAATCATAGAAATTCTTGAAATTATGAAATTCTTGAAATCATTGGAATACCTTGGAAATTACTGGAATTCTTTGGAAGTCATTAGAATTTTTGAATATCTCTCGAATTAGAATTCTTTGGAAATCCCAATTATCGTTTGAAAATCTCTGGAATTCCTTAGAAATCTGGAGAATTAGTTGGAAATCATTGAAATTCTTAAAATAATTCGTACCTATACCAGGGAAATCAATCAATTTCTTTGAAAATCATTGGAATTTTTGGAAAACTCTTGAATAAGAATTTTTTGGAAATGCCAGGAATTCTTTGGAAATCTCTGGAATTCTTTAGAAATTTAGAGATTCCTTGGAAATCATTGAAATTTTTAAAACCATTGGAATACGTGGGAAATCTCTCCATATCTTTGGAAATCATAGGAATTATTTGAAATCTCTCGAATTAGAATTCTTTGGAAATCCTAGTAATTATTTGAAAATTTCTGGAATTCCTTATAAATCTAGAGAATTCTTTGGAAATCATAGAAATTCTTGAAATCGTGTGAATTCCTTTATCTTCATTGGAATTTTTAGAAATTTTTAAATCTTTGGAATTCTGAGTCTTGTGCACACAAATTTACCTAGATAGTTAGTTAAAGGTAAAGTTATTACTTCAAAAAATTGAAAATTCGTAATTCGAAGCCGTTTGTGCTGTTTTCTTTGCGTAGTTTGAGTTGAGACCTCTGGTCTATAAAAGACGAGCAAAGTAAAATATTTATTTAAAATTTATGAGTTTCAGCGGAATTTCAATCTATCATCATATTTTGTCAGTTTTGTACAGTTGACAAAAAATAAATAAAAGGTAATTCATGTCATTCCCCCCCCCAAAAAAAAAGTGGTTGGCTTTACTTTCAGCATCTGGAAGAAACAAATAGGAAAGTTTTGAAATTTGATATACAAGGTTGTTTAAGTTTGTCGATGAGCCTGTAGAGAGTCCTAGAAAATTCAAAGGTGGGGAACTTCGCCATCTTGGGAAAATGGTGCATTTTAATGGTTTTTTCCATATATCTCTTTAGTTACTAACTTTATCAAAAAAATAGTGGTTAGAAAAATTAAAGAGCATTAAATTCTTCACAAAAAAGGTTCCTTTCAATTTATTTGTAAAACTAAGATTTCACAAGGAAATGAATGGTAAATATAAATTTTACTTTAATATTATGAAGTTTTGTTAATTTGCGATTAAAAAATATAATAAAAAAATTTGGTAGAGAAAGCTTCGGTTTTACAATATTTGTACTAAATCCGGGGTTGCCTCTAAGAAAATGTGGAAAAATTTGTGAAATTTAAAAGCTGCGATGAAAATTTATACGATTTTGTGCAATCATTCTGTATATTAATACTAATCTAGCCAGCGCCCTCTAGTAACAACATAAATTTCATTGTTTGTTAGAATTACAAGCAAATTAAATAGTTTGTTCATTCTTACTACCGAATTTGAGTAATATTTTTGGAAAAGCAGGAAAAATGACTGACAACAAACCTAAACTCGATCTTGGTTTATTGGAAGAAGACGACGAGTTCGAAGAATTTCCTATCGAAGGTAATCAAATCTTTTTTGTGGTTATGTTGCAATGATTATTAACTTTTCTCTTTAGATTGGACTGGAAAGGATAAAGACGAACAGGACATCAGCGTTTGGGAAGATAATTGGGAAGACGATAATGTCGAGGATGATTTCAACAAACAATTAAGGTTTGCATGATCGATTTATTTATTTAACCCGTTTGATTATCAAAATACTTTTAGGGCCCAACTGGAGAAGCAGAAAGCCAAGCCTAGCAGTTAAACTGGTTTAATAAAAATGAGGTGTTGTGTTTCATTATTTTTTATTTAAATAAAAGTCGCAAAATTTACATGTAATCTGTATCGAATTGTTCGGAGGCCGTTCGTGCTCCAACTGCACACGAGAGCAAAGTTTGAATACTCCTTTCTTCTCCACTTCCATAAACGTATCCATTTGCCTGCAAAAATATAAATTTTTATTTAGCCAAGTATTTTGACTTTGCTTATAGAAGTTCCACTGTAGCCACCCACTACAATCTACTTCAATTCAATTGGATGATGATCGAAGGTGGCTGCAGTGGAACTGCTGCCTAATAGCAAATATATCACTTTTGTATACAAATAAAATATTGTGTAATAACACGTTGACTGCAAACAACGTGTAAACACGTATTGCACTTGGATAGTACAAGGCGGCTGCCGTGTTTAGACGTCAAGTTGTTTTCTGGTTTAAGAAGCAGTCCCGAACTATTAGCTGTGATCTGATGTTATCAATATTCGGTTGAGGCAGGTGACGTGTTGACACGTCATATATTTAACAACTGATTTCAAGTCAGCCTGGCAAAGGAGTAGTTTAATTTTCATGTTAAGGCAACAAGTCCAATATTTTTGAAAAAAAATTGGTCAAGTTGCTGTTATTGACCAATTTCCTTTTTGTAGGTAGAATAAATTTTACCTTGTCGACTGCAGATTTAATGTTGAGAAGATCCCGGTCCGAGTTGACGTCCAATAGTACAAAGGTAACTAAACCATAATCTTCTACCAAGTCCACAATTGCAGCATTAAGATTTTTGTATTGGGAAGTAAAGGAATCCTCGTCAAGAATTGCTAACAGGTGAGTTAAATCTAAAACATCGGTGTAAAAGTCTAAATTGAAATCCAACTTTGTTGCTTGCTTTTTAAAAATATCGGCCTGAAAGAAAAGTTATTTAGTATAAACACTTCATTAGCACGTTAGGAAACTTACCTTGCTTAAAACGTTAACATGAGGTAAAGCAATGTGAAGCATCGTGGATAGTGAGAGTAAGAGGGTGGAAATAAATTTAGTGGGTACGGAGCAATAATGTGAATCGACCAAATGAACTACGCATAAATTGTAACCTGCTTTACGTAGCTTGGCAAAAATATTTTTAATGGAAGTATGGTGAATGTAAAGTTCGATTTGTCCTGGCATATCAAAAATTAAGTAACTGTCTTGTATTTCACCTAATTTAGACATAAACCAATCAAAGTTAGTTTCCAAGTATTCCATACAGTACACAAGGGCACCGTTGGGACCCAGGTTAATGTGTTCCATGACATCCTCCACGGTCACTAAATCCATGATATCGACCTTTGCTTTGTACGTCATATTTTCATTAGCCGGATCTAAATTTACAACTTCGCATTTTCTATTTAATTTTTCTTTGTATAGTTGATGAATTTTTGCACAGTAGGTAGTTTTGCCTGCCGCAGGTGGTCCAATCACAACTTGACCGAAATAACTTTCCACCTTCGCTCGTTTGGCCAACGCCATAACTTCTTAAAAACGAGATAATAGTACTTCGGCAATGGGCACAAGGGCTTCCTTCGAGTAATCTTTTAATGACATAAACAGCAGAAGTTGCTTTTGGATTTTCAATATTTCTGCTATGAATCGGGCAGCTACGTGATACTCTAAAGAATCGGGTCCAAACCTGCTGGTTGTGGAATAAATGGGTTCAGCTGCACTCGTGTCGACATCCACTTTCATGAGCCCTCCAATTTTCTTGTATTGTGTCACTATTACCACATGACAATTTTCGTACTCTTGAATGACAAAATCGGTATGGGTTCCTCCTATCTCAAAAGAAAAATTTAACACTTTCGAACAACTTTCACGATTATTTTCCAGTGATAGGCCTCCCAATAACGAAGCCAATTCCATTTAGATAATTAAACTGAAAATTTGTGTGTCAACAATAACAACGTCGAATAGTGACAAAAGAATTTGCTAAAGTTAGGTTAACGATAGAAAACGTAATGCAGTGGCGGACTGAAACAAAATTGTTTTGGGTGGCCGACGTTCAAATAAAATAAATTTTATTTTTCGAAATAAGTACTATTAGTAGATATTTTTAGATAATTAATTACTCAGTATAAATGTAAAATAAATCCAAAACTACAATACAGCAGGCATTCCAAGTTGATAACAACTAAAAAATCAAAATGTTCCCTTTTGAATGCCTCCCGTCTCTAAATTACTGTAGATAAGTGTGTGCTGAAGGGAACCTTTTTGTAGGAAATTTCATTCCCTACAAATTTCCTAAATAGAATTTCTCCGAATTTCTCACCGTTTTCGTAGCGTTACCTTTTTTGTAGTTTTTGTATTTTTTTCTAAAATTTAGGAGAGGAAAAGTAGGAAGGTCTACTTTTTCTCCCAATATTGGTAAAACCATCGAATACACTAGGTTACTTTAAAATAGCTTTGACAATCCCCCCCTTCTATAAATTAGAATGTTTGTAGAATTTTTGCTTTACAGGATTAGATAAAAAAATGTCGAAGAAAATATATAAAGATAAAAAAATTGAAAGTAATTTGATTTTCGACTGGAAACCCGGTTTAAATTCCATGCTGGGTTTTCAAAATTTTTACATTTTCTACAGCTTACTAGCAAATATGTTAAACTTATTACAAAAAAAATTACATGCGGTTTCGGATTACATGTGTGTGAATTTAGATAATACGTTGACTGCTCACATTGATAAAAATGGTCAAAAGGTTTCGCTTTTTTCGGGAGAGCGGGATTAAATAAAGTTTTTCCGATACTATCACTAGCTTTAAAAGTGGATTAAATACTTACCTAATGGAAACGATGGACGAGGTGTGATCTCGTGAAGAACTTGCTTTTTGTGTTTTTAATTTTTGTGATTTTTACTTTCTTTTTATGTTATTTTTTATGTTTTGTTTTTTTTATGTTGGTTATTCTTTGTTTTATGTTTGTTTTCCTACTTTCTTATTATTTTTTTACTATACGGGATTGTTTAAGTAGAGTGTGGAAATCAATAAATTGGGCTTCAACGAAGGCGGGGGGGGGGGGGGGGGGGATTTGAAGCTGGATATTTTATATTTCTCACATCTTATTTTTGGCTGATCCGCTCTCGGTTAAAGGCATAATTTATTTATAACATAATTTATTTTTTGTAAATTTTTTAATGCAATGAAATTGTAATTTCTGTGCATAAGTTGTCGAAAGCCAAAACTGCAAAATAACTCGACAAAACTCTTTAAAAATTTCATTTTTCTCACGAAACTATCTAAAATCTCAACAAATCTTATGGGATATTTACTTTATGGACCTCCCAACCACCTGATCGCTGGCTATTTTGTGGTGAGGAGTGGAAACTCCCTATTGGTAGGTCAGGAATCAGTACTGTAACGACGTTACGTGAGAGATTTCTACATTGTGACGTTACGAAAGTACTTATAACTGACTTGTATACAGGATGCTTAAGAAATAATGATAATAAGAGAAATTAGGGTTTTATACATTTATTTAAAATACATTGTAGGTAGAAAGGCAACAAATGAAATGTCAGGTAGGTAAATTATTTTAGCATATTGATTTACCTATGTACACGCATTTAGGTACCTATATTTTTTTATTACTAGAAACGGAAACCTCTGGACTAAGTAGTAAGATTTATAACACAGTTTTAAATTAACACCGATATCATATACAACGAATTATCATCATCAAACATTTTCAAAAATAGGGCTCTGGATTTTAAAAATATTTGACAAATTTAATACATCTTATAGAATTATTGTAAACATTTATGAACAATAATATTATAACATTTATATGTTTAACAAATAATACTTCCATTTCCTTTTTTATATTTTGTAAGCGTCACTGTTACATTTAATGTTATACAAAAGGGACAGTTCTTTTAACAGTTAGTTAACATTAAACAGTCATTTTTTTTTATATACGAGATGGTGGATTATTTCGAAATAGCGTTCGAAAGAGAAAAAATTTAAAAACTCGAGAAGCACCACGTTTTTCGAAACGCCTTGTACATAGAACATTTATAAAACTGTCTCGTTTGTACAGGTCCGTGGACCATTCACCAAGGAATATCTGGAAGAACCACCATTTCTGTTGCTGACGATGGCCCCCCTAATGAATAACTCTTTAAACGTTTCCCTAAATTGCCTGGACATTCCACAATAAATTGCAAAATTAATTGGATAACTTAAAATAATAAAAAAATTAGTAAACAATACCAAGACGTTCGCAACGTAGTAATCTAAAAATTCTCTTATCACACTTGACGATAAAACGTGTAAAATAGTAACTACGGCTAAAGGTATTTCTACACTTAAAAATACGGTAACAACCACGATAAGCATTAACGTTGTACAATTTGAGTCTCTCAGTTTTTTGCATTCATTTTTTTGATTTTTTTTCGATAATAGTAAATCTCGTCTTTGCTGTGCTTGCCTTAAAGCACGAAATAATAAAAAATTTAAAACAACTAATGCTACACATGGAACTAAATGTACGAAAATTATTCTAAATAAAAAGTAAGTACAATAATAAACATCCTCTGTTATGTAATCCATGATCCAGGATGCTGTCCTAATTGAGCACACGTATTCACTGTTGCCATTCCAAAAAATTTCTTCCTGCAAAAATAAAAATTCCATTAGCGAAAATCAATTAGGTCGGCTAGCTTTAATACAGCTCCGAGAGCTTCGAAAAGTAGGTGGTTTTAGATTTTTTAAGGTTTTTATTCTATTAAAATTTGCGGTTTTTGAAAGTGGCCAATTTTGAAACAAACGCATTATATAATATTATAAAATAGACAATATAGCGAATACGTTTGAATTAATATCAAAACTCAAATTTGAATATTTTTCTTTGTTCTCGAGCAAAATTTGAGTTAAACTAATGTCGCTTTTGCTGCAAATAGCTCTCTTTCATGTAAATTTCAATATTTTAATAAGGTGGTAACATTTTCGTAGTAATGAGAGCTTGTTTGCGTTGATCAAACATGCAACTAGCATGTGAGCAATTTACAAGTTACATCAAATACCTCCACGGCATCCGCTCTTATTTTAGTCGCATGCAAAAGCGCATTTTAACCTTTTCCAACTAGAAAGGTAATTTAATATAGGATAATATCCTGATAATGAAAACAAACTATTAGTGTTACATTTAACATTAAATGTCAAGTGCAGCAATTATCTGTTGAATTATAGTTTGAAGGGCAATTATGATTGAATTGCAGCTTTGCAATTTGCAGTTTGCAGGAAAAAAATTATTGTATTTCGAATCCCTTCAAAATTTTTTTTAAATTCACATAATTGGATATTCGATCGACTAGGTAGCGACAATCAGGTTACAGCGAGTAATTAGCGAGTAATTTTTTTCAACAGTTTTCTTCGTATGTACGAAATAAATAGACAAATGCAAAGATTTTACTTCCGGTGGTTAAATGTGAATTACGATTTATGAACTTATAAACTGAGGATTTATGAAATAACCAAACCAACATTTAAACTCGTAACGTCAATCACATAAAGGGAATTTATAAATGATATATAAGTTAGATAAAAATATATAAAGTAAAATAACATGAACGTCGTAAACCGACATAATATTTTCCAACTGTTTCTTGTTAAATTATTTAACCAGTAATATCGACTTTTGTAAATGGCGATAACGAAACCCGGATTTGAGTGTCAAAATATCAACGTTATAATTTTGAAGTTTAATGAATACCATTACCTAATAGTTTGTTTTGTTCAGCACTCCAAACTGTTTCGAATTGTCAGGCGCAAGCGCAGATTAAAATCTTATAGTGTCTGATTGTTTTAAAACGGTTTGGAGCGCTGTAGAAACAAAACCAATACGTAGAGTAGTTAATTTTAACGAAAAGCTTAACTGTCGATGAAAAACAGAACATAGAATTTGTTTGCACACATTCAACCTGCAGAAGGCTGACAAACAGAGGATACTTACTTGAGTGTAATCCTGATCAAATAAACGTGTTCCTTGATGTAGGGCTGCCAGTACAAGGATATAAACTAAGCACTTGTATACATTGGGCATCGTACAAAATTTTCTAGCCAATGGAGCATGACATACGTAAATATACCGCTGAACAGCAAGCGCCAAAGTTAGCCATATGCTGGCCGTGTGGAACATATTTGGAATAACCTAAAAATATTCAAAATTAATTACCATGTTCACTTTTTTAGTTAGTCTTATTTTCATAAAGCCATAATATCTTTTACATATTTTAAATTGGGCTCTTACTTCTATGGATGCCGTCTATGTATTTGTTTTATAATATTTTTACCCCTACTGTTTTCTATTACTTCTTGAACTTCTTTCAATTCAATAAATTATAGTCCTTCTTAACTATCGATTGCATCTTTTGACATTTTATGTATTTTATCACTTCTGCTGTTTGTAAGTTTGTAGTCTCCCGATTGTGTATACGACACAGTTTTTAAGATTTAAGATTTTTCTATTGGTTGATAAATTTTTACTGTTTTTTTAGAATTGATATACAACATAAAGTTCACAGTTTGTGTGAAACATAGTTGTCGATATTTTAAAAAATGAATGAAGTCTAAGGCAAGCAGCTTCAGAGAGTTATTTTAGAATTGAGATCGTGCAACACTTTAATTTCCGACGTCAGAGCTCGAGGTGGCCATTTTAGGAACTTTCGATTTACGTTTTCTGTTCTCTCATTGGTCAGGTCATTCGCTTATTTTATATTCAACCAATCAGAATTTATTATAATTTTGTAAATTTAGTTCAACAATTAAAAGGAATTGTATGCAATTAATTCATCCTTTTATATACAAGCTACTCTGCTAGAACAAAAATATAAAAATTTATCATCCCAACTAATGTAAATCAATTTATTTTTGTTATTTAAAAAAAATTGTAGTGTCACTTTTTATATAAAAAAACAAAATAATTCCTCGATTTTATATTTAAATTCGCATAATGGAATTTTGCGAAAATGTCGTTTCGACGGACAAATTTTTCATATCAAATAGAACCTATTTTTTAGGTGCAAGTAAAAGTGGCACAGACACAAAATTAAATAGTTCATGCAAAATAAAAAATAAGCTGCATACAAACAACCAAATTAATATTATGTTCGAATAAATTTTTTTTAATATGCAACCAATCAATAAAACTACTTCCACACTTAATTTTGCTGCTATCGATTAGTTGAAAAAGATTTTATTTGAACTGTAATTAGTTATGCTCACAGATAAAGCTAAGTCGATTACATCAATCAAAAAATATTACACATTTTTAGAATAGGTAAACAAGCGAGAAAAATATCGCAACATTTGCGACGATTGAAAAAAATATAATTAACAAAAATTAATAATAAATAATAATATGTAATAATAAATACTCAGATGTAATTATAAGTAATTTGATTACGATAAAATCCAAAACGAATTTCTTACATATTGCACAAAATTTTTTGTACCTTTTTACTTTCTTTAGAATTTTACTTAAAAATATTTTCTGATGTCCCAAGCAGTACTCACTCTGCTAACAATTTTCGTAAACATGAAAAACTCGGTTAACTGAAAATTGAATGTTTATTATTTTCGCAAAATTTTTTTTATGCGTTCACTATGAAATACAAAAATATTGAACTGGGAAGATGAATAATTTAAAACAAACTTGATGGAAGGTTCGGCAAATAATTTAAATGTGAGTGGATGTAGCGCAAGAAAAAATTTTCCTCCTTGTCAATCATATTTTCATCTAAACAATTTTACAAAAGTGCGAATTTTAAATTATGTTTGCGTAGTAAGTAAAGCAAATTTGTAGTTTTTAAATTTTATGTAATTTTTTCTGTCGCTATAAAAATCCAATAGTTATAAAATTGTTCAATTTGGTTACCGAGTTTACAACTAACTTAATGTGTATTTTTATAGTCAGTTTTATGCTGGGCATTAATAAAATGGATCGTTATTGTCAATAAAGTTTACTATAAATGACATTAGAAAAATTGTTTTTCTTTCTTTCGCAAGATAGTTTAATATCCAGACTATCATAAAGAAAATTTAATCAAAATGGTTAATTAATGGGTTTCACAACAAAGAAGTTTCAAAGCCAACTGATGCATTTAAGCGTTTCGGGCACACGTCTATTTCTAACTCATATCGTAACATACAGGGTGTACATTTAAAATTGACGATCCTATAGAATGCTATCTTTTTACACAAAGAACATATTAAAATTTATCGATAATAATTTTCAGGTAGTTTATTTTTTTTTCGATATTTCGCAAAATACACCCTGTATAATTAAAAATATTTTGTAATGATTACAAGATCCACTTTGAATTCTTTAATTTTTAATGCTGCATGTAAAATTAATAATATCAAAATCTTTAAACTACATGCACATTCATTATTCTTATTAAGAATTCAACAAGCTTACTCATAAAATTTTTAACTACCCTTAAAAATAAATGCATATTAAAACTGCTTTACCCTTTTAAAAAATTAGCATCTGTGCTGTAGTTTGACCTTCATATATTATTTAAACTTGTCGCAATATAAGATGATTTAGAGATGGAACCACAAAGTTTATCATAAAATTTATTTTTACACATACTAATTTGATGTAATAATAATTATTATTATTATTTTAAGTTGGGAGACCGGCGCTGTTTAGGAATATTATATGATTGCCACCATCGACCATTAAAAAAACAGAGTTACAAGAATTCCCAACCTGGTTTAAGTAGCCGTGGGGTCTTAGCGGTTAACCACAGTGGGTAGCAGTGGGCCAAAAAGGGCTGAGAAGAAATAAATAAATAGAAACTCAACTCAAGTATATCGTGAGTTTGGTTTAGTTTCTAATACGACAAAGTAGGGAACTGAATATTATATAAAAGTAAGTTTTCCAAATTTAACAGAAAGTATTTCGTGATATTATCCTGAAAATGAAGTTTAAAAAGTTTTACTTACTTCGTGCATGACGGTCCATGCGTAACAAATACTAATCGGCCACAATGGTTTATAATGATTTCCAAAAGTATACATGTAGATAAGCCATGGCGCTGGAAAAAGAAGAGTAAACATATCACAGAGAGCCATCGCCATAAGTACAACATTCGTAGGAGTTCTCATATGTCTTTTGCTAAGCACAACGACGATGAGAGTGTTAGCTATAATGGTGATAAATAATAAAAAAGGCATAATGTATCCATACATTGGTACGGCGTAATTTATGGGTAATTCGCACGTAATATTAACGTAATTTCTACGTGCATCACAAGAAGTGTTTAAAATTGGCTCCGTCTGGTTGTAAGTATTGATTAGCCGAGTGGAAAAATTTAGATAAACACTGGTATTGTTGAATAGATCGGATATGGTGGTGGGTAGAGATTCGTACTCTTCTTCCATTTTTAGTTCGTCCGAAGATATTTCGTTGTTTTGTCTCCAGTAATCCTCCATGTTGGCGGTGCTATTACTTCATTATCGTGAACAATTTATTCTGAAGTGAAAGTCGTCACCATAATCGTCTGCAACAAAAGTAAAAACAATGAGAAGAGATTAATAGAAGGAAGGAAGGAACAAGAAGTTTTTAGATTTTTTGTTAAAAATTGACAAATTGTTCATTCGGCATCTGCCTTGGTGACAAAAAATTACCAATATATAAAGCTTTTGCAATAAAACAGCAACAGATAAAAACGGAAAATACGAGGGTACAATATTTTATGGGCCGATAAAAACAATGACGGCGTAATATCTAAGAAAATCAATAAATTCGGAAATACTTTAATTAAAACGCATATCTTTTCGCTTCAACAAATTGAAATTCCTTCCTACTTAAATAAGAAAATTAAATTAAACCTACATCATGGTTTCATTCGGCGCAATTAAAGTTTTTCCATCAATGAAATAAATACAAAAACTAAATTGAATAAACAAAAATCAATTCTAAACCCTCCACCGCCAGCCATCGCACTGGAAAACTAAAATTCAAATCTTAAATAAACATAAAGGAAAATCCAAGAAAAGTGCCTGTATTGTTTGAACAGGTCAAGTTTTCCTTAACTTCAAATCGGGATTTTCGAAAAGAGCATCGAAATAATATTTTTTCAAATCTTTACTGAATTTTGTATTATATAAAAAGAGCTGTCTGAAGAAATTTTGAATTTTAAAAATCTAAAATTTATAATACCTTTTTATTATATTTTATTTTAATTACTTATTATGTCTCGATCACACAAAGTTTATGGCTTCGTTTACATATCGCACAGTATATTATAATCCTAAAATTTTGACTAAATCGAATAATACTTGAATAGCTCCAATAAAGTAAAAAACCATTCGTATATTATAGATATTATTGTTATCAAGCTTCTGTTCCACTAAGCAAATATTTGCTATATAACAAAGTATTAATTCTTTTCCAATTTATCTGGATTTAATCGATCAAATAAAATATATTAAATCAAAGCCATGTTGGGGCATTTATTAAATTAAGCAGTTGTTTGATGTCGCAATAAAAAATATTATTAGTAATCCATAAATATATTAATGTCACGAATACAAGACAGATTGCACATAAAGAGGAAAATTAGAAATTTTGTCGATATCCGATACACATATTTAAACAGTGAAATTAACAGTCATATACAGGATACCAATATTAAGGGGGGGGGGGCAGTTTGAATTTTTATTTTAACTTGAAAAATTAATTTTATTTCCTTAAAAAATAAAAGAACAACATAAGATAAATATTGGAACGAAAACTAATTAACTTTTCCGATTAAACAATAAAAAGAGAAGAAGTGTACAAAATTGGAATTAGAGCATTTTCCAATATCTGAGATTAAATAATATAAATGGTTGAGTGTTATGAAGATACACTTCTCTTGTGGCATTTAATCCACTCCTCACTATTCCGCAGAGATTGTGCAAAATAAATCGATATACCAGGTTATATTAACTGTTAGAGTGTCACATACAAGTTAATTCAAATTTTTTTTTTTTTGGTTTTGTATCACAAGTTTATTTAATTGTTAATCACAACCAGACTAGTTTGGTATTAAGTTGGATTGTAGTATAATACAATTTCAGTGTTTGCTGAAAATTTCAATGAGATAAAGTATGCCACGAACATCTCACTATGACGAAGGTTACAACAAACTTTTATCTTTTCCCTTACAGAGCATTTCAAACATTCTGTTTTTTTATCTTTATTAAATTTATCTGATAAAATTAAATTTTTGAAGGAAAATAGATGATTTTGACAATATGTGACGTGAACTGTAAAGTAAAGGAAAATTGCGATATTTTTCCGGATAAAATTTTATCATCTCGTTTATTGCTAGCGATCGCTTTGATTTAATTCCGGAATAGGTACCTATTATTTGATTTCGGATAATTTCATTTATTGACAGCGGTTGACTATTGATTTATATTGTATCGGTTTCAAATAAATCAAGTTTAACTTTAATTTCTGTTGCCCTCAATTATACAGTTTGTTTTGAAATCCAATAAAAAACAATTAGCTTTGTTTTAACCAATTCTTATAGTTATTACTATTTGTTTAGCTTCAGAACTACCCAAAGAAATTTCCTACTCATCGCGACAGTTAATTAATTGCAATTTAAATTTTAAACAATAAAGAAGTCGCAACAATCGCGATTTTTGCATATGGCGGGGTTCCACCTTCGGAATATTGTGCGTGTATGGTTCAACGACTTTAAAGCTGGTGAAAGCTGTTGTCTAATATCAGCTTGTTGGCTGTCATTGTGTTAGATAAATCATCCCAGCTAAGACTCCATTATTCTACTATCGATGTATCGAGTACTTAGTAGGTGTAATCGCCTACAGAATATCTGATATTATTACGGCTAATTCAGAGCGCATTGCTTGAAATCAGCCGATTTAATCTCCTATTACGCAAATATCTGGATGTATTAGTAAACTCCGCTTTAATTAGATTTTCCTATGTACTCGTCAAATCACTGCTTTTCTTCTGCTTTCAGAAGCTATGTGAACAAGAATTGAAAGCCAAAGTAATGGTATATAGATTTTATTGTGCAATTAAGTATGAAATCAATATAATGAACGTGAGAGCTTTGCACCCAGACTGAAGCACAATACTCTTCTGCAAAATACATTAATGCTAGAGCCGATACTCTTAATATCAAAGCAAACGCGCTCCAAATGTACCAATTAATTTCTGAATAACATTAATTCTTCATACATAAATTCGTTAGCTCAAGCTAAGTAGAAAAATATTTTGTAGGAAATCCTATTGCGAAGCGAAAATCAAATAGTCAGATATGCAACCCCGATGACATCTGTGCATGCCGGTTGCATAATTTGTTTACGTCAAGGGTTAGCAGTTCTGCGTCAATTAAATTGAAGAAAGAGTCGCTTTCCCTAAAATCTAAAAAATATAATAAGTTTTATGGAATTGTACTTGAATTGAGTCTTGAAACTGGAAGATATTATACTCATCAAAAATGACTGTCAGTCTAGTTAATGTTGTTTACAGCTGAAATCCTGGAATTTAACTAAATTTTGTGAAGTTTAAATCCCGGGATTGAGGAAAAATATTTTGAGCTTATGAGAGTAGTTGTGGAGCAATGTTGAAGAAATATTTTTGTCCACTTAACTACTCATTTATAGCTGTCTGTCAACTTGTTAAAGTAAAAGGATCTTTGATTTTCAAAGGATTTTTTTATAATCATTGTAAATATTTACGATATTATCTGTCTCTATTATCTTGCAGGATATATTTGATTACGGACAAAACAAGTATTATATAATCCAAGACTTACTACATAAGGGTTAATTTTGAAAGAACTTCCGACAGTTCTAACTTTGCGCCCGCCCTCTTTGAATAATTAATATTTTTAAAATTGAAACTCGCGCGTAATTGAAGTTCAAATATCAATATTACAAACTTAAAAGAGTAGAAATTTTATTAATTAAAATTGAAAAGTTGAGTTGTTCTTCTTAAAAGTTAAAAACACTTCAATATTGTGATATTTTATAGCAACGATATTTTTACCTTAGATTTGTCAATTCCACAAACTTTCAAATCAAATATGATTGTTTGCTGTGAATCCCATGGCAAATACAAAAAAAATCAAGGTTTGTAACTGGTTTAGATCAACTGTAAATTATACGTAATTTTAACGTTTTACAGAATGGTTGCAAAAGCGTTTATTTAACGTTATTCTGGCAACATTTTAACTACGTTGTTTCAATACATTTTAACGATACATGTTTTAAAAATATGCTTATATTTCTTTATTTGCGATATTTATGGTTATCTGCCAGAACATCTAAATGAGATAAGAGATATAGAGGTTGTACGCTTTTGTGCTGAGTTGTTAGAATAAAATTCTAACTTCTAAAAAAAAGGGTTTTCCTTTGGTTTGGCAAAAGCTGAATGAAACGAACCTAAAACTTATTAATATCAGAACCTTTTCAGTAGCGATCTTAACTTTTGTCTTTTGTTTATTTCCTAGAATATTCAAACTTCTTATTCAATGTTTTTATAGAATTTTATTTTGCACCTTTCGTAAGTAAAAGCTTTTCTGGAAATATTAAGCTTACGCTTTTTTGTTAATTTTTCCAAATATGTGGCATGTTTTGAATATTTGAACGTGGGGTTTACTCGTTAATTTTTATTCAGAATGGAAATTTATTAATAATTTCTTTCTGAAACTGGGAAAAAGTGAGAAAATGTAATCATTAGAATATGACGCCGTACAATGAAATTTATGTATTGTTAATTACTCTATTGTTTACCGAGAGCTTACAGAGATATAAAAGGTCATAATTAAAAGCATAATTTGAAACTGCTTTGATTAAAATTCAGTCAAGGATTTTAATTTATCCATTGTTAGACTTAATCGGATTATAAAGTGTTTATACGAGTATATAATAAAATTATTAGTGCAGTATAAGGATAGATTAGTGAAAAAAACCGTAATTACAAAATTAATTAGTATGTATTAAACCTTCAAGGGAATAGGGATTCTAATTTTACACCTTCTTAGTCTGATGCGAAAGAGAAATTTAGGAAAATTAACTTTTGTTTTTGTTTAATTACGGGCGGTATTATTAGTCTTGTTTTTGACAACTTGCTAAATTTTAATAAGTTATTACCTACTTTGAAATTTCGAGTATTTTAAATGTAAGAAATAAAAACTCAGCCCGAGGCAGTTCAAGATTTTATTTATTTATGCTTAAAAAAATTTCCCTCTGATTTGTTTCAACCTGATTTTATTAACGAAAAGCATCCCAACGATTTTAAAATTTTATATTGCAATTTTATAATGTTTGTAAAAAGGATTTCCAGGATTACATGCAGAGCTTACTAATAGAGGTTAGGCAACTTGACCTAATTGAATGTAACATAACCCTTTTTATGCTTGCTGAAAGAATACTGGCTGTATGAGTGATTTAGTCAGGAAAACAGGGAAAACGCGATAGGGAGGGAAAGGAATTAAATCATTTTTTATTATTTTAATTTATTAACAGCAGTAAATTACACTTTTAAACAGCAGAAATTATCTGGAATATCACATAGAACTACGTAACATTTTAATGTAAGCTGTCATCAGATAATCCTGTTCTCCCTAGTTAATCGCCAATAATCCTGGATTTCACTGTAAAATTTTGTTGGGGTTGACTGAGATTTTTCTTTCGTTTTTGCACGATTTTGATGTTGTTTTATTCTTATCTTCCAGACGTTTTATTCATTCTTCCTGGCGCCTATAACTCAGGCTGACTCAAAATGATTTTTTTTGGCAATTTAGTATTTTTCGAAGTAGCTAGTAGTTTTATAATTTTTTAAAAATTTAATTAAAAAATCTACCATGCATTAAATTATATAAAACCCCAAATATCGTGTTTCGTAATAATCCGATACGTCGATTGACATTTGAGCTATATTTTAATGCGTTTTTGTAGGAACTTTTTTTCATCTCTAAATCTCAGAAATTTAATATGAAGGTATTAAAATTTATTTAATTTAAAAAATTTTTCTTTTCCCGTTTTACGCATTTCTCTTCAAATTAAATATTTCGTATAGATTTTAATTTAGTATCCTTTGCGGTACTCAATTAATACTAGAAGTTTATTGAAGGCTTATTTGAAAATTAAAGATTTGTAGAAACGAGAATTTGAAAAATTGATAAATTATTATATAAGGTGAAATAATATTGTAAAATCGGAACATAAATAATTTAAAAGTTTTTTTACGAAAACTGAAAAGATAAGCAAAATTCTTTATCAAAGATGAATTTTCTTACTGAAACCCGATCAAATTACTCAAATTTCATACTCTTAAAAAGTTCATCAAAAACTTTTGATTGGTAAAAAAATCTATAGAGATCTGATTGCTTCAATTTACACCAACTTAAGCAAACTTTCCTGAAAGAAAATTACAGGACTTCTTTTGTAAGACAGTAAATTAAATTTTGATTTGTAATATCCAACACGGTAAACAGCATTACTCTCTTTAAATTTTAAATCGATTAATTACTTGCTGAAAAGAAGCTCAATTTTAGAAATTTAAAAAAACCAAAATATTTATAATCTTTTTTTTGGGGGCCTCCTACCGGGTTCAGCACACGCTAGTTCCTCCACTGGTTTTGAGCCTACCTAGCAGATATTTATAATAAATTACATCATCTTTAGCTTCGAATTTTACAACAAATTTAGAGTGAGTACATAGGATCATGTTAACAAATTGAATTTTGGAAAGTTATTACTTCTTACTTTAGAAAATGTTTACTCTTATTGTACTATACAGAGTAAAACGATCTTTTGAAATACTTATACAAAAGGAAAAGAATTATTAAATTTTTCTGACAAGGAATTTTTTTATCTTTTATTTTTGTAAAGGCCTAAGCGAAATTGGTTACAAAATATTTTATAATGCAATTTTTAATTTAATTTAAATTTCACGAGAGCTATTCCAGCATTTAAAAACCATTTTTATATTATGAGCATTTGTATAATCCTCATATTTCAATTATTTTGGATTTATTGTAGCTTCAATGCCGCGAAAATTGTGATTTTCTAGTAATTCTCATTTATGCTTTCCATTGTTTTAATTAGGCTCTTAATATATTTTATTAAATTTTCTTGTAAAGTTATTTTGAGAACTAGACGAAATTAATCTTCAAATATTAATTAAAATTAAATATTAGATGGTAGGTCGACTGCGCCAATTAAATAATAATATAATCTTATTTGGAATTTCTCATAGCATTTATATTACATTTTCTTTCAGCGACATGGAAATCTTCCAGTTTTAAAAGGTTAAATTTTCAATTGACCCTAAAATACAGTTCTGCACGTCAGAACAGTTTTTAAACTTTCGTGATTCCAATTGTTGCCGAAAACAGAGAATGGTAGCTATTTTTATTCTGGTTTCCGTACATCATTTAAATTTGAAGTTAATAATTTAAAATTTTATACTGTGTGCACCAAACAGGGTGGAATTTAAGAATTTATTAAAATTATTTTTTGCTACCCGAAGAAAAAAACTAACTGCAGTTTTGTATTTTAAATTTAACTCACATTAATTTGAATCAGAAGATCAATATAAGCTTACGTACAAAGGGGAGTTAAAACAATCCACTTTAATTACATTTTAACAAAATTTTTCTACGCTCTGCCTGGAATTCATCTGAGAATACCGAAAGTACAATAAATCAAATTTGTCATCAAATCTCTCAACTGCTTATTCTTGTAAAATTTAATTTATCATAGTTTTTACGTTCAAAGAAGAAATTTTGAAATTTATTATTACTTTTGTTATAATTAAATCAAATATTGCTGTTTGTTGTGCACGAAAGAATCTTACTACAAGTATTAAATAACTCGTAGGGGTGATACTGTAGGGGTGGAACTGTAATAACATTCCAAGGTAAATTCCGGTTTTATTTAGTTTTTAGTTATAGAAAAGATCATTTCCGTGGAATTTTACCTTGGGGCTGAGGAAAATATGCTCAGACTTGAATACAAAAACGTAATTTACATAAATATATGTGTTTAGGTATAGGTAGGTTCTTTTTGTGCACAAAAATCTGAAAATTTAAATAGCATTCGCATAAACATTGCAAGAACCAATCAAATACAAGTATACGATTTACTGTTATTACATTGGTTCTCGCAAGCAAGTCTTATGTACGCGATTGTATGTTTGTAGTCACCTTTATCTTCAGGCGAATGAATAATAGAAAATATTTTGAAAGTTTCCGTTGTGAAAAGAAGTTCAATTAAAATTGAAAAAATTCTCAAACAAAAGTTAAAAGCGCGTGTTTAAACCGCATTCTTTGCGATGTTTATTGATGCAAATAACCCCAATTGATGTTACGTTAGGGAAGATGAAAGACATACAAGTGCAGTCAATTTTCAACAAGGAAAAGTTTATCAGTGCGTTGAAATTCAAAGTTATTTGGCCAAGTTTTAAATTTCTCGAGAGCAAACCTAGAAACTCACGTTTACATCTTTTTATTTAATTATTAAACGTTAAATGTAGTAATTACAAAAATTTAAATGTAATTAGCTTAATTTTTTTTGTGATTGTAGAATTGTGATTTTTTAGGACCCAAAAAAAGTAAAATAAAATATGTTGCACCAGTGATCGACAGTTAAATGTCAGCAATTTAAGGTTACCAGCGATAAATCACTTGCTTTGGAGGAATAATAATCGGTCCGATCTCTGTATTAAAAACAAAAATGAAATTTATAATACTAAGTATTCAGCCCAAAAGGCTCTCCACCCGATTATCTTCGCAAATCCCCACCAAAAAAGAAGAAATATTTACGAAACAAACTAAAAAATGACAATTTTTTGGGAAACTGCGGATTTTAGCGTTGAAAAATAATTATACGGTTATTATTATTAAGTTTTCTCAGTATAATATAAATTTTAATAGTGTAACTAAATTTACGGTAAAAACTAACACAGAGGCTGTTTGGTTAATAAACAAAAACATAATTAAATTTCTCTTCAGCTTAAAATCGTTTTGGTTTAACTTCAAGGATCAAACAAAATGTTTATACGACCTTTAAGGATAATAAGCTCAAAAGACGAAAAAATGAAAAATTCGAAATTACAACTAGTTTGCGACAAAGGGATTAAAGTATCTCATTTGAAAAGTAAAGTAAATCAGATTATTTTAACTTCTTAACGCAAAACTCGCTTCTTACTTTTATACACCGCATTGCAATTAAAACTTTCCCCAACCCTCATAATCGACACTTTTGCAGTGGTTTGACAGTAAAAAATCATAAGTAAACTTAAAGCTGATGAAGGATTAAAGTAAGTTGATAATATGAAATAAGGCGAGGGCGTAGCCCGAGGGAAAACAGATGAAAGGAGAGCCAAAAGGACACTTCCACTGGCAAACCCGATGGGAAAACTTATTATTCATCTCATTTTTGCTAGAGACATATCAATCGAGTTGCACATCAATCCTGTTGCACACCAATAGAGTTGCACATCAATCAGGTTCCTCTGTATTACGTGGAGTGTCTGAGATTGAACTGGAGATGTTTCGAAATTATTTTGTTTCTTTTAAATATTCTCGTACCCAAGAGAAGTTTATTTTATTATGTTAATAAATTACATTTTACATGGAATACATTTTAATTTTATACGAAATGTACACATTTAATGATGTAAGTTGAACAAACACCAATTTAACTAATCCAAGGGTTGGCAATTATTGCCTCATCATAATTCCCTTGCTTTGAATTTACTCCAAAAACATTTGTATAATAAATTGTTTCAAATTTTCCCAATAGATAATATTGTTAAATACATCATTACCCGACGAAATATTATTCACTGCGGAAATAGTACGAGGTACGGTTAAAAATTAAATTTACTAAGAACATTTTCATCAATAAATAATCTCCTTCGTAAAACGAGGGAGTTGCCATAGCAGTATAATTTTTATAACTGAGTACCCCAGTACTCACTGTTATAATTGAAAATGGAAAGAAAAAGAAATCGTTTTTCCAGCATATCTTTGTCAGGTTATGTTGTACTTTTGCATTTTATAACCCTCATTTATTTTGTGCTAGCTGAAAATATGGGAAAAAGTAAGTAACTGACAGTATTGACAAAAATTTTCTCTCGACAAAGTATGATCAAAATATAATCAATTTAATTTTTTATTTCTTTTATGTAATGAAAGTAATCCTATTCAAAAACCACCCTTACTGGAGAACGGCAAGATTAAGTATCTGCAAAGTAATTTGCAATATAAACTTAATTATCTCTTTGGTTATCATGATTGTGGTGTGTCACGAGAACAGATTTTTTTCCAGCGAATAAAATGTGAAATATATGGTAGGTTGAAAAGCAAACCATGTATTTCGTGAAAGTCATTCATCACATGTGCTGCGACAACAGGGTATTAGCACAAAATGAAAAATAAAGATGGCTATAAATAATGCTATCGATAAAATACCAATCCGAAACTTTTACAATACTTTTACTTAAAGATGATAAAAATGAAAAATTGTTCGAACAAACAGAAGTGGAAATTATTCAGTTTTTGATTAACAAGTTTTTTGAATTCTTTTTTATTTTAAACAAAACACTTTCAAGCCCATACTTTAGATAGTGCAACATAGAAAATTGGGTTACTTTACTGCCGGTAAAGGGCGGCACCGAGTACTTTTTAAACGAAATTTATCAGCTAGAAATGAAATTTGTATTGCCGCCCTGCCAGTGACAAAATCTCAGTATTGAGAATTAAAATTGAGTAACTGGAAAATAAAAAAGAACACAAAATTACATTGATATACACTGGGAGGTCTGGGGGTATGGAATACCTCACACTAATGGCTCGAACTATCAGTTTTCAAAAGTTAAATCTTTAAACCGTTTGACTGAAGGTTCGGTTCGGCCAAAAATGCTGGTTTCGGCCAAAAAAAGGAAATAAAAATTTGGTTATTTCGATGGAACTTAAGAGGACGATTAAAATGATTTCAGAGATGGGGGATCCTCAATGCATAGATATATTCATGGAAGTGTAAGAGATAGAAATGAAGAGGCTGGATGGACGTCGAAGAAAGTATTCGGAAGGATTATTTTGTGAGTTGATAAATCGATATAATTATTAAAATATAAAAGTTAATTTTGATAAAAATTGTTTTAATTAATTCTGAAGGAAAGAAATATTATTTTGAAATAAAAATTGAATCAGAAGCTAGGATGAATGGTAAATGAATGAAATAAGATTATACAATAAGATCCAGAGGAATGAAAATTATTTATAAGAATTAATTAGATGGTAAAATTTTATATGACATTTAAATTAAAAGTTTTTGAAAGAACGACAAATTTTAACGATAGGGAGACAACTGCATACCGGTATCGTATAAATCCATCCTCTCCATTTTGCGATTTATTAAAATTGAAAAAGCTCGAAAAATACAGTTCAATTTTTAGCATTTGAAAATTTATTTCTTGCTAAAAATACATTGCCAACGGTGTTGGAAAGTGGATATTTAAATTGCCGAAGTCAAGAGGTATCTTTTGTATAATACACAATACTTATATTGTAATATTATTGGAGTGTATAATCTTGGAGTTTAGATCGCAGTGTGTAACTGAGGCAATCCGCTTTGGAGCTAGCCACTAAAGGCTTTACGCTATACTATCATACTGTTAATTTGTAAGAAATAAATAGAAAGTACGTTAAAACTTATTCTGTTGACGGTCTGTGTGTTAGACGTAAATACTTCCAGGAGTGTGATTTAGTGGGCGGAGCCGGCTTCAGCTCACTTGTAGCCGTGCTCCTGCTAACATCATTCGGTTAATTATCGCCGAATTTAAGGCAAATCTTGGATCCACTCTAAAATACCCCATTTTTTATTATGACTATAATAAAAATCCCCAATTAGATATATTGTGGGCTGTAATAGTTCCCTTAGCTTCCCAAAGACAAACAAATGCTTAGAAAGAAATGCTTTTATTATTGTTATTGTTCAATTCTTGATATAACCCGCTATACTTTAAATTCGATTGTTTTCAAAATGTAATATAATATGAAGTTCAGTACTTCCTAACATAAAAGAAGGAAAGGATTTTAATAATTCTAAAAATGAAGTCTTTTGAAGTCTTCATTGTATTGCTTCCTTAACCGGTAAGTAGTGGAAATGAAAAGTAAATTTAATTCTATATAATGTAGTTCTTTGTATTATACATTTTTCTGAAATTGGAATTTTCTTAAAAAGTTTTATTATCTTAAAAAATTTGTTGAATTATCGATTTGTATAACAAATTGAAACGAAGATAAATTTTGAACTTTGCTCATTGGGTAGTTTATTACTTCTTTAAAACGAGAACCGTTCTTACTTTTGAAGTAGATTAATATGTTGTAGTTTACGGAATAATTCCGAGTTTGAAAAATTTTAAAGGGGCCTGGGTGTTTAAATAACTCGATAAATTATTTTTAAATAAAAAATATAACTGTCTTCATAATAAAACAACTTTCTCAATGTTTGCTGCTAAAAGATCCTCTAAAAGGATTGTCATGATGATATACGTAAAATTTCTGCTTTAGCAGCTCATTTATTACGACCCTAATGCTTTATTTATAATTCAATACTTCTAAGGTTTAAAGGAGTTGAATAGCAAGGTCTTGGCAATGAATAACAAGGAAAAGAAACGCAGGTGGTGCATTGTAATGTTACATATAAATAATGCAGGAACAATGCATCATACTTTATATTTTTAATGTAATAAGGATAAGGGGGAAGGGCTAAACATATCTCTTTTTAAAGGATTCCGACAGAGCAGCATTGGAATTCATAAACACTTCATTAAAAACATTTCAAATTTTCCATGTCAAAAACTTCTTCGTTAACATTCAATTGCTAATTTCACTGAGTTACACAATTAATTTTAATTTTACGACTGTTAATGTAAGCAATATTGTGAAGTTGTTAACGCATCCGTTGATTTTCTTAATATAATTTGCATTATGTATAAACTCAAATTTAGTCGAAATCGCAAGATTTGCTTAAAATAATTTGTTAGGTTATGTTGTCGTGAATACATTTACTTCCACAAAAAGCTTATCGTGGAATATGTGGTTATGCAACATCTTTAATATTTTATTTGATTTCTTGATTTATTCAAAAACTACTTCAAGTTTATTATATGTACGTTTTTATTTTTTTGCTAGTGTTGAAGTCTTCAACTTCGCACTAGCTTTAACTAAGGGATTTTCGTTTTTTAATTTTACCGCCCAGGTAACATTTATGACAGTGTCCAGATAAAACAATATTGTGGGCACTGTGTACACGATCAGGACTGGAATTACGATCCGAATCAATCCAATAAAATTAAATTACTGAGGTGGTAAAATTAAAAATTTTGCAAACGGGGCAACCGCATTCATAAATTAAATTTTTTAATTATCTGTTGATTATTGTAAATAAAATAAGATAAAAACGTCATATAAATGCGGACTGCAATTAATTGCTGCGGTTAGAAATTAAACTGTAAATTACTTTTGTTTTGATTAATTTCGCGACTGAGCTTTACATTTCAATATTTAACTTTCCTGAAAACGTTTAATATCCAAAGTAGGACAGCGAATATTATTTCCCAAGCTGATTCCACTGGAAGCTGTCTCAGAAATAAATATTTGGAAAAATCCCTAAACACGACTAAATTAAATTTTCACGGCGATTTAAAGTATTATTAAACAAATCTTACTTGTACTGGGCTCAGTTTAACTGGCATTTTCACAGAAAGCCAAAGCTATAGTGAATCGTGAACGAGAGAAAGTTTTAATTAAAACATTTGACTTTTAAATTTCGAAGCATGATCAAAGTTGACTTCGAGTACCATCTTTTACTTTGATGAATCCTGCACTAAGTTGAAGTAATGGGAATCGGAATAAAAAAAAAACAAATAGAAAATATTCAATTCAAGGATTCTTCGTGGTTCCCGCAGTTCAAAGATCGATTTAAAAACTTTAATTCAATATTATTATTATATATTTTTATTGCGGTTATTTTTTATCGAAAATATCGGCAAGAGATTCAAAATATTTTAATAAATTTAATTTCCCTCACAATTTCTTTATGATAAATAAAAAAGCTCCGAATGAACTGAAGCTTGTCAAATGAAAACATTGAATGGAAGCGGCAGAATTTTCAATATTTTTCCTTTCTACTCAAGTATAACAAACACATTCTGACTGTCTATTAAAGAAAGTGATTTTGCATAAAATATATATGTATATTTTTATATATGGTCAAATTCATTTATAATTCACAAAATTATAATATTTAAATTCAATTGAATTTTATTCAAGCAACTGAACTCAAAAATAAAAGATGGTTTTATTAAGCGGATAGAAATGTTGAAATAGAATGAAATTTTGAAAATTTATAGAAAGAAAACAGAAAAAACAAATTAGTACACGCATACTAGTTCGTCCCCGGTGGTTCATTAATTAGTGGCGTAACCAGAGCTTCGTTTTGGAGGTTGGAGATTACATTATACCATTTACTGATGCTCCACACCTATCATGTGTTGATTCCTTCAGGAAGAGTGAATGCCTTCTATTTAATAAAATCCAAACCGGGGGGTCTGGGGGGTATGGAATACCCACCAGTATTGACCGAACGTTAAAGTCAAGAAAAAGAAATCAAATTAAAAATTAATTCAGATATTCTTTATCAAGTATATTTTGGGTTTTCTATGAAACTTGCACAGAGTAGCCCTACTCTAAAAAAATTCTACAGACGCGTAATTAAAATAATCCAACATTTTATCAAAGTAATTTAAAATAACCCAATCAAACCTAAGCATTTAAGCTACCCAGTTGCCGATTAGCGGCATTTGACGGAAATTATTAGTTGAAACCTTTAACCCTCGAGAGCTAAGCTTATAACAGATTATATGACCATCGGAAGAATTTATATACCCAGATCAAACTACAGATCGTTCAAAACTATATTAGATTATTATAGTAAGCGAAATTGAAAGCACTTTCTTATATTGCTTAAATTATTTTAAAATTGGAAAGCAATTTATCAGATAAAAGTATTACCATAAGATTAACAGCCTATACAACGTATGCACGCCTCAGTTAGCTAGCTTTTAACTATTGCACTATTGCAAACTTTTTACAATCACCAATCACCGACGATGGAATAGGAGGAGGTTGGACACTCTGGACCTTACGATGGAGATCATGATTCTGCCACAGTAAAATTAAAAAATGTATTAACCTCACCGCTAAGGTCCCTAAAGGTACCAAGGTACCGCTAGCACCTAAGCTAAGGTGCTAACTTTTGTTCAAAATGTTTTGCATACTATCAATAACTTTTATATCCGATAAGTAAATGCAAATACGCTAATTTATGGAATTTACGTGACAGCTGAAACCTGGCCAAAATTTATGTAAGTTTTCTATTCAACATAACTCTGAACTATAAATTAAACTATTAAATGCGCATAAAATTGATTTACAACAATTTTACTTGTTCCCACGTTGAATTTACAAACGCGTTCTTGGTTGCACAGTTCACAAGTATTTTTTGCAAAAAACATAAAACAAATTGAAAAATATTGCTTAAATTTGAATTGTTAATTTAAAATTTGTAACCCATGTTATTTATAAGAAAGTGCGAATACTTTTAAGTCATTTGGAAATTTGAAATATTGAGATTGAAATTCAAAAATCGCGGTAAAATTTAATATTACACTTTGAAAAATTGTTCGGAGAGAGAACGAGAGCGTGCGAAATTAGCTTAATGTTCAGTTCAAGAATTTCAACAAAAATAATGCCTTGCTAACTTGAAAGGTACAACTACGAGATCATAACTTCAAAACTTTAACTACAGAACTTCAAGGTAACTAACAACTTCTAACTACACTACAAACATCTTTACAGGAATGCGAAGAAGTAAATTATGTACCTTTCTCTAGTTTAGCGATCTGGAATTTTGCTTAACGATTACGCTTTTCGTTAACTTCTAATTAGAAATTTAAAACTTCAAAAAAATATCTTCGGAACTTAAAAAATCACATCTTGATAACTTGAAGTACTGCATATAATATTCAGTTTTTATTCATTTTTCTGCAGAAAAACAACTCAATAAATTCTATATTGCAATTATAACTCACAGTTCATTTTAGAAAATAAATTTTCACATCAAGTTTTAATAGTATAAGAAAACACTGAGTATCGTGAGTGTTAAAATTAATTATGAAACTTAAACTATCAATTACTTGGAGAATTTCATCTATATTCTCATCGTGCGAACAAAATTACATCTCTCACACTGAAAGAAAGACTTACTTATTATTAGAAGAAAATGTGTATCAATTAGTATTTGTAGTACTTAAATATGTGACAACTCATAGCTATTCTATTTGTTAGTAGAACGGTGTTCTGTTTGATTTTACTATTTAATACTTTGCAATGGTGTATCAATTTAGTACTACGTATTTCTAACGTATATACCCACTTACCCATTGTAGATATCACTTATTATTGTTAGGAAATAGTATTGTATGCGTTATATACAGCAAATCTCATTATTACGGAAATTGTTGCAGTTTTTCTGCAAAAAAACATTATTTAAATTTTGTTACTTGTATTTTGGATATCTTGTAACACCGAACATCACTTGTAAATCTGAAAATTAACTTTTCATTTTTTTTTCACTTACCGCTGTCCTTGAGGCTCGAACCCACGATCGACGATTTGAATGTTCCGAAATCCAACCCTTTTACCACTGACCTACCAAGCTTACTTATATAAATTTGTTTACCAAATGCTATACGTGTTGTATGTACATAATAGACCGTTCTGAAAATTACTCATATTACATAATCTTTTTTATTTTGCACTTTTCTATTTTTTTGTCCCAGAAAACAAAACCAAAATTAAAAGTTTTTTAATTAAATTTATTTAAACTTAAGGCTGTTCGGTAGGTTTAGATTTTGTGCAAAAAAATTGTAATACAGTGTATTTATTATAACATTCTTGTAGAACTACATATTTTAGATAATATTTGTTTATAAAAATAAATTCTAAAAAAATTACTTAAATCACTAATGGCGGTGTACCGAGCGCGTCCTTGTCAAAAAACGACAAAGCATATTTTCTGAAATAATTCAGGGCGCAGAATCTTTTTTCAAAAATAACACCATTGAGTATTAAATAGTACTACGGTTACCAATGATTACTTGAGTACATGTCGCATATCTAAAGGCGTATTTTCGCGAGGTACCAAAAGTAACCGGTTGCAACCGCTCGTATTTTGGCGACAAAACGGTTGTAGGGGAGGTAGTTTACGGTCAAATATTTACCAACCGAAGCAACCGCTCTCAGACAGTGGTTACAATAGCGGTTATAGTAAAATGCCCGCCACATTTAAAATTTGATTTTCACATTTACATTTCAAATTATGAAATTTGAAATCCTTTAATAATTTTAGTTTAGAATTTATACTTTTATAATATATTTTCTAATTATATAATATATTTGATATATATATTTGATTATAACCTACATATTATTATATAAATTCACAGGAAAGCTAACTAGGTACTTCGGTTAAATTATTTTAGAAAAATTTTAATTTACACACCTTATTAAAATTTTCCTCCAATCCAATCTTAGTTGGAATGAATTTTTTAATGAATTCTGATACATAATTTACGTTTTATGTTCGCAAAACGTAAATTATTTTTAATTTTTTACATTTAAAAAAGTACGGTTAGGTTCCATTTTTGCAGTCATTTAAAAATTGTAGTGGGAGAAGTACCAGTCGTAACCGCAAACAACCAACCGGTTACTTTTGGTACCTCGCGAAAATACGCCTCTAATAAGATGTACAACTTCTGTAGCATAATCGGTGTTGTACTAACAGATAGGAAATCTTATTAATACTTTGTACTTCTAATCGTTACGAGCAGTACAAATAATTCTTATAATTACAACCTATAACGTTTAGTTTTTGTTTTATAATTAATATAGATTCATATGTAGAACTACAAATACTAATAAAATTCAATCAAATTTCTCTCAGTGCAGGTGGCTGTGATATCTCAAACTTTATTTTGTATTAAAATTATGTTAAAATTTACTTCCTATGTAATTTAATCGAATTAATACATGTAAAAATAATATTTTTCGTCCCACTAAAAGTTACAACTTAAATTGAAGTGGAATGGTGGATGTTTGTGTTTTACGCACTGAAAGGTTTCAAATTTTAAAACCATTTGCAAATTGAATCTTTTTTTGATCGCATGCTGTTAAACACAATGATAGAGAGATTTTAGTTGATTGAATATCGAACTGAATTGCTCATTATGTTATTCGATATTAAACTGAAACACGAAAATAATAATCGGACATTGGTTCATTAATTTAAAAACTGAAATTGATGGCTTAATTACAAAGAATAAATTTTTATATTTTTTGACTTTGATGAAATATTTAGACCTGTATTGTTCGACCGATGACGTAATACTACTAACAAAGAAAGAGCCTAACCAAGGAATGGTAATTGCAGAATTTTTTTTATTTGCTAGTATTTGAGTCTTCAGCTTAGCACTTGCTTTAATAATGGATTAGTGTGAGTAAATTAATGTTTATTTCTTGACTTTTTTATTTTGTTTTTGAAGCAAATTTTCATTTTGCAAAAAAATTCAAGGGAAAGTCCGGAAAAAATCCAGAGGAATCCGCTTGATTTAATTTAGAATTTCTAGAAGTTTAAAATTTCTATTTGGGATGCTGTTCACGTTTTTTAACTATTATTATTATAAAAATTTTACGTTATTTTCACAATATAAAAAACTGAAACGCTCGGTTGATTTTATATTGAATAAAAAGTAATATTGTTCCGAAAACCATTATCCTGTATAAAAAATTGATAAACAAAAATGATTAAGGGTTATTTATAAATAATATTATTTTTTTATATTTTCAGGACTATTTTGTCTGAAGAAAACTAAATTTTATACGGCGTTGTAGCAGAACCTTGACGAAGATAAATAAGTTTCAAAATGTGAAAACTTTATAAGAAAATATTCTATAAAAGTTTCCTCTCAAACACCCTTCTAATGTGTTTACACCGCGGAAAACTTGTTTTAAACTACAAACCGAAATTAAGTTTATAATTTGGAAAGGTATAAAATTATAATTATCCAATAATAATTAAAAATGTAATTTTAAATTTTCACTCCTAATTAGGATTTTTTAACGTTGATTAAAAACTTGGCAAAAAATTAGATTTAAGTTTAAAATGTGATGCAAAAAAATGTTGAAAAGTTTTTCCAGCGACTCGAAAACGATTTTGTTATTCAGAACGAGACGTGAAAGAATAGACACTTTAAAACTCAAACTCAGCGAAAAGAAAAGAAAAATTCCACAAAGTGGACAAGAAATTTTCAATTTTGTTTGAAAAAATAACAAATAATAAACAATCTTTTATATTTTAGAAATGTAAACCTTTAATAGGGCATCTGGAAAATTACAGCTTTGTGGGTTTACGTTGAAAGGTTTAAAAATGCTCGTAAATTAAACAGGGTTACGGATAATGAAAGAATGCGGGTTGAACGAATGATGCCCTGCAAGATATTTTAAAGGGACGAATTACTCAAAAAAAGTTTTGTGATAAAATTTATCTCAACTCTTTTAATTTAAAAATCGGCAAATAGTTTTAAGCGTGCGGCTGCAAGATTTTAAAAGTTCACTCGGATTGGCGCGATGCTCTCTGCTGTTAATTTAAAATATAATTTAAAATTTACTTACGACTTAGATTCTCTAATCAATATTTTGGGGTGAAATTCTTGCTTCATTTATCTGCAAAGGAAAGTATAGAATTAAAATCTGGCGAATAAAAAAATTATGTAAAGTGTGGACTTGGGAAAGCGCTAAATACATAATTTAGGATTACGAAATATCAAGGGAACAATAACGCAAAAAATTAAAAATTCTGTTTTGCATTTGTCACCAACAGAAACATAAAACGCAATGAAGGCTCACGTACTATCTAAATACTTAATCCTTCATTAGATTGCAGAATAAATCACTTATAAGCAAGGCCCGGATTTCAAAGCTCTTCAAAATTTTGTAATTTGGAAACTAGGAAAACATACTTTGAGATAATATTCAGTCTTGACTTGGTCAACAATTCAATGTCAAAGCTGCGTTTTTTATCCAGTTTTTTCTTAGTGCGACAGTGTGACTTCAAAGTTCTAGTTAGAATAGTTAGGTAGTAAACATACTAAAAGTCCCCAAACCTAGGACATGCAGGAATACAAAAAAAATTCCGAATTTTGGTTTTTTACTTATATCTCGAAAATGGTTAATCCTAGCCGAAAAGTTTTTCTATATAAAATTGAAGCTAATAAAATTTTCTACCAGAAAGTATCTTGTTATTTTGGACGTATCTGACGTATCTTTTGAGTTACGTGTTCGTGAAATTATCTCTTTGTGAACTTAAATATTTATATGTTTAAAACTGACATTAAAGCACGTTAAGTAGGTTTATGGAAAGACATTCAGTACATACAATGTCTTCTTCTGATGCTCTAAAAATACTTTCGTCTAGACGAACGGAAAATAAGTTACGAAATAAAGTTTTTCAAAAAACGTGAGGCAAAAACAGTCTCTTAAAAATTTTCTACTTTCACATGCGTATACCTTAAAAACAAAAACAGATACGTCAAAAGTAACTTTAAACTTTTTTGTAGGAAATTTTATCAGCTCCAATTTTATATAGGACAAGTTTTCACCTAGCGTTAACCGTTTTTGAGATATAAACAAAAAACCAAAACCCGAGAGCTTAAACTGTGTGTTGTATCTAACTTTTTTATTTTTTTAGGAAGAAACAGAAGCCACGTTATCCCAGTAATTTTCTGTTCTGAGAAGGCAGGATAGATGGCATGGTCAAGATATTAATTTATATCTTTATTGTTAATCCATTCATGTGCGCTAATTGGGAAGCAGCTACTAAATACGCAAGGTAACTTTCATTTTGGTCTGTGGCGATTAAGTTATAAAATCAACCAATGTTCACGCCTGCAAAATTCTACAAATTTATACACTAAAATTCCACAGTGATTTATCTTTTGGAACTCTCCTGCCTATACCTGGTTTTTTAGTTAAAACTTCCGAAATTTGTGTTCTTTCCTATTTACCAGCCTACAATAATTGGAAGGTTAATGAAAAGCAACGGATCAGTGCGGCCTTCAAGCCGCACAATATCGACAATCTATCCTGGGGTACAACATGGCTTTTGTACTCTGCCTGGTATACAAGGTTATGTCTACGTAGCAATTTACAATACTTAGAGAATTTTACTTGGGCTCGTAACCTGTTGTTCTTTTGACTTCTATCTGTGAAGATATTTTAAAAATAATCTCGCTGCGAAAGTTACTTTAAAATTTTTTTATCGAAAAATAACTGAAAACCTGTTGCGTTTAAAGCTAAGAAATAGTAAGTCGGAGTAAGCAGTTACAAGTAAAATATTTCTTGGTTTATGTTCTCGGGTTTAGCAGTGACTATAATTCAATTTTACTTTTTTTTCTTTATCTTGATTATTCCTCGAGGCAAATTGTGTAAATCTCGGCATTGCAAATTAAGCAATTAAATACTGAACTTTAAAAGTTCATAACTTTTGTGTCCCCTACTAACCGAAATTGCAGGATTTTAAATTCAAAAATTTATAAAACACAAATAAAAAAAGTTGAATGCTTTTTTTTCAAATCAAAGTTTCTCTTTGATCATGTTTTGTAATATTTTTTGTTCGGTTGTTCTGCGGTGAAAATGAGATGCACGACCACCAAAAATCATAAATGACAAATTAACATTTAAATAAAATTTTATAAATTAATTAAAACTTGAGCGAAAAAGTTAAAAATAAAATTCAAAAAGGTGCAAATTTTACAAATTTGAAATTCTAATTAAGTTGGAAGTTTGGTCTATTTTTTGGCGTAGTATTGTAATATGGTCAGTAGAGTTAACATTTAAATGACATCAAATAAGGAACTTTTCAACAAAATTAATTGCTTCTGGTTGATTTCCTACGAGAGAACTTCTACGCTAAGTCGGGATCGTTTCAATTTTGTGATTTTTGGAGTAATTTGTACAAATCAATTCAATGTGCTGAATTATGTTTTTAGTGAACCTTAAAAAAAACTCAACAAGCCAACCGTTTTGGTTTCAGAATTGCGTTTTTCTGATTATTTTGTGATTGATAATTTGAAATTATTTGGTTTGCATGTTTAATAATAATTTAGCTGCATCTGGAAGAATGCGAAAGAAACGTTTATTAAAAAAAAATTGTATTTTTATGAATAACATTTAATGAGAAGCATAGCTGGAAGTGGATGAAAGATTGACCATTTGGGAAATTTGTGAATTGGATGAAATTTGAAAATTAAGGGCAGGTCAAATTTCATGTCTATAAAACAAACGCAAATTTTTATTCAGAGATGTTGTGAACTTAAAACAGTTTGCTGGAGTGTTCTTACTTGTAAAATATAAAAATATCGGGGAAAATCGATTTCCTTCATGTTCATTCGTGAAATACGTCAAAACTTTTGTTGGCTACTATCATCTCGTTAATTTATGTATTCAATTTGAGCTTATCACTTGGGAATGCCCCCTGTGGGCATTCAAATTGAATTTAGGAATTTTTGACCAGTTGGAAAGGTATAGCAAAAGTACAGTTAATATCCTGGAACTTGTAATTTTCAAATCAAACTGCAAATAGCTCAACTTTTGGAAAAAATATAGTTTGCAGGATGCATCATTCGAATGATACAATTTAAATTGTATATTTTTCTCCGACATATCAAAATATTCCCCTATGAAACCAAAAAGGAAATTAAAAGTTATAGCGGAAACGACATGACAGGTATTGATTCAAATTTCTACCATTTTCGTTCCGTCATTTCAGGAAAATATGGCTATTGAAAGTTTCATATGCCGGTTCGACGTGGAAGCTTTAATTTCGAACTAATAATCTAACAGTTCTGTTTGATTTTCATTATAGTTTCCTGCGATCCCTCTATTAAGGAAATTGTCAATCCCTATTAGGTTGTTAAAGCTCTAAGTTTCTCTAACACCTTCGATATTCACCTTTTTAGAAAGCGCACTTTAAACCTCATGGAGAAAGAAAGGAGCGATTGAAACGTTTTGTGTAACTTGAAGTTGATGTTTCGTTATCTTTTTCATGTTATAGCTTTAATAAAAGGGGAGGTTATTTCCTGTTTTAGATGCTATCAAAACACACCCGGCAACATAAACATTTTTTAGTTCAGAAAAGATTTCAAATAAATTACCGCATTATCAAAATATTTCTTTTGACTCTAAAATAACTTCAAGTTCATTTTAAATTTCGTAGACATTAATTTTCCGAACATACTTGACAAATAATATACTCTACATCTTAAGGGTCGTTTTATCAATTATTCAAAGACGTACTTTTACCCCTCCTTGTTAATAAATTATATAAAAGTTTTTTCAAAAATAACTTACCTGAAAACTGTAATTTCTCTTATAATATATTATTGCTTTTAAGGTTTATCTCGAAAATAATTAGTAGAGCAAATAATTCAGCATTAAAAATGTATCACCAATAGAGAACCCAAAAGTAAAAATTTAGAAGCGAAAATAAAATTACAACAATTTTATGAAAAATTCAACAAATGCAGACAGTTTACAACAATAGTGTAGACAATGTTCAAAAATGTCTTTACCTACAAGCATCGATAAAAGGTGAAATAGCGGACGTAATTGAATCCTTGGAGAGCCCGATGACAGCTACTCAACAGCGTGGGAATTACTCAAAGGAAGATATAACAATAAGAAAATCATTGTTCGCTATCACTTTAACAATATAATATATTGTTAAATATTATGTTATCTACGAAAATATGGCAAAACTAACGAAATAAAAAAAAGGTTTCTAGTTTATTACCTACGAGCAGATCTCTCTTTTTAAGTAAAATTTCCATTGCATTGCATTTAATGCGATGGTTTGTCGAAAGTCAGTTTGTTAACGCTCGATAATTTTATACCAAAAATTCTCTAAGAGAATTCAGTGTATTTATGCTACAACTGAATCTATTAAAAGCAATAAATATAAATTTGCCATTAATGTAGAGATATATAATTATTCATCATTTACGCTATTTGCATTTCTTATGTTTGCATTTATCGAACTGCACACTAAATCAAGCTTTTGTTGGTGAAATCATCCATAAACTTGATAAGAGAAATACAATTCAAATCAAAGTTTGCTTACTAACTGCAATGTTCAATATTTATACTTTTCGTTCAAAAGTACCAATGATTTTATATTATCCGACAAAGAAAACAGAAATCAATCAGAATTCAAACGTCAAATTTATAAAGATTAAAAAAAATTTAAAAGAATCAGTTTTGCAGTGGTCGGAACCGAGATATGTGAGTGGTATATCGGGAATAAAATGCGATCGCGTTGGAGCGAACGTTTTTTCGGAACGACCGACGGATAATTAGCATATTATACTGAATGAGAACAGTTTGAAACCTAAATTATAGAGCTTAAAAAGCTTCTTGGAAAATATTGAGAATTAATTAAAACCGTGAAATAGCCAAGTTCCTTGAGCCAATGATTTCACCAAGAAAGCTTCCTGCCCCCAGTCTTATTATTTCTGCAGCTAGATTTTTGTAACTTGTAGTTTAATTATTTCTTCATTTTCTGGCTTTATTATAAGTTAGTTAGTTCATCCATAGTATCTGTATATTGAAGTTTAATACAATGCCAGATGTGATTGAATTTCATATGAAAACTATTAGTAAAAAATTGCAATTAAATATATGATTGGAAATCGGAAATTCCACATTTAATACTTGTTTTAGACTATATCATGCCCTACGGAAACCAGAATGTCATCAGTAATAATTTAATCTTTGTATATTCCGGAAATCTCAATGTTATTTATGTAGATATTATGCAGGCCCGGAACAACGGCATTTTGTTGTACACCTAAATTGGCCGTCCCTTTATTTATTCCAGTTGTATTTGTCCATTATTTCAGCTTTAATATCTCCTGCATTTAAAGTGCCCGTTTACTTGAATGGACCGAATCCTGCAGTCGAAGTGTATTTTAATAAAAACTCTCGAGATTACGAAAAAAATTAGGTCAGATTGTTTGTTTCCCAGATCATGTGTCCGATCCCTGAACGTGTTTCAAGTTTTAAGCTGGTTCTGCTGCTAATCCAGAAGTAATTTTATACTTGTACGCCCAAGAGTGGAAAGAAATAGTCTACCAGTTTCTGGATTTCGTATTTTGAATATTTGCAAAAATTATACTAATAATAATTTATCTCTAATCGATCAAGTTTCTTTGATAACCTCAACTATTTATTTATAATTTAAGATGAAAATTTCGGTTTTCAAATTCTTGAACTTTTTGACCTTCCTTGAATCCATTTTGACTAGTCTCGTGGTGAAGTCTGTACTGTGATGCATTTAATCGAAACTCAAGGTCCACCAACTAACACTGAACAAGCTAAAAATCGCTGGAGAAGAATTTCAAAAGCCACTGGAAGCAGACATTATTCAGCCATCATCGTCACTGTGGACAGACCCATTAGATATGGTATCTAAAAGGAATCTGGAATGGCATGAATGTTGAGATTACCGAACATTAAATGCAGCCGCTATAGGAGACAGATATCCAATTCCACATATGCAAGACTTCAACCCATATTCAGCTCTTTATTCTTCCATGAAATTTGAGGAGTAATTCAGTAGCCCCAGTAGTCTGGCGACGTAAGAGCAATCGAGAAAATATAAGCAAGGAGCTTCAAAACTGAGGTTAGAGCTTAGGAAGTGTGAATTAATGATTTACGAAGTTCATAAGGTTGGTGACCGCCGATTTATACTATTCTGAATTTTTCATGAAAGTGGGAAGGAGGGGGGAGCAGATTGCTTTAATTAAAATTATTCCAGCAATTTTTTCTTCTTCTTCCAATTTTCAGATTGTAATTTAATGACTGGGTCAATTTGTAATGTATAACAGAAACAGGAACAGGAGAAGATCCTTGGCGTATTACTAAAATTATTAAATTTTCTCCAAGATGAAAAATATAAAAAATAATTGAATATATTTGCAAAAATATAAAATCGAATTATGAAATTCAATTACATATTGAATTTTATATTTTCGTTTTTTGTAATTCTTGGCTTTTGTTATATCCTTCTGTACGACAATAATGTTCTGATCCAAGACGTGTTTCAGTTTATCCTGTGTTATCCTTCATTACAGTAATCCTGCACGCACATTTTTATTTGGTAGCTATTTTTATCCTCCTCGCAGATACCTAAATAAAGTTTGGACAAATCAAAATTTTATTGATACAAACTTAAATGTCCTAATCGTGTTATTTATTATCCTTGAGTTTTAAAATGATAATGATTTTATAGTAATTTCCGCAAGTAATTAACATTTCTGTTTAACATAAAATAATAAACAATTGCTAAACTAGGTTAATCGAAAAATAAATTGTATGTTTATAGGACGTTTTCGAAATGATATTAAAATTTTTATTTTGTGTTTTTGTGCAAACCGCAGTTGCCTTGGTGAGTTTTGATTTTAAAAAACACCATCAATTATTTTCAGTCTATTTATTTTAGCAACACCAATTTGAAGTCATTTTGGAAGATTTTATGATTGACTATATCGATAACAAATTGATGGATCTTACAACCGAGGTGATTCAAGTCGATAAGTTAAAGGGATTAAATTTTTATTTTAAAGCTAAAGTAGATATTCCCGCATCCACGATGGTAAATGCTACGAGCAAATGTTTACAAAATTTAGTTTTTACATTTTCAGGTAATGGCAGAAGGATTTAAATGGGTTGGAAATGAATACCGTTTGCCTGTTCTGCAAATAAGGAGGCCTTTAAAAGAAGTTCTACAAATGGAATTGTTTGATGCTCAAACTTTGTGGATTCGTATTTGCAGACCGCCTATGGTTTGGCCCATTCAAAAAAATGTAAATAAGGGTAGAAGTGTTATTCTCAACTTGTAACATTTTAATTTTCCTCGCAAAAGAATTTATTTTTTAAGTTAGGTAACATATTATTTTTCAGGTGGCCTATCGAATTAATAACTGGATACCTAATAGTACCAATTTTCCCCCAAATTTACCCAGTGGAAAATGGAGCATTCGTATGACACAAAGTTTTGCAAACAGGACCAAATTTGTGGTTCTCAACTGCTTGGCCCGAGTGGAATACTTTAAATCTTCGCGTAGATCAAATTAATTCGCGTTGATGTTAAAGCTCCAATAAATAATTCAAATATTAATTGATAAATTTGTCTTGAAATATTAAATTTAAAAAACATATTTAAGTTTTTCTAAGTACCCGGTTTAGCCTGTGGTGTTATCACTCGTTGAATTGTAGCGCGGGAAACGAAAAAAATCAGTGACAACGGGAAAAGGCCGTACAACCTGGACAATCTAGTAATAGATAAAAAGTCCTTTATTTTTTTTCTGAATCCTGTATTCGAATTCGATAACGTCTATAATCGATACTTTGCGCAATTTTAGTCTTAAGTCCGGCTTAAATACGAAATCAACCAATCAAAATAATTAATTTCCTATTTAAGTCGTACCTATGTTTTACTCAGCCAAGCATCGACTATAGGCCTTAACCGTCGAACTTATGACATTTAAATGTGTCATTATTAATGTCGAACATCAGGTTCGATTCCAGGCAAAGTAATAAGTTGGTGTGGTCTCCTTTCAAAAGGGATTGGAGTCGCTTGAACCCAAAGATGTTTGGATCCAAGACGTTTGGATCCAAGACGTTTGGACCCAAGACGTTTGAACACAAGGACGGATACAGATGTATAATACATCAAAAGCTAACAAAATCCACAGAATTGTGAGGAAAATACGATGTTCTCGAAAACGACACTCCGAAACATCTCACTTGTAAAAAAAATTTCCCCGACAGGACAGATCTCAGAATTAGTAAAACTTGAAACCAATAGGTCTTGTGAAACAGCCTAATTGTCCAAAGAAAGTTCTCCGGAAGCGAAAGATTCAAGAAAAGCACTGGTTTAGAAGGGCAAGAATTTCTGTTTTTAAGTAAAATTCGGTTATAATAATGAAAACCAATTTAAAATAAAAATATGTTTCGATAAATAAGCAGGAAATGAAGGTAAAATATATTTTTCTAGCTTTTACATTAGCAAAAATTTAGGTTCAACTTTACAATGAAAGTTAACCTGGCATTAAAACTTACCATCGTTGACTTCAACTCAACAAGTTTTTTTATTTGTGTTAATTGCGTTTTTTCGTACAACATCCGTTCTTTGAGATATTTTTTCACAATAAAGCAATCTTTTTTTATTTTCATGTATTTTATTAAAGCCTCCTGGCGCTCGTCGTTGGTTGTAAATTTGTCATAACCATTTGATGTCAAAGGATTAATTTTCTTTTCAAGTTGTTAAGATTAAAGTTTAATTTTTAAACAATAAAGTTTCGTACTTTCACTGTAATTACAATGACTTTCCTACGAAAGCCATTTGAAAAAACTCTTTTCCATTGCTGGAAATTTTCATCAACTGCGTGTTTTTGTGACAGTACTTATTTCATGAAATAAAAAGTATAATTAAAAATCGATTTGTTCTAAGCAGCAAATAAAGTAAAAAAGCAAATTTTTTAATGAAAGAAAGTATAAAATTACATTTTATATTTCCAGTGTCCTTGAACATTATTTATTTCAGCGGGAGTTTCCGCTAACAATTAACTTTATGGTTTTAATATTACAAACAATTGAATATCACGAGTCGGTAATTTTAAGGTTTCCTCAAATGTTCATTATTTAAAGAGCGCAAAATGTTGTTGATCATTATTTTTGTTATAATAATCGCAGGTATAGAAACTTACGTGAGTCTTCAGTATATTCTATAAATAATTAAAAATTTCATAAAAAAACCTTTCAGCAAAATCAATACCAGGTGTATGTGGAAAATTTAACAATTGATTTCGTCGACGCCACTGTAATGGATATGAATTGTGAAATTGTAAAAATAAGTAATTCCAATGCAGTAAATTTTTATTTTAAGCCAAAAATCAATTTTTCTGAAAATACCATGGTAATAAATATTTATAAAATTTTATCCAAAATTTTGCAGTCACAACTTTTAGATTACTGCTGTTGGGCATAAATTAGTTGGTAAAAACTATAGCATCCAGGTCCTTCAAGTTCGAAAAACGTTAAAAGAATATACCGAAATGGAGCAATTCGATTTGCAAAATTTATTGATACAAAAGTCCAGGCCGCCAATGGTTTGGCCATTTATAAAGGACGTAAGTGCCAAAGGAAATGGAAATTATAATTCCTGTTCAATTTTTATCTATTTAGGTTGAATATCGCGTAACCAATTGGATTCCAAATAGTACCAATTTTCCAGCAAATTTGCCAGGTGGAAAATGGAAAATTCGTTTTACTCAAACTGGTTTAAATAAAACGATACAATCAACACTAAATTTTTACGCTAATTTGCAATATTATCACCGTAAAAGCAACGCCTAAGGGTTTTTAATTTATTAATTTTTAAATATTATTAATAATTTTTTCAAATTGATGATTAAGTAAATAAAATAAAATTGTTTTATTTAAAATTAATTTAATTTTTAACCTAACCTGCTGGTTGCTGGTTTTCTGGGAGAGGCTGAAAACAGGGCAGAGGGGCAACAACCGAAGACAGAAGGATTTAGGATCAACCTAATTTTTTTTTGAATTTCGGAAATAATCAATTTCACAGTTTAGATTTTTTACGTAAAAATTGATGATTGTACATTCTGTTGACGGTGTGTACGCTCGCCGTAAATAGGCACAGCAATGTGTTTATACATTTTATTTTTGAATTTATTTTTGAAAAATAACCAGTTTTAAATCAATTTTACTCTGCAATAAAAATCAACCGAATATTATAGCCTTGTATTGTTTCCGATCTTTTGTAGCTGGAGATAGAAGGAAATACCAAACCAGGGGTGATATTAAACAAAACTGTATGAAAATGTTTTAGTACGTGATAATACTTGTGCGTATTGTGCGTATTGTGGTAATTCGCTGACAAGATCTGACAAGGCAGATGAATGAATGAAAGCGCTCAGTGACTACAGAATAATGAATTAATAGATGCGCATTCTAATATTATTATTATAATGCATCTCACAATAAATAGCTCTGAATTATCAATGCAATTGAAATTTCCAGTAGATAACAATATTTTCCAATTTAAATAATCATGATTTTCACAGCAACATACATATTTCATTCGATCTTATTAAAACTTGTCGGTGGAGTACGTAAGGAGATTCCTGAAAGCTATTCAGTTCCTATTTGCTTTTATGGAATCTCTACTCTAAGGATTATCGTATTAACGTATAATCTTATAATCGATCGTCTTAATTCGGTTGATGGACAATTTATATTTATTCTAAATAATATAGCAAGTAAACCTGCTCCTAAGATGTATACATTGCAAAGTTTGCATTTGTATTTTATCTAATATGTAAATCTTGAAATAAAATAAACTGTAATTGACGACGAAAATTTAAAAGATCCTTTAAGACAGTTTGAATTAAAAATTGAAGTCTTCCTTGCTCATGTAGTAGAAATATTGGCGCAATATTGTGGCAAATTGGCGCAATATTGTGGCAATATTTCTTTGAAATATTGGTGCAATATTGAAAATCAATATTGCGCTAATATTGAGATGTGATCCTGGCGAGTTCTGACATAATATTTCAGTAAAAGTATTTTTTACTGAAGTAAAAAGTCTTTTAGAGCTGGTCAGAAAAACAGCTATTAGTTTACTTGAAATTACAACACTCTAAAAAAGATATTTTCAAATTGTTTCACATTTTATTTTTATTTATTTGGAAATCCTATAATATGTACGGATGTGCATATTTTGGATAGAGCAATATAAACATGATAATAAACTAGTACATTCACCTAATGGATTTTTGATTGTTGTAAAAGTTTGATACTAGTAATTTTCTCAAATATACATTTTTTTAAATCAGATAAAACAATGTTATTATTGAAAATATTTTAAAAATAACATTTCATTTCATTATATATTTCTATTGAAGTTTACCTTCGAATTTCTATTACAATTTATTGATAAGTCAAATAATCTACACTTTTTATAGTGCAAAAGTGCTTTAAAATTATTTCTTGCAAGAAATCAAATTATATATTATACCTATTTATTGGTAAATCTGTGCAAATGTAAGTATATCTCCAAATTTTTAATATGTTAATAATTTATAATGTTTTTTTCTCCTTTTTGATATTCCTTAAGAAATTTTCAATTATTTAAAATTAAAATTCTCGTTAATCCATCTGGTGCGTCAGACTTATTTGTTCTTCTAAATATCCTAAAGAGCTACAAATGAAAATTTAAACTCTCAAACTAGCACAAACGGTCTAGACTTTCGTATCAAAAATTTAAACTGAATAAATTAATTTTGAATTTGTCTCTGAACTAACATATGTCAAAATATCGCTGACGCTCGTTTAACTGTAAAATTATACGAATACAATGATTAAGAAGTTATAACTTTTGAGTTAGAACAACCACAACGCAATTAATGTTTCAATGGTGAGCAGTTACACAAATTATACTGAAAGTTTTATCACAACTAAGTATTCACTTCCACATCTCAACTTTACACTTCACTTTCTTGTGATACCTGATGGTCCCAGCCAAAGAAAATAGAACAATTTGTAACTGTTACTTATGCAAGACTCCCTTTAGAGGGTCTTTAGTTTTAATGAGAAATTACTGCTGTAAAATATCCTCATTAAACGACTGCATCCAACCGCACATTTTATGCCATTATCCTTATTTATTGAGATTAACGATCTTGGCAATTAAACAAAATATTAGAAGCATTCATTTACATACTTCTCGAGTACTGCGTGTATTATTTACAAATAGTTAGAAACTTCCCAATATTCTCGAGTCATTCTTGTAATTTGTAAAAATAAATAAAAGTTCTTACAGAGAATAACGCAAATCTCCTGGATATGGACCAATCAGAGGGTCGGATTTAACCTATTATTTCTCGGCTGATCTCTTCACCTGCTTACCGTCGAGCTACGCCCTCATATTTAAAAGGAAAGGGGGCGGTATTTTGAACTAAATACCTTTAATTGTTTTCGAGCTACAGCTTACTTATTAAGATAGTAACTGAAACTTTCAGGAATTTGCAGACAATTAACATAAGAAACATTAAAATCATTCTAAAGATAATTTAATGAGAAATTGCAAAACGTGGAAAATAAAAGCATGTTACTACGTTTTATCGGAAAACTTTTCGGATGAGATAAAATGTTTTTGTCCATTTTTTGTTATAATGCAATTACTACGGACGGTGTAGAAGGATTCGCCATAAAAGGTTATAGCTAAAGACTGTTGAACGAAGTGAACATCCCAAGTGCAATAATATAAATTACTGATATCGAGCATGATCGCAATTAATAAATCTCAGCAGCAACGATTTCATACTTGCTTTAGAAAATTTAAATTGCAATGCTGTTAATTTGTTTTATAGTTAATTCCGTTTTTAATGCGAACTGCTAGTTCCTAACTGCAATAAGATTAAATTGCGGGTAAAAACTACTTAAAGTAATATTTCTCTCATGAAATATCCTTCCGGAAAAATTATCGAGGGTTAAAGTATCTTATAAAATGTTCAGATAGAGGGGTTAACAGCTGCAGGGCAATAAGAAACCGTATAAAATTTTTTGTGAATTAATAAGTGAAATACCCGTAAACCACTCGAAATACTTGGATATTACCTGTGAAATAGTTAATATACTGTTAACTTTTATCTAATTAAAGATAAAAAAATTTTTTTTAGATAACTGGAAACTGGGATCGCATGGAAGCAGCCTGAAAATGTTTTATTATCACCCAATACAACAATAAAAAATGAATATTATTATTATGTTGGTACTGCTGAGCAAAGTACTTCCAGGTTCGGTATTGGTGCACCATTGCTGTCTTTAAAGTATAATTATTGCATTAGAGCTTCTTTTAGACAACTAAATGTACGATTAAACTGGAAATCCTTAAACCGATCAATGTTAATAATAAAATAATTGATTATGATATAAATGCAGTTCCGTATAATGAAACAATTAGTGTTATTAATCAGACCATTAAATTTAAATTTGATGTAACTGAAAATATTATGCTGGTAAGATCTGTGTTTCAGTTTCAACCATATTATTTGAATTTTCCTTTTAGTGCAACGTGGAATCTTATAGAATAACTAAAAGTAATCGGACTTTTCTGTTATCACAATTTACCATTCCATTTAAGGAAACTATAACTATGGAACAGACCAATGTGGGAGCTTTATGGAGAGAGTACACGCGGCCACCATTGATTTAGCCACCAAAGATAAACGTACACGGGTATGGAATTTTGGTCTCATAAATTAATGCAAAATTTTAAATTTTAGGTTACTTACCGCACTTTTGGTTGGGCACCAGATGGTACCAAGCTTCCTTATGCTGTACCATCCGGAAATATAAAAATGGCAATAACCGTAAGATTTCCAAATCGTACAAAAGTTTATGGAAATGAGTGGTATGTTAACATTAAGTACAATTAAAAAATTGTAATAATGTAAAATTTGTCAAGTAAAGAATTAAAAAAAAAATAAAATATGTATTAATAATTTTACAGGAATAATGCAAACAGAGATTGGTAAGCTAATCTAATATCTATGTTTAGGATTTTAATATTATGGCGCCCATACTTTTTATTATTATTCTCATTCACAATTGCCCTTTGTCCATTGGCTACATTGTTACGCCACTGTTTTCAGCATATTTTGACGGAGACATCGTAGAAAAAGCACGATGTACGTGGGTTAGCACTCCAACCGATAGTTAACGACCGTGCTCGCGCCAGGCAGCGATATAACTTAAAAAATTTATTTATAAAATTTTCCAAAAGTTAAAAAAAAGAATTTCTAGAATCCTAGTCTTTAGGGTATCGAGCTTTGTTTAGCCAAAATCAAAAATTAGTTACGGTTATGAAATAACAATTTTTGGACCATTTTAAAAATTGTTATTAATTTTTTTTAAATTAATAACATAGCATCCTTCACACTTTTTAAGTTAATTAATTTTACATTAATTCTCAATAATAATTTATACATTTTATTAATAATATATATTTAATTTAAGTATGGGTCTTTTATTGTTTATAATATATAATAAGCGGAGCATGTCTAATGACCCCCCTTCATGAAATTTCAATGCACTGGTACTTAGCTTCTGTTCTGTTACGTCCCTGACAATTTTTATTATACAAGGGCATCAAATTTTTGATTAAATCTCATTCCTAAAATAAAATAATAAAAACTACAGGTTTTGTTAATTGCAATTATTGCGGTTTAGCTTCCGACTGATTTATTTTCTCAGTTCGGAAGTGAAGTGTGGGGCCACCGAAAAATAAAAAAATTATTACACAACTAATAATTTGCAAATTGAAGTTGTAGTGCAAACTGCTTAAATTTTGTTGCAACTGTTACTTGCTTCACTGTAGGTGGAAATTTAAGCGTTAGCTAGCTTTCAAGATTTAGCTCAACAGTTCCCTGGATTGTGGAAAAGGGGCAGGTTTAATCAATTAAAGAAATAAAAATAAAATTATTTTTGAATGCATTAACTTATTAAGAAGAGAACATAAAATATTCAGAAAATCATCTATTATCGTTAGGGGGTTAGAGTTAAGTTGAAGGCAAAAGTGCTTGTTTCTTATTTATTTATGTTAATTGCAGTTTTATTGGATAATTTTGAATATTAGATTTTAAACCAATTAACAACCAAGATTGTTAACTTAAATAAAGTTAATTGTTATAATCAAATTTTAATTTTCATAAAGCACATGCTAACTAAGCAGATGCAAACTAATTTATATAACTCGGAGAGCTTTTCCTTTAAATTAGATATTTTACTTTACAATTTTTTTAGTGCTGGTTGTGTTAATATTACTAAAGATACGGTATAAAAATTATATGGCATATTACGAAATATAGTCTGTTCCATAATAATATAGCGCTCAACGTGGGACCCTAGTGCAGTGGTCTGGAATAATACGTTGAAATTTGAAAAGCAGTTTCGTCAAAACATTAGATTATTATCGTTCGCCAAATCTGTCATTGAAATCAGAATAGGATCATGTTTAAATCACAGAAGGACAAATATGAGTAATTAGAAATACATTAGAAAAATTTGTACACTAAATACCTGTTAGTAAAACATGTAACTTCCTCAAACAAAGCATGAATAATTTTATAATAATTATTTTGTTATTAATTTGCGGAATTCTTCAAACAAATGGATTAGTATGTCGACATCTTAATATTTTTTAATTGACTCAAAAATTTGTATGCTTTAGAAGAACGCATTTATTATGAAATTGGAAAACGCCAAACCAACTTATGTCAATAAAAATCTAATTGATTTTAATTCGGGTGTGGTAACAATCAATGCAACTCTCAACTATTTAAATCAAACAGTCACATATAAATTTGAAGTGATAGACAATATATTGGTATGTTTTAAAGTTTTTTTTAATTTAAATTAAATTTAAAAAATTTAATTTTCGTTTTTCTGTTTTGGGGGTAAAATGCAGTGCAATTTCAATTCAATTAACCAATTCTAAAAACAATCTCCCAGTCGAAATGATATTTGGAAAATCAATAATATAAAATTAATTATTTCATCCCTTAAAATTATTATAGTGCGTTGTGTCAGCTGCCAGGATAACGAAAAGTAAAAAATCATTTTTACTAGCCCGATTTACTATAAATTGGAGGGAATCAATATCAATGCAAAAATTTGGTGCTGATTCTATTTGGACAGAATACACTCGACCGCCCTTAATATGGCCACCCTTAACAAATGTAAGTTTAAAGTTTTAAGCCCCAGCTCTAAAAGTTGATTAAACTAAATTAGATTGAGATATTAAAAGCCTTAACTTTTAGGTTGCTTACCACACATATGGCTGGGCACCTGATAGTAGCAAATTTCCTCCAAACTTACCTTCTGGAGAAATTAAGGTTACCACAAGCTTAAAGCTAAAAAATGGTACAATACTCACGACGTTCGATTGGTTATTTAATGTTAAATATTTAAAAAATTAATGAAATTAATGCAAACACACAAAATTCTTCTTCAGGTGTTTTTGTAGTTTAATAATAATAAAAACAATTAAAATTGAGGATGGAACATTTTGCGACTAGCAGTGGTGTATCGGATTTTTACCAGGGACGAAATTATATGAATTATATGAGAACTTCAAGTTAACAAATTTAAGATCAGCATTAGTTACTTTAAAGCTACAAATTCTTGTAAATCTTTTTTCCAACACTTCATTGGTCTGCTTCTGTGTACTTCTTTTCCAAAATATTTCATCTTTCTTTCTGTAAAATATTTGAATCGGAAACTACTGAAAGTTACAAAATAATTTAATAATTTCAAACTAAAGTTTAAAACAAAAATCAATATTGATTAAATCTTAATTATTATAATTAATAACTTTTGAAATTTAATTTCTCTCTCCTCCCCATCGAATGTTTCCCGATAGAAACGTCGTGACCTAAAGGCTTTCTTGCAAAATTACCCTGGGTGGTTTTCCTGTGATTAACTGTTTTGAAATTAAATTTAAGTTTGGTATTTAGAAAATTCGTATATTGTTATACTGAAAGCGTTTTGAGAAGAATGTTTTTTATATCAAAACTGTAGGTACCGCCGAATATGAGCCGGTATTCAAATTTCAATTAATAGCAAAAATTAGGACAATAGAAAATCATCCTTTGTTGTAGTTTGTTTAATCCACAAGGACATATTTTGCTAGTTAAAAACACATAGCAAAAATTGTAAAAACAGTCGAGTGTAACACAGGACTTGAGCGGATGTATTTTTTTTACATTATGAAAAATTGTGCGATGATTATTATCCTGCTACTTTTCAAGACTTCTTGCAACTTGGGAACGGTGTGCACTCTACAAATAATTGATTCCAAATTAAGGGCAGTATAAGTTTATGTTTTAGAAAAATTTGCATATTGTTAAACTGGAAAGCGCCAGAGCTACCTACGTTAATACCGGATTAATTGATTTTGAGACAGGCGTGATTCCTTTCAATAAAACACTCAACTACTTAACTCAAAGTTTAAAACTAAAATTCTCGGAGGTTAAAGATATTTTTGTGAGTTAAACATCTTTTAAAATAACACGATTTTATCGTTGGCGCTTTTAGAGCGATGTGACGACTTATCGGATGACAAAAACTAATCGATCATTTTTATTCGGTCAATTTACTCTGAGCTGGGAAACCTCGATGGGAATGGAGAAATTTGGCATTGATTCTTTGTGGAGAGACTATACCCACCCTTCTTTAACTTGGCCACCGCGACTAAATGTAAGTATTTTGAATTTTTCCAATTTTGGAATCCATGCAATAAATCCGCTAACATTTCAGGTTGTCTATAAGACATATGGTTGGGCACCCGACAGTAGCCTGTTTCCCAATAACATACCAGCGGGAGATATAAAAATTGTATCGTCTTTAAAACTCAGAAACCGCACTAAACTTAATGATGTAGAGTGGATTTTAAGAATTAGTTACACGGGGTCCTGATTGAGCTGAATTAAAAAATTTTAAAGCTTTTATCTAAAAGTTCAAAATAAAAATAATAAAATAGCCAATACTGTTTAATAAAAATTTAAATCAATAATTTATTATTTGCTTGAGAATTTGAGTCTGATAAAAAATTATACAATTCATAATTTAAAAATTTTTAATATAAATTAAAATGCAAAATAATAAACTATTTTAATATAAATTTTCTATATAATTAAATTATAAATTTTATATTTTAATATAAATTTTATATTAAAACATAATTTTTTGTTGGCTGAAGAGATTGTTGTTTGATGTACAGGTTAAATTAAATATATTTTAGATTAAAATAGTTTCCTTCAATTAAAAGTAAAGCTGTTTCGCCACTGCTTCATTTATTATAATGGGTGGAGCCGGCAGCAGTTGTCTTCTAGAAGTGCAACAGTTAACATCATATCATATATTTATTTTAAGTTAGATTTTGTAAATTGTAGTGACTAGTAGATTTACTCTCTAGCGATATCTGCCAATTTTGAATGCAATTTATGCTTAAAATTACTTGTATAACATAAAACACGCCCACTCTTATAGAAACAGCCAATCAAATACTCGTATTCAATTTTACGCGTATGATTCTTAAAATTTAATGTTTATATTTTGTAATTTGCAAACTCAGCTACCATAATTTCATTAGAATTTTTTTAAAATTATGGTTGCACTTTGCATGTTACTCCAGTAAATGTAATTCGTCGGAGCATCGATTTGCGTCGGTTTTAATCGAAAGAACTCAAATGAAATAGCATATTCACAAAAGGACACAAATCGATGCCTCACAGTATAATAATTGTTTTAATTTTCTCCAAATTTACGGACCAGTTATAGATAAAACTCAAACCAAAACGACTCAAATCGATACCTTAAAACATAAAAATTTCTTTAATTTTCTCCGGTAAAAATAATTAGTTTGAACAATTAATCCACCCGAATAAAAGTAAATATGAAAATTAAAAATTCCAGAGACGATAGAGAATGACAAACAAAATAAAGAGAATAATTTATAACATTTTATTTACGAAACTGTTAGTCCCGCAAAATAAAAGGTGGAAAACAAGTAAAAAAATGATTAAAAATAAAAAATTTGTCAGAAAATAGAAAATTACTTGATTGCTTACTTCTGAACGTGAAAATTTGTACATGGCATTGGAAAACTTAGAATTGGTTAACTTAATTTGTAAAAGTTCGGAAAGTGGAAACTTAATGCTTAAGAAAATTTAATTCAACTTACTTGAATATAACTTTGACTAAGTTCAATATATTATATTGACTGCAAAGAACCGGCATTAGAGATATTCAAGGGGGAAATGTCATGATTTTTTACAGGTCAATTAAAAATTTTAATATTTTATATTTTGAAATTTGAATTTTATATAATATATTACTAAATAATAGAGTAGAAAGGTTAGAAAATTTATAATCTTTGAAAAACCTAATTGGAAGAAACATGAAGGAAATTTTGAATTGAATGTATCAAAGTCAAGTTTGGGCGAATTAGATTGTCGGCCTGATGTGAATAGCTAATGTCAATAGCGAACAATGCATTCCATTTACAAAGCAAAAGGTTTCATTGTAAATTAGATTTGAAAAACAATATTTTGAAAAACTAAATCGAAAACTAATAATGTGACAAATCCAAATTAAATTTTAAGGGAAGGAAAACCTCGTAGTTGAAGTCCGTATTTCCGGAATCAATTTAGTTTATATACAGCGATTCGCCCTAGCGAAATAGAGCTCACGTAATTTTTAAAATAATATTTCAAATTTTGAAAATATTTAATAAATAACTGAAAATAAATACATTTGATGTTGTTTCCCGTTCAAAATTGATTTCTAATGGATTAATATTGAAATAACAATATTTAAGCTCATGTAAATATTTAAAATTATTTTCCCAAATCAAACATTCAGCTCTTCTATAATTTCTCACGTGGAGCTTTTGTCTATTATATAAGATGTAATATCACTTGGTTAAATGGGATAAATTGAAGGCAATAAAGGAACGACTAAAATAATTTTCAAACCAGTAACCTTCCAATTTCGCTTTTAGATTGCCGGCCTACAAAAGAATATATTGGTTGTCTTATTTTAATTGTTCTGTCGATTAATGCCCCTAATCTGATTTTTTACTTCGAGTTGTGCAGTTTGTTAATTAAAGTTATAATTATTTTAGTTGGGTTTAGTTTTAAAATCAATTTAAGTGGAATAAATGGTGGAAACATTGATTGACATTTTGTATACCTATTTGTTGACCACTGTTTACTTTCAATGTTGGTATTATTAGTATTACTGAGCATGTATACATAAAATATCCATTATTTTAAATTTATGGAACAAATGTAACTGAACAATGAGGAAAACTACGAAACAATACAAACTTGCATTTGTACCGTTACATTTCAGCATAGAACGATTAATAATTTCCACCAGTTTGATTTTGCAGTTTTTTAAACGATTGTTCTCTTTCTAATATTAAATTATCATTTTCTAAAGTAATGTGAGAATAAAAAGAATTTCATATTTTATATAAATTTTCGAGCTCCGTTTTCAATTTAAAATATGCGAAATTAAAATTTTTAATTTTTGCTTGTTAAAAATAATTTTAAATATTTTTAAATACCAATTTAAATAATTGAAAAGTTTGAAAAATTCCATCTCCAGTATTGAATAATTACACTCATCGATTAATACTTAACGCGATTACATAAACTTAAATTAAATTTAAACCTTGGTTTAGTTTGAGATTAGGGAATTGTGCATAATATCTATACTGTAATTGATAAACTTTAGAGTGTGTAATTAACAGTTCTGGGCGGCCTGGGATTAACGCTTTCTTAATAATATTAATACTTTAGCATAAAATTTTAACATTTAGAAAATATTCGAAAATTATTAATTAAATTTAAAATTAAATGCACATGCAGTTTGAGTTTAGAAAATAAGAACAAAACGGTTTTGCAAAAAAGCAGAAAAAATTTGTACAAAATTACATTTTCCTCTTTATTGAAAAATATTAGCGTTATATTATCCTTCCATTAGGAAAATCCTTTTAAAGACTTTAAAATTTAAATACGTGCTATTTCCAATAGGTAACGACGGTAAACTTAAAACTAGTAATGCCGCAAATTTAGTTAAATATGATCCTAATCCTGAGGGCAAATATTTGTTCCTGTGGGCAGCACTGCCCAACTACCATTAAACCACAGGACAATTTTATTTTCAAAATTATTTATTTAGCTTGATTTTCGTGATATTTCTAGCAATCACATACATAAATATACAAATTAAATATTAAATTGACTTTGAAATAAATTAAAATATAGGTTTACTTAAATTTTTAATTTAAAACTCACCTAATGCTTCCATTTAGTCTGTAGATGCTATCTAAAACAAAATAATTTGAATTAATTTTTTATGCAAACCAAACATACAAAACTATTCAAAAGAAGCCCTGTCGACAGGATGGTACTTAGTGTGATTTGCAAATTACATAAATGAATTTTAATTTTAAAAACATAACGGGGTTTTTGAGTTTATTAAAATAATTTAATATAAAAGTTGAGTTTTTGTGTACTAATAATTATTGTAATTGTGTAATAAATTATGAGAAAATAAAAGAAAATAATTAAATGTGTTCAATTGAATAACACCTGAATATTCGACGATTGAAATTATTGCGCCCCACGTTAAGCGCCATTGTTACGATTAAAATGCTATATTATTTTCTGTTAATTTCTTTAACATAATTAAACTTAATCAGGATTCTTACTAACTAATTACAGCAAATAATTTATCTTGACAAAACTAATTTGCTCAGTGAGAAATTTCAAAATTTAATTATTAATGGCGTTAAACAAAGACTTCTATAACGAATTAAATCAAAATAATATGCATGGGTAAAGAACAAGCGATTCATCATGAGTTTCTATTTTCTTTAGCAACCTGTTAACTACAATAAACTAACTGGAGTTGTTAACAATCAGGACTCGCATTAAACTAGCCACGAAGAACAAAACAAATTAATTGATTCGCTGGAACTCTACGCGATCGATAAAATACCGTTTATTATACGTATAACTTCAAGACAATATGGTCGGAACTTTCAAATTCAATCGATGGCAATAGAAAAAAAATTAATGTATACAATATGACAAACAAATGTTTTTTTTTCAAAATTTATTGAAGCTGTTTGCGTTATTCACCCCGCGCAAAAAATTTTATGCAAATCTTGATCTTGTGTAATAAGGGAAATTCACTACAAAGAACCCTGCATGCATGTAATTTAAACTATAAAGGTAGTTTTTGCAGAAAGAAGCTAAAGGAACGTCAAAGTTACAGTTTCTATGAGTTGAGATATCTTACTCAATGAAATGTTAGATACAAAGGGTTAAACTTCATATATTATGTTACAAAGGAAAATTGTGATATAGAAATCTTAGCTTGCGAGCATCCTTGGTATCCATAAAAATATGATACCAAAATTTTTGAAATTTAAAAATCGCCAGGTCTGTGTTTTAAAAATTAGATGAAACCAAAATTTAACCACTTCCAGAGTTAGGAGCCTGCCAGTAAGGATTTATAAAATTTACAATGATTTTTAAATAATCTATAGGTTACAAACAGAAATTTGGTTACACCCCTAAACTGCAAGAGGAAGTCACAGCAATATATTTATTAATATATTTATTGATTATTTGATAGCATCCTTTGGCGTGAAAAATATCTCCTTCAATTATCCTACATTTAGAGAAAAGGTAAATATGCGTAAAGTTTTGCATTGCGAATTGTAACTCATGAATCTTTAATATACCTAATGCAGAGCATTCCAGTTTCGAATTTGGTTAATTAACTCGAACATCCGATTTGAAACTAAATTACTAATTACTAAAGCAAATAACTTTTGAAAATCGAACTAAAATCGATTAAAATTGAGAATGTTTAATCAAAATTACTTTTCGCATGTTTTTACCCAAGCCACGACAACTGAAAACATTTAATTTGTCGATTGAAAAAATCTGTATTTGCCTAAATACAAAAAGCCTGTAGATATTGTATACACAGGTAACTAATTAATTAATATATACTTTCCAACAAAATTGTTTGCAATTTACAACGAATTCGATCAACCAAAAATTTGTTTAGTTTTCCCTAATCAATTGGCAATTTATTGTCAGATTTGTGTAAACATATGTTTCGTGTTTTTATTTGTCAAGATCCAATTAAATTTTCTATATAAACAAATGTTTTTATGGTTTTATCACCATTTTTGTTTGACGTGTGCCAATACTTTTTATTCAAATTAGCTTACCGACTACTTAAAACCAATTTAACTGCAAAATTAAAATTAACGAATTCATTGCGCATTTTGAGAATAAAAATTGTTATGGCTTACCGAATTTTGAGAATTCCACTGAGAATGCCATTCAAGTAGAATTTTCTTTTGTCACATCAATTATAAAATTTTGCGCGTTTGTTTGTCTTGCGGTTGGAAACTTTAGTCTTTACATTTCTTAGTTAAGATAGATAAGATTCCTAAGGGATGAAAATAATATGAAAAGTCTCCTTTGGGAGAAGACCTCAAGATTCCGCAGGTCTGAGAGATGTCTATTTATTATGCATCACCCGTGTTCAATATTATGAGCGATGGTTAGTATAACCCAATTTTACTATTCAATTTAATAAATTTTGAAACATTGAATTAAAATTTTCAATTAATATCCAATGCGTTTTTCTGTAAATTGTAATTTTCGATTTTCTAAAAGTAAGTTTGTTTTGGAAAGTTCCACCAAAAGTACGTGATTTTAAATTCATATATGACCAATATTTCTTTTTTTCATTCGTACGAAAGTTTTTGTTTTCCTAGATTTATTGATAAGCCCTGACGGTTATACTACACCTCAAAAACTAGTTTAGAAAGTTATCATATTTTAGAGATCTATATATTATTGAAACTTTTTTGTTCCTACAGCTTCATTCCGTCTGTTACAAGAAATTTTTTTTAAATTTTTCATTTCCAAATAATTTGATTAATTATTGTTTCTTTTGTCGAAACACAATCGCAATTTAAAAAACTTCGTAAACTTATTTACATGCACAAAATTCAGAAATAAATTAAATTTTTCATGTATGTCGATGCTGGTTGGAAAGTTTTCCTATAAAATCATGTTACAATATCAAATCAATCCAAAAAAATTCAGTAAAATAAATATTGACTCTCTTAACTGGGTTATGGAAGAAAACCGCGCAAGGTTTACAAAATAAAAAATGTTTGTTCAACTACATATTCAGCTAACAATATGTATGTATATTAATCTGATTTTGTAAAGATTTTCTTAATTTTACATGTTAACTTATTTTTATTTATTAACAATAATTTTCACAGAAATGTAAGTTAAGTTAAAATAATGAATTTGAAATTATACATCGGGTATATATCATTTATTAATTTTTAAGCTGTTAAAATTATACAAATAGTGTATTGTAGCCCTAGGGCAAAAAGTGCCTTTAAATCGCACGAATTTTTAAAATTTTTGAAAGTTATGTTTATTAATTTAAAAATTAAAAATTAATTCTATCATTAGTATTCTGATACAAATTGACTGTAACAATGTTACACAGTAAAAGCTGGAATAAATTCTAAAAAAAAGATTTGTCTGTTTTAGTATGAAACCGAGTTACTTAATGAAAACCAGGCATCACGGATTTAAATTGACAAAAATACAAAAAAGGTTGAAGTAAATCAGGTTAGTCGATTGCTCTCGGTATATTATGCTGGTTTTTACGCGATCTACACATCTAGGTACCTGGAAAATCTTCTCCGAGAGTTTTTCTTGTTTTTCATAAAAGCTTCTTGTTTATTCGAGTACATTTTCTCGACATCAATGTGGTGTTCAATTGTACATAGTACCAACATAAGACTAGGATAATGGAAGTCATTCGTACGATTGACTGAAAAAATGCTTTCGTTATTTCCAAGACAACGTAAATTAAGGGTAACAAGGTAAATAAAAATAATTTAATACTTTAGATTTTAAAACAAAAATAAAACCGCACTTATGTAGGTATATTTGAAATTGGATAATAAAATGTACGAAACAAAAATAAATTGTATTTTAAACTAATATCTGCGAAAATGAAGTAGAAATAAAAATTCAAGAAAGAAATCAAATTAAATAAGAGTAAAATAAAATAAAATACAAACTCAACTACTTACTGTGACTTATTCGGAGCCTAAGTAACTTTTTGTGGTTCATCTGTAATTTGCAGTCAATCCTACAGACTCGGCATAAAAAGTCATTACAAAGTAAATAAAATGTAAAATCAAAAACTTTTTATAAAAACTTAAGGGTATAAATATTTTTACCCTGAAGGTTAATAATAATTAAGTGGTTTAAATAGTTAAATATTGTAAAAAATAAAGCAGTGACCTCGTGGAGTGGCGTCCTATCAATTTTTTACACTAAATTTTAAATTAATTTTAAAACAACCCATCGAATATTCGCATTTTTTTGGCCTTTTTACCAGTATTTTGGAATAATTCCCAAAATTTAATAATTATATTTATAATTTACGCTCTTGTCTACCATAAAATCATTATCTTTTTTTTTTCTGTTGCAGGTTCTTCTTTTGGCTTGTTACATGGCCAACTTAACAGCACTTCTGGTTTGCCGTCGACCTTAACTGACACTTAGGAAATTGTAGTTTTTCTAGGTTGGTATATACGAAGAACCAATCAGAAGCTTTGGTTAGTTTTACGTTACCAATTTAAAAATTATAGGAGTATTTTGTTTCAAAACAGCCATATGTGTTTATTATAACTTTCTACCAACCTATAAAGTTGGGAAGTGACGGGAAAGTTACTGGTCAGTGGGTCCTTTAGGCCGCACAACCTGGGAAATCTAGTAATCTACATCTTCTACATTATAATTTGCCATTGCTATCTTTCTATCCATCCCCATTGGTTAAATTTATGTTACCAATCTAAAAAAAATGGAGATTACATGAGAACAACTGGTCAAACTCTAGGGGCAAGTCACAAGGCAAATTTTGTAAACACTAAATATTCTTTTATACAACTTGACAAAATTTCGAAGTTCAAATCACAAAAAATATTTCCTAAGATTTCTAAATTTTCAAAGATATTTTAATTTTCTAAGGAATCTTAAGATAACCTAAATTTCCAAAAATTTCTTGGGATTTTTTAAAATTTCTTAAGATTTAACAAGATTTCCTAACATTGCTATGGATTTCCATGAATTTCTTCGGATTTCCTAAGATTTTCTGAGATTTCCTAAGATTTCTTCAAATTTACCCTTCATTGGTTCACCAGATTTTCCCAGCCTTTGCTCCCTTAGATAAAACCAATTTTTTCAATAATTCATATTATAAGGATAGAAATTTTCCTACTTTTATTTAATAAAAAAATTAAATGCAGCTGTATGTGTTTAATTGTCGCGTATCCAAACATCATTTCGGTTTTGACGTGAAACAATAAATTTCAAGGCAATAGATATCCTTTTAAATTCGCATTAATTTATTTGTACTTTTTTAAAACGAAATATTTTTAATGAAACGGTTAAACAGTAGGCCCCCTACTGGATAAACAGTAACTGGCATTAGAGAGAGATTATCGGTTGGACAAAATCAGGATTAAAACAAAAAAAGACAACATTTTTATTTTTCAGGACCCGAACAAAATATATTTTTAATTTCAAGCCATTGCAACTGTAAAACCGAGAAAATTCTTTGAAAATCTACTATTTAAATTTTATTTCGTTAAAACTATGTTATCGGACGTTAAAAACTTTTGCAAAAAATATTAACTTTGTGACATTTTTATACAAAATTATTTCGCATGAAGAAAGCAGACGCATTTTAAATTGTACAATAGAATTCGTCAAGTGGAAAATTTTGAAATAATTTCTCAGTCTCTGTCTCAGTCAAACATTAATTTAGTCTTTCTGAAATTTAGATAACTCCAGTTAATTTAACGCCGGACAATTTTTCTCTTGCAACATAATAACGTGCGGTGTTTCTATTATTTTATGCATGTACCTACGTATAAAGTGAACATCTTCATATTACTTTAAACACGAAAGTTTCCACCCTCTACGTCTCTGTGGAATTACTGTCATAAAACTCTATTAACAGACAATTTAATAAAAAAAAACCGAATTGTTGAAGATATAGAAATATTGTAACAAATTTGTCTGAATTGTGTCAGAACTTAGTTGATGGTGTGACAAGATTATCTACGTTTTATCTTTATTTGGCAAGAGACGCCCAATTCGACTTGCATGAGACAGAAAAGAGAGTACGATTAGGGTGCTTTACTCCAATTTCGGTAATTGCGAAAACATCTTTTACTTCCACTTTACTTTAAAAAGAAAGCAAAATTAACTTTTTCGGTAAACATTCCAATTCCGGTTATAAATTAGATTAATTTCCCTGTTATAATGAACTCCTTTCAAGTTCAATGTAGATTGCGCAAGTGAGATTTTTACTTGAAACTGGAAAATAATCATTACGAATTTGCAGGTAAATTATTTTTTTCTAACTCCCTTGAAATTTAACGAGTTGTCGATTTCTTTTAGCCCTACCACAACTTTATATTTTTGCCTTCTTACCGAATAAAAGATTTTTGCTTTGAATTGTTAACGGAGCAGTCTCGTGCGGTAAAAACATAACCACTACAATGAAATATTGAAACAAATTTGCTAAGTACGGAAAATCATGTGAGTCAATAGAGGGAAGATTTTATGGTCTCAGCCACGATTTCGAAAATAAAAAGTTTTTATCTTTGTGAATTTAATAAGTACCAAACATCGCATCTCGTTATCAAGGTTCAAACAAATATAATTTTATTTATTTAGACTTAAAACCGATTTTAACTTTTCAAAGACTTTGAGATTCTATTAACAGGCAGCAGCATTCTAATTTTATAACATAAATAAAAACAAAGAACCTGAAGTAATTTGAATACAAAAGAAAAAATGAAAATAATTGTCGGTTTTAATAAAAAATTTTAAATTAAAAATGTTAACAAGCAACAACTTGAAATTAACGTTTATATTTTTTAGAATTTAATATTGTTTTTCCTTCAACTCGATTGAATTTTATACAAATATGCATGCATACAGAAAATTGCAAAATTCGATATTTTGAAGCGTCACTTTATAAAACTTCATTTGCGTGAGTGCTAGACGATGTGTTGGAAAAAACCTATCATCGAATAGCTTGCGTGTTTTTTTTTATCGCAAACAATCTTTTTTTGATGAGCTTGCTAAAAAGACAATGAGAAGATAACAGGACGGAAACATTAAAACGGATCCCCAAAATTTACATCGCTCTTCGTTTAGTTGGGATAAAAATTAAATTAACTGGACCGTCAAGCTTTGATGCATCAGCTTTAAATATTTTAAAATATAGAATGAGAGCAGGACGGCACTAAAGTACTTTAGTGCCGCTCAGCGCCGAACTGATCTGTCAGCCCTACAGATTCGGAACAAAAAATTCGACTTTGAATGCCGATAGAGCAATATGCTATCAATTATGGAACGTATGGAAATTGCAATATTAATATTTATGCATACATTTAATGCTAGTTACGGAACCAAGCACAAATTTGAGCCGCTGATGTTATAAATGGGCATTAATAATAAATTCGTGTAAGCGTATTAACATTAGGGTATTACGACACTACGTCCACAGAGGTTACCGCATAAATTTGTGGTAAATCGATAATTTCAACATCTACGTTTGGTTAATGACAAATTTAAGTTAATTCTGTCACCAAAATCAATTTAAAGAATTGGCAACAATATTTTATTTCATGTCCTTACTTACAGTTATTTTTGTGCTAATCCGATGAAATCACCAGTTCATAAAATTATGGGAATTCTATTAAAAATTTTACAGAGTCTTTTTAAAGTCACTGTAGCTCAGAAACAAGGCGACCGAATAGAAAAATGTGTATAAACAAAAATAAAGACAATGAAATTTTCAACAAAAAATGTCAAACAAGTATTGCTGTAAAAGCGATTTTTATATGACAAAAAATTTCTTCAAATAGTACAATTTACATTGCTAACATAGGATCGTTCTAATAATTTCCGGAGTAACTGTATATTATAAAGACATCATTTGACGAATAAAAATATTGTTTAAAACTTAACCTCGACTTGTGTTTTATTCTACCAACTTTTGGGATCAATGCCTAAAAGTCGTTAGTGAGACTGCTAACGCTCAAAAGTAATCCCCAAGCTTCTTAATCTCTGTACGGGATTAAACAGCGAGGGTTTTTATTTTCTAATTCCTGTTTGTTGATATTTTGACGTGATGAAACAGCATCATCAAACAGGATGTTTGAAAGAAATTTAATCTCGAATTAAAATTATTAATCAATAAATTAATTGATTATTAAGTTTTGATCGCTTTAATTTTTCATAACTTTCAGTTTATGAATTCATACGACATACGTAATTAGGAAAACTCCGAGTTTACCCAAAGCGTTTTCTATAGCCAGAGATACTCGACCAATAGAGATAGATTTATGAACTCTCAACAAAAGAGAAATAGTTGATTAAGTTTACACCGCAAGTTATAGACAAATTAATATGATTCCACCAATTTCAATACCGCATTCTAATTTTATTTGCTTCTCAAAACTTATCATGTAAATCTAAAACTTTCGTTGAACTTTGAAAACTTGATAATTTAATAGTTTCAAATAATATTACATTTTAATAGATACGCAATGATGTTCAAAATTATTATGTTTTATTAAGTTATTAATTTCCGAACCAATTGTTAAGTTTTCAAAATTACTCTAAAGTTTTGTATTAAACCTCACCAAACTTCACTACTTAACTTTTACACAATTAGAAATTTTAAATTCTGAGCTTTTTACATTCGACTTTTAATATTTAAAATTTTATTAGCATTTTATACTTAAAATTTTACATAAATAATCGCAAAGATTGCGTGCTTGGCTCAGGAAAAGGGAAATTTTAGCAACTAACTTGTATAGAACAAAATATGGCGCCACTGTACACCGGGACATCCCCCAATTGATATTATATTTGTTGTAATAAAATTATCAATAAGTGGAAATTCTTCGAACTGATAATTTTGATTACAAGGACTAAATAAAATTAATTTCTTAGTTCAAGTCAAATTACAACTTACAGCACAATCTGAAAGCATTTTTAATTTGAAATGTCTTTAACAGCAGAATTTTCCTGTTTATTTTTGTATGGAAAATTTACGATAATAACTTTTGTAAAAATAATCATGTATTGTGAGAAATTACAAAATAACAATGCTTCAGGTTTTTCTAGGACTAAACAGGACTAATATTACTAATATCATGACCAGAATTACAAGCTTTTAGCGTTTTACTTTCCACTTAATTTTTTTCTTTGTTGGGAAAAAGTTCACTACGGTTATTTTAACCTGACTCTTAGCCATCAAATGGTACATTAAGGTAAATAACTCTAATTATTATAAACTGAACTTTTAATAATAATCATTTAGGAAACTCAAACTGGGAAGGAAGCAGGGTTGTTTAGAATATTGATTACGGACTCTAAGTTCTGTCTTACAGAGTAGAGCAAAAAAAACTTTTATGCAATAATTTAGTGTGAACATCTGGCGCTTAGCCAGCGATTTCATGTAATGGCTTGCATTTAAGCGATTCTAGGGTGAAATGTCACGTTTTTTATGGGAGCCAAACCCTGAGATATACAAAGTGTATAAAAATTGCTTTTTTCTAAAATAGTGCTCTTTAATTTTTAATAATGAAAACACGTTTTTGATCCTTTGCAGCCGGCGTCGGTATAGTGCGGCGCTGACTAGGACGGCAGGACCTTGCGCCGGACCTGCGAGTGGAAAGTTGTATGTTGAAAAACTTTTGAATTAGTGTTATATGCAATTAACGTCTGAGAACTTTCCAGTTATCGTTGAGTTAAAACATATCAAGCAACGCCCAGTCGAGAAAATTGTCTTCCCTTGTGATTCAGGAGTTCCATTTTGGATTAGTACATTTTGCCATCGTTCAGGAAATCTGATAAAACAAATTAAGCAACTGTGACTGTTTTGATAAATTATAGCATTTGAATTACAAATTTTTCAAAATAACAAAAAATTTTAAAACAATAAATCAGTACTTTGAGCTCCTAATTTTGTATAAGCCCCCAGCTTAAGCTTTTAATTAATTTACCATCAAGTTTCCAAGTTTTTGAAGTATTTTCAATATACCAATAGACCAAACTATTTAGATAGGTATACCTCTTTGTGTTCAAGGCAGGTGCGATTTACTAACATCAAACTCACTTGCAATTAATGATACCCCTTTTGTTTCCTTTGTATTTCAATCTTGTTAACAGTTGGGATAGTTTTCCTTCAGGACATTTTGACTAGATTAAATTACGCTCAATCAAATCCGCAGTAAATTATATCTAACAAAAAAAAATCCTCGAAATGCGATTCAAAATTAATTATAGTGTACTTTTTTTTATTTTACAACGGAAGGGTAGATTTCCTCCGCTCAAATTTTCTCCCGCCAGTTATAAGGGGCTACTACATAGCAACTATATATTTGTATACAAAGTGGATTCAACATGTTTATTATAAATAAGAGCCATTCACCGAAGCTATAGGAACCTGTTTACAAATTCGATATCTTCCATCAGTAAAAAAATGTTTGAACGTTTTTGTAAACAATTTCTTCAAATTACTTGTCTTTATTGTTTACATTCAATATATGAAATGAAAGCAAACAAACATATTTTTAAAAATAAAAGCTTGCTTATAATACAATACAGAGTATTCGAAAATTAGTACTATAAGCTTGGATAAACTGATAAAATTTCTATAGCCAGGTAATGTTAAAACGCTTTGTATATTAGCATTAAATATTTAGATTTGGCAAAGCTAAATGATTTTAGAAATTTTTTAGATCCTGTTGAAAAACACCGTATTTGTCAGTATTTTTAGAAGTTTTGGTCAGGATACAATGGGTTAGGATAGGTTAGCTTTGTTGTAAACATGTTAATTTTTCTTCAATCAAAAAAAATAATTAGGTAGGTATATAATTTAAGCGGCTCGTCGCTGTCACTAAAAAATAATTATTTTTACATTTTATTCTAAATAATAACAGCCAATGAAACTACAAAACTTGGCAAGTATACAAGTTTTTGAAAATTATACTAAAGCAAACTGTCATACAAATTAAATTTAATAATGCAAAATAGTGGGATTTACGTTATGGCACAAAGTGCATCCTTAACTTGCATCTGAAAGGAAGACAGACTAAATTCGCTATAAATGATCGCGGGGGTTTATAAAATAGATAAATTACGTGCTTTCTATCTCTCGCAAGCTTCATAATTTGAAAATATCGGCCATTATGTTGGTATTTTATGCCAGCGTTGTTAAGATGAAATGTTAGAGTACGCTAATTAATTTAAAGTACATAGAAGGACTTTAGTCTGGTTTCCATGTTGCACTACACCTACACTTAACCCATTCATAACGCTAGAGGATCTCTATGCTTCAGTACAGAAGTTAAAATTTAAAAAAATAAATAATTTTATATTTTTATGAAAAAAATTCTTATTAAATAGAAAAATAACAATTTATCCATTTGATATAATATTTGCATGAACAAACCAAAAACTTTAATAATTTCCAGAACTTATAAAAAAAGTGGAAACTTAAACATAAGAGAAAATTAACCAAGTCCCGTAATTAAAAGTAAGCAACGTTTTAAATTTTTATAACACGTTTTTGTTTTCAGTAAAAAATTTCAGTTCTGTCCAAAAAAACTTTTTCCTAAATTTATATTTGGCTTTACCTTTTGATGTGTTTTTGTTCTTTTTTTTTAACTACTTTTTATAGTACCTAATGTCGATTGCTACTTCGGGAAATTTTTTTAATTGAATGTTTCACGTCAAAGTCTCAAAATAATACCTGACAATAAAGTTGAGAGCTTTTTAATCAAATTTCGTTCATCATCCTACTTCAATATCCTAGAATAAAACCAAATGTTGTCAAAAAAGACGTCTATAGTTTATATCCACGGTCGGCAACTACAGGTTGCTCCGCAAGAAAGCTTTGGAGGACCGCTGAAAAATTTTAAATGTTGAAATTCACTTTAAAAAAAATAATAAATTAAAAAAATTCGTATTTTTCAAAAATGGTGTTTAACAGCCGTTGTCTGGGGGATACGGAATACCCTCAGCATTGGCTACTTAGTAATACGCAAATAAAGAGAAGAATGCACAGAAAGGTATTCCATACCCCCCAGACCCCCCGGAAATAGAATAAATCAAAAATCGAAAATATGCTATACTTGAATAAATCGTATCTCTGGTTTTATTTATTCTACAGCATTAGACTTTGGGAGTGAGATAACTCTCACGAGCAAAATAGTTGCTTTAGATTAAATAAAATAATTTAGGAAAAAATATTTAAGATTCCTTCTACTCAAGAATAAAATGAAAATTTCCTGCAGGAATACTTGAAAAAAATTTCTTTAAATTTTTATTTATACCGCCCAATTTCCAACATCTTATAAAATCTTCTTACATAATGAGATATTAGCACAGCAAGAATTTCAATTTACTGCTTCGGTGTGTAATTAAATTGAATTTCCGAATTAGATAATATTAAGCATAACAAATTAGTTTACGGTCTTAAATTGTCCTGTATTACATAAAGAAAGCTGATAACGCTTTATAAAGTTTTGTTTTGTTATAATAGAAAAAAGAGTACTTCAGGACTCATTTACCTTCAAAAGTTTCAAGTGAGACGAATTAAAAATTTTAACTGTATTTGATGAATTCTATCCTTAATTTTATTAGCTCATTGCAGTTGAGTGCTTTAAACAATTACCTTTGTAAGTGGAAAAATTAGAAATAAACGAATTTTTCCCGAAATTCATTAACAGCAAACATAATATTTCGAAATTGTTAAATCTCGTCAGTTGTAAAAATACATATCGCTGGTTTGTAATACTTATTTCCCTATGAGAAGTTACATCAAAGGATAAACACGCCCATAAAACGTTTTTACATGCCAATATTTATAAAAACATTTTAAACATAACATCCGCATTACGGCATTCAAACTCAAAGGTTTTTAATTTGTATAAAACTTTTCTGGTACTGAAACTTATCCTTGAGCTATTTGAATCTGGCGCTTAAAATTAATACAGAAATGTAAAACCCTGACGTAAATAAATTATGCAATCGCCATGCATGAATGCTAATTGGGTTGCATATCTGAAAGTTGTATTTTCATTGCAACCTAACTAGAATAAATCTTTACACGCAGCTGGAAATAACAAGATGAAGTCTTAAAAAGGAAAGATATTTTGTAATATATAAATTACCAATTCCGTACTGCTGAGTGTAACTTGGTAAGTGGTTTGTTTCGCCGGCTTATGAGTAGGCAACTGTTAAAAGTTCGCCGCTTGTTATCAGAAAACAATAATTTGAATGTGAAATTTAATAGGATTCGACTTGATTTGCAAATAAGACATTCGAACTTTTCTTTATTATGTTCAGCTACTTTGTATTGTGAGATATTTATAAAATCGTAAGGGGGCGACCTAAATGATAAAATGGCGAATCGGGCAATTATGTCAATTATATTTACGACTTCAAAAATACATTTTTAAATATTATCGACACATCATGCCGTGTTAACTGAGAATTTCTTCAAGTAAATTAATTTCATTGCTATGTACATTGAAAAGGTCCTTCTAAACGAATAAGCAAGACATTAATAAGCAAACATTCGACAAATACAAATTTAACTGAATTTCCTGTTGGCTGATTACAACATTCAGTGTTTGGTATATATATATATGTAAAATGTATGTTAATATGGTGCATAATTTGCAACAAATTTCTTTTGTTTTTAATTGTTAAAATCATAAACTCGAGGAAAACTTAATATTTTTTTTGTTTATTTAATCTGTTTTTGATAAATTTTTTTTTCGAACTTTTCCGATTCCATTTCTCCAGAGTTTTATTGTTCTCAAATTGTGAATTCAGCAATTACAACAAAAACCACAATATTTTTACTCTTAAAATAAATATTTTATTTAATTTTTGTTATATACACCAAGTGATAGAATTTCATTTTTTAATATTGTTAAATCGCGATTGGTTTCTTTAGAAAGTTGTTTGTCTTTAATTATTTGTCTCGATTGGTTTTAAAGCAAAATTGCAAAATTGAACATTTGATAAAATCCTTAAAAAATAATATTGACGTTATTATAACATCAAAATCGAATTTATAAAATAATAATTGCCGGAGTTATTAAACTTGATGTAGTTTTTAAAATTAAATTCGTTATAATTTTTAACTTATTTTTCAAGTCAATGTTGTTTTTAAAAGTTGACAAACTAATAATATTTCAACCAACTTCGCTTGCTTTCATATTTCTTTGAAATAATATACATTAAAGCTTTTTTAAATTTATTTATTAAAAAGTTTTACTGCTCAAGTAAGTAATAATCGTGTGCTTTGCTAGTTTTCTAATTTAAATTACCAATTTTGTTCTACTTTAACGTTTAATTTTAAATCATCGTAAATATGCTTTGTATTTGGTTGGGTGACCCTCTGAAGATAACCATAATGACGTGTAGTTTATAAACAATAATTTATATTTTTGTGGATAAAATTATAATATTTAATGTGTCCAAAGGGGATGCCCCGTCTTTCTAGATCCATAATTTTAGAGTTCGACCGGCTGCAGGGACGTTTTTAAAAAGTGTATGTTTTAAGCAGTAGTACCAAATGAAAAATTGCACCAAAAAAATTTAAAGTAACTCAATGGGCGGGGCTTATGAACACAGCCAATGCAGTGTACGCATTCCAAATTTACGGTTTTTGGGTATTTTTACTTGAATTTATGAATAATTCATCAAATTTAAAGTTTATATTTGTAATTTCTTCTATAAACTACCATATCTTTCTCTGAAAATTTTTTTTCATGGAAATATTTTTCATCACGTTTTAACAATATCGCAAATAGTGAAGTGTGTGTTCCACATGATGATGTTAATTTTATCGAATGTTAGTAGATTTTTAAGGTTCCAAATAAGAAATATTAAATAATATCGCGTTGAGCCTTAAAAATTTTATTCTGACAGTTAACGCTTAGCTTGTAGCTCAGACTTTTTACTAACGAGATCGCGTAATTTGAATAAAACTATTCGTGATAATAGAAACTACTGTACTAAATATATAAATTAAATCTGGGAATGCATAACTAAAACTTACGAGTAATTACGTATTCTACCATAATTAGAGGGATTGGAGGACGAAGCTGCCTCGCGCGACTTCTTCGACTTATTGTCTGCCAGGCAGTTGATCGCGCTAACTACTAGGTCAATTACCATCTCCTGCCTTGGGGAGTTTTATTACTTTGTAGATATTTTAATCACAATTTCATTAATTACTTGATAAAAAAATATTTACATAACTCAGGATATATTTTGCAAATTCTGCGTATAATTTTCAATTATTTGTTGTCAGAAAAACTTACCTTTGGCTCGGCAAACTGAAATGACGGGCGGTTTTCTCAGGCAAATAATAACTTGAATTTTCGAATGAAAACATGAAAAGCCTACTAATTTTCAATAATATAGCATATTAAATTAGTGGTAGAACAATAATTATTTTTATTTCCATTAAATTCAAAATTTGCTATTTCAGTACTAGTAAATTATTCCAATTATCGAAATGCGTGGTGAAGCCGCAGGCTTAGCAAAATAAGGCCAAGTTGTAAAGTACAGTTTCTTGATTATTTCTATTGTTACGCTGCATACCAAGGAACCTTACGATTTGTCTTCGTGTCCGTCCATCTAGCAGTCCGTTTGTCCGTCCGTTTGATAATTAAAAAAATATTTTAATCTCAAAAAATTTAAAAAAAGAAGAAAATTTATATTATTTTGGTAATTCAGACTTCCTGCAGTACAATAAATTTAATAAAACAAATAATCAAATTTACCTTTCGCTTTAATTAACAAATAAACACACTTTCCAAGCAAACAATGAAACAAACTTTGAAAATGCGCAGCAAGAAATTTATAAATTAATTACATTGTTTGTTCGAAAATTAAATTAGTTACCAATAAACTTTACATTGAAATACAATATGGAGTAGTAGTTACAAATAATATCAATTTTGTTTTTTATTTTATGTTACTACAGAAACAGTTATCCGCTGTAATTCAAACCTTTTTCAATTTAAAGTTGATAAAAGTTCGGAAACATGCCCAGAGTGTGTACAGATCAAATTTGAATTTTAATCAAGTTTTGATGAACTTTCAAAATTAAACTTCTAAGGTTTAAATTTTTTCCAACTTATCAAACTAATAATTTCCTAATTAATAATTTTTTGCTTTGAATCAAATATTTATAATAATTTTTATTTGATATACCAATCAACCTCGGTGCGACGTTCCGTAGCCATCCATTTAATTTATATTTAGAGAGATAAATTTCGTCCACCAGATCATGTTTATTCACATAAAAAAAATAATTAAAAAAAAAGAAATTGGAAACTCGTCAAATGGAAATTCTAAAAAAAAACAAAAATCATTTTATAAAAAATTTTAATTGGCTGTTAAAAATTGTTAACTGACTTTTTCGATGGATTGATTTTCTGCCTCCTCCAATGGCAATTTAAAATAAGTGAAAATTTCCCGAAGAACTAATAAAAAAGATTATTGTAGAAAACAGAACCACAATGTCGTAAAACATTTTACGTACACGAGAGAATTTAAAAAATAGTCACGTAAAAATTTAAAACTTTAATTATAAAAGCTTTTAGCGGCATTCGAAAACAACGTCCAAGTTTCAGTTAATTTTTTGATCGTTGCAATTAAAATTTAAAAAAGGACGACCCTCGCTTACTTTTAATTGACTCCGTCGTCTCTGTCTTAGAGCAGTTTTACCTACCATGTACAGAAGTTTTCTTATTTAACCGGAGCGTAGAGAAGAAAATTAAATAGAAAATTTAATTAATATAATTTTTTGATGTTGTTTTCGACTTACCTCCTGCATGGTAAGCTGTTCGTCGAAGAAGTGACTATTCTAATTTGAATGGAACCTGAAAAGTAAGGGTGATTACAGAATCTTCTTATTTTCTCAGAATATTTTTGTTTAATTTGATCAATTTTTTAGGATCGGATAAAATAGTATATATTATACCTGACAATTAATAAGGCATTTTACGCTCTTGTAATATAATCTAAAGTTAATTAAATTTTCTGAACCTGTTTGCATATCATCAATATAACATCCGCGGAAGGTTAGCCATTTTTTAGACAGCTAATAATGATTAATTTTTGAGAAAGGACATTTAAATTTACTGCAAAATGTTCGCTCTTCTCGTGTGACATGAAAATTATCGTACATAACTAACCCCTTCTGAAAATGTAATGGAATTGTGATTGATTTTGCAAACGGTGAAGAACGCCACTTATGATAAAGCGAGTATTTACAACCTGAAAAACTGACTGGAGCTTTTGAATATAAAACTGATTGTTTTTTAACAAAAAATACATCTTAAAGCTAAAACTCTCAAGTGATAAATTGCGTAAAGACGTAATCCTACTTCGACATTTCAAAAACTAAAAATGCGAACCGAAAGTTTCAGCTTCTCCATTCTATATTAAATTTTCAATATTACACATAATATAAAAAATATTATGAAACTTTCATAAGTTATAACACTTCCTAATTTTAAGTTTTTTTACCCTTTTTATAGTCACCTTTTTTTTTAAATTACAACAATATTTTGTTTTTACATCACCCTGTGCATTAATCATACATTGAATGCAGGCCTATGACGCTTTTAGTTGAGTTTTTGACTGATAGTTTTAATAATATTTAAAATTTCATTTTAAATTTGCAGGTAAAATTATTTAATTCTAACTCCCTGCATCTTTTTGATTTATTCTGTTTTGTCACCTTTACAATGCGCTGAAAGCGCGGTAATAGCACTAAAAAGTAGCTTGCTGGCAGCAAGATTTAACAATGAAATTGGAAATAACTAGAATTCCTTGGAATCTCTTGAAATCTCTGGAATTCTTTGGAGATCACTAATTTTTTTTGAAAATGACTGGAATTTATAGAAATCTTTTAAATTAGAATTCCTTAAAAATTCTTTGAATTCGAATTCTTATTATAAATCTTTGGAAATATCTGGAATTCCTTAGAAGTCTTTGGAATTCCTGGGATATTGGAATTTTTGGGAAACCCTTAAATTCGCATTCTTTAAGAATTGCTTGAGAATTAGAATTCTTATTCAAAATCTTGGAATTCTTTGGAAATCTCTTAAATTTTTTGAAAAATCTTTGGAATTTTTAGATATCTTTGGAAATTATAAGAATTTTTGCAAATCTTTTGAATTAGAATTTTTTGAAAATCCCTAAAACTCTTTATGTTTTAGGGATTTTCAAATTATTGGAATTTTTGAAAATCCCTTAGGAATATCTTGAATTAGAGATCTTGGGAAATTCCTGAAACTCTTTAGAAAACCCTGGCATTTATTCTTATCAATCTCTGGAATTTCTGCACAAACGATAGAATTCGGAGTCAGGTGTACGCAAATTAACGGGGAAATTTATCCTCTGATTTGAAAGCTGCATACCAAACTGGAAACTGTATAAATTTTAACTAACTGCCATATAATAGTTTTGATCGGGAGAAGATATCGATTCGATGAAGATTTCTTATTGTTCTTAATTATGTCTCTGTTTATCTTCTTCTTCTGCTATTCTTCTAAATATATAAATAAACTTGTTTGGATGTTCGTGATATCAACACAATTTTGCACACTTACTCAGTAGAAGTTGGATTAGGTTTTCGTGCAAAAAAATATTTAATTAAAGATTTAGGGGAGAGAAACTCTATGACGCGCATGATGGATTAACGAGATTCAATTAACCGGTTATTGCGTCGGCGCTACAATACAATTAAAGTAGTCACCTTTATGCACGGCTATGATGTTTTTTTAGTTCAATTTTTGATTGCCAGCTTTAATATTGTTTAAGGTTAATTTTTAATTTGCAGGTAAAATAATTTACTTCTAACTTCTCTGCAACTTAACAAGCTTTTGATTTCTTTTGTTTTGTCACCTTTACAGTGTGCTGAAAGCGCGTTAATAGCTCTTGCTGGCAGCAAGCTTTAATAATGCGCTCAAAGCGATTTAATTGTTCTTAATAATAGCTGACTGGCAGCGAGCTTTAACAATGCGCTAAATGTGCATTCATAGTTCTTAATAATGAAACTTAGCTGGTCAATAATTTATATTTGAATTTATTTATTTAAAAATTTGGATTGATAAACTGAAATGAACAATATAATATTTGTAATTATTCTATAATTGCATTCAATCTCCCATCAGAAATTTGTTTATAAAAAGGTTAATAACATTCTCTGCAGACATTAAATCAACGACGTTAACGCGCCAATTTAATTTTAATTCGATAAGATGAAACTTTCGAGAAAATGTGAACGAAATATAATTTTCCAATAACAGGGAATTTTAACAATTGCATTTAAAAGATTTTTGTACCAATGAGCATTAAGATCGCAGGAAATAATTAATTATTGCCGTGTTTATATCCTTTTATTTCGATATTAATCAATCAATTTACTTTTTTTGTAATTGAAATAAGTAAATCAAAATTTGGATATCTTTAAATGAAGAAAAAAATTCAGTATGTTCTTAAAGGAAGAATTAAAATATTTAATTACTGTAATAATATAATTTCTTTATGGTATGCGGAAAGGTTGTCACCCGGTATATCCTAAATTAATATCAAGATAGCGAACTAATTTGAAACTTCAAATTTGAATAATGAATGTACAATTTGACTATAGAGCGAATGCATAGAATAGCAAGTGAAATTAAACAAGACTGGAACATTTAGAGATAACACTTTACTGCATTTGAACATACAGCATATATTTTGATAAGGACTAATACACAAATGCATAGTAGTAACGATAACATCAATAATCATGTAATATTATGACCATTATGGGGTTATTAATTGCATAAAACCATTAGAATTACGTTTTGTGCCACCTAAATGCAGTGTAATTTACTTGCTTAACTGCTACGATTTTAGTTTATTATAACTCAAAATACTTTTTTAATTATAAAAAAAAGTGGCAAAATAGTGGAAAAATATCCACTTTCTGACCGGTTACATAAACTACTTTTAATGTAACTAAAATAAGTGTGGTTACGATTATTTCCTCCGTTGGGTCTATGTGTAATATTTTATGTCGACAACAACTGGAATCATAAAATATGGAAAATTTAACCAAGTTGACCGGACAGAATTTGAGAACATGAGCTTGAACAATATGTTCATACGGTTGACGTTTTATAAATTAATTTGGCAAGAACTGTCGCTTTATTTAATTACCTACGTCAGTTTAATCAAATTTTGAGAAGCATGTTAAATTAGAACTGAAGTAACCTTTTAACATATTTACGGTTAATAATCTTCTAAATAGCTAATTTTTGATTTTTGGTCGTGAAAACCTCTACTTACCTTTTCAATCCCACAAGAAATCAAAAATTCTGTAGTATAAATTAATTTCGCAATTTATGCGATGGCTACGTATAGTAGCTGAATTAGTTAAACTAACTCGAGATTAAAATTCAAAATATAAAATTTTGAATAGAAAGTTACATTTGGAAAAGGTAGATAGGTAGATGCGAGTATAATAATTGAGAATTATAAATTAAAAACTTTTCTATCAAACAACTTTAGGGTATTCGGTTATGTTTCAAAAACTAACTTAATCACAAACGGATTAAAAGTTTCGGTTTTAATAATTTTGGAAAAATTATTTTATTTTGCTCGTTATCGTTTGTGCTTTAAGGTATTCTGTTCATCTAATAGACCTGGATTATGTATAGATTTTCCGTAAAATGTCGGTGCATTTCATTATACGATATCACTTAATTCCTCTATATAACATCGCCAACGTTTGCCGCTTAAACCCTGGATACTCTAAAGCTTAAGTAACTAAACCACAATGTTTATGGACAAGCAATAAAATATTTCATCTAAATATTGCTTTAGGTGTACGCTAGGCTGCCATTAAAAGAAATATTATTGTTCTTGCAGGTAGAGCTCGGCCAATCACAGTATGCCGGACTGTATAAATTTTAACCAACTGCCAAATAGGCTCATAATACTTTTAGCCGGGAAAAACTATCGATCTCTGCTTTGATCTGACAAATTATATAATTCATATATTGGCTCATTAATTTAAAAGCTACATTCCGAACCGCAACTGGACTGTATAAATTTTAACCAACTGCCCAATAAGCTGTATTACTTCTGGCCGAGTAAAGCTATGGATCCAATGAGACTTCTAAATTTTCAAAATTATAGCTCTGCTTTTATCTAACAAATTCTAATTTCATTTATAATCTAATTTATTTAAAAGCTGCGTTGCAAACTAGAAGTTGGACTGGACAACTGGACTGTGTAAATTTTGACTAACTGCCAAATAGACAGATAAGAGATTTGGGTGGGAAAAGCTATCTATCCAATAAAGATTTTTTAATTTTCTGAATTGTGTTTCTACTCAGGTATATCTAATAGATTAAGAATGTAAATTATTGCTTAATTAATTTAAAACAAGAGGTAAATATTCCAAAAAAGTTATGTACCCGTGGTTGGTATTTTCTTGGAAATCATTAGAGTTCTTTCGAAATATTTGGAATTCAAGAAAATCTTTGGATATCCCGGAATTCTTCAAAATTTCTGGAATTCCTTGTAAATCACTGGAATTCTTTTTAAATTCCTTGAAATTCGATTCCATTCTTTAGAAATCAATAGAATTCATTGGAAATCATGGGAATTTTGAGATATCTCTTAAATTAAATTTCTTGAAAATCACTGGAATTCGTAGGAAATCGTTGGAATTCTTTGGATTTCCTTGAAATCTCTGGAATTCTTTATAAATAATTAGGCTTCTTTAGAAAACATTGGAATTCCTTGGAAATCATTGCAATTCCTTGAAAATCACTAGAATTCTTGGGAAATCTTTTGAATTTTTGTAAATCTCTTAAATTCTAATTCTTTAAAAATTCTTTGGAGATTACTTAAATAAGAACTCTTTAAAAATCCCTTGCATTAGAATTTTTATTAAATATTTCTGGAATTCCTTAGAAATCTCTTGATTTTCTTAGAAATGTCTTGAATTCCTGGAAAATCTTTAGAAATCATTATAATTCTTTGGAAATCGATGTAATTTTTAGAAATCTCTAAAATTAAAATTCTCTAAAATTCCCTTGAATTAGAACTCTTATTGAAAATCTTTTGAATTTCTGGGAAATCTTTAGAATTTATCGAAATCTCTTGAATAAGAATTCTAGAAATGAAACTCTGTAGAAATCTCTGAAGTTTCTGGAAAATCGGTGGAATTCCGAGTCTCATGTACTCAAATTAACCATCAGGATATTTACCCCCTGATTAAAAACTGCATTCCAAACTGGAAATTTGGCTAGACAACTGCATAAATTTTAACTTACAGCCACATAATACTTTTGTTCCTAGAAGGCTATCGATCTTATAAAGATTTCCTCATTTTCTTAATTAAATATCTGCTTATCTTCTTCTTTTCTTCTAAATACATATATAAAAAAGCATGTGTGGATGTATTGTTCGCTATACAGTCCTAGGCCCTTTCACTGATTTCAACCAAATTTTGCACACTTACTCAGTAGAACTCGGATTGGATTTTTGTGCAAAAAAAGTTTTAATTAAAATTTTGAGGGGGAGAGATTCAACAAAATTAAGGAAATTTGGTGACGGGGTGACGCGCATGCATGAATTAACGAGATTCCGACAACAAATAACTGTCGGCGACAATAAAAAAATTTAAAAAAAAAAGAGTGGCGATCCCTGCATTTGTAAAATAAATAAATAATTTAAAATAACTTATATATGCTAATAAAAAATAACTTAGAATGAAGGTAATTGGTCGAGATTAATGAATAAAATAGTAAAAAACCAGTTTTTATATTAATAATAACCGTTAATATACGGTGTACTCATCACCTAACATATAATAGATGTTTTATTAAAGAAATAAGCAATTTAATATATTTGGTTTTCGAAGCCGGGTATGCGGCTAGTATCTAATAAATTAAAAATGTCATTTATTCCTTATTTAATTTAAAGATGTATTCCAAACTGGAAGTTTGACTGTACAACTGGACTGTATAAATTGGAACTAATTGCAAAGAAAATTTTTCTTTTCAAAATTTTAATAATTTTTTTAATTTTAATGAGCAAGAACTAATTAAAATCAAATATAATTACCTGCTTGTATATACACAAGCAATGGTTTAAATCGTAAAAAGAACTTTCAGTTTTTCAAGTTCTGCTGTAAAATTGGAAATATAAAATTAAGTAAGTTAGGGAGACGATTTTCTTAAGTAATATTATCTGGGTTTTATATTTTAGTCATAAAAACCTAATTAAGATTTTAATCAAAAAAATAAAAAGTATAGAATGACCGTAATAAAAAATTACAAGGTTTAATTAAAATTAAAATTTTCAGCACAAGCGAAGCTTTTTACTATTATTGCTAAGCGAAAGATTTTTACTGAATAAAAATTAAAAAGCTCTTCACTAAAGCTCTTAACACCGAAAGTTGTTAAATTGGCTTGCATTTAACAACGGCGTTCTATCAACGTTAATCATTATCAAGATTAAAGTAAAAAGATCTCTGATTAAGCTTCCCTTGTGCTTTTCCTAATGGAAACTTCAATCAAACAAGGTAAGTTACTTACAACAATTACTTTAAGGTTAAGGTTACAAAAGTTGCGGTATCAAAATTAGCAAATCTCATTAAACATTACACTACTTAATTCATGACAAGCCAGTCAAAATCGTCTCGTAATTCTCAAGTAAATGTGCATTACAGTAATGCAGTTAAGCTTCAAACAAAAGCAAGCAAAATTGCACTTAGGGGAGTTTGAACTTTTATATAAATCTAGGAGGAAAATGTACAACTTTATTGTTCCTTTATGACTCCGTAAGGATTGAAAGCAATAAAAGAGCAAGGTTATCATGGTCTTATCATAATCCAATTAGTTTCAGTTTATAATTGGACGAATTATGCAGAAATCCACCAACCTATAATTTGCCAAAAATAAGGTAATTGTGTCTGCAATTTTTTAAATTACATTATTTTTATTTATTTTCCGAATTACTGAAATACCGGCTTGGTTGGTTTCTGCATAATTCCTAATGAAATTTTCATTAAAAAAAAAAAAAATTGGTGATTATATTTTATTTTGCGGTTTTCTTACTTTTCTCTTTTATCTTTTCTTTTATGAGAAGTGAGGTACAATTGCAGTCGATTCAATCCAGGAAAAGCTTTGTTTCGGGGGGATTTTCTTAAGTTACTGTTATTGCAGGTACATGATTGTTCGGAAAAAATACACCGCAGCAGATATTTATTTATTTTTTCAGAAAATTTTTTTTCTTAAATAACTAAATAACTTTTCTGTTGAGTGTATCACTTTCCCATTAAAATGTAGAAAACAAAACGTGTAAATTGCTGCCCATTAACTACTTGACAATAAACAAACATGGCTCGAGTTTCTCTTGTAGCATTGTGTAAAATTTTACTGAAGTTCTTTGTATTTAATTTTAAATTGTATGTGTAATTCTAGGTGACCAATTTTTCTTACTTTCTGCTTTCCATTTTTCTGAAACCATGTCGTTTAGATATCAACGCACAACTGAAAAGTTTCCGAAGTCATCCAGATTGGATGTCGATCTTCTTGATATGCATATATCAAAGTGAAATCGTTTGGTTTTCCTAAAAATTTCCTTCAGTTTTTTCTCGAGAAAAAAATATAAGAATATGATTGAAAAAATCTGTAAATAAAATTTAAATATTTCAACTTCAAATATTTTACAGTATAATAATATACTATAACAACCTTTCATTATTATTGAAATATCTTTTTTAGCTCATTTCCATTTTCTTTTTAGATCACGAGGTTTCCCGTTATGCACATTAACATCGCAGCTTCTTTATTAGCTTAAAATAATAGCTTTCCAAATTTAAACAAATTCGATTTATTGGTTTAATCTTCTTTGGTTTAATTTTATGTAGCAATCAAGTTAGTAATCTTTAATCAAGAATTATAGTGAAATGTTAGAAAATGAAAAAGTATGTCATATTAGGCGACTACTAGACTTTATTTTCTTGATTTTTTACCAAAACACCAGAAGTTTTATTTAATTCAAATAAATATTGAAACTTTGAAGATTAACAGAATTAAAAAGAGAAGCGACATGAACTGCTTTGGTTTCATTTTTTGTCAATTTCAGTGATGTTTTAATAATTTGAGTTACTCAAAGATTCCGTCTTTGTAGATGTGTCATTTTTGAGTTCGGGCCGCTTCAGGGATGCTTTTATAACTTATACACTGTATAAGCAGATCCGTCACTTTCTAGTGCAATTGAAGCCCAAAAATCCTTTTTGGATCCAAAAACTCCTAATTTTGAATATAGGCTTATCCTACCATTCCCCAAATAAGTAATTTAATAAAAAATAGTTTTGATCAATAAATAATGTTGGATTTTGAATTTCATGGCCAACCAACATGAACCGTAATAAATATTAATATTAATTAATATTTTCTGTAGTGTCCGATGATGACTGTTTGAAGTCGAAACGCGTCACATTAATAAAAATAAAAAACATATACGAGAAAAGTGCAATTTATATATTTAACTTAATAAATATTCTAGCACTGCCAGTGGTGAATTGCAGCCGTTGAAGACTTGGAGCATATCTCAACTGCTAGACCATCGATCAAGCGGTCGAGGATATCTCGCCGTCGCCGTTTCGCCGTTGGGAACTTAGTATTTAATCCACCCAGAATAATTTATTTATGTTCTAAAATCGAAAATTTAATTCACTTTTGACGGTTAAATGTTCGATCTCCATCTCTCAGGATAACTTTCTATTGATGAAAGTAATATATCCAATTTAAATTTGCAGGTAATAGTTAATTATTTTAATTCCCTCTGAAATTTCAGCAAATATTCGTTGTTTGATGTTTTAATGATTCTTGACCAAAAATTTTTTTAAGAACGAATACGGATATGTTTAGTAAACGTTTCTACTTTATAGTCTTATTTAAATTTATAAAGGTATTAGTAGGTATTAGTGGGTATTAAAATTTGTAATTGTATTTATTTGGATTGCCGTATATCGGTTAATGTTTAATAATATTGAAATCGCACCTGGGGTATCCTTTCTATGAAGTTCGATTTAGAAAATCCGCTTAAATGAAAAGGAAAACTCAGAATCCCTGCTTTGGAAAGAGTTTTATGTGTAATATTATCGAAACCTTTTTGGCATTATTTTTAATGTAAAACTAAAGAGAGTTATAATGTAAGAGAGCACTCAAAGCATAAATCATTGCACATTTGAAACGAACGTAATATTCAAAGCGATGCTAAATCCAGATTATATTACTTTGTAGGAACAGAAGTTTTAAAAGCTTGCAGCTTATCAGAAAATGTGTTAAGGTAATGCACTTCTAACAACCTCAAAATGTATTCATGTTTTCGTACCTCAAACTTTCATTAGTTTTAATGCACCGTTTCAGAAAATATAATTTAATGATCCTGTCTAAGCATAATTCAGCAATTATAATTAAGTTTTATAATTTCGTTATAAAGTTAAACAATAATGTTTCCAAATTACAATTTATCGTTACATTAAGGTTATGTTATTACATCGAAATTGTACGATGTAAACAGTTTGCTTCACTTCAAAGTAACTTAACCATGTCCTTACAAAATTTACCCAAGTTTCATTATTTATGAGCTTACATTGCACTTACAAACAAAATTGGATGGAGATTTAGTAAGTGTCAATTTAGGGTGGCATAAATTTGTCACAAATTTTCAAAATTGATAACTCAAACATTGAAACGATAATCCTCAACTTTTTCAAGCCCCGCTTTCAGGACCTTAACTCTCAGGATTTATCTTTTTAATTAGAATTATTTTCCACTCAAATTTAGTTTCGAGAGCAATTCTTGAAACAAGAAAGTCAACACTTAACTCAAATAAATTATTTTCTTAAAAATCATAAAATTTTATTTTATTTATTATTACTTTGTATTTACAGCTAAAAACGTTGTGGCAATTTTTCCACGATTTGCTCATCAATTACTACTGGGATGAATAAATTGAACGCGATTGAATGGAATTATCCAGTTAGTAAAAAATAATTTCATCGGCTTCAAACACAAATTATTTGAACGATTTATAAAAATGTTCAAAAAAATATTGCTCATGTTATTTTTGATTAATGCGGTATATAAATGGCAATATTAATTATATTTTTGTAATCGCAGCAACAGGTCATTAAGAAGTTAATGCAAATTTATTTCATAAACTTTTTTCGGCCGGTTCAGCTTCAACGAAACTTTTAAGTTCTATCTAAAACTGGAATTTATTACAAAAATTTACGTAATTGTTCCATCAGCTTATTTATTTTTGAGATTTCTGTGTAATTAAAATTGTACTTGATTAATAACTTTACGTAGGTATTATTATGGTTCTCAACGCCAGTTAATTAAATTTTTAGTTTGGAAATAAGATATTTGCTAATGCCAAATGACGTCATATAGCAGTAATTAGTGTACACTTTCCCTATTATCCCGAACATAAAACTTTGTGCGAATTTCGTCAGTTGTATAATAAAAGCCCTTGGTAACAACCATCAGTTAGTTATTCGACCTTAAATTAACTTAATCTCAGTTAGTATTCCGCACGTAAACTGTACATAAGAAAGCGAAACTAGGGTGAGCGGCTATGTGTTACCAACCCTACATTTTTAACAACAACTTTGTACGTATAAACTTTATAATTAATAGAAATTGTTAGTATTACGGTTGGTAATGATTCTGAATCTTAAAAGAAAAAATGTAACTAACAAGAAGTTGCAAACTAGAATCGCTAACACACAGGGCAGGCTCAAGGGTACTATTTGAGATATTCAAGGGTGAAATGTCATGTTTTCTAAATAATTTTGAAATAGATAAGTAGTTCATTAAAATGGAATGGTTGAGTAATTGGAGAAATCTTGTTATAGTGGAATTGGATCACCAAACTATTCCTCGTTATTCCGATATGCTTCCTTATATTATTCTTTCCGGAAAAAGAAAGACCTGCTAGTTAATTTTATATCTACATTCGTATTGTATTTCTCTGCAAAGATGCGATAAATTTTCGAGGCAAAGAAAAACATACTCTGCTGTATTTCATATATGCATGCTTATTGCTTATATGATGCATGGCGTAAAAAATGTTTATCTTCGTTTCACTTCTTTTGCTTGTACTCAATTTATTTGTAAAATTACATTTAGAATGTTGGAAACCATAGAACATTTATTTACAATTTCAATTTATAAGTACTCAGCGTTATATACATTTATTTATTCGTTTTGTGAGGTTCAAACACGACCCTGAAATATAAAACGACCATTCCGTTGGAAATGCGCTAGCTATTCAGCATTCATATTATTTTACATTCTGCAACAATATTAACAGCGCTATTTATTGTAATGTAAAATTCTCTCCAATAACAAAACAAAATATGCAGCGAAAGCTTATAAGGGCGTGCGCAGCCAGTGTGCAAATAATATGCTCGTAAAAATAAAATAATTTATTCAACATAAAAATTGTCTGTATGTGTTTTAATCTATAATTTTGTTCTCGCCATGGCTAACATCGAAAAGGCGCGTCGTCCGTCTATAGGCTATGTTAGAATATCTTTTATTACGTGCTTAATAGCACCATCCCTTCTGGTAGTTCACCTTAATTACACTTATTATGTTTGGTTAGGCAGCTGTTAGTTCATCTTTTTACATTCTCAACCTCCGGTCAACATTGCTTTATTTCGTAGATAACAACCCCAAATTACTTTTTGCATACCATAAAATAATAATGTAAAACTATCATTTGTCAGGCTCAACGAGATTCTGCGCAAAATTACCAAAATAGGGTAGTTGCATAAAGAACAACATATCGCTTAGGGGTAGAAAAATTCAGGTACTATTTTCCATCGCGGAGTAATTATTACACACCCTTGTAAAGCAATATGGAAACATTAATTTCCTTCCAACATTGTCAACTGATCAAAAATGTATTAAATTAGTTAGACTAAGCTATTGCAGAATTTGAATAAATTAGTACCTGCAATTTTTTAAAATTTCCTTCGCTGGGATTAACATTAGCATATCAACAGGTTATGAGCCCATGTTCAACTTCCAGATCTTCCTAACTGCAAGAACTTCAGAAAAAAACACAGAAACCTTTTTGTCTTACATCACGAGATAATTTTCCAAACCGTTATTGTTATTTTATTTTAATGAACACGTTAATACCCCCCCCCCCCCCCCCCAGAATCCCAATTTTCATAACCTACAGGTTTTGGGTTTTACATATGACCGACTATAATTATTATTAAGTCGAAAATAAACTCAACACCATCCTATCTACAGATCTTGGGGGGGGGGGGGTCCTGATCACATCTGGGAGGTTAGCGGATGGGGTTAGTTTGAGTATTAAAAGTAGAATTTAAAATTTTTTTAGCTCGACACTCATGGGTTCCACGACTTTTTCATCCGGACTGCCAAACGTGCTTGGCCAGTCTTGATTGATCTACGATTGAAAAGTGAAAATTCTTAATTAATTTTTACCTTCACCTTGTATAATATGATTAAATGTACTTCAATAAAATTTAAATCAATTTAATTTTTGTAACTTCCGGCTTAACACATGTGCGAAAACCTTATCAGTGATGTCAACCTTAGATGATGCACACCTTTTGAATTACGAAAATTTCAAAAATTACTCACCACATCAGTTTTGCTATAAACGTCGTCGAAATAAGTCGTTTCGAAAGTGTATTCTAAGTATGTGTATGATTTTCCACAGTGGAAATGTTTTGGCTTGCGATATATTAATTTTCGCAAGTTTTGGTAATTTTTTGACTTGGAACATTTAATATAATCAGTCGTGGAAACGGAATCAATGAAAGTGGAAACTGTATTTTCAATAAAAGTGGAAACTGAATTTTCAATAAAAGTGGAAACTGGATTTTTTGAATACTAGCAAATTGGAAACAGGTGGGTAAGCTTAAATGATTTATTTTGCACAATTAATTAAATTTTGTGAATGACTCAGCTTTTGGACAAACTTAATTTTACAAATTCCAACTGCTTGGTATTTATCAAACTTGACTTTTACCAAAACGACTGTGATTTTCGGTAGTTTCTTTCTAGGTAGAAAATTTAATGCAGATTTTTGTTTTGCAGAATTCCATTTGGTCGTTATGGCTTTGCTTCATGACGTGAACATCGTCACACTGCAGTTAGTGTCATTTTGGAGAAAAAATTTCGTTAGCATTGAATGGACTGGAAAATTTTCCGGACAAATAATGTAAGTTAAAAGTTTTTATTTATTTGCATGGAAAAGAAAATTTTGTATGTCCAATTGGTTATTTTCCCATTTTCGAACTTAATATTTTTGTTGTGCCTAAGAAATTTCTGTTGTTATACGTAATATTTCCGGAAAAATTATAGAACAATAAGAAAAATATTTAAAATGTTTATTTGTACGTCGGAAAATGTATTTGGTTGAGTCAACTTTTGGGTTACCACCAGGTTAACCTCGTTTTCATTTCCTAGCCATAAATTTTATGTTTTGCAAGAATTAATCAGGGACGGTCCCATGGGGTGGGGGTAGGGGGAGCTTCGTTCCCATATCTGTGAAAATTTTGTAAAATCTACTATGAGTTGGCAAATCCGAATATGAGTTGAGTTGGCAAAACAGAAGCGTAAAGGCTAAAAGATACGGTCATTGGTATACTAAACAAGGGTAAGGACCAAAAAATAAACGTCGGCAGTTGGAAAATTGAGGACTGCTCTCTTTTTTTTTCTCTTCGAGCCGTTCCTGTAATTAATTTTTCCATTGTGGTAAATACATCGAAGTTTTTATGTTGTTGCTTAGATTTTAATAAGTCACTAAACTGGAAATTTCAATTTTTCCAGTACATTAGACTCGGGAAAAAGTAAGTTGATTTGTTTACTTGATTTACGAAAAATATTATGTTTAATATTTAATAATACCGCCCAAAATTAATCTTTAAGGGGTTATATACAGTTGTAGCGAGCGAAATGAAAACTTTTTCTCGATTTTTTTTTGACAGCAAAATAAATATTTATTTAAGAGCTGTTCAGATCGTCGATTAGTCCTTGTTTAAAGGTACTTCTTGCAATTTTTTCATAGAAAAATATTTGAAAATAGCGGAACTCCAGGCGTATGCGGTGGACATTATAACTAGAGAACGGTTTATCTAAAATCAGAATTTCAAAAAACATTTGTTGGTATACTGTGTTGTCAAGTCGTTGAACGAAGTATTTGTCAAAATTTAAAATTTTAAATAAATGGTGACGGTTTTAACAAAAAAATTATTTTTTAAGATGTTAAAATTCGTTTTTATTGCTCTAAAGTAAATTTATTTCTTTTAAATTGAAAATCCTTCGTTCAAAGACAAGACAACACAGTGTACCAACAAATGTTTTTTGAAATTATGATGTTAGATGAACCGTTTTCAAGTTATCATGTCTACCAGAAGTGATGCCCATGAAAAGGCGTTGTCTGGAAATACACCATCCTGTAGTTCCGCTATTTTCAAATATTTTTCTATGAAAAAATTCAACAAGTATCCCTAAACATGTACTAATCGATGTTATGAACTGTTTATAATTAAATATTTATGTCTTCATTTCGCTCGCTACAACTGTATATAACCCCTTAAGTTCGACAATTAATTGAATGATATAATGTTAATCTTTTGTTTTTCTGCGATGGTAAACTAAAGTCAACTTTTCATGAAAACAAGTGTATTACTTGAGCTCAGCAGGCACTAAAGTGTCTGGTATTGTTTACAAAAAAATTGAAGTAAAAATTGAAGTACTAAAACTAAAATCCAGCCAAAATGCGAGCTTCGTCGGACTTCCATTTAATGTTTTAATGCCCACCTTAATTTAGCAAACTTTAAAATCAAGTTACAACTACGAACAATATTTAATTTATTCCTTTATTGCAGGTCAGTCTTCAGCTAATTGATCGATTTCGCTCTATCTCAAATGAGGAGCAACCGAAGTTCCAGTACCAACAGTAAAATTCCCACATCCAAATTATAGCTTCAATTAGCTGAATCATTTCGGTCGGTCTTCGCGGTCGGTAGTTTAGTGTCGAGTACGAACTTGTGAAAAAGCTTGATGGAAGCTTTAAATTATCGCGATTCATTTTTGATTTAAATTCTGGTGTTCAGTGTTCATTAAAATTTTTTTTGTGACTGTTAAAAATTGTGCAAGTGTTTGAACTTGTGTGTGGTGTCCTAGGATGGAATGGGCCAACAGACGACGATATTGCGATAGGACAACAGTGATAAAGGTAAGCTTGATTGAAAGATAAACTGAAAAAAATAAATATTAATAAATTTCTCTTTCTTTTTACAGGTAGGGTCCACTTCGTGGGTTTGTCATCAATCAAGGTTAGTCAACAATTTTTTTCATGTGATGTAGCAGTGAATTATTGTGGGAAAGTGGGAAATCTACATTTTTCTTTAAATGTAAACTGTGTTTAAAACTCTCAAGGTAAGCAACTTGTTTGTTTTTCACAATTTATTATCGTAACCTTGTGTTACCGTAACCAGGTGTTTGATTTTAGCTGTTTGATTGGTTCTGGATTATCCCATATTAGGAACAACTGATGGACCTTGGAATATTTATGTGAATTAGTTCCCTGTAGTAACCTTTTAATGCAGATCAATAGGTACATCAAAATTAAGGTGAAAATTAATTTTTCAGAAGTTTATGCTGTAAATTAATAATATAAACGAACCTAAACTTTAATGGGTTTCAGCTTTGAAATATATAATTTATAGATTAGCAAAAAGTATATCGTCTTATAAATTACTAATATTCAAACTAGTAGATAGCTACTGAGTACGTAAATTTATTAAATTACTAATTTTACATATACCAACTGAAATTTTAACTGTTATGTCCGTTTAACCGCAAAGTTTCATAATTTTCTATAAATATCCGACGAACATTAAATTTTTAATATTCAAGTTTTGAACAACCCACTTATGATTATCCCATATATTTTTTGCTCATTTTAAAAATTAAACTTAGGTTTTAAACTTTTCAAACTACAAATCAGGGATGATCAAACAAATTAAATCATCCAATAAAATTGAAACCTAGGCTTTGAAAGACATTTTTACATTCAAATTTAGTCTTAAAATACCGGTTCCTGTAGATTGACTCGGATACAATCCTTGCCACAATAAAATAGTCCTTTGTATAAACAAGTAAGCTAATGGTGCAGACTATAGCAGTGGCGTAACTACCGGTGTTCCACAACGGCTCGAATCTAAAATATGATAAATATTTAATGGCTTTACAGATTATTTTAGAGATGAACTGTAAGGAAGTTTTCTGTAGAGCAGAAATACAGCATCTTTTTGTTGTTGAACAACCTAATTGCCAAAACAAAAAAATTATTATAACTTTAATTTATTTTTATGAATTTTAAACACAAGGCAACACCGATTTTGTTAAATAGCGGATGTTAGCTTGATGATTGTTTATCTTCTGTAAAAAAGAAAATTACAAACAATAACATGAATGAATGCATTGTTTTTCTCAACAAAAAAAATCCATTACGGTTTATCTCTAAAATAATTTCGAAAGCAAACAATTAAAAATTAAAAATTTACTATTGAAATCCCCCGTGGTGCTTTAGCCAATTCCACATCCGGTATAAAAGTAGGAAGTTTATAGTAAGTTTGTCAAGCTACGACAAATTTTAGTAGGTATACAATTTCCTTAATTGGACATATAACTCGAGAGTTTCGCTACAAAAAAATCACTTTTCAGAAAAATTCCTCTGCAGAGAAATATAAATTTAATGAAATGTTAACATGCAAGCTAATAACAAATGCTATAAACTTGAGATAAACTGTCCGTATTGGAAATGTGCAATTTTATTTATTGCTGAGCACTAACCATTACACTTGATGTATCTAATACATAAATAACACATAGAAATTTGTTAGATAAACAAGGGTGTTTTATTCACCTCCCCTTTCATAGCTTTGCGCTCGGCGTGGGGTCAAGAATTATTTGATATTTTCAAATTTTTTGCGAAAATCAATAAATTCCCAAGAGGTCTAAAGAGATCTTTCAGACGAATTAGTGCTAACGCAGGACTATTTGCTTTTGGTTCCTGCTAAACCACAACAGCGAATAAAGTTTAATCCTTATTGGGAGCATAAATCAATAGAAGTTAAAAGCAACATCTAAATAATATCCAACAAATGGATTTTGGTAATAGTACTTCATTAAAATGAGAATTAACTGACTGGGGATTTCGTTTAACTAAAATTGTCATATTCAAAATGTACAAGAAAGTTAATAATTGGTATTTTAATTTCATATTAATTAAATTTTGCGTGCTTAACAGAACGGCAATGTTTTAAAAGGTATAAGCGCTTTAAGTTTAAATTTTGCGGTGTAACGAACAAAACTACATTATAAATCGCACGCTTAAATTGAAACTAATTTTCTACGGAAATAGAAATGTCACAAAACAGTACTAATATAACAGGTGACAAGTAATAATTATACAAATTTCATTTAGGAAATAACATTATTTAAATAAAATATTACCATAAAATAATGTATTACGTTTTTACAATTAGAGTCCCACGTTGGGCGCCATTTTGAAGTCTGCATTTTACTTTAGATTCTATAAAGAGATTGAAAATAATCTCAAACCTACACAGCATACAATACGAATAGGTACGCTTTAGAACATTTCGCCGTCGCCATTTCGCCAACTTTGTTTTTCTTGCATTTTATTAATTTGATGTGGTGTTTTGTTTTGTATTAAAAAAAAACTAATCGAAGACTATCTTAGTTTCACCATAGAGCATTATTATTTGATGAATAAATTTGTAAAGAGAAAAAGCGTTGAGCTGGAAATTCAAGAGACAAGTAAGAAAATGAAAGCACACATTTTTCCAAATACGGATAGTAACAGACAGGATAGTGAGGAAAATAATTAAAGGCGTGAAATGAATATTGAAGGAAAAAGAAAAACCTGCGATGTAAAGAACCAAACTATCGCTCGACAGCAACAGAAATAAAATTGTGCAAATTTTTAAATAAATTGTCACGGAGAGAAGAGAGCAAAGCAACTCTAACATTACGGATGATTGAGTTTTCGTCAATATAAATATTGTCGTGTTTTATAATCCAGTCCCGGGCTTGACAAAATTAGTAAGATATTAATTAATTAGAGGACTGCAAATAAAGGCGATTAATTGATTTTCTTTGGTTTATTAATTAATTTTCTTTGTTGTTTGGAAAATTTATAAGACTTCTGGACATTTTAATCCTAGGGTATGGCTGGAACATCCTAATGAAGCACTTCTAATAAGATTGTTGGGACACAGCCAATTGAAGAATCTTGTAAAATGTGAGTAGGATAACTAAATCAAAATTATTATGAAGAACACGTTTAGTTTTATTATTTGATTAAAATTTGCTGGTAATTTCATAAAAGGGGTTTTGTGTACAATGTAGTCGCAGAATGATTATTATTTATTCAACAGCTAATAAAATATGTTAAGTGTCGAAGCCTACAAATTAACTTTGTGAAGTTGCTTTTGATGTCAATTAAAATTTTCGTTTTTGCACAATGTACGAATAGAACGCGTGCTAAACGCCAGTTGTCAGCAAAATTATAATTATACAAGAAATAAGTGTTTCCTTCCTGTGCTAGAGCTTTTAGAGCCTTGTCATAAATTACCAAGTTTATCATTATGTAAAACCGCGCCCTCACTTTTGTGTTTATGCTCTAAACAAGTTAAAATAATATTTTTCACATAAAGTTTAAGTACGCTTTATGCCGTGTTTTTTCAATTTTGTTGCCTCAAAATTTAATTTCCTTGTTAAAAAATTAATACCCTAATACAATAAAAATTTGGAAGCATATTAGGGTTAATAATGAAATAATAAGCTAATTTACGATGTTATTCTTAACATACTAATAAAGGAGGGTTGTATTTGCAGACGCATTAGCTCCGACTATCCACCGGCAGTGGTGGAATAGAGAGCATTTCCAAAAAAATTCCAAAATCAAAAATTATCACCCTTAAATATTTAATTAAAAAATTCCTATCGGAAAATTGTTTGCAACAATTTCACGCTTTATTTTAAAATGTATGCGTAAGCTTCACAATATTATAGAGTTGGATAATTTCTCATAAAAACCCAACCTGCGATTGTATTAGATAAACTTTTTTCTACTTATAAAACTTTTAACGACCGTAATAAATTCTAACTAAGTAAAATAGAAGCTTACAAAATTGTATTCAGTTATTTTCAATTGCTTACAACAAAGATTCTGGTTGTTAAATAAATACAAAATTGCCATGGGCTGCGTTAAGCATATTAACGTCCCCGAAGATAATTATGTCGTGGTTTCGTTTTAATAAAATAATAATATTGCCGCCCAAGCAGGCTAATGTATTTAATTTAATCTTTTCGTGTAAATTGCCGTATCATCTGCGTAGAAGGTCAGGTTCGTGTTAGGAAATATCGGAATGAATAGTTGTGATGAGATTATAAGATCAGACTAAATTACAGCTCAGGTATGAATTAATTTCAAATTAAATCGTGCATATTTCACTGGATTTTCACAACCTAGAAAACTGTAGGGTTCAGTCCATGAGAAATCAATTTTAAATGAGTTCAACGGGGGTAGAGTTTTTACGTTTCCAACCGTTAATCAAAAGCTTTCATTCGTCCTCTGCTATGGCTAAATAGTAACCGTTATAATTGAAAGCAGTTTTCTTTAGTAATTTCGTGACGACCTGGAAAACTAATCGGAAATCTCAGGAGTAAAATTATTATGTTAACGCGAAAGCACTGCACTCAATGATTCACCCCTTGAGTGTGACTAAGAATGCGTTCTACGTCGTAGTAGTATTAAATTTTTGAACGCCTACAGTAAAATCTTACACTTTTCCACCTGAAGAAATGTAGAACTCTAATGTATCGAGAAATAGACTAATGTATTCCATGTGATATTTAAACTCTACTTAAGTCTTACTTTAGTCAAATTTTTCAAAAAAGTGCTTAGCTTACAATCAGTTTTTGATCATAACCGCAATTTAATAAAAGTTGTATTTATTTCTTTGCTTGGGGAGTTTTAAGTTTTAGTTAAAGTTATGTACAGGAGAAAAATTATTTATATGTTAATTTCGTGCAATGTTGAGGCAGCATTGGTGCAATATTTCGCTAATATTGCCTGCCGATCTGCATGCAATATTGGTGCAATGTTGTTTTTCAATATTACGTCAATGTTGACTGAGAGTTGGTGCAATAGCTTTGGATGTTTAGATTTCATTATTTCCTCCAAAAAAATAGAATAATTTGAAAATTAAACTCAAATCCAAAGCAAATTTATTAGAAAAATTCAAAATAAAACACCTACCCAATTTATAACAGCAGATCATGGCAATATATTGCAATGATTGGTTTCTTAATTTTATTTTGTAGTAAATAAACCTGTATTTCATCAATAAACCTGTATTTCATCAATAAACCTGTATTTCATCAATAAAGTAAATTTTCATTTACTTTAGAGTAGGTACGTAGTTAAATGTCACCAATAGGCCCACTTTAATTTTCGACGTCAGCGCACCATGTGGTCATTTTAGGAACTTTTGATCTACATTTTCTGATCTGCCATTAGTATTTCTCCCATTGTTTCGTTTATTTATATTCGACAAATCAGAGTTAATTATTCTAGATCAATGCTTTATAATTGGCTTTCCAGCGGCTGCTTGTTAACGATTTTTTGCTGTTTCCTGTTTTAATTAAAAATAATAACTACAATAAATTTTTGAACATAGTTTATTTGAACTAGGTACGTGTAAAACGTGACTTTCTGTTATCATCTTATTTAATTACCATTCTATATACTTGTAAAACAAAAATAATATTTGCAGAGATCTGATTTGACTCATATAAAAAAACACGTCAATATAAATATTGAAAATAATTAATTTTAAGCCATTGAAAATGTCTTTAAAAATAAATCAGTTGAAAAATAAGACAGTTATTTTCATTTTTCATTAATCACAGGTACAAAAAGCTAGAGTTTTTGCAGTGGAAAGCCTGGCAGCTCTTCCAAAGAAATGTCCTTCTTTGGAGAAGCATTCCAATTTTTTTCTGATCCTACCTTTGTTTGCTTATAGGTAACATTTTGAATTTTGCTTTTAAAAAATTATCCATTTCCCAATTTTCTAAATATCAAACTTCAAAAGGGGATGAATTGAATATTATTATAATATCCTATTAATAAGTTATTTGAGTCAGTAAACCAGCTTAAAGTTAGCTTTGAAAAAGACCTAATGATTAATCTGAAATTTAATTAAAACAGAATGGAAAATAAACTTGTACATGGAAACGTTAACAATATATGACTAGAGTTGACTTTTGATTTGCACTAACAAGGAGCAAATAATGAAGAGGTCCTCTATAACATAACCACAATACACATACTAGTTGGACACTGATACTGAAGGCTATTGTCGATTAATTTAAACATGAATACACATCACAAATTTAATGATGGTTAATTATACAAAATTTATTATGATAACCACATAAATTTTACTTTATGCTTTCCATAAGTTTCGTTAACTTAAGAAAATAGAAAAACCCTTAGCATATTTTGAGTTGCCCATACTAAGCTCACCCACAGCTAAATGACCCACCCTAAACGTTGCAACGACAAGTTTTTGTTGAGCAGTTCGAGAATATTTAAAAATTACAATATATTTAATAAAATAAAGCTGACAAAGTGACTTGCAATAAGAGAACGAAAATCTTTTCTAACAGCTCTAACATGTTTGATCTTTCATTCATGATAAAATCTCTAGCGGAACTTTTTTTTGTCTTCATTTATGTTATACATTTTTAAACAAAAACTATAAGAGAACTCGAACATCAATCGAAAATCTGCAAAAACTAAAAAGAAGCTGTTAGATGACATAGCCTTCTTTCATCATGAAAGCAGCAATAAAATCATAAATGGGAGCATTCGCTGGAATGAACTCAATGTGCTGTCATTTTAACTCAATCATGTTAGCTATTGTTCATGCTGCTTGAAATGCATTATAGATCAGGTAAATTCCTCTCAGCGACAGGAGGGTAGCGGACCCCCTAGTAGCAGCAAGTCCGGCAGTGGGCAAGAGCCGACAGCGACGATGATGATGAATGGTTAACAGGCATTGTAGTTGCTAGCTAATCTGTTCGTGACAAGCATAAATAGCACAAAGTCGTGTACCTCGAAGTAGTAGAAAAAACCGAGCTCGGGAAGGCAAAGCATTTGTTATTGTTAAACTGTTCAATTTATTATTTACTAGTCAACTTGAGTTGCTGAGCATTCAGCCTTCTCAGCGGGAAAATCGCTCTTTGCAAGCAGTCGCTATTATTTAAACGTTCAGCTTCACTAATTAGTATTTGTTTTGCAATCGATGATGAAAGTGAGGGTGGCGGGGCTGATATTGATACTGACAGGATTAACCTGTATCCTTAGGGATCCTTCCACCTACGGATGGCAAATATTTCAAAACGTAAAGTATTTAAATTTATACAAAAACCAAAATTATGTACACGGAATTTATAATGAAGGTAAAAAATTGCAAGAATTTTTCTCACAGCTAATTAAAAACTTTGCATCTATAAAGCATGTGCAAAATTTCACAACTTGGAAAGAAAAGAGTTTTTGTGAATTTTCAAGGAGATTATGTAAAGAATTATTGCTTTCGCTGATCGTACTTTTACTATTTGCTTTAGAAATAAATTGGAATTTTTGAGAAATAATAAGAATTTTAATGTAGTGTCATCACTCCTCAAGCTATTAAAATTTACTACAGCCGCCCCTTAAAGTTGAGCTGATAGCACCACAATTTTTTGGTTGAGTGCGGAGATTCGCTAAATATGATGACATTTGCTTTCCTTGGATTGGCTACATTTGAAGCGAACCAAGTATGTTGTGCGTTCTCTGTTTTAGACTTAAATATCATTAAAAGGTACTTACCAGTAATTCATTCGATATGTGCATTCCATTATTTTGTACAACACCTGAAAAAATTAGAACACTTAGAAAAAATCTGGAATATCAAGAAATTTAAGATTTTTCTTTATATCTAGAAAAGTCAGCTCTATTAGACTGAAAATTTTGCAAACTTGGGAAGAAAAATATTTGGAATCTCTGAAAGCTTATCCATTCAAATTGATGATTTATAAATATTTTCATGCACCCAATTCACTTGGGAAATTAAAATGCATAGCCAGCTGTATTTTAATTCGTTAATCTTTTAATATTACAAGTGCAAATTTAAAAAAAGCTCGACAACAAAACCTAATAAAACGTAATAAGACCTGGGATTAAAGTAACGCAATCCCATAAGTTTCATATCTCATTTTTTAAAATAAAATAAATGCTGTTAGTAAACAAATTTAATGGCAATTTTCTATTTCCCAAGATGCATGTGCATTTCTTTTTCTCACATCTCTTCGCTGGTTTCCAGTTACATTTGATTAGATAGTTATTAATATAACTTTTAATTTAAGTTTATCTAATATGAAAAGAGTCGTTTTTCACATTATAGATGATTTGAGTAGGGGAGAAGCGGGTAAGAGCATACACTGCGTTCAGATGTTCATAATATTATATAATATGTCAGTATTCGGTAAAACACTATAATAAAATAAACGAAAAGTTAGGGAAAAAATATGGAAATCACTTCTGATAAATATGTTATTTTGAGTTTGTTTTTAAATAAAAAGCGCATTTACTGTACATAATATGTTAGCTAGGAAAATAAGACTGAAGTTAACTACACAGCAACAGAATATTTAGAAACCAAATTAAATTAGAGGTCTCGGTTAGCCCCGACGTTGTATTTTATGAACTTAATTAGAATTAATGGAATTAAAACAGTTACCCCTTTAGATTATGCTTTCGCGTAGGTACCTCAATTTAAGTATTAGATTTTATTTTACTATTGCTAGCTAAACGGATTCACAGTCCCACATCGCAGAGCAAATTAATTTATTGTTTAAAAAAATTATTTAAATTAAAAAAAAATCTCATTTAATCCTTCTTATAAACCGCCTTCAAAAATGAAAAACAAACTTTTCGCTGAGAAATCTTTTGCAAGAATAATTTGTTGACACCTCATTTGTTTAGAACTCAACAAAAACTTGTAGATATAAAATATAAACTTGAAGAAAAAAATTTTGCAACAATAACTTTGATAACTTAGTTAAACTTTTAAGTTGCGCTACAAAATATACGGTATAAAATAAAGGCAAAATAATTTGTCTTAATTAAAACTAATCAACCCAACCCCTCTTAAAGTGAGTTTTTAAAAAATTTCGTTACAAATTTATTTTTAAAAGAAAATGCTGACTGCGGCACTTACCGACAATAATTATTTTAATTGCTTCTTTCTTGCAATAAAAAAAAGATGAACCTGTAATGGAAGGAACAAAGCTAATGTTTTTGAATATGATCTGGAGAATAAAAAGAAATTAAAAAGCCATTTAATTAGAGCAAATGGAAAAAGATTTTTTTTTATAACGCACATTTTTATTGTTGCAAATTTCGTTTCAAATTAGGGTTATAATTTCAGAGAGGGATAAACGTACTAATTGCAATTTAAAGTATTTTTAACTGTTGATGCTAATGTGGTATATGTGGTATATCAAATTAAATGACGATTGAAAAGATTCTAACTTTCCAAATTACATCGTGGATAATTTTAAACAACATTTTAAAATTTATGTTTATTTTGCCCGGTTCTGTACATTAAAATTAATTTCTGTTGGCACGCTTGACATTTTCTAGCCAACACAACATTTTCAATACAGAAAAAGCTTTAAATGTAGAGTAGTTCTCAATAAATCACTTTGTGTTTTAAAAAGCTGCAAATGGCAATTTAATATTTCCCTGTACGTCGACTGGTTTTTCTGAAAAACAATGGTAGCTTTTTTGGTTACTAATGAATGCCAATTTAACAAAAAGAAGTATTGAAAAATTAATGTTCCTCAATCTGAAATCGAGCTATGCACAAAGGTTGAAACAACCGAATTGTGTAATTTTTAGGTACAAGATTTGTACAGAATTATATATAATAATACTATATAACTACTCAATAATACTATTGAGTTGAAAATCTGCACAAAACTGATAAAATTTTTTTGTAAATTATGTGGATTATTTAGCTAATTCTCTTCTTTTTGGCATCTTCAATTTGTTTTCCTTCTCTTTTTCGATCGAAATTTTTTTTTTCTGATTGTCAAAACAAGTGGAACCCGGATGACCGCAGTTTTTAGATTTATTAAATAATAAATTAAATTTTGATTGTGCGGACGAACAGCGATTGAACTCAAAACTAAAGCCGGAAGGACAAAGACCCGCTATCTAATTGAAGTAGGTACATACATAAATTTTTGAATGAGAAATTTTGACGCCGCCATTTTGACATAAGAACTATACAAATCTCTGTGCCCAAGCACTGATTACAAACAGTATTGAAACCGGCAAAAGTTGAGAATTACGAAACTAGAAAGATGGGATCTCTGAGCCCACGTACTCAGTAAAAACATCCCCGAAGCCGCCAGCAATCGAAAATTACGGTGATAGAAAGACGGGATTATTGAGCCCACGCACTAATTAAAAACATCCTTGAAGGCACCAGAAATTAAAAATTACGGAGATAGAAAAACGCGATCTTCGAACCCACACACTTATTAAAAACATCGAGTATCTTTAAAGCCGCCAGAAACAGAAAATTAGGGAAACAGATAGACGGGATTTTTGGTTAAATAAGTTTTTTAATTTTCTGAAAATTTCATCACTCTTTAATTTCATCACCTTAAACAAATTTGATATTTTATACATACTAAGTAAGGGAGCATCAAGGGGAGTGGTTAGGTAGAAAACTATGCAGGCCTACATGATGAGAGGGGGAGCTAAAGTTAAGTTACGTAATTTTCTTCATTTATTGGAGATTCCTCATCCTCAGGCCCCCTCAGGGGGCTTGTGGTAAAAATGCTACGTTAGGCTTCTTGAAGGGGGGAGGCGTTCAAAAGAGACTGAAATGGAAACACTAAGTTTATGAACACTCCCATATAAACAAAATTACTAAGTTAAAAATTCACATAAGCTCACGGGGGAATTGACACTTCTTAATTGGTAGATTTTATTTGTGAATATTTAATTTTTTTCATAATTTTTTAATTTACTACATTCGAAACACGACTGTTTTTGCTGCGCAACTCATCCCCATCACCTTCGATTACCGAAGCCCTTCGCTTTCAGTTCCCACTCTTATTTCACCTTATTGCAATAAATTTCAAACAGAATAAAGAAATATAGTTCATTTTGGGGATCATTCGCCTTTGGGATTATTAGCATCGCATTAGATAATAAATACATATTATTGTAAGTACCTGCAGTGGCGTAGTGTGGTCTGAATTTTTAATTTTTTTTAATTGAATTTTTAATAATTGATCAACGGTGCTGTTCTTGAAACTTCCGTTAAGCTAAATTATCTTGTATTTAAAAATGAATGTTTGTTCGTATGTATTGCGCTCTTAGACCATTTAACCGATTTAAACCAAACTTAGGAGGAATTGGTAAAAGTTTTAGTGCAAGAAAATGTTAAAAAAGTTCAGATGAAAGCGAGATATCACGAAATTAAGTGACGCGCATAAACGGATTAACGAAATTCCACTAAACTAAATAACCCTAGCTGATTAACAATTAATGATGAAATCAAAAACGATAATAATCATGAATTTCAATTAATAAGCCTCTTTTATTTATGAATTTACAATTCCAATTTGCTGATTTTAAGTCAAAGATAGAAGGAAAGCCGGGTCGCGTGGCGTTTGGCACCGCGTCTAATTTTATAAAAAACATTTCAATCTACAATTTTGTCAATTTTATCAGAAAAATAAGAATTAAGACAATTTTTATTCTGCAGTTTTTCTAAATTTTTCATCCAACAATGTCATTGTAAAATGCTACTAATTCATCTGGTGTGTTTTGCGAAGGGTAATCTGAGAGTCCTATTGTGCAACTGTTTATTTTGTGTTTTCTTTTTATTTTAAAAACGTATCCGTGCGAATCATTCTTTTCACTTCTTTACAACAAAAAGTTTTTCGAATTAAGCTTTATTCAGGTCGAAATGAATAACACAATAAAACTTTTGAGCAGAAAAAGTATATAGAGGCCCGAACATTTTTTTAACATAATTTTCAATTGAGTAAATTATTTAATTTTTCACCTAATGGTGTTACGTTTGAGATGCTATCTTATTCTGTAATTTAGTGCCTTTATTGTGTTAAAGTGCTTACTTTTGAACTAATCATCATTACTTTTCACGATAATGACATCATAAATGCAGACTCGAGTTTATTAAATCTTCAATTATTTTAATAAGGAAGTTCAGCTAAATATTTTGCTCAACTTTATATTTTCTCAAAAAGTTAGGAAATAAAAAAAGTTGAAAACTAATTAAGGTATTATCGACAGATTGGATATATTTTGAACTTCTATACATTTTCATTGTGAATTTAATCGTTCACGTCGTCTAAATCATTTATTTACGTTCTCGTAGTACAGGAAAATCTTATAAATATTCATATCTAAGTTTCTCTTCTTATTGGCTTTTATTAATTCTCCTTGTTGTACTTTCAGCATTCTTACATTCAAATTCCTGTCCCAAATACTAAATTATATCCATAAATTTATTTCCTCTTTTAAAGCAATTTAATGTGGATGATTGATGTTTATTTTTTATTGTGTGAAATATGATAATGTCGGTTACCTCCCAATTGCTGAAAATTTCCATGAAAGTTTCGCTAAACGATGTAATTATTTTAAATTTGCATTACGCAGTTCGTGCGGAATGAAAATTGCAACAGATACATTTAAGTAGCGCTATCTGCATAACAACTCGAGGAAAAGCAATAAATCGGAAAAATGAGAAAATTTTTCTTGTCTTTTTAGTCTATTAGCTGGGTAAAATGCTGTTAAGATTTTAAATTGCTGTCGCACAATGGCGCACACACATAAAAAAATATTATTTTGCTTATTTGAAATTGTAAATTAGACAAAATTAAATTGTAATCCCACCTCATTTTGCATCACAAAACGAAAAACTAACTTTCATTAGATTTTTTAATAAGGGTTTTCACAATAAAGGAAATTTTATACAGTTTAATTTTCAAAACTAAATTAACGGCATTTATACCTACCGTTCCTTATTGTGACAATAAATTCCTTATCGATACAAGTTATCCTTTCAATTTATATTGCTTTGAAAAGATTAATTACAAATATTTGACAAGGATTAATTATTGTCAAGGCTTTTAGAGTTAATTACGGAAAAAAATTTGCGGCATAAAAAGTAGCTTTTCTTAAGATATTTTTAATGTTTTTATATTGTTTTGCAATCGGTAACCTGTGAAGAAAGAGCCTGCAATTCTTTCAAAGTTGGTCCTTCAGATCCACATTCGGTGTACAACTGATAAATTTTTTAATAAAAGTTGAAGTGCCTTTGTGAAAAAATATTCAAGAAATGTTACCAAGTTTATATTCAAAGACGTTCTCCTTATGAAGGATATAAACGATATCAAGGAACGTATCTTACATATTCCAATAATATTATCCTTATCAAGTTCGATATCCAATTTCATTCTAATCATGCATATCACGGATATGGCAACCCTCCTATTGTCTGTTTTTGTAGTTTGTCGTCAAATTGTTAATGGAATATAAAAAATAGAACAAAGATAAATTTTAAAAAGCTTCCAGGACAATAAACATTTTAATCCTTGCCACCTTATAATTATTGAATTAAAACGACACTTTCATGTCACACTAAAAGTCAAGTCACAATTTATTAATGTACAATAATTGATTGCAGTAATAATTAAATATTCAAATATTTTGATTGATTGGAAAGGGTGGCGTATTGATTTGAAGAAGAAAAATAATTGAAATAATCAGTAATAAAATTTGAAACAAAAGTTCGAAGAAGTAATAAGTTTTAAGTACTAATTAAAAAGTTTAATAAATTATTAATTGAAGGAGTGGTATTTTTTAGAAGAATTAGCATTTCAAGTAATTAAAATGATTAAAATATGCGCAAGGATATTGAATTTTAGATATTGTATTTATTAAAAAACCTGCTGTTTTAAAGAACTACCAACTGATGCCGCTACTATAATGGAAAGCGTAGTATTTAAATTTAGAAGCAATATAAACCAATAGGTTCTGGATCAGAATATTTTGCAAACTATATTTCATATCAAACTGCTACTCAGCAATCACTCTTGCTTTAAATGCCGTCGAGGTACATCGTTTCAAAAATTTATTCTTGGTATGTTTATTATTTTGAATTATTCTGAATAACTCAGCGTGGGTGGAAATTTTGTAATTATAGTAATTTTAATTAATGTAATTTTTTTCAGAATTACATCAGGTTATATTTCGGTCGGTTTTCGCGGTCGGAAGTGTAGTGTCGAGTACGAATTTGTAGAATAGCTTGATGGAAGCTTTAATAAATCTCGGTTTGATAGTAGTGATCAGTGTTCTTTAATAAAAAAACTTTTCTCGTAACCGTTAAAAAATTGTGCTAGTGTTTGAACTTTCGTTTAGTGTCCTAGGACGGAATTGGCGGAAAGACAACGACGATTGCGGCAGGACTACAGTGATAAAGGTAAGTTTAATTGAAAACATGAACTGAAAAATATAAATATTAATAAATCTCTTCTTTTTTTTACAGGTAGGGTCCACTTCGTGGGTTTGTCAACAATTAAGGTTAGTCAACAATTTTTTTCAAGTGATGTAGCAGTGAATTCTGTGGGAAAGTGTGAAAACTACATTTTTCTTTAAATGTAAAAAGTGTTAATAAATGTTAAGGTAAGAAAATTATTTGTTTTTCCATAATTTCCTTGACTGGTTCTGCTTTATCCTGTATTAGGAACCACTGGGGTTCATACAATTATTACTCTCAAGTACGGCGTAGAAAGCTTATTATTACCAAGATATAAGCTTAGATAATACCTGGAAACCCGAACAAATTTTTGATTTTTATTATTTAGCTCATTAATTTTTTAATTTTAATTTAATAAAAATTATAACAGGTTCAAAAAACACTTTTTTGGTTATTTTATTGTCGTCGTTATTGATCTCCAGTTTAAAGCATTAAAATTAAGTACTATATTGATTCCTAATTAGTAAAGGGAGAGAGCAAAAGATATTTAGTGTGGAAAAGGCATTATATTAGTTAGTTGCACTTTGTTATCAACACCGAAGTGAAAATTACACGTATTAAAGTTTTACGATGTCATTGCAAGCGGAATATTTTGTCAATAAAAATTCAACCTCAGATTGGCATTGGCTATTTTCGAAATCCATTAGCAACTGTCGATTGTTAAATTAAGTTAAATAATTCCAACACCATTAAGTTAAACTGAATAGCGGGTAGGGAAGACCGGGTATGATTGTCATACGGGTTTGTTGTTTTGGAAAGTTTAAAAACAACCCCTTTAGCATATTTGATCGAAGGGTGCACACTCAATTTATATATTGACATGAATTTTCCTGGAAAATTCAATCAAATGTACAACTTTTTATAAATTGTAATAAAAATTTTAATTTTGCAACCCCGTAAAATTAACTCCCTTATTAAAATAATTTTATTATTGTCACAAATTGTAACATTGTATGCCCAGAATAGTTTTATCTTGCATATTATATTTAACAAAATTTTTAGTTTCTTTCCTTTTTGCTTTCGTTATTTTATTCCGTTTAAAATACACGTGACAATCAACCCCATACTGTGACAAGCAACCACAATCTCTGGGTGGTTGTCAGAACACGACAGATATTTTAGTTTAACCTAGTTGTAGGGTAGATCGTAGATGTTAATTTTTTTAAATATATGTTATTAACCGTTCAAAATAAAATAATTAAAATAATAAAACAATTAACTTTTTATTTTATTTTAATGTTTACAATTTTTTAAATTGCTAGTCGGGAGCTATTTAGATTTTTTCTGGTTTTTTAGACCTAGCTAAAAAAGCTAGCTAACAGGAAACACTGCATTTCATTTGTAGCTTGTATTTATTATGTCATCTCCATAGGCGTAGTTGTGAAATTTTATCTCGGCGTTCATTGTAATATTTTTAAATTCTTCCATTTTTATTTTAATATATTTTTTTGAGATTGATTTAAGAACGTAACAGGGTGAAGTGATAGGAATCGTCCCTTTCTGACGAATGTCAACGTTTAATTAATTTTTAGCTTGGGAATTTATCCAAAAAGTATTTCGCTGTGGTGCGTTCCGGTACATTAAGGGGGGGAATTAAGGGGGTTAATTGTACTAAATGTACTAAATTATAAGTTTTAATAGTATTTAGTTAAATAGGCAATTACAAACTTAAAATATAGAAATGTTGATGTTCACTTATCGTAAAACGTTCTACCTCATCTGCCTCGACCTCTTGCTCATGCGTCTAGTTTTCACCCCTTTATCGAAACTATTCCGACAAAAGCATGTATTTTTATTGACAAATGCAATCATATGATGAAGAATATTGGATAATCCTCTGACGTCTAAATATATATAATAAAGAGAACGTGCAGAAAAAATCCATTACCTAGATACTTTAGACTTACTATTTTTCGTTTTAGCCAAGAGAAAATCCTATACGTCAACAATAAGAAGGTAGCATGAAGGTATATTCAAATATAATAAATGTTTACCTTTTTAGATTATCAAATACCTTTTCACCTTATATCCGTATTTTCAGTTCAATAACATAGCAAGATAAACAAAAATTTTCGACATGTTCGAAGTGCTTTTAATGCAGATAAGCACCACATATTGCATATTATCGTCGTCAAAATTCTCAAATTTTATTTTAATTCAAAAATTTCGCTTAAAATTTATATTGCATTCAAAATCTATTTCCAACGCAACGGAAGCGCATAAAATGAATGCATGTTGCATGCAATTGCAAGATTAACCGGGCCTGGTGATGCGGCAAGTACGTGTAAATTGATGCCTTTCCAGTAAAGTGGAAATGATTATGATTGTACATATATTGTTACGTGACTAAAGAAAAATTGAAATCCATTATGTATTTAATGCTCAACTGCTTTTAAATATACTATCATCATTCAGTAATAACTTTATTGCACATGCGATATCTATAAAGTAATGGCAGTTATTAACTTTTAACTTAACACCGCGATAGAGTACTAATTCATTAGAAAGTAATAAAAAAAAGACATGAGCCAACTGGTGTTCTAAACTATTGTAAATGACTGAGACAGCTTTAGTTGGCTAGTGGGAAATGTCGCATTGAATTAAAATGGTAAAATTGATAAAATCCATCAATATATGTAGCTAATTATGTAATTAATTACATAATGAAGAAATCTTACATTTCATGAAACGACTTAAACTTAATTTAGTACAAAAATAGGTTAATCTGCACAACAAGCAATTTATTTTGTCGCTCTTTTTTACTAAGCCTCTCTTAACTGGCGCAATTGTTCCTAAGGATTAGTATAATTAAGTTTAGAGATTAAGAAATATTTTGAAACAACGGATGATCAGAAATAAATAACGAGCTTCAATTGGCAGTGTAAATCTATGTCGACTCAACTTTTGTTATTTGCTACGTTTGTTCTATAAAATAAACTAGCAATTAATTAAAACAATTGTAATATAAGTATTGTTCTGATTGTTGACAAAATACGTAAAAAGGGCGAGCTAAAGTTGAAAGCAAGAAAATTAAAACGATAAACTAGCAGAATTAATGATGTTGATTATATTGTACCCTGTTGAAAAAACTTGTTGTCTTTATTATAGTATAATTTATCGAGCTAGACATACCAAACAATTATTTCCTCCTGCTACATAAACGCCGCATCTAGGTCGCAATATTTAGAAGTCAAGTATAGCTAGTCGTGCTTATCACTTAGATGGTGACCGTATGTTGCTTCATGAACATTAATATTTATTTATCATTACCGCAACAAGTGCAGATTTCGCGGTTCGGCTCCTCTTAGCTTCTCTTTTGCTATATATGTGTAAGTTTGACTCAGACCACCACCATTACTAGTCTAACCAGGCTGATGGTCACTCTCTCGTCATTTCGTCGATTCAGCTACTGTCGTAAATCAAAACCGTTCGGAACTGAATGCGCATGGGATAAAACTTAACTTACTTTAACAACTTAAAAATAAGCAAAATTATATTGATTATCATTATTACTGTAGGTATTTAAGGTTTTATTATGCACGTTAGGTTGGTTTGACAGATAATCTTTAAACAACAAAAATATTTGCAAATTGCTTCAACATAGGGTTCTTGGGAATATCTTAAGAAAAGACAGTAAAATGTAGACGTCACGAATGAATGAAATTCTTTTTAAGAAAACATTCAGTTGAACTGTTCTATTAAGTTGCTATAACAGGATGAGACAACGTTTTAATTTGACGCTCGTCTTTTCACTAATAATTTTAAAGTTTAATTTCATACGGTGCGGGTGTCATTCAATCGTAAATGCCGAAATTGGAGTTGTACCAAAGAAAGGCGAAGCTTATTACGATACAATCAACGGGTACGCCGATCCAACAACGGTTCGTCGTAAAGCAAGAATTATTAATTTAAATGTAAGAAGAAAATGTAGAAGACTGAAAATATGGAGCAGAGTAAAATTTAGCTCAATTAACGCAATTGGAATTTTCGAGGTGTTCTATTAATTGAACAGCTCGAAGCTAGAGCATTTAGATGTCTTCCAAGATTGAAAGAAATTGTTTCATATTTTAATACAATTCAAAACGTGCCTGAAGGTGTGTTTCAAAATTTACCCGAATTACGACAAATTAGATTAGAGGATAATAAAATTTTAAAGTATCGGAAATGCTTTCGTTGACGTTAAAAATTTAAAGAAGCATTTTTGGCCGATAATGAAATTAATAATTGGTTAGAGTTGAAAGAGTTAACTTTTTAAATAATTTAATTAGAAAATGCCGCAAAATGCTTTTAAAAGTTTTGGAAAATTAATACAATAGGTTTGATAATTATTATGAATTAAAAGAAATTAAAGCTTTTGTGACAATCGGAGACTTGATTATCTAAAAGAACAGGATCAGCGAATTTTTACGAATCTGAAACTTATCCTCTTATTTATTTTGCGAAGGAAGTAATGCAAATTTATCCGGATATGGGGTATAACTAAAAACTTAGAAATATTCCCAGGGGAACCCTTTCTCAAAATATACATTAAAATATTTTTTATTTTTTTGGTGCACGTCAAAATCTCTCATGAGCATATAAATAACTCAAAACATGCAAATATTTCCATTAGTTCATAACAAGTTTTTCTCCTGCTAGCTAGCTTTCTTCCCAGTCCCGAGAGCTTCGTAAAGATTTTAATGAAATCACACCTTTCAAATGAAGATTTCTAAATTTTAAATAATTGTTAATTAAAAAATTTAATCTAAATTTTATTCAGGAGCCTTTGTTGCTTAAAACAATAAACATCGTTCTCCCCTTGTTTATTGTAGTTCAATCTTGTACTTAATTAAACAATGAATTTTTATTGTCAACTTAACTTTTAATATCCTTCTTTCACTTTCATTATCATTTATTACCTACTTAAATTCACTTTATTCAAGTCATTTTATTTTTTACCGACCTTTCAATAGTTTTCTCCTTGCAATTAAAAAGATAAATGGCTACAAACATAATTGAATAAAAATAAAATCAAAAATTTTGCTTCCCATGAATGGAAATTGTTATTAGCTTAGCTGAGCATGGCAGCTTGCGGAGTATGTTAAGAGCGCAGTTTAATTGATTGCCCCTTCGGGTGATTCACTACTGCTGGAATCCAAATATATTCCAACTAAACCAAAAGAAATAAATGATTATTTGGTTTTCATTCAAGAACTAAGATGTATGTATGTGGTGTAATTTTTTTAAATGACTAATTTCCGCTTTTCCGCTTTCACTTTTTCCAATTAAACGAAAAAGAATTATATTTATCACCGCGATATTTCCAAACCGATTGTAAACTTTATAAATGCATTTCAAAACATCCTGAACATACGAGGGAAATTCAGAATGCTGTTAGCCTATAAATTAATGCTCTACATAATTTAGCTTATTTATTTGACCCCAATCTTTTTCCGCCTAGCCATTTTTTCAATTTGAAAACAAGTTAACTTGTTGCTGCACCCCCCCAAATCGAATTTTTTATTATAATTGATCTCAAACATCTGAGCTTTGTTTAGGCTTCAACGAACTTCTCTCTAACTCTAACTAACTAATCTCAAAAACTGAGGAGGGGGGCTGATGTAGATACTCTCCCGAGTGGAAGTCAAGTGAAGTTAAAACAATTCGAAAAATACTTCTAGCATTTATTTACACAAATTTAAAAATTCTGAATGAAAGGGAAATTACAATATACTTTTAATTTTTAATAAGTATCTTAATTAAATTAAAAGCCTATTTGTTATTTATTTGCGTTATAAATAATTTAAAAAAAATTAATTCTTTAATTTATTAATCAATTAAAAATCAACAAAATTTATTCAAATTCAGGATCATTCAATATTTTCTCAAAATTATTATTTAAATTAAAAATAACAAAAATAAAAAATAACTTGTTTTATTTTATTTAATTTTATTTATATTTTCACGAGTTAACAATTTTGTTAAAAATTGAAAAATTTTAATGTGTAGTTATTCACAATGAAATTATTTAATTATTTTTATTCTTCGAATAGTAAAAATTCCAAAATCAATTAATTAAAGCACAAAAGATAAGTAGATAAAATACCACATAATATAAGTTGATTAATTATTTTCTTAAAATTAAATTACGTAAGTTGTCCGAATTTTTTTTCTATTTTGACTTCTTTTGCAGCCCCCCGCCCCACGTCCCCGGCGTAACCACCAATCTTTTTTTATGCATTTTTACTTTTTCTTTCATTGAATTTTTAAATTTAAAAATCATTTACGTTACCTCTCGACCTTACGTCAAGGACGGCCTCCCCAGGCGCCCCACCCTAGTAACGACACTGATTAAATCAAGCACTTTTATAATAATTACATATTATGTTAGGAGCATATTTTAGTTGTAGTAAGTAGGTTTAATTTATTTTATTCGGAAATTTCGATGATGAAACGTTAAAATCCCGAGAAGAAGAAATACAAAAAAACCAAACAAAAAGATAATAAAATCTTGTTTTCGAGTTAATGTAAATGAATCCCAGTTCAATACTATAAGTTAACGAGATAAGTTGCAGGTCAACCGGTTCTATAAATATTTGCTATAATTACTACAATTTTATCAATCATGATTGAATTTAAAATCAGTTTCTATTTTGGTGTTACAATTATTATTTTATCAAGTTACATTTGCAATGTTAAGTGCTGCAATACTTTTGGAAACGTGAAAGCCCAAATATTTCCAAGGAAGTTACCTCAGCACAATACTACCATCCGAGGATGCGTTGAACCATCTACAGTCGAAAATCTGGAGAGAACCCTCCGAGTTCGTAAGGTAATCATTGAAAATGAAAATATACCTACTTTAAAACATGGAACTGTGCAAAATTTGGCCCGTTTGGAAGAAATTAAATTTTTTCAATGTTCCATTAAAAATCTCAAAGAAGGATCACTCCGACATCTTCCAAGTCTAAAAACCGTCGACTTGGAATCCAATGATATCAGCACGGTTACGAAAATATTTCAAGATTTACCATCGCTTAGGAAAATAATTTTGGACAACAACAAAATATCTTCTATCGAAGATGACGCTTTCGCAAATTTGGAAAATTTGAGAGAAATTTACGTTAGATTTAATAGGCTCGCCGAGTTCAATGGAGACTGGTTTCTCAATGTGGAAAATATTCAATCCATCTATTTGAATTATAATGCAATCCGATGGATACCATCAGATGCGTTTCTAAATATTCCATCCATCTCGCAGGTTCATTTGGGCTACAATAATATCAGCAGAATTGAAAGAAATGCATTTGACTACGTTCGAAATCTAACGTATTTGGACTTGAGCTACAACTACATCGATTACGTCGACGAGTTGAGTTTTCCCGACCCAATTAATGTAACTTATTTACTTCTAAATGCAAATAAATTAAATTTTTTACCATCGCAAATTTTGGAAAGATTACATGTGGAAAATTTTGCCTACGACGGCAACCCATGGTTGTGCTCCTGTTATAATGAACTCATTTCGTGGATAATCGCCAGGAACGTGACGGCAATAAATTCTTTTTATTGCAATACCAACTTGGTTCCAATTTGCACGAATCCCAAAGTAACTTCTGAAAGTTGCTTGGAAAATTACGACCACGAAGCTACCCAATTTTATTTTTCTGTTGTGAACGACACCAATAATAACTTTTTGAAGAGATGCGTGAACATCGAATACAAATTTTAAAAGGGGGGATTCTGGTAAAAAAATGATAATTATTATGACGCGTGCAAACCGCGATATATGTAGATATTTATAGATATTATTTATTTTTAAATGAAAGGTTTCCAAAATTGCTAGTTAAAGCAGGAAATATTACTTCCGTTTCTTTTTTATTTAATGAAATTAATCGTTGATCTGTAATCCGAGCTTCAAAAAAAGCGAAATAAATTTTCCTATCTTAATTTGTAATTCTGGAATATAATCTTAATGATGTTTAAGTTAAGTTGTAAATTAAAAAACTAATAAAACTAAAAGATTGGATAATATTTTTAGGAGTAACTAAAGAAGGAGAATAACGTATTTGCGCCATTATGGCAACACTTGAATAGCCAAAGCCATATCGTTAAGTCTCACAAAATTAAGACATTCGGGCTGTAATAGCGCGTAGTTATCTGAAAGCGAATGTCTATTTTGAGTGCACCTTAAATCTTTTTCAGAAAAAATCGCTCACATAAAATAGCATAGGGTAATTTGTTTGTGCAAAAAACATATATTTCACGGTACAATGGTTTAAGAGCTATACTAAAACGAAATGTAAAAAAAATAATCTCGATTTTGCGATATTCAAAAAAAATTAAATTACTTCCGTAAGTGGCATATTTTTATTACCACCCAAAACAGTTTTTAATAAATTTTGGCCAGTTTTACAGTAGCAGCTTAATTTGAACTTAGTTGCCTCAATTAAATAATCGAATTATTCAAAACACCCAACAATTAGAATTTAAAAAAAATTTAATACCATTGTGTTGGTATACCTGATTCGTTGTTAAAACTTTTGAAAAGTTCTTAAAGCCTGATTTAGTTAAAGCTTAAGTTGCTTTTGTAAAACTGGTCGTTAATAATGTAATTAATTTAAAGTGTAAACTTAAAGAAAGTATGTAAAGGTACATGGTTACTAAAGCGGAAAGTTTACTTTGTATGTAAAGTGTAGAATTGCTGTATTGAAATATTTTGAAAAGCAGCAGTTTTCTTTTAAATGGGGTAAGCGCACTTAAATAACTTCGCATTGAATTGAGAAAATTAAATCAATAGAATATCCTCCTCCATGTGACATGTTTTTTTATCCTTTGCTCAACTCATTACGCAGTATGAATCCATTGAATTCACAAGTAATCTTAGACGCTTTAACGAAAGCGGATTGATGAGAAAGACCAAATATCGTCCTTATTTCCTTGTGAAGGAAACTACGACAGACTGAAAATTTTGTAAGCATATATAAAAAGTTTCGAGTGAGTAAAATATACGTCTATTAAATCGTCTTCGCGCGAGATTGCTTTTGAGTTTTGATAACTATTCTAACTCAACAGCAAAGTAAAGTTCTGAACAACCTCGCAAACAAGAAACGATTTACTTTCCAACTTTTCGAATATTTGTTTTACCAAGGTATCAATATTTCCGATAGCAATGATGCTGCCATCCGAATTATCCACTCTGCCCTTAAGAAAGCGACATCTTCAAGATTTACAACTGATCTTGACGATATAACTTATTACCAGTTATTTGTGACGTAAATCGCTGATACACTGACAAATTGTTGATGAAAAATTCATAATTTTTAAGCCGATGAAGAAAATTCATCATATTGATGAACAAATTCATAAAAACATTGATTTTTTTCATGAATACTGTGAACTTTCCATGAACTATTTTTTTCGGTAATTTTTTTCCTAGAATTTGGGAATAAATCCGGCATTCAATTTCTTCCTTGAGTTGTTGAATTGTCTCAGGGTAGCCGACAAAGGGCCTTACTTTTCAGAAAACTAAAATTTGTTTTGTCAGCGGTATATACCACTATCAAGTTGTCGGCAGTATGTCTGTAAGTAAAGAACCGAGCATTAAATGCAATTATGCCCACAAATACTTTATGACTCTTTTACCCAAATTTTTGAATAATCTATGAATTTTAACTTGGCATTCATAAACTCAGGCGCAATTAGGTCTAATATTTCAGAGGTGGCCCAAACAACGGCCTTTTTTCTTTTAGTTTTTTACACCAAACAGTACAAATACTGACTTCAGGTAATTAATTTGGGAGGGGCGGTCATTGTTATTCTGGGGACTCCCTTCTAGTTGCACCCGGAGATTGTAATTTCCACCGATTGTTGAATGGGTCAGAACCCTTTATTTATCTTATAAGGGACGATTGTAAGTTCCACCGATGGGTTATTTAAGTTCCACCGTTCGATTTTAGCTCACTATTTTCTTTCATGTAAATTCCACCGATCGTCAATTAAGTTAAGGTGGTTAAGGCTATTATTAATCTTTTAAGTAAACAGGTGCATGTTTTAGTGAACTCTCTTGATATTATCAAACTTCGGATGCCAGTTTTTGAGTTCTGTAATTTTCAAGTTCGGTGACCCTAGGGGATGTTTTCAGCGAGTTGTCAAAACGGCCCGGAATGCCCGAGCGCAGCGAGGGGTGTATGGCGTCGTTTTCACAAGCTCAACCACGGCAAATCTCGGATCCAGGCACTCTAAAATCTACAATTTGTGAGTACTACAATCCACTAATACTTTAAGTTACCAACGGTAGAATTTACATGTTTTACCCGGGTACCTTTTTGACCAGCGGTGGAACTTACATGTTACCCTCGGCAGCTTAGCAAAAAAAGGACTTAAAAATGGACTAAAATCCATTTAAATATCGTTCAAATTATAAGAAGCTATAGTGAGGGGGATTTCTTTTTACCAGATTTTTCCGGTTTTTCTTTCGATTTCGTTTCAGCAAAGTTAATTCAATTTTCTGTGATTTTCTAAATTTCCTCGGACTTTATTGTTCTGTTAAATTTATTTAAATTGTAAATTTTTAACTATGAAGACCGTGGGCCGGTTAGTATAGAAATTTGTGACCGTAGGCGGACTCGCGTTGTAAGGAAGCCGTAGGCCGATCCCTAAACTTTGCAGTTAAACCAAAACGACAATGTTCTCTTACATTGAGCGGATAAAACATGTTTGAATGAAAAAGTAATGGAACTATTTATAAACAAGACCAGAATATATTTTAACTGCCGTTTTAACTAGAGGTTAAAATAGCTTTTTAAGAGTAGTTTAAGCTCAAGTCACCTATAGTAAGGGCCGTCTTTACAATCAGTGACCGAGGGAAAAAATGGCAAGAAAAAAAACTATTAAATTTAGCTTATTTATTCGAAACGACCATGAAACCGCCAACGTGCACCTAACTGCCGAATTCCCGCGGTACAATAATATTATTTTTTTCATTGCAAATGTACGGTGATGTCATTAATTTAAATTTCAAAGTCGCAATTTTGAAAGACGGAATATCCAAAATTTAAATCGAAAAATCTGCGATTTTAAATAAAAATACGACAGTACATTGTAAAGCCTACACCGACAGGATAAGAAGTGAGAAATAACGGCTGTATTACACTGCAGTGATCCTTGCATAGGTAAATTTTGTATATATTCAGTTAAATGAAAACTGAATTTTTTTTATTGTATTCTTTTTTGTAATTTTTTCACGATATATTAAAAGCAATCGCTGGAAACTGTTTATCGGCACAGGAAATTTTAATGCCGCAAAATCGTTAGTAAGCAGCTTCTTTGGAGAAAAGAAAAAGATTCAGTTTTATTTTTACAAACTAATAATAGAATATAAAATTGCTATAAAAAATCTCCTTTACAGAATATAAAAGAAACTCCAATGTAATCCGTTTAAGTTTATCGGATAACTAAAGAAGGTTCGCACTACACTATCGGATAAATTTTGCCTAAAACCCTTCCGACAGATCTGAATTTAAAGCTTGATTAAAATATTGGGGTAAACTTTTCCAAAAATAATGACATTGTTATGTTTAGCATCAGAAATTTTTGATTGATATAGCAAATCGCACATCAATCATCATATACATTCAAAGCACCCCGTTTAGTGATAAATATTGCATTATTTTGTGACAAAATTGAAAAATAGACACTTTTAGTGCGCCAGACTTAGCAAAAGGGAAAACTCAAAAACGGTGAACATTTAGAAAAATGGGCTGCTTTATTGTTTTTATTACTGCAGATTGAGTTAAAATACGTGGTCGTTCAAGTGGTATACACCAGCAAGAACAGGAATAACAGAGAAAACCGCTTTTGATTCTCTCAGAGCACAATTTATTTTATATTTCAAAAAACAAAAACCCTCAAATGGCGCTAATTAGTAGAAATTTGAAACTAATTGTGAGGTGTGAGAAATAATCACCCCTTATCATAATTGTCGAAATTAAAGCTCACGTGTCCTGGCACGTTTGGAAATTCTATCTAAGGGTTACTCAGGTGGAACTCGAAACTTTTCTTTTAACACGTTTATTTCTTTTTGCACTTTTTTAACATCTTTTTGTTAAAAGATGACATTTTAGCGTTTCAAAAGTTATATACATACAAAGGAAAGTCTTTTCAGATTTATTGTATGTACTTAAATTTGAATTATTCAAACTGTATCTTAAAGCGGATTACGTGAGCTGTAACAATCAATCAGGCTGCAGTCACCACAGTGATTTTTAATCTTTTAAAAGTTATTATTTTATCGACGTTTTGCGAAAAACTTTGCACTTAAAACCAATCACCTAAAATTATTATTATTATTATTATAAAAACACTACACCGACTTTTAGCATCAAATTGATACAAAGATGAAGAAAATTAACTTAGCGAGAGTAAACCGCAATTAAGGATCTTCAATTATAAATCTCCTTAAATAATTGAATTAATACCCACTCAAGTTTATCGTCGACTTATTTTACGAACTTTTCGTAAACGCCATATTTTCTTTACTCTTAATTTACCTCCATAAACTTAATGCGGAAATAACTCAATTTGTAAGCCGAGTTAACAGTAAAAGCTAAAATTTCATTTCTTATCCCAACAAATATTCTCGTAATGTAGGTATTATTACCCCAAGTTTGTTGTAGAGCACTCATACGTGCATGGAACACTCATCCTGTATTTATCAATCACTAACAAAATTAATTACTTACTTGCTTTTCATTACTAAAACAAATAAGTCTTCTTTATTTAATCCCAATTTACATAAACTTAATCAATTTTCTGTTGAATTAAACAAGTTTTTATTAGCTTCAGTTGGAAGAAAAACACCATCATAATGTTATTCCAGAAATCAATTTTCTTCAATTCAAACGTACAATAATTAAGCTTCAAAAACGAAAAATTGACGATTTTAATCTGCAGGTTTTAATCCGCGGTTTTTTTTTAAATTTAAATTACAGGTAAATATTTCCTGCTGAAATTTTTATTTTAATTATTTTATGTTTGATTTTTAATATTATTTTTACGTGTTTGCATTTTCCAAGACGTTTTCAAAGGATATTTTTGTAATGTTCAATTTAGTCCCTACTTTGAATTTTATTTTTACTTTAAGAAACTTTAAAACGCCGCGCCGATTTGTCCTAGTTTTACCTTCCGGTAACGGATGCTGCTTAATGATGATTTTAAGAATTTCAAATTTAATACTGCTTAAAATCCAAATTAGATTATTTTATAGATCCGGACTGGAATTAATTTAGAGCTCCAAAAAAAAATTTACAAACAAATTGGTATACTTTGTATTGTGAAAATTCTGAAATTGAAAGTTTCACTTTTATTGTAAACAATAAAGTGCTATTTTTATGTTAAGATTACATTAGAGATTAGACAAATCATTTCTTAAGTATTTGAGCTAGAGCCATGATTCTGTTAGGCCGAATTCCGAACAACCAGGGCAATTACTTATTAGTTGGTTAGAGCGGCCGATAGAACTGGATTGGTAACGATATTTCCCCGGTGAGGCCAAAGGCCGAACAATCACATCATCACTAATTAGGAAGTGACGGTTCAGTGCTGCCTTCAGGCCGCACAACCAGGGTAATCTAGTACAATATAACGTAAAAATGTAACTCCACCTCAACTTGATTTAAAATTAAAAAAAAATTCTTAACTCAGATGCTATTTACAACTACACGTAGACGCACGATTTACAAAGCAGACCTGATGCTCAACTACGTCATTAAAAGCTAGGTTAGATGCATTCTTCTCTTGGGCTAGGTATATAGCAATATCGCTTTAAATCGAAGGCGAAATATATTATTTATCTTGAGGTTTCATTTAATGCCATCTGCATTTTTTATTTTATAGGCCGAGGGTGTTGCTTCAGTGATAGCATCTATGTTTTGATAGATCTCACGATCGAAAATCCATTTTCACTATTTTCAAACTTTTAAAAGTTAAATTGTCTAGAATTTCAGGGGAAACTAAGCCTCTCTTGGCTTTTCTGACGAGCCGGCACTGGATCAAACCCAGCATTAAAGCCTAGTGTTCATTAGAGTAACTAGGTTTAATATTGGAGATAATGAGAGATAATAATAAGAGAAATAAAAGATTTACGAAAACCCCCGAAAAAATAAACATTAAAAAGAAAAATTAATTCGATTACTTGATTTTCTATATTCTAAATTATAATTCCATTGTAATGTTTATTTTTTCTAGTATTGTTTATTATTTAGGCTGCAGTATTTATAAATTTTTAATTTTGTATTCTTAGTAAAAAATTTAAAGTTGAAAGCTATAAATTAACTATTAAAAATCGTAATATCCAAGTTTGAATGCCTTCTACGTCTAAACTAATTTATATGCTTTCGCTGACTTTTATAATTTTTTTACAATTTAATTAAATTAATTTAATTAAAAATTTAATTTTCTACAACATTGTTTCTATAAATTTTATCGTATTTGTTATGGTTATCTCAGCATTTTGAATACAAAAAATATCTTGTAATATCAGGATAGAATATGAATTTTTAAATGTTTTTTACAGTTAAAACGCCACAGACAGACAAGCTGACAAAACAAACTAACAAATATATGGGTCAAATTTATAACTAACCTCTTTTAAACCGGGGGTTAAAAAATAGCTTTGTAATAATTGTCGTAAAGCTTTGTAAATCTTCACAAGTAATTCGCGTTAGTTTAAAATGGCTTTTAAGGACCCGACGCGTTTTTGACTTCCTAGTCGTCATCAGTACCGTATACACATGAAAGCTAAATCGATGTAAATTATATTCACATTGTAACAAACCATATTTTTTATCAATTTTGAATACTTACAATGTGGTCATCTTTGTTTGTAAATTTGTCCACAACGCGTTCTGAGCTTACTGCAAAATCCACAACACATTGTAGGTATTTATATTTGTATCGAGTTTGCTTTTGCAACACAAAGAAAATATTTTAATATAAACAAGGGAAGTCAGGATGTGCCTAGAAGCTAACTGGCAAATATTCTACAGTATGTAAAAAGGGAACCTGAGTAAAGGACTATTAATCTAATATCAAATTTTAACATATTTTACAAGTAACAGTTTTGTGTAATTTTATTACAGCTATAAAGTCAAGTAGGTACTGGATGTAATATAAAGCTTCAGATTTGAAATTTAAAGTTTTTTGTTTGAAGGTATCGCAAATTAAATCCCTTAACTGTGCCATGAAGGATAAAAACGTAAACGTGGTTTGTGTAAGCAACAGTTCTATGCTAAATAATCAAAGGCATAAGAAAATTAATTGCGTATTAAATCAATACACGCTTTTACGCATAATAACAATATTGTTGGAAGATGTCAAGGGCGGTTTCAACTTATTGGAGAATGTGAAGTTACTTCAAGGGTTGATTCTTAATAGAAATTTATATTAAACGTTTTGTTAACCGAAATATTGATAAAAGGTTAAATCGACATAATACTATTACCAACACAATACCTGATGGTCATATAATACGTACCACCTCCCCCTCCCCTCTGGTCTCTATACAGAATGTTAAAGTATTTTGTTAATTTCCTTGGAATACTGTGGCGCCCTAATTTTTATTTAATTCGTATAGATCCTAAAGAGAGAAAATCCTTAGAAAGCAAAACAATTATTGATTAGCTTTCCACTTCCAAAAAAAATAACGTTAGGCTAAATCAAACAATAAAAGAGTTTCAACCTGACTGACTTGATAAATAATTCAACAAAACATGTCACTGTTATTTATTTTCTGAATTTTTATTATTATCTATCAATCTAAGTTTCGTGTGTAGTATGCATAGTTTACTAATTAAAATAAGCTTGGAAAAATTCCCACTTCATCAATGTCAGAAACGTTTATTGTATATTAGCAAACTTTTCTCAATTAGCATAAGTTTACGATCTGAAAATTTTCAATAATTGTGTTGAAACATTCCGCTTCCTCTCTTACTTCTTTAGTTCCTTTACAAAATTCCAATCTAATTCAGTCATCGAGATCTCTAAGAAGTGAACCTTTTCAATTCGGCTCCAAGCACAACAATGGTGTTTTTTACTGAAGTTCTCAGTCTGTCATAAATTACAAAATCAATCATCGTTCACCGATCGCCTATTCGTCATGTATGAATTAATTAGTGCTTAAACCGTTGTGTTTAACTAACTAACTTTACATTAACTCGTTACCAGTCTCGTTTACTATGTCATCACCAGGCCTTCCTAATATTCTATCTGAATCGATTTTTTGGGCCCTCCACCCACTCTTACATTCATATTTCATATAAAATAATTCATTTACCCCATTCACATGAATTCCAGAACTTTTCTCTAACATCCTTTGACACGTACATGTAAGGATAACTTACTTGCATGTGATTTATTACACGATGATATTACAGTAGAAATTTTATTTAAAGTGAAACACGCAAGTGTTATACCCGATCAGTTACATTTATATTCAAATGGAATTGCATTACTGAACCGAATTTTTGCCAATCCATCCCCCTGGTCTCAAATTTCCAGCAATGTGCCAAAATTAGTCCAACCGTTGCTTATGCAACTCTATTAACTTGAGTTTATGAAAGTTGCATTATGTGTGAATCCTAAAGATTTAGCTCTCAGCCATCTCCAATTTTGAGGTTTCATGAGCCCCCGACGTAAAGATGTATTGCTTCATGTTTTTTTTTTTCGTTTTATTTAAATTAACCACAGTAATTGAATGTAAACCCAGCATAACAATAATGCCGATTAATCAAGGAAATATATATGTATAATAATTAGAATGAAATAATACACATCATACATCAAAAATTGCTTCCGGTAATGCATATACAAAAGCGACCCTACGCTGTGATAATTAAAACCTTGTTAGTCTCTATAAAAGCACAAATCGTTATCCTAAATTGAACGTTTAATTTTGAATTAATTGTTATTAATTTTATGAGAATTTTACAGACACATATTGATTTTAACTACCACTGGAGAAGAAAACAAAACTAAATTGCAATGCAACAGCGGGTGAACCTATTAATTCCAACCCTGTTATTACTTACTTATTATTGATGTATATTTAAAGAACAAAGTGTCGATGTTTTAGCCATTAAACAACTAATGGGTTTATTATTGAACTGATATATTATTATACTTACACTCCGCTCTTTTAAAGCACAAAAGCTGCTACCCTCATTTGGCGGCTTTCATTTTTTTTTAATGGATACTTTAAGTTTTATAAAACTTTAAATAAAAGTAGGTATATAATATGTAAGTACACTACACCGTAATGGAAGCACATTGTTAGCTGTATTCAGCATATTTTTTGAAACAATGGAAATTCTTTTTATAATAAATAAATTATTTTCAACATTAGATGAAAAATAATTAGTAATTATTGACCAAGTTAATACTACCAGCTTCGAATGGAGACTGGGAAAGCTTCCCAGCTAAGAAAATACAACCTTTTACGGATATCAGAAAAACAGCAGAGGGTTAGTGTAGCTACTAATAATAATAACATTAAATAACTGTGTTGAGTGCGTAAAAGTAAACCGAATGTATGTGGCTGGCAAGGATGGCGGTGAATGGTTGAACCAAATTTTTTTTTTTTATAATAAAGGTAGTTAAATAACACTTTTAAATGTCAAGAAATTCTTTTGTTTTTTCATTGTTTCTTTGACGATTGAAACAATAGATTGTTTTAAAGAAAAGATTCTATATGCATTCATTTAAGCTCAAAGATGGAGTTCCACATGATAGAATTCAGATGCCAGCAGTTGCTAGGTTTCTACTTCTACCATTTTCTCAAAATTTCACATCTCCAACAGACTAACATCAGTTCGATAAAATAAAATAAATCATGAAGTATCAGTTTCTACAACTGAAAATGAATAGCAAAATATAAGATTGCTTGGAATTGCAAGGATGCAGATGTCCTGGTTGAAGATCATTTGCAGATCGATTGGTGTCCGAAGTGTGAAAAAATTGTTTTAATGGACAAAAGCGGGTCTATCTGAGCTGAACTGATTGCCAATACTAGAAACACCTGATAGGCAACATAAATCCCTTTGCAATCCATTCAGAATGTTTTAACAGCTTTTAAAGCGGTTTTCTGAGTTCATACAGTTTTTAATCTCTGGATTTTGGTTTTTAGGGATGTAGGACGGCAGGGAAAGATCGTTTATGATTCCGACCATGCTCCGATGGTTCGTCTGCTCTGTTACATCCCTGACACATGGGATTATCTACCAATCCCACTATGTTGAGATATTTATAGTGTCTAATAAGAACCCTGCAATTGCCCGTAAATCGACTCTGGGCATCTTAAATAATATTTTGAATATTTACCAGAGGATGCTTGTCTGCATTTAGTTTCCTTTGACCATATACTGGAATGCAGTTCTAAGAGAGTGTCAGAAATTCTGGCAGCTAATCCACTTTCTAGAATTTAAAACGCCTGAATTGTTTCAGTTCCCTGAAGCTGTTCTTCAGGGGTACTTTGAGCCTACTTTCTTCCTGGAGCTTCCTAACTGAATCGGTATCGCATCTTATGACTGCTGTCTATGTGTCCCCATAGGAAACGAAGAAAACATCAGAAGCGATGTATTTTTTAAGACATTGCTGTTCTTCTTGTAATATCCTGAAGACATCCTGACATCCCTGTGGACTCCCGAACAGCCGCATCCTTGTAATTAACCTGCGGTGTTCAAAAGAGAGCCTTGGTCTCAGTTAAATCTCCGGGGTATCTCTTAGGGTGTCTTGGTACTTTCTGGGTACTTTGCGTTACCGGCAGTGTGACCCAGGAGAATTGGAGTGAAAGAATTAATTGAAAGTTATCAGTTGAATTTTGCTCGCGATGCTGAGTATAAAAGTTAGCTGCCAAAAAAAATCAAACAACATAAAAAGTAAATATGTGTCGACGTAATCTATACGATTAAATAAATAAATAAATTATAATTAATCCACTGATGATAAAAAAAATTAATTAGGTAGAAAAATTTTAAATTACAATAATTCGCCCGGATAAAATAAAAGAATAAAAGTTAGGATGAATTCTTGTGGTAGTTTTATAAATTTTATTTTAAAAATCCATTAATTTATTTCATGAGCTCGGTTAATTTTGCAAATTAATTACGAAAGCAATTTTGCCACGGTATAAATTATTTAAGCCATTAAATATTTTGACAATTAATTTAAAATGCCTCAATAATTTTGATTTATTTTTTAATTTTCATTAAATTTCAAATTATGAATTAAATAATTAAATTAAGCGACTTACACACAAGAGAAATTTAGCAACGCTTAAATCTCGCTTTTTTTAGGTTTTCAATTATATTTTTCCGGTTTGTGATGGATGAAACGGTTTTAAATAATTGAAAAGATTAATGTATTTATAATTGCGGCGCATTTTCAATGGCACGTTTGGGGGTGGAATTATCATTGTCTGACGGTAGGTTAGAGGATTTAGGCTAAATCCTCTTAGGTTTTTGTTATTAAAATTAAGTAGTAAACAAGCTTGAAAAAAACCTGCTAAACAAAATACAAAACGCAAAAAAATTTGTGCAGTGCTCGAACGATCTCAATAATCCGGCTCGAAGGATCATTGTATGTTTAACGACGTTTATACAAATTTCAAGATCCTTTATGTAATTTAAAATGACGTCGCAGTCTTGTCGAAAATATTAATTTGTTTGATTAGTTGCTTATTTACGAAGAGATCGACACGTTCAATTTAAAGCTTTTTTTAAGCTTCGTTTTATTAAAAATATATTTTTATTTTCGATATTCATAAATCAACATCTAATGATACATTCGATGGAATTGAGATTTCAAAAGCGTATAAAATGTGAAAGCTATTTATTTATAACACTTAACGTAATTTAAAGAAATACAGAATTTTAGATTATTTCTGCTAGTTGAAGTGGAAAATCATTTTTCGAGTTTCAAATATTCATTTTATAATTTAATTTTGGAAGAACAAGGACAATGCTTGCAACTCAAAAAGCAGAAATTTAATCAATCTTGATTATTCACAAAAATTAAATTTCCGAAAGCCAAGAAAGATTTCAACTGATATTTTTATGAAAAATCCTTTATATGTAAAATCGAGTCCTTATCTTACAATGTAAGGACTTTTATAATGCACTGTCATTCCTTTAACATGATAAACAAGTTGCATCGTTAACTTGACTGTAAATTTAACGATGAATTATATCGTAGACCGTAGAGCGAAGCTCTAGCTATTTCATGTTTCTTTATAATTTGCTTGTGTCCAGACGAGGTAAACACTGTTGTTAAGTTGATAAAGCATACTAAGGACACTTGAATTTTTAAAAGTGCTCAGGATTATGCTAACAATTTTTCCAAGTCGTCTGAAGTATTTATTACATAAATAACGCAAGTTCGCAGCAAAAGGAGCTAAGTACATAAAAAATGCAAATAAACTGACCGAAAGGATTTATTACCATAACGGAAAGCACCGAATCTGATTGGGGATAACAAATTTCGAATTGATTGCACTGGGAATCATCAACCCGCACAAGTGGAGACATCTATTAAAATTTATTGATTTTTTTCAGTGTAACATATTAAAACGACGGAATAGTAATTACGTTTTTCTTATTTCTACCAATAATTAGCTTTACGTTTCGCGATCCTGAACATCCGATTAAAATATGGAATCAATTAGGACATTTTAAGGCGGATGCAGCCTCCAGCGAGAACTCAAAATTTAAGTAAATTCTCTCACAAAAAATTTCCAATGTAACGCTTCCACATATCCCGTTTAATTGAGTTTGAAAAACTTACAACTTGGAAAATCTCCAATTAAAAAGTGTAAACAAGTAGATGTGATTTCCACCATTATTTGTGTTTTTGGTGCATGTAAGCAGATTGACGTCATTTGGCTGAATGAAAATGCAATTAAAATTTTAATTCAAAACACGCTGGTTTGATTTCAACAATATACAATAACAAGAAATGCGTTAATTGAATAACAAGATAAATTTTCCACAAAAACCATGTAATTAATTTCGTTGCACTGATTCAGAAATAAAACAATGCTTTAGATTAAACTGCTAGATCTCTATTGGAAATTTTTAATTATCTAGATTCCAACATATTTTTGAAATACAAAAAAATTTGCAACCACAAAATTTTTTAATTAGCCAAACAGGTTTTTAATTAATTTTAATTTTACAAGTGTTCATTACCAGAGTAGATATATTTATGTTTTCAAATTAATATTAATATTTTTTCACTAAATGCCCTATTTTATAGAATACAAAAAAAATTCAAATTATTGATAAAAAGTGTGTTTTTATGAAAATCAAAATCAAATAACCCCAATAATGAATTTTTTCGCAAATTAATAATTAAAATAAAAAGGATCAAAATAAAAATATCAAACTAGCGAAATAATTTAATGCGGCTACATTACATGAAATATATCCCCTATAATCTTAGCAATTATTTACAGCAGTAAACCAAAAATCAAAAATGAAATGAGATAGAAATAATAAAACTTTACGATGGAAATTTTTTACTAAACTGTCAACGCTAATGGTAGTAATCAAATCTTTAGGAAATGGTATGTCAGTTTCAATTTATAATATTTCATTATTTGAAACCAAATTATGTATGAAGATCTTTTTCTTATTTTTTTAAATGCCACTTTACAAAGATTTTACAAAAAATTTTAATTATCGAAGCTTAACTTCCCAATAACCAGATCAGCCGGGTAATAATGTTTAATGTGTACAGACCTTAATTTAATTGCTCTTGCTCTCCTCTGGATTAGCTTTGGTTTACCATCTTAATTTAATTTGTTTTTTATTTTATTTTTTAAATTAAAAAAAAGTAATAAATTAAGCGATGCTCAGTGGCGTGCCCAAGTGGGAGCTAGGGCAGACTCGAGCCCCCCTCCCCTGTGCCCCTCTAGCGTTCCAATCAAAACATTTAGTAAAACTTCGGTCTTTACTGTCATTGATTTACTCACCATAAATTTGCTAATTATTATTAAATCCGGGGGCCGATAGTAATGTACGGCATCAGATTTCGACAAATTATTTTGAAAAAGTGGTGGTAAAATCCCGGTAATTTTTTAAATATTTTCATAAATTTTTTTTGAATTTAAAAAAAAAAATTTATGTCTTGTCTACTGGACTTGTAGATGGGAAACACATCATGAAAAAATTCGGTTTAACACAAAATTTGTTAGAATTTTAAAATATATCTAAATTTTTATCAGATAAAATAACAATAACAATAAAAGATCTGATTTTATTGTCATTTGCCACCATGAACACACATTTTCTTGCCTAATTCCCCCCCCCCCCCCCCCCCCAATGAACTTTGCCTGGATTCGTCCTTGTGAATTCTTTTGAAGAATTCACTACCCTGACAATAAATTAAAAACATATTGTAATATTTATGTTTTCTTTTGCATTTTTTCTGAAATTTCAAAATTATACTTAAATTACTTTTTATTTTGCTTGATTGTTAATTTAAATTTTATGTCATTAAAATATTAATTTTTAATTGATACATCATAATTATCAAAATTGCTCATGGTTTCTTTTGAATTTGCTTTGATTTACTATCCCAATTTAATTTGTTTCTTGTTTCAATTTTTTTTTAACCCTTTCGGTCACGACCTTTTGTTTTTTAAGAACACCAGTTCTAAATGCTAATACGAAAAAAAATTTTTTAAAGATTTTTAGAATAATCTCATTTTTTAAGATCACATACATTTCTTGTTCGTTTAAATGAACGCCATGACCGAAAGGGTTAATTTAAAAAATTAATAACTTATTTGACTCCATCAAGCAAATCAATTTTTAAATTAGCTGCGCTTTAACATTTGCACTAAGTAGGTTGGTGCAATTAGGTGGAAATTAACGGTACATAATTTAAGAGGGTTAAAATTAGATTATACAAGAAAAACTATTTAATTATTTATTTGGAAATTATTTGGTGGTCAAAATCGGTGTTGCCATTTATGCAATTTCAGAGCTGGCTACTACATTTTTAAAGACACAGGTCAAACTACAGGTAATTTCTTTGAAGTCCAAAATAATATTCAGTTAGTCGATTGTTTTAAGCCCAGCTTTTCAGTTGTAGGTTTAACCAAAAAATTTGTGTTAATGGATTAAATACGTCGAAAAGAAAAGAAAAAAATTTGACCAAGCGAAAAAGGATAACGGGGGGGGGGGTAATGGGGTAACTACTCCTGATCTATCAAAAACCAATGAAATTCATATTAGATTAAAATTTGACCCCCCCCTCCTTGAGAGGGTCTCATTTGTCACCAGGAAAGTCGTAAGAAGCTGCAAAACAGAAGAAAAGGTCAACACAAGATTTCTCGTCCCATTTATCCTCTTCATGAAGATGCAGTAGTTCAAGTAGATGCTCAGTTTGAATTAACAATTTGTGAAATATTCAAAATCAAAACAAGACTTCTTTTGGGGATCTGAACTTTACAGAGTTTATTTTATTTTGTTAGATAAATTAATTTTTAATTGACACATAATAATAAGCAAATGAACTTTAAAATTTAATTATCGAAGCTTAATTTTCCAATAACCAGGTAAAGGGGGGTAATAACATTTAATGTGTAGAGACCTTAATTCAATTACTTTTTTTGTTCTTGTTCAAATTAATTTTCAATTATTTTCAATAATTGGCAGGAAAATCTAGGACTTGAGGTGTTCGATCCTTCGCTCACCGATGAAGATTAACGTAAAATTAAATTTATACAGGTACTTACATAACACACAGTATAAGATTTAAAGATGCGATCGAGATGATAAACGCACAGCACAACGATTTACTAAAAATCCTGTAAACAAAAAATTATAATTAGTATTCAAACGCTAAAAATATTAATTTAAATAATAATAATAATATATTGAAGTGATCCATCTTTACCATTGGGGTAACCATTAAAAATTAATTTTAACTTCGTGAAATTTCTATTTTCTCTTTGTCGTCCTGGTGGTCGCAAGAACAGCAGGACATCAAAATTAAATTTATAATGCATGACCTCGGCCGGGGGAAGCCCCCCAGCCTCTCAGTTTCTACCGAGCTAAAATTCAAAAAATTAACAGGCTGAATGATGAAATTTTTCAAAATCTTTCAGGAATGGAATTTTCCTATCATGAAATTTCGACGTAAATAGAATGATTCCTTTAATCAAACATATTGTATTAACTTGAAATAATACGGTGAGCGGCTGAAATGTATTATTGAGCCAAAACTGAACTTCGCGACTGCATTTGGCAGCCTGCCTTAGGGCAAAATTTTAATTCTTCTTCAGATATAGTGAGCAGCTGTTCATCTTATTCTTAATCTTATTACAATAATTGAAACTTCTTTCTGCTTTTAAATCTGTTGCATTCGAAATACCGCACGAGTACTACGAATTTCATAAGTAAAGGTAATCCTCGATAGATAACAAATTGACTTGAAGTTTCAGTGTGAGTAGTAAATTCGTTTACGGTTAACGCTTTTAAGCTTAAACTTCTTATACCGAGATAAGTCGCTCTTGATTAACTTGAGGTACATTCCGTTCTCGACGGAAGTTGTGATTTTTATTATGGATTGTTTTTTTAGTTTTGCTTTGAAGTTGTGAAAGAAGGAAGCGAAAAACTCAGTTAAGTTTATAAATCGCTGCTTGCTTAGCTGTAAAATCTTCCGCTATTTTAGAATTTTGCTTACGTAGTTTATAATAAATAATTCTTCCACGTTTCCTGCGCTTGCAGCTTCCAACTGTCACATTGCTGCCAGGTCAAAGTAAATAATAAAATCTCTAAATATTGGAAGGTATTTGTCCAATCCACGAATACAAATATCAATTCCAGCATTGTAATTAAACAATGCCGTCCTCAGTACCGCATACACATTTATTAATATGAATGCGAAAACTTTTTTGATATGATTATCTAGTCGTTCTTCGATGGAACGAAGGTTGAGAGCAATTATTGTGGACTAGTTTTGATTTGAATTAACCAATTTTTTGTTGAAATCGATTAGCATCGAGGACCGTAAGCAAATTTGGATGTTTATCTAAAATGGGTAAACAAAAAATATTTTCAGCATGGCATTTCTAAAGCTGATCATTAAACCTGAATAAATTTGTCTGCACGAGATAACACTTTATGATTTTTGACGTAAAACGAAATAGTTCGTCGAGCTGTCAGCAGTACCTACATATAAATATAAATTTTGAACGGAGTGCAGACAAAGAGAGATTTCGTATATATGCGTCCAGAGTAACATAAATTTTAACCTAAATTTCGATATTAATGTTCTTCTGAGTCTACAGTGTCAAATAAATCTCAGGTAGGTAAATATGAGAGCAAAATTTGATATACATATAAATTTAATAAACCACGCATGTTTTCCTAAACGGTGTCAGGAGGATACGGTATAATTTCAGCAACCTTTTTTGGAAATGTACTTTATTTACACAAAGAAAAATTTCGATTGTATGTAAATATCAGCCAATATAAATATTAGCCAATGGAAATTATCGCATTTGTTTGGGTTTGCGACATGCGGAACGAAAAACAACAGTTCAAATCCTGATGGTAACGAAAATATACGAAGTCGAAAGAAAACTTTTTTTTTATATAAAAAAAAATTTAATAACGCGATTTATTGTACGGAATAAGCCAAAAAAGTATGTAACGTCCCGAATAGCATAAACGAAAAACTTTCAAACGAGAAGTTATTCCTTTTAAAGATAATAATTTTTATGGAATTATTAATATGTAAAAAGCTAAAAGCTCACCTGTTTATTTTCTACCGAATTTATAAAGGTACTTTTCTATTATGAATTACTTAATTTATCTTTTCCGTGTAGCTTTCTGTGCCGTTGGGTGAGGAAAAGCTCTTTTAGTGAAACAGTTGAATATTTTTCAATAAAATTAAAAAAATGATAAACAGTTTTTTTAAATATTTTAATTAAAATCGTAAAAATATTACAGACGGACAGACAATGTCAGGTTTAAAGCATAATAAAGGTTTATAATCATAAGAATATTTAAACCGGGGAAGCACATAAAACTAAAGTTAGGGTAATAAATTGTAATATTGTACCGCGCAGGATAAACAGGAAGATATAATTTATTTAATTTAGTTCAACCCAAATACAGCTTATAGTTCCTCAATAATCGAATTGTTGCAATAATCCAATAAGTTACATTTCTGAAGTTATTTCATATTTATTGCTCCTCCGCATAATTCAAATTGTCAATGTTTCTCTCCAAAGTCTACAATGCAATATGATTTAATGAAAAATTTATTGAATTATAAAATTTGTTCCATTTTTCATTAAACCGGAGTTAAATTTATCTCCAGTCTTCAGGACTGTGAGAAAAAAAAGAGCCGAAATGCGAGAGATATTAAAATTCGACGAATGGGAATATTTTCTTATGTTCCAAGAGATGGCTAAATTTTTTGCGGACCTAGAGGCGGAGATGAACTTCATCTGCAAAAATACAAGAATTCTGTGCGCAGTGATCAGTGCTAGGGCTGCTACACAGTCAATACAAACAGAAGGATGTGACCTACAAGATTAATTTCACAAAGACTATCGAAGGAGATCAAAGAAGATAACCGCGGGCAGCCCCGAGTGAAAGGAGGTCAAGCTAAAAAGGGGAAGATAAGTTCTTCGGGGTTTTCTGTAGACTAGCGGTAGAGACTAGAATGAAAGATTGTGAAAAACTAAAGAATACAAAGACTAGGCCATCCGCAAGCCTCCAAGCCAAGCCGGTAACCAAAGAAAGACTGCATCCTTCCCCTTCCCAACGATCGAACCGGCGCGGCGTTCGCAAAGTAGGTTTGCACACAAAAAGCACCAGTCCTTCCCTCTCTTTCGAACCGCCCCATTTTCAACCGTCTAGGATCGTTAGAAAAGAAGCAATGCTCTCGTTTGTATAAACAGAAGAAAGAAAGAAGTGCTAGTCACTGTTGCAGAGACTAGGCGAGAAGCACGAAGATATTTCAGCGCGAGAACTGGCAAAGACGACAAAATTGCTGATAGCAGGCATCGACGCGCTGATGGACGAAGATGATGTACATAGACGCTCTCACAAATACACCGTGTCCCTTAACCTGCTTTTCACGGGGACATAGTGGTACTGACGCTCCAAAAACTGCTGGAGAGTCACTTTGCGAACTCCTGCGCAAAGGAAACATTCTGCATGAACTGCAAAAAAACAAGACGTGATTGACTGCTCAGGCAATGTAGTGTCCACTCAGCTTAAGATACAAATACGAGACAGGAAATTACGCACTATACCCTGTATTGGAAATGGCGAATGGTGTGTCCAAAATAATTGAACAACGCAAGAGGATACGAGATCAGACCTACGGCAACAGGATGCAGCGCTAGGCTCTTAATTGGAACAAGTGCCTATCAGAGAAGCGCTATAAGGCGGTTATGGCTTGACGCTTAAGTGCGTCGGTCGACTGATAAGCCGAGAAGCCCGGTTCGATCCTGGGCGAAGTAAGAAATTCTAACCATCTTCCCTTGGAAGGTAATGGCAAACCAACATAGTACTTTGCCAAGAAAAGTCGCTTCTCAATCATTGAGAAGTTGATCGCCAATCTCCGATAGAAGATAGCACCTTAAGAAAAAGCCTATCAGATAATGAAGTCCCGTAAAGTCAAGAAGAAAGAAAATAGAAGTAGGATCATGACTAAAAAATTATAAGACAAAACCCGAAAGGAAAGAACATTAGAAAACCGTCATTTCATAGTCATAAGGATAACGCGTCATACTCTTCATGGAACAGGTGCCCTCCTACAGAACAGGACACTGAGAAACAGCAGTTCAGAATCGAAAAAACAAGGAGATATAATAAAAATAATCGAAAAAATGTGAAATAACAGCAATAATATTTTATAAGTACGGTGTTAGTTGCATTACAATTACTCTTACACCAGTTGACTTTGAGAAGTTATCTGTACTGGCTTTTGCCTGTCATGTTGAAGCTTTTGTTTTTGTTCCGAATGTCTTGTTGGGTGAGAATCAAAAGCATTAATGGACCCTGCGAGAAAATGCGACCAAATTGCCTGGTGAGGCAATAAACTTTTCACTTTATGATAGGTAGACCCCTCTCAAATGACATTTTAATTTTGCCGATAAAATTGTACACTCTGCTCCAATCAAAAATTTTTTGTTATTGAAACTCGGCCAGTTAAATCGACGTTTCGACGTTTTCCTGAGTCCAATTGCCCAAGAAGTTTTACAGTATTATCTTTCTGATTGATAGAAATAACGAAACAATGAAAAGTTTCAGGTTTATTATATTTTATTTTTTGTTTGTTTGTTGCATTGTTGGAATTTTATTCTTAGCATTGTGAGCTCAAACTTTTGAATTACCTGAATAAAATTGGCTGAATTATGACTTTTGCCATTAAAAACTTTAGTTTCGCGACGTCTGTTAACGACGTCAATGAAGTGATCCAACAAATTAGCACTCCAGAATCCACTGAAATTTAAAAAATTAAATTTTTTTTTAAAATATACAAATACAAAACCAAAATTTGAAATACTTTTGTTTATACTCTCGATGCATCTACATAATTTGAGCTTTAAAAATTTCTTCCTGTTTTTGAAGGATATCTGGTAAACTGAAGTATTTACTGTTTGAAATCATGAAAATCCAGATTTTGATTATGAACACGTTGAATTTTATATCACCACTTTAATGCACCGTTGTCGTAAACTTTGGAAATATTTCGAGTCAGCTTTATATTTGAAATTCAAGTATCAACCATGCAGGATGCAATCTGAATTTTAAACACTCAAAAATCACCTAATCTATGCTTCTATGTAAAGAAAAGCTGTATACAATGTAGACTGGATAAAAAGTAATATATTATAATGAAATTACATAAAATAAAATGTTTGTAATGTTCTCTTGTAAATTTTACATCGACAAGAACCCAACGAACTGAAAATATGCATTTTCTTTTTGACACTTTATAGAAAATTTTACGCAAAGCTGCCATGGAAAGCTTTGTTCTTTAACACTAGAAAGGCACTTTAACTTTTTAATTCTTAACCATCTTAAACTATTCCAACTTTAGCTATTCTTTCATAAATTATCATCTAAACTTTCTAGCTTTTAAGGACTCCAAAGTTTTATTTAATTTTTTTTTATTTGTTCAAACAAGAATTATTTATTAAATTTTTCCATATTTCATATTTTCTTGGTCGTCTGCACTATTTAATTATATTCCAGTTTCATTTTGCAACGTCATGTCATTTAACTTTTTTTTATTTTAATTAAGAATCACTTCGTTAAGATTATAATTTTGTGCATTCATTTTTGCTGCTTTAATTAAGTATGCCTACACGAATCTTTTCCTGAAAATTTCATTTTCCTGTCATGAAAAATCCGTTGTATTTGTACTTGACAAATTTAAAATTTACATGTTAACAGGGCTTAGTAATCTAAAAATATTCGTTTAATTTAGAAAGAAAATCGATGAAAAACATGTCGTATTTTTTCAGATTTTGTTTCAATTGAATGGAAAGCTTAAACAAATTGATTTTGTGTAAATTTCAATTGAAATTATATTTTTCTAGCACATGGAAAATTTGTGTGAAATACCCCCAGGTATTTTTATTTGGAATATGGATTCCAAGCTCTCGGCGCTGTTTCTGAAATATACAAAGTTAGCTGTTGCGTTTAATAAAAATTTTGCTTTTTTTTTTATTTTACGAATGCGACATCATGAAAATATGCTTAAAAATTATTATTAATATCTAGAAATTCAATTTCATTGTTTTCGATAAAATATTGCAAAATCTCAATTATTTTGATGTAGCATTAAAGATAGAAAAGTTTAAGATGCTCATCAAACTTTTAGTCTTCGAAGTAGGCACATTTAAATAACCTCATCATTTAATTACCAAACTTCTTTAATTAACTTACTTAATCTTTGCTTAGCCATCCATTCGATTAATTTTCATACGTTTTTATAATCAGAATTTTTTAAATATTTAATTTTAATCCTCGTTTTTTATTTTTATTCTTCGAGGAAGTACTTTAGCAATTTTGTTAATATTGCCACGGGGCAATAATGCATAAAAATGCAATTTAATGAAATTTTAAATTGATATAATTTTTTTTGAACTTTCAGTTTAGAAAAGCTGATGCTTTTACATTTTTATAGAAATTGTTGAATATAAATTCGCAATTACCGGGTTCCTTATTGTAAAGGTTTATTGAAGTTGAAACCAATTCATGAGAGAAATAAGTGAAAACCATCTTAATTGCGTCATTCGTAGTATAATATAGAAAAATTGTTTAAAATTTAAGTAAAAGCTAACCGAATTAAAAATTCTTTTGACATCCTACATTTTCAATTTACTTCCAGGTCTGGTGACCCTTAGCTCTTTACGACAAAGTAAGAAAAAGAAAATTTGATTATTCTGCATTGGTGTATTTACAGACCAATTACCACAAGTAATTTTTAATTAAATTCTTTAAATTTCAGTTAAACTAAGAATGAAGAAGATTCGTATTTAAAAATATTCAGGAATTATTTTTTTTGTACATTTAAAGATTGTAATTCCCAAAGCATTACAAATACATTTATATGTAGATTATCAGGATATAACTATAGAGCGAATCTTTTAAAAAAAATTTTATTCCGAGATTTTAACCGTGTAGTTGCTGATAGCAGTCCCTTATGATTGCTCCGTTTGTCATTCCATTTTTCTTCTTTGCTCCATGTAAAATGTTACCATCAAAGAAATATTCAAAATAATTACTTTAAACTCCTATCTGTTTTTATCTAAAAGGACATTGTAATTATTGTCACTGCAGGACAGTATGGCTTGATAATTAGTTTCTACCGTAATTTGAACTTCGGCTAGACGGCGGGCTTTCCTATATATTCTAGTTCATGCAAGCAATTAGAGTGTTATTCCATCGTTACTCTCACATTTTTGAACAGCATATTTATCCAATCAGCTTTCAGTTCTCCTGGTGATCTGACTTTACTGGAGTTGAAGAGTTGGTGTACTTTATCTCGGTTCAACAAATCGAGAGCAGATTGGTGTATAAGTTAAATTTCCGTTTTTGCATTCTCAAAAAAAACAGAATCCTGTCCATGTGCTAGTTACACGCGAAACTGGAGCTGAAGATTGCGAGCTTTGTGAGTGTGTAGCTTTTCGCTGTAATTTGAGTCAGTGACGTAATTAGAGGTTTAAATTATTTACCGTTAGTAGTGTTTGCCAATTGCAATAGGATTAGTAGTAATTTCTATATTTCAAACGTTGCATCCCTGAATTTGTCAGTTTTATCTCCTTACATCTGACGCGCATGAATGGATTAACGAGATTCCAAAATTTCCAAAACTTCTGGCATAAAAAGCAGAGTTTTCTCCGCTAGTTGACGGTAAGTCCATCATAAAATCGGGAATTACGAAACAATATTAAATTACAAAAATAAAATATTTCTTTCTTTACAAATAGACTTCAAAAATTTTACCTACCCCCCCCCCCCCCACTCATATTAAAATGGGGGGGGATCCACCGCGACGTTAGACAAAGATATCGCATGACTAGACAATAAAAGATCATTATATTTTTTATGATTGAGTTGTTTAAAAATTGCAAATGTCATAAAAAGATACTAAATTAAATTCCATCATTGCTATCTCACAGCAACAACGTTTGAGTTTAATTGCGTTCGAAACTTTGTTCTATTAAATCAACATAATATTGTTGCTATAATCCTGAAATACTGGAATTAAATGTTATAATTTCCAAAACAGAGAAATTACAGTTTTGTTAATATACATTAATTTATTTTGGTTATATGTATTTTGCGTTTTCGAGAAAATTTATCATTGAAACCCAAACAATCTCATTTCATAAATTTATTAATGCTAATTTTTAGGATTTCTATGAATTTATATTACTAATTAGTAATTTGTACGTTCACTGTATACTTGAGCGCTGAGTATATTATGGCTGGATTATGGAAGACCCCCCCCCCCCACATATAGATGTATTCTTCTTCCGACAGAGTAAACAGTTCCTATTTGATGAAATTAATCGGAGAACACACATACAGGCCTTCGGTCCTAGAAACCGGGGGGTCTGGGGGGTATTATGTCAAAGGAGAATGAACTATTGCAATTATGACTAATTCAACGAAGGTATAATATTTTAATTTTGTTTCAAAATATAACTTAATCGATTGATATTCTTTGGCTAAGTATATGTTTGCTGCACATACAACTTTATTTGTTCTGAGTGAGTGACAGGTTTATTTTTAATAAAATTAAGCATAAAACGTTCAAACAAAGTTGTGGAATACTTGTCTTTTCATATATTACATTTTTTTCGACAGGAAACCTACAAGAAAATTACAAATATTAAATAATCATTATTTAAATAGTTTATAATTATTAATTAATTTTAAATAATAGTTTAGTAATGTTGTGTTTGTCACACGCGAAACAGTACGTAAAGCTGCATTCACAATGAACATAAGGGTAAGAAATACAAAGATACTTAAAACTTATTAAATTAAAGCTTTCTTTTTGTATTTCTGTTTCTTGTGTCTTACGTGTTTCTTACGCTTACGTTCATTGTGAATCCACACCAAGCTAATTCTCACGTAAGTCTGATCTGAAGTCCCAAAAATGTATAAAATTAATAACAACTGATAGTTGAATATACTATAATTCGAGCAATGCTTAACTTTAAGTCTTGAAATAACAATCCAATCGGTGTATGTACATAACATTATAAAGTGGGTGTATTGAAATTGCAACTGGATATTGAATTTTCAAGTATCTATTGCAAACGAGAATTTGTAGTTGGGAAAACGTAAATCATATGTGAAAATCAATTATTTTTGATCCGTATTCCATATTGTAATATTAACACCTCACGAAAATTAATATTTTAATCAGTCCATTGCTTGTGTACTTCCTATCATATCTAACTAAGCTAAAACTTGTTAGAGTGTATAATATTAACTTATAATAAATCAGATAATAATTGATACGGACCTACTGATAATAATACGATCGGTTTGCTATTAAGCTTCTGATAAAAAAATTTATCCTCTTTTAATTTTCAAGCAAAACGAATAAAATCTTCCACTACTGGTTAAATATTTATTCAAATCAAAATAGTCGATTTTCAATTACAAATTCGCCAATGACCAATGAGAAGACGCACTCAATAAAGCCGTAAAATATTTATTAATGTGTAAACTAAATCTATAAATATAATATAAAGTAAATACTAAACTTTCATCAATACATTAAGCAGAATAAAATTTCTCAGTGCACGTAATATTTTAATGACTGTAAGATAGGTAATTTGAATTTGATAAAGGTGCGTTCAGACTTATCAGTTTTACTACAAGGCAAGGAACCCAGATAAAATTATATAAAACATTGTAGAGGAGATTATACAAAATTGTAGTAATTGATTTTATTGTAATTTTTTAATGTTTGGACAACCGGTTTCGTTCAAGTAGCATCTTCAGTCAAAATTAAATTTTACTGACAAGCCAAAATAATAAAAATCGTACAAGGAAAACTGTTTTATTTTAAAAATTTTATAGCTATTGTAAAATATTTCGATATTCATGGAAGTTGAAAGAAACTTCAGATTTATTGAGTATCAAATCAAACATTTGACTGATTGCCTTGGTATGTGTAAACACATCGTAAATATAACAAAAAAAATTTATTACATTTTTATGATCATAACATATCAACTAATATGGAATCAGATAATGCGACGACAAACGTCACAACTCTAATCCGATTAAAAAGCTTTGATATGATTTTCATTTTCAAAATAATAATTACTTTTAGTAACAAAAAGGCAACATGCATACAATTAGTTTTTTCGTCAATTAAATTCGACGCCAACACTAAAAGCATTTCCACATTAACATTGAAATAAAAAGATAGTAAAATTTATTTAGTTATCTCCATATCTCAGTTAATAAAAATTATCAATTTTTAGTACTGGTTTATTTTAGTGGATTCTTATTTTAGAAATACTAAAAGTATATTTTCTAGACTATATTCGCAATATGCCGCCACTGGCAATAAATATTGCTCCAAGTTTCAAATTTTCTGTTGCATATGGAGAAAACGTGGTGGTGGCCCATTATCATAAAAGACTGGAATTATTATACCAAGATAAACCATTAAATACGAAATGCAAAGAACAGCTGCCAAAAATAAAGGTGAACAGCTGATCGAATTAGCTAATGATAATACGAGACTGAAATACTTAGTAGCTCTGCAGCTGGGACAAATTTTTATTTAGATTAACTTCTTATTTTTTACCTTTCCGAACGGTGATTTTTGAATCCCAGCACTAGATCCTTAGGATCACAAGTACCACCCTTTACTTCATTTAAGAATGTTGGGGAGTTGTCCCTAAGGACAAGGGTTGAGAAGAGAATGCCTGCTTTTAAACACGGAGAGATCGTCAAGTAACAACTACATAAAGTGAAATTTCGTGATCAGAATAAACAAGTTGTGTTATCTCCAAAATTAAGTAAATATAATATTTTGCATTTTATTATATTATTATATATAATATATTCACTTTTATTAATATCCTGTTTCTTCCAGCACTCCAGTTTATCTCCAATTCTCCAAAATTAAGGCAATTTTTTTAAATTTTTTCTATTTTTTGCAATCGGCTCAAAATAAATTTCAAGTCGATCGATCAATTATTATTGAATATCACCGATAATGTCGATAAACAGTATAATTTTATGGGTTAGAGGTAGTATTCTACGGCTGTCCACCTTCAAAGTAGGAAAGAAAACCTATAAATATTCTGAAAGAGCACAATTTTAGCTTTCTTATGAGGTGAGGATGAATAAAATCGGCCCAACGGTTACTTCACAATTTAATTTTGAAAATCGACTTTTTATAGAAATTTTACATGTTTACCTTCATGTTAGCATTGAAAATCCATTCTATTGCTGGTACGTGTGCTCTGCCTGTGTCGTGGCAGTGCCAATTTAGGTGGGGATAGAGCGTGTTCAGTCAAGTTCATGCCGTTGGGATGATAACATCGTTGTAGTTTCTGCATTTTCGAGTGCATTTGCGAAACGGCGGTTGTAACAATTCACACAGGGGTTGGGAAAACCGCCCGGAGCCGCCCGAAGGGCGAGCGAAGGGTAGGTTTTCCCTGCCCCTGACATTAGCTAATCTAGGATCCCAGCCTTCGAATTTCGTCATTTATTCGAGGCCCGTGCCCTACGGGGGATGTTTTTAATTATTTTAGTGCGTGTCAAAACGGCTCGGAGCGCTCGAAGCGAGGCGGAGCCGAGCGAGAGTTGGCGGAGAGTCGGTTTTGACATGCACAAACACGGCAATCTCGGATCCATGATTTTTCTTAATTTTGGAAAAACTACTGGACCATCCGCAAATTTTATTATTTATATCTACTATATAGACCATTACCTACCACCCAGTGCAAAAATTTCGTCGAAATCTGTGACCGTAGTTTGCTGCCGGCCCCCATTTTATGTACTTTATTTGAGTTTATCTGAATTTTAATAGATATGCTCAGTTACTACCTTTATTAAATTCCGATTGTAGCGGTTTGAACGACGCCTGCGTTATGCACATCTTGTACATACTTTAGTAAAAAATATCTGGAATTTATACTTCCTTTAATTTGCGGTATACTTGCTTGGAATGCTCCTGACTCTGGCTCCTGTTATTCTGACTATAATAAAAATTATTTATATTTTATTATGTCATTAAGTAATCTGATTAGTTTTACATATTTTATTCAACTTGATATTAAAAAGTTTGAGTTTGCTTTCCACCTCGTTTTGAAAAAATCCTATGGATGATTGAGCTCATGAATCTTAAATATTATATTTCGCTTCCCGATTATCTCTCCAATATAATTTTGCAATCAATTCCAGTGATTTTCAAGGAAATCTAGAGATTTCCAAAGAATTCGAGTTACTTCCAATGAATTCTAGGGACCTCCAAAGAATTTCTATAATTTCTAAGAATTCTAGTGACTTCCAAAGATTTTAATGAATTTCGCAGCTTTCCAAAAGAATTCCAACCACATGTACACAACTTTTTTTTAGATATTTACTTGTTTGACGGGCATGAACACACTAACGAGATTCGCATTTGTCTTCTAAAGGAGTAAACTAAAGAGTAAACTCTTTGCGGTATCAGAGCAGCTGGGAAGCATGGAAGCTATCAAAGAATGAAAGAATAGCCTGACAAAAGAGCTCTTAAATTAGACTTTTCTTGGAGTCAAACCTTAGAATTAGATCGTTATAACATCTAATTACTATGCCTCTCTCTTTTATCTCACTCTTCCTCTTAATGTCAATGTCAACGTCTGCAGTAAGTAGTTAAGACCTAGAATTTGTTAAGTCCGCAAAGTAAGACTTCTTCGCTCGGCTATCTGGTGAACATCGACATACTGCAGTTTAACGACAGCTCGTAGTTTACTATAATTGAAATCAACGATTAAATTTATATAAGATCAAAGTGTAATTGTAAATAATAAAAATTTAATATTCTGCTTTCAGAAGCAGTTGTCTGTTGCGTTTTGCAAAAATGCCTAGAAAATAAGATTAATAAGACCTAAAGAGGCAGCGTCCCGTTTATAACTCGTAACGAGACCGTTACCATTAGATTGAACTCTTAGTAAGTTAGCCAAACAACTAGTGACTCTAAGGTATCCGGTTGAATCAGGGAAGAGTCTATAACTTTCAAATCACCGCGTCCTTTCTTCGGAGGGCACGTAAACCTGGATGATTGCCACCATCAACCATTAAAAACAGGATTACGGGCATTTCCAAATCCAGTTTCAGCTGCTGTGGGGTTTAAATGATGAAACCTTTCAGTATAAGAAAGAAGCCTAAGTTCAAAGTTGAACGATCTTGTTCAGCAATGAATAGGGAGGCTAAAACAATAAGAGAGAGAGAGAGAGAGAGATAAATGGGCCGTTACCCTCTCTCCGTTAAGCGGTGTAACGATTCACAGTTCAGAATTTATGGCAATGGTTAAAACTGCTCGCTGAACTCCTAATGTCTGAGATTCCTCCTAAAATTCGGCACCTACCTGTTAGTCCTCAGAACCTGTCTTCACCACTGGTGATATGATAAGATTTAATAATTTCAAATTAATTCAGATAAATTCACATTAATTCCGATAGTTCCAGATTTATTCCAATTCCAGTTGAATTCCAAAAATTCCAGTAATAATGTAATATATAATTACATCAGTTCATAATAAATTATTACAGATAATTCTAAATAATTATAGATAATTTTAGATAATTCTAGATAATTCTTAATTAATTCTGAAAATTATGATCAAGATTATCAAAATTATTAATTATCCTAGGAAGCTTCCAGCTTGACAAAATCTTGTACAATTAATTCCAGTTTCATGTCAAATCCAATAATTTCGAATAAATTCTAAATATTTGTATAACTTATTTTAAAGTCAAATCAACATTAAAACATCCTGTTATCAATTACATATATTGCTCGTCTTAAAAAATAGTCCTGTTGATCCTTCTGTTTTATTAGTTGCACTTGGCGCCCTTCGAAAGATGCATTTGGTTTTCCACACTCAATTGAACGACAACCACTTAACAAAAAATTCACAAGACCCGGCTCTTAGCGCTGAGAGTACATACTAAGATGGAGGTCATCGGTACAGGCAGAAGAAGAACTAAGCGGAGTTTTCCAAAAATTTTCATTTTTAAAATATATCTTAAATTTTATCGAGATGAAATCATTTGAAATAGAAACTTTGCTGTGCGAATGTTTCTCGGAGATATTCGGCTAGTCCGGTCATTCCACTTTTCCACAGGTGGTACTTGTAGCTAGGCTATAAAACCACCCTTGCTTTCCCTTAATTGGCCCTTTTCCATTCAAAATCGTTTAAATTTAAAGTTCAATAATTATAATATTCGAAAGATCCACAAAATTGAAGATCATCTTTTGCAAAAACAAGATTCAATATGAGCTACTATATTAATAAAATATGAAACAAATTGGGTTGGTATTTATTAATTTTTCTGAAGAACAGAAGCTTATTGTGTTCAATTTTTATAATTTGAATATAAAATCCACGTATTAAATAAAATCAACCAATAAAAGCATATTTATAAATTCTGCAATGTAATTTTACATTAAATGTAATTTATGAAAATCTCTCTTATATTTTTTGAACTTTTATGAACTTTTTTCTTCTTTTATTTTCAAAACTCACTTAAATCAGAGTTAACACAAATGCAAAATTTTTGTTTTGTTGAGTAATTTATATAAAATAACAAACATAAGTACTTAATAATGCGGTACTACATTTTCTGGTTTTTCTTTCTGAAAGCTTTCCGAGATAATAAAGGTCTAATTTGGTGTTCTTTTAATTAAATTAAAAGTTTGACAAATTTAATGTCACGAAAGATCCAATCGTTCTTTAAACCTGAGAGTTACTACTTGCTACACTACGTAGATATGTATCTGTTCGCGACAGGAATAAATTAAAATTCAAAAGAAAATCTTTTTGGAAAATTTTTGCAGCAATTTCTAGCTAACATTTTAATTTAAAAAATAAAATTTTATATTTCCTTCTTATCGTAATAAACGAACCACAAAGTTTACCATGCACGTGTCACGCTTACATAAAATTTCAAACTTACGGAAATTTTCCAAGTTGGATGCGAAAGAAAATTCGGGAAAAATATTGTAAAGTTCTAACATTAAGTAACGATTAATTAAACGGAAATAAAAGATGTTGGGAAACTTGGCGAGTTTATAACATACGATTTTCTCGACGAAAACGTGACGAAAATTCGAACGCGAGTGAACAACTTCGACGGCAACGGAATGGACTAACATTTCTGTCGAGAAAAGCGCTTTTCATATAAGCTGAAAATTGCGCGCGCAGATTTGCAATTTTCAGGGCGGGTCACTCTTTTATCACTGCACTTTCAACGCATGTACAAAATTTTTCTTTCAAATGTCATCTCAAAAAAACTTGTCGAGTCTGAATTAGTGCAATTTAATTTATTCAAGTTTTCACAGCATGCGAAGCTGAAACATATTTTTAAGGAAAACAAATTTAATTTGTAACTTTATAGTGTAGCCGACAGGAATTCTGATAAATTATTATATGTTTTGTATTATGCAGTTCACGAATTCGTTCGCTTGTGTGAAGGATAAAGAAAATTTTATTAAAAAATTTATTTAAATGATATTTAAATTGTATTTTGATTTTTTATCGCAATCTAATTTTCGAACTCCAATTCCGGCTTTTGTCAGGTTTCCCGCATATCTACCGATTTATCCAGGCCGAATTTTAACAACAACAATAAAAAAAATTAAAATATAAAGTAAAATTGCGAAAGAAAACCTCGGTCGTCCCAGGAAATATTAAGAAAACTACGGAACTTCAATGTATTACTTAAAATCTACTCAACAAAGTTTTTTTGCTGCTCTAACAAGACAATTAAGCTCTAAAAACAAAAATATTAGTTCTGTGGTGCTAAGGCAAAACCCCATATGTCAGAAAAATTCAAAAAATTTGTTTAATGCCAATATGTAGTAAATTTAGTGAAGAAACGTATGGCAAAACCCCATATGATTTGTAATGTTTATTAAATAGTAGAACTTGTAAGGTTAATATAGTGCTTATTGATATAAATTCTGAATTTCAGTGATCTCGCGAACTTTAAAATGTGCGTCCTGAAAATTCATGATTTGTGACATATGGGGTTCTGCCTTAGTACCACAGAGTTACAATCAAATTTTTTGTTATGATAGCAATTTTTTTTGCTGGAGTACATTTCTGTTGTAAGAACAAAATCGGAAAGCATTTTAAAAGTCAAGTCTAAGTTAACCCAGGGTTAACTCACTGTTTATCTAATCAGAACGGCTAAAAAGTGAGTTACCAAGGGTTAACTTTGGCTCGAGTTTTATTCAACTGAATCTTAGTAATAAAATTTCACCAGCAGTCTAGCGTAAAGCGTACGCCGGCAGCGGTTCTATTCTTAGTGACGCCGGATACACTGCTGTGATCTCAAATTTAACATCGGTCTGGAGACTATGCGACAACGGGAAATACCTTATTAACATTTTTTAATTAAATAATTTTAGAATCTTATGTAAGTTTCTATATATTACCAATTTCAATGGTCAATTTAATAATTTCATTAGAGAAAACCATAAAAACTAATTTATTCAGAATTATTGCATAAAACTATGCAAATATACCCTTTTACAGGAATTTTTAGACCAATTCGGACAAGAAAGGCAAACAGAAATTTTGTTTATGGGCTTGGATGACAAGGTCCCATGGGCTATATTTTTGTTGAGTCGATTAAAATTATTAACTATAATTTAACTACCACATCGCTTATATTATAAAGGAGAATTCCATACTCCCAAACCCCCAGACCTCCCAGACTTTCCAGTTTGTATCTGTTTAGACTAAATAAACTTTCTTGATTTTTTATTAATTTTTTCTTATGAAAAGTTTGGTAAACAAAATCCGTACGCTACGTTGTAGTGACACTCTTCAAGAATAAGGAGATATTTTTTATTTATTTTTCGGCTTAGCCATTCCTGAGATTCACCTACGGCCAGCTACTCGCATGTTGGTCAATGGACCTTCACGGCAGCTACTGCAGCGCCGTAATTTTTAAATATTTTTCAACGAAATTTTCAAAACATGTTCATCAAACCATAAACCAGTATGTGTCAAAAAATAAATAAATTCTGTTGCATACTATCGAGTTTAAAGATTTTTTAAAAATTAACCTAGTTTTATTGCAGTCAGGGTGGTCAGACCCCTTAATTGGACAATATATGGCGCTAAAAGTGTTTAAAATCAATACAGGTGTGAAACTAGGTCCTGTCCATTCGGCAATATACTGGTATTAGAATTTACATTTAGCTACACTTCTGTGGGGGTCCCAAAAAATATTTTTATGTAAAAATAAACAGATTTTAATAAAAAATTTTGGCTACTCCTGAACTCTTGGTTTTTGATCTTAAATTTTTAAGTAAAATTCTTCTTTTGGGCCCATACTTGCTGAGATTTTTCGTTTTCAGAGGATTTTTTCAGAGACCATTGCTTTTAAGTTATGTTATTTGCTTAGATCTGTCGTTTTTTGGATAATTTTTTAATAATTATTTTAATGGTCCCAGCGACCTATTTACTGTAAGTTCTGTGATTTCCTTAAATTTCTTGTTTTGGATGAATGATTTTTCTAAAAATAGTAAAAATTACAATTTAGATAAATTTTTAGACGGAACAACTACCGCAGTAACGTACAAACTGAGAACATTTGTACGAAACTATCTATATTTATAGATTTTTAGATAGTTTCCAGTTAAAAGTAGGTAAAAAATTTGCATTAGTAAAAAATGTTTAAACTTACAATTTCATTATTTAATTAATTAAATAAATTTAATTTAGATTATGTTAATTCTATAGATAGCTTTACGTAGGTGGATATGAAGTTAAAGAAAACAAGCAAAGGTTGCGTTAATGGAAAATACCTTTCATGTCACAAATTTGTTGTCATAGAATTTACTGAATTTCAGGCAAAATAAGTTGAAGTAAATTTTTTTTAATTTGTCTTGGCATCTAATGTTGAAACATATTTTTTAGCAAAATAAAATTGCTTTGCCGTTTTATAGTGCAACCGACAGGCCTTTTGATAAATTATTATATTTTTTTTTGTTACACGGCTCACGAATGGGTTTACATAAAGATCAAAATATTTTTTGATAAAAAATTAACACATTTAAATTAACAAGTTTTTGTTTTAGCGAAATTAATTTTCTAATATTCCTGTTTCTTCCTGTTCTGGTGGGTAGAACATGGAAACATCCGCAATGTTTTTATGTATTGTTCTTTCGTTATTTAAATTTTTTTGTACATTTTCTTCAATTAGAATAATATATTAAGTAGAATTTATAAAAATGTAAACGCCGAAACTCATAATTTAAAAAATTTAATTCCACAAAAGACAGATGAAATATTTTTCAGATTTTTGTCAGAGAAATCTCTGCTATATAAAATATAAATATTTTCCAGAATTAATTTGTTTTATTTTCTAAATCTTACATATTTTATGATTTATTTAAATTTAATTGAGTGAAATCGAATCGAAAATCAAATTGCAGTTGCCAAAAACTTTACTGGAAGAAGTTTCGGGTATTCTTCGAAGCAATTCCATTATCTCTAATAAAATTGAACTTGAAGATACTTGACCTTTGTTTCAGTATGAGATTGATTTCAAATAAGAAATATAATTGGGTTTTTTACAACAAAAAGTTATTATTTCATGATCAAGTTATTTTGGAAACCAATAAAATATGCTTTCTCGTTTAATTTCGAATCGAAGTTTTTCGTGATCATATTAATAATTCATATAATAATTATTATTACTTATTGTGATTAATTTTTATTAGAAAATTATCATTAAACAATTGACGATTAATTTGTTATTAAAAGAGGTTTTCAGTATGACTCCAATTAAAAAATATTTATTCAGAAAATTAAAAAGCAATATTGCTATATATTATTTATTTTATCAATTCGGCAATTACCTTTACTTCCTATGTTTCATGTAAAATCAGAATTATTATTTTTCGAATAACAGATTAATTAATTATTAATATTTAGTAGCTTAGGCGGCACTAAATTAGTTCAAAGAATGTTATTTGTCAATTTTGTGACAAATTATTAAATGCTGCGGCTTAAAATAAAAAATTCAAATTTTAATCCTCATTTTCATTCCTTGACATATTATTTAATTATTAATATTATTGCCCTTTTATTTCGTGTTTTCCACTCGTGTTGAGAATAAAAGTCCTGGCTTTTTTATTATTTATTCTAAATTAAATTTTATTTTGAAATGAAAATTTGCATAAAAAGGTTAATAAAATTTTTTTTAGTTTAAATTAAATAATTTTATATTTAAAACGTAATCGTGAAAACTTAGTACATTTTAATTAGTTCATTAAAATTCATTCAGAAGGAAATTTTCGATAATTTGGTGAAAAATTTCTAACTAGTAATTATAACTTTATTTACGACAAGAAATCTACTTGATTCATCAATGAGCTTAATATTTGACATCAATGTTAATACACAGGGGATTAAATGTGAGTGATAGATGACTTTATTATTATTTTACTTTTCACACGTTAAAATTGATGAATATTCTACACATGCAATAAGCACAAAAACATAGTAATCAATATTAATTTAGTCAGAATTAGTCTGACCAAATAGCACTAGTAATAATAATTTTTCATTAAAAATATTCAATTCTATTATTCTTAATTTTCATCTAATTTAAAGAGCGCAAAATTAACAACAATATATTAACTTAAATTTACAGGTACAGGGAAACTTATGTGTTGGTTCAGAGTGATAATTAAGTTCTTAATTATCTTAATTTCATTCGTTCAGTTAAGTTAAGTTATCTTACGTTCTTAATTATCAATGTGAACCTAGACATAACTTTTTAATGTACTTTAACTTTTCTTAATTACGTTGTGCTAATTTACGTAGCGTAATTTGGATGAGAATGGCACGTAACTTTCTATAGCTTTAATTTTAATCATAGTTTTTTGAAGCTAAATTTGCATTTTCAAGATATAAACGCCTGGTGGCTATGCAACCCAAAGAACGCATTAACATTATTTTAAATATAATATTATAATTTATTTCTTATTTTATTTGTAACATTTTAAATTGTTTATTTCGGCAGATATACAACAAAAACTATAAATGTTTATGCCTACGGACATACACTCGTAAGTTAACCAATATCAATTTTATAGCCCAGTGTTGTCGGTTTCAAAATGAACACAATAAAAAATTTTACGCTCGCACGTGACAATAATAAATAATAGATTATTGAATAACAATAAAATTATCAAAAGGAGACCAGAATTTAAAATATTAACTTTTAAGTATTGCAAATTTTTCAATGCGAACAAAATTTCTCGATCGTTGCAAAATTATTCTAACAAAACCGCACGTATAATTTTCGTCATGAATACATTAATTTGGCCTATATAATAGAAATTTTGGCCAATTACCTTATCAGTTATACTTCGACAAGTAACAGCTATCAAAATGTTGAAACTCAGTTTAGTTTTTGGTTGTTTCATTTATTTGTCCAAAAGTGAAGCTCCATATCCTCCAAGCGGCTACAGGCCTCAAGGTCGTCAATTTCAATTGCCCAGAAATTTTGGACGTAATCCAAATTTACAATCCCAGCCTCAACATGGAACTCCGGAACCACCACCGAATCAGTATTTGCCTGCTGAAGCCTCTCCCAGTGGAAGATTTAATAATCTTGATAGACAGCAAAATAATTTACAACCCGAATCCCAGTATGGAACTCCACCTCCAGATCAATACCGTCCAAACTATCCGTCATCGGAAGGTAGATTCGACAATTTACAACCACCAATTCTGATTCAAAGGCAAATACCAAACCAATATATACCTAGCGACCCCCAGGACACGAGAAACAATTTTGAAAGAACCGAAGAAAATTACCACAGATTGACTAAACCTCAGGTGAAAAATTTGAACAAAAACAGCGAAAACGAAGTTAGGAGTGGCAGACAAAATTATCTTCCACCCAATCCAACCAAACGTACTAGACAACGAGGTTATCCGGAACAAACCACAAGAAGGCCAAGAAAACAAGACGTAAGTAGTTATTTTTTTTTTGCTTAACATATTTTCTCGAGTTAAACGTTCAAATTTTAGGAACCCAGAAGAGAAGAAGAGGAATCTGATAATCCAAATGTTGCTATTTCCACTGCAGTTGCAAACGGTCAATATTATTTGATACAGCCAAACAGTGTCCTGCAAAGGATTTCAACTAAAGAAGTTCAAAAAGAGGAAGAAGACTTAAAGTCCAATGGATTTACGGCAAAATTAATCTATCAAAATGTGAATCCTATTTCGCCCCCGTTTTACACCCCGTTCATTGCAATATAAATCGATTGTTAACCATAATATAATATTTTGATACCTACTTATAATAAATTTTTTACTATAAAATTCTTTATTTTTGTGTTTCCACAAAATTTCCACAGCAGGTTTCATAGATATAACAAATAAATTAACATACTAAAATGATTTTAGCGACCTCGATGTCTGTCTGTGTGTCGTCAGATTTTGTTCTTCGATTTATTCCTGAACCATCCAACCAATCACGACCAAATATGGTATGTAGGAATATTGCCCCCAAAGGACTTGACAGCAAAAAATTTTTAATTTTTTTTCCGAAAACTTGAAAAAAATCCTTGTCTCGATTTCTTTCGGTAATTTTGCTTCGATGGCAATCAAACTTTTTGGACGTATGTCTGGTGGGCTCTAGTGGTGAAAATAAGATTTTGGCAGAGAAATATTTTGCCAGGGCTACGCCAGTCATTATGTATTTTATTGATATTATATTGTTATTCCAAGTTCTTTTGAAAGTCAATGTTGAAAAGTCGGCTAATGGAATTTAAAGCGAAAACTAATTATATTTATTTAATGCACAGGTGATTTTAATTATTTCTTAACGACGATACATTTAGTATTGCATAGTTACCTCAACAGTTGCAGTTTGGAAAAGTGAAAAACGTAGTTTTCTAAAGATGTCTGTTAGTTCGGTTTTTCCAAACTGTATGGCCTGCATTTTGAGGCCAATATACACATTCACGTGCATGGTTGGTTTTCCTCCTGCAACACTCAATTGCCACCATTCCATTCATGGATTTTCAATCCAGTTTTCTAAACGATGTTTTTTCTTTGGTTTGATGGTGCTATTTTACTTCATTTCTATGATTATCAAAAATACTACTAAACTTAATTCGATGGAATATAAGAAAAATTTTGTTGAAAAAATTATATTGCTGTTATATCTAATACACAACACAATGATAATTCTTGGATTGGCTCTCACACTAAGCAAAATCAAAATCCTAACAAAAATAACGGATAATGTGATAAGATGTTTTCAAAATTGGAAAAGAGTAACAAATCACGAAATGGTAACCGTTCGCAATATTAAAAGTTTAAATATGAAGACTTACGTGGAACTCTTTGTTTTATTTTGTTATCTAAATTTTCTACTTTTAATTTTTTCTCTGCCTATTGGAGATTGCACCTTGACCATTAACGAAAAATTTGCTATTATATTAAATTTTTATGTGGAAATCATACTCATAATTATTATAGTAGCAATTATTCAGTTTGCTCAATGTCTAATGACAAACTACAATTTGTATTTTAAAAATGACTTGAGAAAAGAACTTAGAAAATCGCCCGCGGAACGAAACCTACGGGACTTGTTTTCCAACTACAGCCAACTGCATGCACAATTAATAAAGTGCATTAATTTGTTTTATGCTTACATGGACCCATTTACAACAGTTTTTACGATTAACTTGGTAGTCCTGATGATTTTCAAAATATCTTTTCCCATATTGGTTATGTTAGAAGGAAAGCCTTTTCTGAGCATTGAGCTTATTGTTTTGACGTTACAAGCAATCTTTTTTGGTTTCATTATTTTATATCTATTAATCATTTGTTCTAATTTGGACGATTTGGTAAGAATTTCTATTTATCTGGAAAAAAAATTAAATAATTAACAGGTTTTCTTTATTGCAGAGTGACAACCCCTTACCGATTTTGTACAGATTAAAAACCAAAAAAATATTATCTACCGACGCTGCATTACAGGTTTGAATTTTAAGTTATTTGCGTATTTTCTTTCTTCATTTGTTAAATTACTTATTCTGTTGACGGTACATGTGCTGTACCGCCCACAGTTAATATCTAGCCGTGGTACTGCTAACAACATAAAAAAATATTACATTTTTTGTTAGTTGAATTTAGTTGAATTAAGAACAGTAGATCCGTTATTTTCGAGGCTCTGGAGACTTCAGAGATAGTTTTAATGATTTTCAAAAATTCGGTGAACAGCATACTCGGTGTTGAATTACTTTCGCGGTAATTGAATTACTGTTTTCAGTATTGAATTTTTGTTTCGCTATTTTGATTAATGACTGCTTTTCCGATAATTTAATTAATTATTCGGCAATTGAATTATTTGTTTGTTAACTATTTTGTTTTTTAATCATTTTATTTCGAATCAAATTTTTTATTGTAGCTAACAAATATTAAATTTAAATTTAATTAAATTACATTGAAAATATGATTTGCTTTGGACTTGAAGCAACTGAAATACTTTGAGTAATTAAATTCCTTTGGGTAGGTAATTGAATTACTTTGGGTAGGTATTGAATTACTTTGAGTACCCCATGAGTTACCCATGAGTAAGAGGTAAATATACCAAAAAAGTTGAGTACGCATGGTTGGAATTCTCTGGAATTGAAAATCTTCAGAATTCCTTGGAAATCTTTGGAATTCCTTGGAATTAAAATTAATTTGGAATTCCTTAGAATTCCTTGGAAATCTTTGGAATTCCTTGGAATCACGAAAATTCTTTCGAATTCCGTGGAATTCTTTATAAATCTCTGAAATTCCTTCGAAATCACTGGAATTCTTAGAAATTATAGTAATTCTTCGAAAATCTCTAAACTTAAAAATTATTGGAAATCACTAAAATTCTTTAGAATTCTATGGAATTCTTTATAAACCTCTTAAATTTCTTGGAAATTAGTATAATTCCTGGGAAATCTTTAAATTTCCTTGGAAATCTTTGGAATTCCGAGTATAGTGTACACAAATCTACTTAGAATTTTACCGTCTACTGAGAAATGTACGTTTATATTTCAACGGTTATAGTCGCTGACGAAGAACAATGTATTATTTATTTTATTGATATTATATTTTTATCCCCAGCTTTTTTAAAGTCAATGATGGAAAATGGACTAATGGTATATAAAGCGACATCTAATTATATTTATTTAGTGCCAAAATAATCCTAATTATTAATAATAACTTTAGAGTCGTAGTTCTGGAAAATTTGTCGATAGACGAAGTTTTCGAAAAATGTCTCCTACTACGGATTTTCCTAACTGTGTATCCTGCACTTTCAGGCCAATATTTACAATTGCATCTATGGTTGGTTTTCCAACTGCAACATTAGATTGTCACCATTCGATTAATGGATATTCATTAAACTTTTCCAAACGATATCTTTTTCTGGGTTTGATGGTGCTATTTTATTTCATTGCTATGTTTGCCAAAACTGCAATTAAGCTTTATTGGATGGAATACAAGGAAAATGTTGTTGGAATAATTGTATTGCTAATATATCTTTTACACAATTCCTTAATAATTTTGGGATTAATTTTCACATTAAACAAACTTAGTGTAATAGAAAATGCAATTGATTATGTAAAAAGATGCTTTCAAAATTGGAAAAGAGTAACAAATCAGGAAATTGTAACCGTTCGCAATATTAAAAGTTTACATACCAAGACTTACATAGAACTATTTGTATTATTTTGTTATTTGAATTTTTTACTTTTAGTTTTTTCTCTGCCTATAGGGCATTGCACTTTGGACATAAATGACAAATTTGCTATTATATTAAATTTTTATGTGGAGGTCGTACAAATGATTATTTTAGGAACTGTAATTCAGTTTGCTCAATGTCTAATGAAAAACTACAATTCGTATTTAAAAAATGATTTGAGAAAAGAACTTAGAAAAGTAATTTCAAGAAAATCGCCCACGGAGAAAAAACTACGGGATTTATTTTCTAACTATAGCCAACTTCATGCACAATTAATCAAGTGCATTCGTTTGTTTTATTCTTACCTGGATCCATTTACAACAATTTTTACAATAATATTAGGAGCTCTGATGATTTTGAAAATTTCATTTTTGGTTTTGTTTATATTAGAAGGAAAGTCTCTTTCTAACATTGAGTTTATTGTTTTGATGTTACAAGCAACTTTCTTTGCTTTCATCATTTTATATCTACTACTCATTTGTTCTAATCTGGAAGATTTGGTAAGAATTTCCATTCATTCAAAAAAAAAAAATGTTACTAATTTTCCTTTATTGCAGAGTGACAAACCCTTACCTTTCTTGTATAAATTAAGAACTCAAAAAATACTATCTGGCGATGCTGCATTACAGGTTGGGATTTTAAGTTATATTGAGTGTTTCCATTCTTCATAATTAACAATCACAATCATTAAGCTTTTTAGTTTTATCGCTAGGAAAACAAATGGTTTTCAAAATCAAACTTCCGGTTTTTTAAAATTAAAGCAAAATAGCTATAATTTTTTTTATTAAAATCAATTTGTGCCGATGCAAACATCCCTGAAGTAGTTCCAATTCGAAAATTATGGATCTTTAAAAACGCATTTTTAAGTAATGTTAGCAGCTGCACACTGCTGCATCTATTTACGTCGCGTCGCGTCGGTTACAGTTAGCATAAGTAAAAAATATTTATCAGATTGTTAGCAGGCCCACTAACGAGTTTTTAAGCTTGAATTTTGGAATTTGTCAACTTGCATGTTCCTACTACTTTTGTTTTACTTATGTTTCTTTTCCAGCTTGAAATATTAATCAACACGATTATTAAACAAAAACCAACCTACAAGACATGTGATATATTGGTACTGGGAAAGAAATTTATTCCTGCTGTGAGTTTTTATTCAAAACAAATTCTAAAAATATTTACTTTAATTTTTTACAGCTATCAGGCGTAATAGTAGGATATATTATTACTTTGGTTCAATTTTATTTAAAGATTAAACTGCAGGCATAATTCTAAAAAGTAGTTTTTGGCTCCCGAAAACCTCAAAAGTTACTTTTGCCATTTTTGGATCATAATATATTAAAATTCAAAATTTAAAGAAAATCAATCTAACCTAACTTTCGAAAATTATTATTTGCTAAATTCTAAGAACTTTAATATTTTTCAATTTTAACTAAATAAATTTATAAGGCCACCTTTGCATTTAAATTTGTGAATTTGGCACCAATCACGATATATGCAGATTTTTAAAAATTTGAACTTCTGAAGGCACTTGAATTCAAAAAATAGCACATTCTACCTATGTATGTCAGATAATTTGTAGAAGTATATTTGTAAATACAGTGCTACCTGGATAATCCGACTTACTGATGTTCAAAAAATATTGATTTCTTATCTTTACGAAATTAATTTAAAAAACTTAAATATAGATTTAAAAAAACTTATTTAGGTTCTGATTACTGGGAGGTTCGTAGTACCGTAGGTCGCATTATCGAGGTTATACTGTAGTTTGATGGTATGATTATATTATGAATGTAGACGAGGGTCATTGATCATTATCGTTTAAATATTTTTTGTTGTAGTTACGTCAATTCGTAGTATTATTAGCCTTGAAATTAAATTAGTCATGTATTTTGTAGGTTAGAAAATAAACGATTTTATAAATTATTCTAATCGATGATTTGTGTTGTGTGCCGAATATAAAATTCTAGTAATAAGATGCTTACGAATTAAGGCAACCTTTGGACAATATACGTACAGGTTATCGAAGTGGCAGGTGTACCTACTTACACTTTTTCGTATTATTTAATTCTGTGTGTTTTCGATCCTGTTTTGTGTTGGTAAGTCATTTTTATTTTTTATATTTTATAAATTAAAACTTTGTGTTTCGTCAAAATATTTTCCTTGGGGTTCAATGGAACATTTGAGTCGGTTGGTCTTTTGATAAGATTGGTATTGGTGGCGGCGGTTCCACCAGAGTTGGCCCTATTGGTTATTTAGTATGTAATGGTAACTTGCAAATAATTCAATTGTTTTTGATGCTTTAACCTCACTTATAACTTTTTCCTGTATGCATTTAAATATACGGTTTCCCATACGGAGTATTTAAATATGGATACAGATTAAATAATCTACTAAATAATGAAAAATGAACAATTTATTGAAAATTATCTAGCCAGATTTTTCAAATATTTTTATTTAATCAATATCTAATTTTCATATTTATAATTTCTACGACCTAGTAATTTATACTGGTAGATTAAAGTAGAACGAAAAACTGTAATTTGAAATATTTTTACAGATCGTTTAAATAATAATAACACAAATAAAATGGCTATAAAACTGCTTAAGTTGTAAAGAGAGAATAAAATTTAAAAAACCATTTCTGGAGATAGGATGACATTTTTTTTTATTGTGGTAGCTCTGGCAAAGACTATTTATTTATTTTCACTACTAGAGACCTCAAGACATACGTCCAAAAAGTTTGATTGCCATCGACGTAGAAATGCCGAAGAAAATCGGGGGACAAGGATTTTTTTCAAATTTTTGCAAAACAAATTAATTTTGTTTTTCATGTTGCATTCCTGATTATTATCGAAGGCTTATGCTGTCAAGTCCTTTGGGGGCAGTGTTCCTACATACCAAATTTGGTTGAGATCTCTTCAGTACTTCATGAGTTATTCACTCTTGAAGTTTCAACTTTGACAGCTTGTAATTTTTGACAGATGACAGATAGAAAGTTGATTTTACCTTTTCTGGATAACGCTTTTCAAGGTGTTTAAAATGACCTATCACAAGACAAAATCGTTTTTAAAAATCTTGTATTATTTTATTGTAGTGGCACTCCTGATTGATAGATCGCGACGAAAACCTCATTTTTTACTTTTCTACCGTAAACCCTACTACCATACCAAATTTGGTCGTGATTGGTTGGATGGTTTAGGAATAAATCGACGGACAAAATCTGACGACACACAGACAGACAGACACAGAAATTTGTCGAAACACAGAAATCACAGAAACACGGTGATTTTTTTCAAATTAAAGCAAAATTTCTTGCCGAAAATAGAAAAGAAGATCTAAATCTGCACCTTTCTCCTGATGTAAAGGAATTATGTTTGCTATCTTTCATTTCTTCGTTATTTCTTCTGTTCTCCACACTTTCTCTTTTCTAACAGGTTTTCCATTCTTAATTTTGTTTAGGCATCTTACGACTACTTCATCTTTGCTGTATCGGCGTCGCTCTATCGTACAATCGATGAACCTAGTAAGTCGAGTTGTGGTGTGAATTCAACATTATATCGACTTAGAGCAGGTCAGGATTTTTAATTTTCTGTTATCGGAAACAAACAATCCAAACTTTGTGAATTAATAATTTTTTTCGTTAAAAGCCGGAATTTCCGTTCACCGGATTAATATCAAGTTAATAACAAATAAACTGCATAAAATTTATCACATGCCACTGGTAGATTAATTCTGCTCAAATTCGTGGGAGAAAATTGTTGAAGCGTTCGTGTTTGTCAAAAATATTCTAAAAACCATTCCGGTCTGCCTCCAGTTTTGATAGCATCGTTATTGCATTAGTGACGCACACGAATAGATTAACGAGACTTTTTAATACCTTTCCGGTTTATCAAAATTTACATTTTGTATTTTGATTGTCCATTTTTGGAGGGGATGGTCGGTAGGCTAGTCTGTGTGGAGCGAGGTTAAAATACATATACTTATTTCGGTGTTACCCGCAGTTGACTCAGTCGCTAGGTGGAAAATTGAAAATAATATTGTCGATAAGGTAGATAAATTATAAATCTTAATTTCTCCTAACACATAAAAATAATACAATGTCCATTCGAAATAAATGTAATAATTTAATGTTTTAAATTCTGTGGTGATGTTTTATTCCAAGTTCATCAGTTGAAAGTTTCGCCAAGCTTGGTTAATCAACCGTGGAAATGTGAATCCACTAACAGAATTAGCCTTTTTGGCCATCTTATTTTTATCGCCAAAATTCGCGTAGACCAAGCTTTCTTAATTAATATAATAATTTTTTCTATAAAAATTAATGTGTGGTTTTAATTTTCTCAAATTTATGGAGAAAAACTAATAATAATAGCGTTTTTTGTTCAAGAGTTCCAAAATTCTAATGGTTTGTGATATAATACCAAAATAAAGTATTATTTAAAAATGGAAACGTCAGAGGAAAAACGAACATTGGTCAAAAGTTTTGTTTCCAGTTTGTATTTTATTTTAAGTATTTTTGGTTTATTATTTGCGTTATATTATTTTAATTGGTAAGCTTACACTTTCTTGAGTTTCTCCCAAAACTTGATTAATTTTTTTCAGTATTCAGTTCTCTAGTCTAACAGTATTGACCTGCATTGCTTCGTTCATTTTGGTAATTGGTCCATTAATTTTCCGATGGACCGATTTCATTCGGCGAGGCGCCATTTTTGTAAATTTTGGTGAGTCAAGAAACTTACGTTTTGGTAAATTAACAAAAGTGTGTTTTCAGTGAATTTACCTCGCAATCCAACTTTTTCCGATCCTTCAAAGTATGGAATTGATGGAGTATTAAATTTTTATTTGGCAAACGGCAACATCAGTTTAGGAGTCTGGCATGTTTTGCCAGATGCTTTAAATGATTCAGACGTTTCATATGATGAAAATTATTTCAACAGAGTTTTGGATAACGGACAAGATGTGGTCATTTATAATCATGGCAATTCTGGTAATCGCATTGCCAGTCATCGTATTGAGTTGTACAAAATATTGAGAAAACACTTTCATGTGATCGCTTTCGACTATCGAGGTAAATTAACATTTTCAGGTTGAGAAAACGGAAAACCATTCATCCACTGTTAAGGAATCCAAAACAACAGTGGTGAGCTGATGTCCTGGATGAGAGTTGTTTGAATGTTTTCCGTTTATTTCCTTTATTTCCAGGTTTTTTATTAAAATATTTTTTGGTAGGTTATGGGGATTCTTCGAACGTAAATCCATCGGAAAGCGCAGCAGTTAGCGATAGCATGTTTATTTATAATTGGGTCAAGGGCAAAACTAAGGCCAACATTTTTGTCTGGGGACATTCGTTGGGAACGGGAATTTCTTCACATGCACTTGCCCTATTATCAACTGAAAATGTTTGCCCAAAAGGACTTATATTGGAAAGTCCTTTCACAAATCTAAGAGAAGAAATTTATGAGCATCCGTTGTCTTGGGTAAGTTGAAAATTTTGCTTTTGAAGTTATATTATTTGGCTCTGTTTTAGCCTTTCAGGCACATGCCTTGGTATACTTACACTGTTTTGGATTCACTAACAGATAGTGGTTTTAAATTTGAAACCAATAAGAATATTACCAAAATAAATTGTCCTATATTAATATTGCACGCCAAAGACGATATGGTGGTACCATATATACTGGGGAAAAGGGTATGTATTACTGTTAGGTATAAAAATAAAATTAAAAAATCAAATCAACGAATTTTAAAAAAAGGTGAAAAAAGAAATTAAATCACTTTCCGCACTAGTGCGTAAAAGTTGCTCATTATGTAACTCAATTTATCAATAACAATTTATACAAAAATATTAAAATGAAACTTAACTTTTGGTAGCTTTACGGAATTGCTCGGGAGAAGCGAACGCCAGATCAAGGCGCAGTCTATTTTCATGAATTTAGTGAAAAATTAAAATTGGGCCATAAATTCATTTGTAGATCGGCAAAAATTAATGAAATTATCAGGTAAGTAATCCAGCAGATGAATAATAATAAAACTAATAATTTTTTTTTTCAGTGATTTCGTATCGAATTGCGTCCAATCAAAGAAATCTGTTAGTTAATTATTTATTTATTTCTATGTTAAAAATTTGCAAATAAAACTATTTTGAATTTATTTTTATTTTTTCCGAAAATTAGTTTTGGTCCAGTGTTTTGTAGTGCGTGCTGCCAGAAGCGAAGAGTATTGATTTAGCGTGTATTGGATACAATGGGAATTAGGTGTAACGGATTTTAGATATTTTGGGATAATTATATAATATCGAAATTATGAATCATCGAGTGTCAAAAAAGAGCAGCTGAAAGATTAAAAATGTAAACAAACAGGTACAAATTTGCTATACAATAAACGATATAAATTATTCAAAACTAATATACCTACTTAACTTTCATATATCTTTTGAAACTGGAATATTTAAAGAACCAGTTGATGAACCTACATTCTTCTTTAATAACTGTCAATTTTTAATTAAGTTTAATGATCACTTAAACGAACATAACTGGTTTCCACGAATTATGTTAAATGTGCCAAAGAAATTTTACGACAACAAAAAAGATTAGTGCAAAAGAAACTAAGTTGAGATTATGGTGCTTGGAGTGGTAAAATTATTTTTATAAAAAAAATGGGTAACTCAAGGCCGCTCTGTAACAGAAATGGTGCTCAAAATCCTCTTCTTCCCAGTAGTGGATTAATTCAGGAGAGAAACGAATCAAAATGGTTATTTAAATGCTGTATTGTTACGTTCATTGTTGTGTAAGTTTTGAATTGTTGTCAATGTTGCTATTTAATCAACTTGTTTTAGTTTTATTTTATTACTTCTAACTTTTATTGCCGTTTTTGTGGGAGTACCTTTGGCATTCAAGTATTCGATTGATTTCCAAAGAAGTTTTGTTTTTCTAACTTGTAAGTATAAAATTACCGTGGTTGTGCCACCTATCTCCCAACACTAGGTACCATCAAAAATCATCCATTACAGTAATCTTTCCTTTTTTCCTAAACAATCAATAGAACTTTTGATTTACCCCCAGAGACGCAAAACATGGAGCCCCCCCTTAACACAATATTTATTTCCAGCCGATTCGGATACCTCCAGTTCAACACTTCAGAATCCCCAAAATTACATAAAGGGATCTCAAAATTTTTACGTGAAAGTGGACGATTCCGAAAATATAACGTTAGGAGTCTGGCACATTTTACCAGATACTCTCGTCCCCAATCAAACAGACAGTGGATTCAACTTCAGCGCGTCGTTAATGGATTCGGAATATCCAATCATACTATATTTTCATGGAAACGGCGGAGACCGACTGAGTGCATTTCAAATGTATTCCGTATTGCGAAGATTTTTTCATGTTTTTACCTTTGATTATAGAGGTAACCACAAATTTTTTTATCTTCGTGCAAAACTATTATCAGCTTTTTAAGGATATGCCGATTCGTCTCACGTAACACCAACAGAGACAAGTATTGTCCAAGACTCTGTGCAATTATACAAATGGCTGCGTGCCCAAAGTAACGCAGATATTTATTTTTGGGGACATTCCTTGGGTTCCGCGTTAAGCACCCACACGATCGCCAAACTGTCCGAAGAAAATATTGTTCCTATGGGTTTATTTTTGGAAGCTCCATTTTCGACGTTAAGAGATGCGGTTGTGGAAATTCCGCTCTCAAAAGTAAGTTTTTTGGGGCTTTCTTTTACGAAGTAAAAATTCCTTTTAATTTAGCTCTTCGCATGGATGCCATGGTATAACTCAACAATGCTGGATCCGTTGGATGAAAATGGGTTTTCATTTAAAACCACCGAAAACATTTTAACGGTCGATTGTCCAATTATGATTGTTCATGCCAAGGATGACGAAGTAATTCCATACTTTTTGGGAGAAAAGGTTTCTTCGTCTTACGTAATTTTGGGTTTTTCTGTAACTTGGGTCTTCTGTTTCAGGTCTATCACGTGGCCCAGACCGAGCGAGATCTTGGTGTACAAGGAAACGCGACGTTTCATCTTATACCTGAGAGTTACCAATGTGGTCATATGGATATTTGTAAATATCCAGATTTGCCAAAATATATTAGGTATGTCATTTTATAAGCCAATAACCATTTTGTTTTTTATATCTGTTTTAGTGATCATATTAACATTTGCCAAACTTATAATGTAGAAAGAGGATAGAAAAAAGATATTTAACGATAATTTTTTATACAAAAATTATTTAGAGTGATATTTTGTGTGATTTATAAGCTTTATTCACTTAAAAATTTAAATTATTATATACAGGTTGTTCATAACGTGTGAATCAAACCTTTGCCAAAAATTTTACAAATTAAAGAATAGAAATTATCTAGACGATTTTTAATAACTTTTGCAAATAGCATTAAAGTTTCCAGCTATGGACGCTCAATTTAAAAGGTTGTTGGCAGCTAGGCGTGTGGTTACGGTCTTTGACCTGTATTGGGGACCTGAAAGGTTTTGCAATTCAAATGCAGAGAATATATGTATTTTTATCTAGCTGAATAAAACGCACGCGCTAATGTAACAGTTGATTTCCAAACAAATTAGCAAGCGATTACAAAAATTGAAACCATTAGAAACACATTTACTATAAATTGTTTTAAATAAATAAAGCCTTTGTGGACACCCTATATAATTCATAATTTATTATTATGTATCCAGCGTAAAATGCTTTATTTTTTATACACTGTAATATTTAAAAGAGTATATTGAATGATATATTATATTATATACATATATTACTATGTTTTATGTAAAAATTTCATGTTATTTAGTAATGTATTCGTTGTTGTACTTGAGGTAGAATAAAAAATTACTAAACTTTATTTACTAATTTGGTTTACCATTCTAATTATAGAAAGGTAATCAAATAAACCTGTATAAAAATATATTTGTTTGAAATAAAAGCTATATAAAAATTTTTTTGTTTCAAATAAACCAGGTTCAGTTTTTAGGCTTGTTTTGAAACAAATAATTTTTTTTTTCAGTGTATATCTCATCGTTTACTATATCCCCATGCGATGTATTCTTATCTGGACGCCATATATATATATATATATACAAAATATCGATTTACTAGGTTGTTTGATAACGAACAGGATAAGATAAGAACTTAAACAAAATTTGTCTGCAATATAATTCAGTGTGATTTTAGGTATTGTGTTAAAAATGGCGCGTAAAGCCAATTCATTCCGGCAATCGGTACCATATAGCGCAAGAGATTATTACCCAATAAATGCTGGTCCAAGCCGTTATAATATCCAAAACACAAGTTCGTCTAGAAGGAAGAAATGTTGCATTTATGTTCTAATCAGTATAATGTACTACAAAAATTGCCACTTAAGTATTTTGAAATTTTTAATGGGTTTTGTTGTAGTTTAGTGATTTTTCTAATCTTGACATTAGTATTCGTCGTTTTGCCCATCATATTTATGAATTCCATTGACTTCCAAAGGAGTCTGGTATTCAGAAAGTGTAAGTACCTATATCTAAATCATGCAAATTAACTTTTTTTCTGTTATGTTAAAGGACTATTCCTTTGGTAATGTTAGTGACTTTGCTTCGTAGATTTGTTTTGCAGAGACAAATCATAACAAAATTGAACAATAACATTCTATATTTATAAATAACATTGTTATCTATTCAAGCACGTTGCATTTTCCTAAACAAAGATAAAAAAATGTAATAAATACAATAGTAGTTTACGCAACTTGTGGGAAAAGAATATTATTATTAAACCAGTTAGAAAAACAGAGTGCGAAAAGCCTAGGAGTTCAGTAACCGTTTACTGACCTGAAGGCCGCAAGGATTCCTCTATAAAACTTCCCATTTTTTTAAGTTGGTAACTTAACCATCAGAATGGCGTTGTGGTTGAACCAGATTTATAATACAGGCAATTAAAAGCATTATTTTATTTTAGGGGAAGCTAATAATGAAATGGAATATACAAATTTCAAGAAGTATGGTATTGATGGCGCCAGAAACTTTTACGTCGACTTAACGACAAGTCAAAATGAAACCATTACCATAGGATTGTGGCAAATTTTGCCACTAAACGAAAGTTATGGTTTGATCGACGACAACCAAATTGATTTCGATTTTGCGTTACAATTTAGTATAAGTCCAATTATTTTAATTTTTCACGACGAAAGCACCAATCGAGCCGATAATGTCAAATTATATTGGATGCTGAGGAAATTCTTCCATATCATAGCGTTTGATTACCGTGGTATGTACCTACTACTTGTTTTTAACATTATATATTGAAATTATTTTTTTTAGGCTATGGAGATTCAACAGATGCAAGTTTGACCCAAACCAGTGTGGTGGAAGATTCCATGCAGCTGTACAAATGGTTGAAAAGAAAAACGCACTCCGAAATATTTGTTTGGGGTCATTCTCTTGGTGCTAGTATAAGTACCCAGACGATAGCAAAATTAAGAATCGAAGATATTACACCCACCGGTTTGTTTTTATATTCTCCGTTTACAACCTTAAGAGAAGACTTAGAAACAAACCATCCTTATTTTAAGGTTGCCCGAGAATAATTCCCTTGCCCTGAAGATATTTACCATTTTCTTTATTGTAGTACTTCTCGTGGCTGCCGTGGTATAATCAAACTATATTGGATCCATTAGAAGAGAATGGTTTTGAATTCCGGACAATTGAAAGCATACTATCCGTCGACTGTCCAGTTATGATCTTCCATTCCGAAGATGATGGTATTGTTTCGTACACTTTATCTGAAAAGGTATTTTGGTAATAGCTTTAAATAATTTGATTAGCCTTTTTTGGTTTTAGTTATATGAAATTGCAGCAGATATGAGGGATTATGAAACTAAAGGGCGGATTGTGCTACATGTTTTTCCATCAAATTTAAAACTTGGACATGACAAAATTTATGGAGATTCGGAAGTAACATATTATATTAAGTACGCATTAATTTTTCCTTAGCTTAGTAAGTTAGCCGAACAACTCCTAACTTGAGAGAGTCTAAAGCTTTGAAATGAGAGCACGTAGAGCCGGGGGTTCCCTGAATTGACGATTACCACCATAAACTATTAAAAACAAGTTTACCTGAATTTCCCAATACGGTTTAAGCAGCCGTGAGGTCTAAATGCTGAAAAGTTTTTCCACTATAGAGTTTATTGCTCATCTTCAGACAAATTTTGAGAAGTATTTCACTGTAAATCACAGCATAAACCCCACGAAGTGAAAATCTAAATTAATTTTATTTTTTAATTCAGGTTAAGCCGAAGGGTGGGCCAGACAAATTTTAGCTGAGCTTAGGTTGACCCGGCCCACTTCTTGGTAATGTCACTGGTTAAAAATGTAAATTCATACTGTAGAATACTAACTGCTAGACCGTCAGTTTAGTTTGTCATAATTATGATTTGACACTTGTTGAAATGTTCAAGCTATAGCGAATGAAATGCTTCAGTTATGCTTAGAGAATGTCGAGATTTGTCATCGAAATCGGTTAGCTGTTAGGGTGTCTAGGATACTAGCTCTTAAACTGGAAACAGGAGTCGTTGTAACAATGGAGATATTGATCATGAGATTATCTCGGACTTCGATCGCATCATCTAGCCAATACAATCTTTCAGACCATCTGAATTCTGGATTTTGGGTTAAAGGGCAGGGAATGATCCCCACTGTCACTCTCAAGCCATCCCAATTGCAGGATGAACTCAAGGATTTTGCTAGGTCGAGTGTCACCGATTCTAGCCATTCTAGGCCAGAAGAAATCATCTTGATTATCTCTGATTGACTCTGGGCAGCTTAATTAATCGAGAGCTGGATATGGAATTCATCAATAGGATGTTGTCGCTTCAATTCTGTCCTCTAACTCCAAAAGAAATGTTGAAAGCACTCCAGAAGGAAATCTGGAGAAATCTAGTAGAAGAAAATCTAGTGCGCTCAGTCAATTGCATTGAATGCATGGGTTGAAGACTAGGTCGACTCGATCTGGATGGAAGCTTGACGGCATTCTTCCACTAGCGGAACTAGCAATTTAAACTGGGAATGTAAAGTGAAAAGGTTGAAAGGTTCGAAAGGAAAAACACGTCGGTTGAGGGATAGGAAAGGGAGATGCAGACTTACTGCAGATAACTTGACTAGTATAACTGTATGTGGTGTGTCTTGTGAGAGTGATGATGTTAAAATTAAAATTGTATTTTATTATCTTTTGCTCTCAGGAATTTTTGCAGGTTTTTTGAATCTGTTGGATGTGTTGCTTTGATTTGGGCCTGGGTAAGACTGTGGGATGCAATAGGGGGTAGCTAGTGGAGCAAACTAAGTAGAGTGGGCACTAACTTGGTCAGGTGCTTTGGCCTAACTTCTTGGGTTTGTCCCATTAGCTCTTAAGGTATTCGTGGTTTGCCCTATCAAGCAGGTAACTACCGTTCAGTATCAATGAGTTGCAAACATTATCTAATCCATATGGATCCCATAGGAATTTTATTTCTATCTATCTGAACGACAGCGTTTCAAGCAGATCTTGTTATAGCCAGTAAGAAAATATTGAGCATTGCACTTCGTTTAATTCGTGAAATAGTTGCTGCGGATAATCAATCACCAAGCAATTTAAAATATTCAAATAATTTTACCTCCATTGGTACTAGATTATACAGTACACTCTTAGGGCGTGAACATTAAATTACCCTTTCGGTTCATTGTAGCCAGTCAATTGTGCCCTCCACTATTTCAACAATGTATGAAACACGTTTTAGAGTGTGCAGATTAAAATAGCAGATTTAAATTTTACGCTCAATAAACACGTAATATAAACGTTAATTTCCCGTTACCATGTCTTATGCTTATTCCAGTATATTTTGTTTTTTTGGAAAAAAATACAATTTTACAAGAGGCATTAAAGCACATTCGAGGGGGGGGGGTAAATTTTGAAAATAATAATAAATTCTTTCCTTTTAGAGAACATATTCAAACATGCCACAAGTTTAGAAAGTACAAAGAAGCTGAAAGTACTGCACTGTGAATAATTCGAAGTAGAAATAAAAGAATAACTCGACGGAAGAGCATGGTTAATAAAATTGTAGATATTTGTTTACTCTGTATAATATAAAAAAAAATTTATTTTGTATAATTTTTGTGTCCCCGATTATATTTTATATTGCGCAAAAATAATAAATTTTTTAATATTTTTTAAAAAGTATGATATTTTATTTGTTTTTATTAGGTAACGCCACTGCTCGATACATAAACTTTACTTAAATTTCGCGCGCTCGCAACAGCCTCTTGCTATTGGTTTGATGTCGGGCTGGTCAAAATCATAAACATGGCGGAAGAAGTGTTGTAGGTTGTCAATGTTAAGTGACGTTTAGTGAAGTTTTGTGTATTATCTGTAGAAAAACCCGTCGTATAAATAAAATTTAAGGCAGCTAAGGAACCAAAACAACATTTGGCACCATGTTTCATACATGAATTTGAAAAAATCGATGTGTGTACATTAAAAACATAGCTTTAAACATGAGGTAAGTCCTCCGGCTTATTTTACCCTTTAACTTTTTCGTTTCAAAAATCCAAACGCTTTTGTGTTTCAACAAGGCCCGTCTTGCTTACATTTTCGACGGTTTCGATTTTGTACGATAAAAATGACGCATACACCATAAGCCATGTAAACTTCTAATGTCGCAAATAAACCCGGAGGGTGTATTTTTATTGTTAATTAATTCGGATGATTGTTGCCGTTTTTGTCAAGGCCGTCTAATCTGTAACCGTGTTTTTCAACATTTTTGTTACTTTTATCGATTTGGTAAAACTATGGGTGTGTTGAACTCATTCTAATGAATTTCATTTTCACCCCTAAGCAGATATTCTTTAAGGGTAAAAGTTGTTTGAGGATCTGTTTTTTTATAAATCTTCACTTGGCTTGTTTATTTCGAAATTCATAAACAAAAATTAGTCACACTCGGGATTATCAGTCGTCTTTGTCACATCAAACCTTTCCAATTTTAATACATTTTGCAGCAGGGATCTTTGCACCAGTTGCACCTTTTTTTACTCATTTTTAACGACATATGGTTTTGTGTTTACATTTTCATCTTGTTTTTAAATCCCGTTCGCCGACTATAAATATCCATTTCACTTTGAAAGTTTTTAATTTTTAATTAATGGACCACACCGCACCATCTTTTGTTTTTTAATTTTTTATTCGTTGCTCCGCAAGTTGCATTTTTAAAAATAGTATAATTTGGTCTTTCCGGTTAATTGACCCAGTTTTTATTAGCAGACAAAATACAAGGTACCATCAGAAAATTACGATCAGTCACAGCTTTTACAGCAACAGAAATACTATAAAATGGGGAGGGGGGCGTAATTGATTTTGAAAATTTAAATGTTTCATAAAATAATCCATAAAGGCTTATAGCAGGAGATCGCAGCCAAAACAACTCTATGCCTCTCCTATAATGTATATGGGGGGGGGGGGGTATGAAATTTTGAAAATTTAATTGTGGAGTGAGATCCATTGTGTTCTAAATTTTCTACACTGGATTAAGCAATACGAGTGTCCTTGCGAAACAAATTACAATTAAATTTGGTGATTTTAATATTGCATTGTATTTGGCAAACAATTATTTTGTCAAGGCGACTGGTATTGTTTAAAAATCATTTTTAACATGTAATGTTGACTATCTTCAATCACACTTGTTTTCTATATTTTTATTTATTTATCAAATGTTCAAATATTAAACGGTAAACGCTCATTATAGCCAGCTGATCAAATTGCTTGTTTTTTCACTTATGCTCGACTTAAAATTTAACTTGAGATTAAAATTTTAAAACAACAATATGACAAAAATTCATCTTGGTAAAATCTGTGTTTAGTCCAGCCATTACGTACCAAAAAGGGTTATATTATTTCAAGCCCTTCAGGCCTTAAGTTTTCTACAACAGATTCAAATCGAAACAGGGGCAAATGTGCCCCAAAATTGTTTCCTGTACATCCTATACCCATAATAGGTTGTATCAAAATTAAAGTAGATAAAATTCTACATTAAAATATAAAAAATTTATTGTTCTGGTCTCTCTGGTTGCTGAGTTACAGCTCTTTATAGAACCTCGATTTTTACCCAAAAATGTCTTGTTTTCAGTTTTCGATTTAGGGTTTCTTTTCTGTTTGTCTGACGCAAAAGTTGTCTGGAGATAAGTGAAACTAGACTCTGTTATCTGTAAATCTATGTATAGAGCAACTTTTTTACTCTAGTAGGGCCAGAGCTATAAGCTTTCTAACTTGATTTTTTTTACTCTTTTATTACATTTTTGCACATTGCTCAATTTCAGTGCATCTCAGACCGAGTATTAATTATCGAAGTGTAGAAAACACAATTTCATGTCTAGAAAATTAAGAAATGGAGTCGTAAGGTTACCAGTTTTAGAGAAACCGTTTTTCAAAAAATATATACCTGCAAAGTAGTTCTATACATAGACTTACAGATAATTGAATCGAATTTCACTTATCTGTAGACCTCTTTTGTGTCAACCCATGAAGGAACTGCCAGGCTTGAACGACGGGACCAAGCTCGGGCCAGCCCTGGAAAATCGAGCCTCGGCAGTTCAATGTTGGCCCATACCTGAGTCAGCCCTGGGCAATCGAAGCTCAGATCTCCTAATGTTGGCCTAAGCTTGGGCCAGCGCTGAGAAACTGAGACTTGGCTGTTCGTTGTTGGCCCATACGTGGGCCAGGCCTGGACAACCAAGCCTCGGTTTTGATATTTGCTCATATTTGGGTCAGAACTGGAACACCCAACCCCAGTGTTTTCAATATTGGCGAATTTCACTTATCTGTAGACCACTTTTGCGTCAATGATCAGAAAAACGCTCTATGTCGATAACTGAAAACAGAGGTTTTCAGAGCAATAGCTTGGAAACTAGAACAATAATTTTATTTTGACCCATTTACTTTCGGGACAGGATGTACAGAAAAATGTCGTTTTAAGATATTTTGATTTTTGATTACCTTTTCCAATTTGAATCTGTTGTAGAAAATTTAAGGTATGTATTTTTTCTGATACTAAAGTAAAACAAGAAATAAGTTTATTTCCTAGTTATTTTTACACAAAAGTACCTACCTATTGACCTATTGAGATGTCACGTTCTGAAGTCAAATGCTCATCAATGAACGGAATGGCCATACGACTGAGAGTAACTGAGTGCCAGAACATTATTTTATAATAAAAACAGCTTGCTCTAATATGAAGATCCAGCGGATGAAGGTATAGGAACAGTCCAGACAGACCCAAGCTCTATTACTTGACTAGACTCAATGTCTAGCGGGACATGGAATTTTCGGCAGGCATCCTAAGAGACTGGAATGCGGAGACGAACCTGTATACAGGCTAATGGAGTGCGAGCTATACAGGGACGAGCGAGCAGCAATCGAAGCCTTTCACCACCACCAAGATCTGTTGCACCCTTTCCTAGTAGTCAGTGTTGGTGTGTGTATTATTATATCAGCGCATGAAGTGGCCATTCTATCTATCTCTGTATGTTCTTTTATATTCAACCAATACTTTCAAATTGACCGCCTAGCGGCGCCACCCTATGTTGTAACCAAGCAATAGGAATACCGATCTAAATTAAAAAATCTTTAAAAAACAGATAGAATTCCTGCAAGAACACGTACAGCACAACCAAGGCTGAACAACAGCGTGAGTGACGCGCAATGTTAAGTGAATGGCTTAACGAGATTTAGAATTTAAAAAAGTTTTAATTCATTATTATTGTTGGTATTATTATGTTGTAGCAAGGAAATATAATGATACCTCAAGGTCAATTGATTGTATTGAATGTATTTCACATGTATATTTTAATCGTCAGAAGGAAAATGGTAAAAAAAATGATACTGATAAATTATTATTATTAAAAGATAAGTTATTATTGTTCTGTCGTATCTCAGATGTACTGGATATTATCTGATCTGTTTTTATTTAATAGACCTTTTAACCGCTTATTATGAAGCACAAATTTTTGATTGGCAATAGAGTCTATTAATGATGACATAGAAGCTCCTGATCTATAGACTATAATTGATCTACATATACATATTGCTATGATCTCCACTTAAAATTGTATGAGTCTATAATCTTTTTAATTTTATCTTGGCATAAATCTGATTGAAAAAATTGTTTTCATTAAATTTGATATTAGCTTTATCTGCCACGCTGAGCAACAAAACACAATGATAATCCTACTTTATAATTTCAAAACAAAAAATGAAAAGCTGGCAGTCTCAATATAAACACATCTTTTGTCAGGCGTTGACACTTCGGTACAATTACTCAAAGCAACAATCCTCTAATGCCCGTACTTATAGTCGATGCTTGGCTGAAGCAAAACTTGAGCACGACTTAAGTACAAAATTGTTTATTTTGATTGGTTGATTTCGTGCTTGAGTCAGACTCAAGTCCGAGATCGAGCGAAGCATCGACTATAAGTACGGGCATAAGACTTCCCATGCTGATGCCTCGAGGCATTATTTGTTTTTATTTGAACTAGAATACGATTTTGAAGTATAATATTCTTCGCAATCTTAGGCATTTTTTCTGGTTCATTTAAGAGTTTGCTGAACGTTCCTGAGAGATTTCAAGTATTCAGTCGTTAGAATGGATTATGGACTTGTGATCACGGTGGTGTATCTGACGCGACCAAGGTTTGAGTCACGATTTTCAACTTCGGCCCCGGTCCTCCATGACATAAAATATTAATGATATTCTCTGAAAGGCATCTTCCATTCGCTAAACAGAAAAGAAACTCTAAGAACAATACCAATATTATCAGTTTGACTATGGAAATCTCATTAATCCATTCAGGACCGGAACTGATAGTGAATTCCTTTTCCTTGTGAGAAAGGAAGCCATGTGTGGTTTTTTTTAAATATTGTTGGTGGTTTCCTAATAACAACGGAAGAAATAATTAACTTGTTTTATCGAATTGCTGTAAATTGTCAATAAAATAAAAAATTGATAAAACTTATTAATATTTATGCGATAACCAAATAATGCATTACTCAGGTTTTATCTCTCTGGGATGTTTGGAATGTTATTTGGAAAATCCAGTTTTATCGTGAGAAGAAACACCTATTGAAAATTTCATATTCTTGGATAAGTCACTATTTCGGTATGAACTTCGGATATGATTCACCTAGCGAAAAATTTTAGATCTTTCCGGTCTATTTTGATCTTGTTCTATGTAAATTTGGACTGTTACCCCAAATTTCTGTTACATTGTTGCGAGAAATCGCTGTCTACGACTGGAACTGCTAATTTTATTTATTGGAGGTTGCAAGGGTCGTGAAGCTATTAATACGTAATAAGGGGTGCAGACCCAACAATTCTTCATTATAGTAAAATATTTGCAGTTTAGAAGAAATTATAACGTGGAAAATGGCGATGGCGGTCAAAACGTTACAAACTTGCTCTTAAAACTCGTATCATATTCATGGCAAGTCGTAATAAGAAAATGAGGGTGTAATTTGAATTTAATGAATGTGGGATGTCAACTAACATTTTTTTAGTCGTTAGATTAAATTTTTAGCACCGAGTTGAATTTTGCAGTGAGAATGAACTTTTGAAAAGTTGAGTATTCTTCCTGTTTTAATAAACGAATTAATTTTTCAACTCTATACCCGGTTGCAACGTTTAGAATAACTTAACCAATTTTGAATTATGGTCGTCGTTCGCTGTTGTGTTTAAACGTGACTTCCTATTCCAAAATTTCTTAATGTATAAATAATTTTCAGTTTTGCCGAAATGAACTCACATCACGAGAATCGCAGAAGGTACATTTTATGTATTACATTTTGCACCATTTTTATTTATTTTGTAATAATTGCATGCTTGTGTGCATGTACGCCACTGTGCTTATTTTTGCAAACTTTGCAAAAAAATTCCTACCTTATCTAAATATTAAATGAATCGCAGCACATTCCTCAGCGACGCCTAATTGTTTACTTCTGGTTAATTTTTTTTTAATTACATGCAATAATTATAAACATAAATTTAACGACCGTAACGAATAATAGTAATTATGTGTTGAAAGGTCCTTTATTTTACACCTTTTCTCCTCAAATATTCATTGGGGCTGAGCCAATCCATATCCGATTGTAAAAAAATTAAATTTTTTCAAAAAGTTGGTTTCAGAAACAACTCTTTGGGAAATCATTTAGATAAAAATGTGCAAAGAGCAATCTTGCAGCCCGTTTCTTTTTGAACAATTTTCTTTTAACCCCATACGAATAGAACGAATGAAGCCTGAGATATTCAATTTTCCGCAGACCCTTTAAATTGTAAAGTACTGCAAGTTTTCAGCTGAAATATAAGGATTGCGGCTTTATATTACAAATTTAAGGATTATACAACATTTTACATAAACTGAAGGTTTGAGCTTGCAATATTAGGATTTTTCTGAAGGAAAAACTCAACAAACAAAATTAAAAAATAATGGTAGCTCAGAAGGAACTTAAACCATAACATAAAAGAGGTTTATGCGAAACGATTATTGCCAGCAAAAGCCGGCACAGATAACATTTCAGTAATACCAACAATGGAAAAACTTGTAGGTAATACCAATCGTAAACTTGCCCCACTGGCAGACAAACCAATTGCAATTTCTACAACAATTTTTTCAGGTTTGTTTCTGAAGCAAATTACCTTGTTACAAATCTCCCTCCTTGGAATTTAAGTGGTAATTTCACTTGTTTGCTAAACTACATTAACTTATTCTCCTGACCTGTAATAGCTATAATCGGCTGGTAAGCGAGAGTCGTGGGATTACTTAGGGTGCTACGTAAAAAAACAAATGAACATATTACGGACTTTATTCATCTGTGTATAGTAAAAAATGGTTGACATATATCTTTGAATTCGAGAATATAAGATATGACAAACACTGACATTTAACTTATAAAAGTCAAAACGAGGTTTGGGGTTAGCTTAGTCTAAGATCTTCAAGTAGCGCCACGCATTTTAATAAAAATCATCGCGAAAACATAGTAATAATCTCCCACACCAATTTAGCCAAAAACAGACCGATTTGAGCGTCCCACTAAATCAAATTACATAAAAGGTCATCGCGTAATCTAGATGAAAAGTGAATATTAAACAGCACGTATTCAAGATTTAAATTTACAAAATAATCTCTATTAACACTGATAAAATAATTACGCGGTTCCATTATATTGTTATCACGCTGCATTACCGTTTGCTTTCTGTTCATTAAATACTTAAAACACTGGAATTTTCAGCAATTAACTTCTAAATAAAATAAGTGTATCGGGCAAATTGAACTTCGCGTTAAACTTGTTTTGAATATTTTAAATTAAAAACCATCTGAATAGCTTGAATTCTCGATTTTGTAGAAATGAGAGGATTTCGTTTAAGCAGAATTAAATCAACTAAACTGGAAGAGACGGTCATTTGCTTAGTAATTCCCGGTTCAAATTTGGGACGAGTCGAGAAACTCAGATGATCGTCTCCGTGCTTCGGAGGGCACGTTAAGCCGGCGGTCCCCCTGGGTTGATGATTGCCACCATCTACCATTAAAAACAGGGTTACAGACATTCCCCCAAGCCGGTTTAAGCAATCTTCAGGTCTAAATGGTTAATCCTCCTTCGTGGGAGAGACTCCGTAGACGGAAAAAGGCCGAGAAAAAGAAGAAACTGAACTGAAGATGGTGGAACTCAAACATAAACTGGGAGAGATTATTTTAAACTAGATTTAGATATCCATCTATCTACCAAGCTATCTGACCGAATACGATTTTCTGTGATTCCCATAAAAATCCATGATCCAATACGAATCCAATCCAAGAAAGGACGAATAGAGGAGGTTTACAGCTTCCAAGTAATTTAGGACCTCTGAAACTACAACTTTTACTGAGATTATAGTTGTTTTCGACGAACTGTCTACATTTTCGAGCTTCATGAAAGATTAGAACCCGATGAAAGCTTCAGGATGATATATTTTGTTAGTATTTGTGCTACTAATGTCGGAAGATTATATTTCAAAATATCCCAGCCGCATCAATGAACCAAGAACATACCAAATTTTGAATATTTGTTTCTTCCGGGGAAACACCGGCATATTAAATCAACTGCTGTTGAAGATTTAGTTTAGCATTAGTGGCGGTAGGGTAGGTTAAAATTTTATTAATATAATATATTGTGGTGTCTTTTTTCTTTCTTAATTTCGGGGGTTCTTATTTTCAGTTGAACAATAAAAAAGTTAGGTACATATTTCTCTCTTTTTGAATACCAAAGGAAGCAATGTTTTGCTTTCTAGAGCCAAGATTGTTAATGACAGGATAAAGTATTCCATAATGTTTTTTTTTACTTTTACAGGCGCTTCATTTAGCTCATGGCTGATTGTATCGTCTGTGCATTCTTGCCTTTCATGCAAAACAATTTTAAAACATTTATTTTGATTTGGATCGTTGAGTTATGGTGCGATAAAATTTAATGAAACCGAATTAAACAATTTTATGGGTTATTCAAGATAAATTTGTTTGGCGTCAATTGGTTGTAGACAATCGATGATTAAGGATTCACAATTGAATTAATTATCGATAGCTTTGCATCTGCATAACAAACTTATTGATTGTTATTTTTAACACGGTTTGATGTTGGTTATCTCCAAGTCTCTTCTTTGGAGCTGCCCAAACTGGACAAAGGTGTTTTGGTTTTGGCTCATGCACTTCGATGTATGTAAGAATTTCAACATTTCTTAAGAAGTTATAATCTTGGTAATGATTTTAAAAATAGAAAGTCAAGCCCACTCCACGTGTTAAGCCTCATTTATTTTCTTTGAGCCTGATTTAGTAAAATTCTTTTAATTAAGGTGGCCAAAATAGAAAGAGCCAAGATGCTGGCACATTTATTTATAGATTGTTATTTAACATATCGATAAAATAATTTATAAACTTGTATAATTTTTTACTACTACGTGTAATCAACTTCCTGGGCAGTTGTTTTCTTCCACAGCCAAAACATTTGTCTTATCTGGGACTATTAAAAAATTAAAGTTGGTGCTACTTTTTGATAATTACCTTATCAAAGGGAAACAGAAATTTTGTTATCTGTTATCATTTGATTGAGAGTGCTATTTCATGGTAGTGGCACATGAAAATATCAAGGTCTGCATTTTATTAATGGGGTTTTCCAAGCGTAAAAAATTGCAATTTTCATTTTCTGGCTGCACGAGAACCGAGATCTTCGTTGCGTTCTTCCTTTTGAAATTGAAAGCATTGATTATAATTTACGTAATGGTGACCCTCGGACGTTGTTTTTATTTAAACGTCCCTCGTAGTTGCCTTCGTAAGTTATCATGCATATCTAGAATTCTTTTTGAAAGAAAGGGTCGATTAGTGGATTATGATTAAATTGTATTAGCATAAGCAAAAGTTTTCACTTTTAATTAGTTTGAGAAGCAATCATAAAAAGAAACGAACGTAATTAGTCGGGTTTGGAAATGTCGCGTTTCGTTTACGTATCTCGTGATTAAATTTAATGTGAATGTACACAAAAATGTATTACGTTAAGGTAACTCGAAGTGACGTATTGATTATTTGTATTGTGATTAACAAGAAAAGTGCGATCCCAATTTTTAAACTCTGCTTCGTATAAATATTGAACTTTGCTACCCTACTTCCTGGTTTAATATAATTCATGTCAGTGTGAATTTCAGTTAGTCATATGCTGTGTCCTTTTGTTTAAAGCTTCATTAGCGTGGTCGATTATGAAGACAAGTTAATTTATTGTAGATGTGATTTATTGGCAATTTGTGAAATTAGCCTGTTTATTTAATTTGTTTGTATCGTTCCGCGTGGGACGTCTCTCATTCGCGAGTGTAACTTGGTTTTTCGACATGGAAGAATTGGAGCATTTGTGCCAGGAACTGGAAGAACAGTACAATGTTGAGTTGAGAAGAAGCACTAGTAGCAATAGTGTGCGGAAATCATGGGAGGATTACTGGGCCTGGTTAGTTTTTCAATTATTCACTTTTTCGAGTCTAAATACGCCATGATTTTGCTCATGTACCTCGGAATAGCTTTTTGGCGGTATTTTTGACTTTAATCATTGCTAGGGTATTTTTTTTATTAGTCAATCAATAGTGTGGACTTGGTATTCAAAATATAAAAAAATTAATTATCTTAGATTATTACGAATCTCCGACTTGTGCCGATTGAAGTCACAAAAATGAGTAGTACTATTTACATCCGTGATTTATAGTAATTAGAATTTATTGTTATTTATGTGTAGCAGTCAATTTGCACAATTAGGGATCTGATTGGCTCAAATTTTAACATACAGACAGCTTGATTGGCCGGCGTCTTTTGTTTTGTTTTAAATGTGCGATATTCGGTAAAATAATCAGCGAAACTTTGTTGGGTTTATAAAGCAACTGAAATTTAAAAAAAGTGACATTGAAAACCGTAAGGGGACCTCATAAACTGCTCTACCCCTCAATTGTTTATCAATTTACTTTGAAAGGGTTTAAAATCAATAAGAAAATATACTACGTACTTGACAATTATGGATTTGAGCTCGGCTCGTGCTTGCAACCAATTTTATAACATTAATATTAAATTAAAATTACTTTCATAAGCTCTTAATTTAAAATAAAATTTCATTTTAATTGTTTATTTAAGCAGTTAATTTTTAAATTTTAGTGAACTTACAAACCAAAGAATATTATCAAGGGTCTGCTTGAATAATATATTAATAAAATAATATATTTTTCTTTAAAATTAATTCATATTATAATTTTTTTAATATTGGAATTTCAATAATATACTAATAATTCACTGTTAATAATATCACGACGAAATTTATCGTAATTTTCAATGTCAACGAAAATGTTAACCAGAGACTTCCTCCTTTCGAAAGAAAACAACATTTGTGTTGGTTAACTAATTACAAAATAGATCACTTTATAGGAAAATACCGAAATACGTTTTCTGTATAAAAGTCCCGAACAGCATATATTTATCTTGGATATTTTCTCCACTTGTTACAATTTCTATTGTGTTCTTATTTTCGGTGTCATAGGGATCTAAAGTTCTTACCGCGGATGTCATACCTTCTTTCCACGCGAGTTTTGGTCTACCTCTTTCTCTACTCGAGGGCAATATCTAATTCCACAATTTCTTTGGCTATTTGATAGTTTTCTATTGACTGCCCAGTTTTCTTCTAATAAACATTTTTTATATCTTTCACCGTTTACGAGTTATTCTAGAGTTTATGACTATTAATTATTTAAATGAATATTTAATTAAATATTTGGAGCGCTACGGGGTTATGAATAAGTCCACACTATTGATTTGCTTCTTACAATGAAACCAAACAATCTGCTTAGTTTTGTTCGTTTTTCTAATTAAAAATTAATATTCTCTCGTTCGCCTTCCATACTTAAAATGACGCAAAGGTAGTTTCCGGCTTTTACTTTCAAGATCAAATCTTTACTTTCTCAATTCCACACAAAATTTTCCTTGCGTTCTTATCGGATATTACCGAAATTCTTAACGTTTTTTAAAATCTCGACAAATATTTTATATTACTACTTACTTCTCAATCTTGACCGTATTACTCATGGTCTTGTTTAGTGAGTCGCTCTAATCAAACAAAAATTTGATAAGATATGACAGAAAAAAACGTAAATATTACGTCCACTCTTGATTTATATAAAATCCTCATAAACGAAGCCGATGCAATTTATTTTATATTTTTACAAAAATTATTTTTTTCCAATTAATGTGACCTAGAAATATCATGACTAATAAAGGCGATCACTTTTAATTAATAATTTATTCATTTACGTGCTTGCTAATGTGCAATTACGAAAGGTAAACAAGTTTCGATTATTGATCTAATTTTTTATCGCAATTTTAAACGAACAAAACTTACAGGTTTTTTATTTTATTTTTCCACCCCGATTCAATGTTCAAACTGAAAAATCTTAGTATTTTTCCTCGCCCCCCAGTTGTACAATAATTTAATGCGTTTGTTTACTGTAGCGTCTTGATTTCAAATTAAAACAAATATTTGGATCACTTAATTTCAATTACGTAAATAAAAAAAAAACTTAAATGTTTTTGAATGCTTCCAACATTGTAGATTTTGCCATGCAAAACTTTCGTATTCGACTAATATTTGGATCTTGGATAATTTTGACTTATCAATTGGATATCATCATCCATTTAGATACAATAAATTGTTCAAACTACCACTGGTGCCTGGTAAATCCAGGTCCTGTGAGAACACGAAGTCTTGGCGTCTGGTACTTCGTCAAACAATGAGAAATCAATCAATGATGCATCGCAATTATCAAGAAGATTAATGCACCCAGCGTTGCATGTTTGGATGTTCAATCTGAAATCTTCCTAAAAATTTCCTTTTGAATGTTTGAATTTAATGTAAAGCATGGCATCGTTATAGAATCCCACGATGGCTTCGAAGGACCATGACCTTTTTTTTCTTTATTTTCGAAACATCAGTGCGATTTTTAACCTGATCTTACGTTTCTTGAAAAAATGTCGAAAATCATGGTTCTTCCAAGCTATGGTGGAAACCTGAGATAAGTCTGTGTAGTGGTTAGGTTACTAATGGCATTTGTTTGGATCCTATTGGCGAATAGATAAAAATAATTTCTGCAAATATTTCGTGATGTGCGGAATTTTCTGTTTTGCACGATTCGATTGCCTATTAATTTGTAAGCATGGCAAAAATGTTGATTTATGTTGGACGTGTGATCGTGACGTTTTTTATTAAAATTGTATTTGTTTTTACAGCGAACAATCAATAGCTAGCGCCCGTGCTAGCGTTATGGTATATGACGATGTAAATAAAAAATGGGTACCATCTGGTTCGTCATCTGGTTTATCTAAAGTTCACATATATCAGCACACGGTCCAACAAACATTCCGTGTGGTTGGGCGAAAATTACAGGATCATGAGGTAAACAAATATTACCTAATCACAGTTTTTCATTGGCCTTGTTTACTTTAAAGTTGCTCATAAGTGGTCATATTATCAATAATAATAATAATAATAACTTGTCAACATGCAAACTTCGTGGAAAATATTTCTCACTCAATCATCAGACCCACTACAAGTATTTCAAATTTGTAGGTTGTTATAAATTGTGCCATTTTAAAAGGATTAAAATATAATCAAGCGACAGCGACGTTTCATCAGTGGAGAGACAATAAACACGTGTATGGATTAAATTTCAGTTCGAAAGAAGATGCCGATCAATTCGCTAGAGCAATGTTTCATTCTTTAGAGGTAAACATTTTACGCATTAAGATGTTAAATTACTATTGACGGTCCGTTTCAGATACTTAGTAACGTAGTTCGTCAACCTCCACCTTCAACACAATCATATCCTTTGCCCGTAACGCAACAACAACAAATGCAACAGCAACAGCAAGTTTACGATGAAGATATGGGTTATCGTACCATGACGCGGGAAGATGTTGCAAATATTCAAGAACGAAGGATATCTACTTCGCTGATATCTCCACAGCAGCAAACGTCACCCATGACGCCCCAAAATAATGTGCCTATAGCACCAGTAATGCCAGTTCCCACTGCCGTAGCTCCTAGTCCTGTCTCACCGCCTTCCGGTCCTGGTGGACATCAACGCACTGTTAGTGCTCCTCCAGCACCACCTCCGCCTCCAATGGGTGGTCCTGGATTAGTCCCAGTATGTCCACCAAATACTTTAAGTGGTCCAAGTGGTGGACCTCCGCCTCCTCCACCACCCTTACCAACTAATATGTCACGATCTCAAAGCAGCGATGGAGGAGAAATCAATTCCTTAGCCGCACAATTACAAAACGCTCGATTAAAACGCAACACAAAGGTGAGTTTCGTTTTCCAAATTTTCCAAATCTAAACCGTACTTTTAGAATACCCCACCTCCTACCGAAAATAGTGGATCATCAACAAGTAGTGGTGGTAGTAATTACGGCACGTTGGGTCGAGGTGCTGGTGGAAGCATGGCTTCCATGATGGACGAAATGGCTAAAACCTTAGCCAGGAGGAGAGCCGTGGTAAGTTAAAATCCAGCTTCATTCCTCAGTTCTTGTTTTTATTATTACCAATCGCAGGTGGAAAAGAAAACTGCCGATATAGAGGAAGACGAAAAGAAGGTTGCAGCTTGGGAGAAAACAAACACTTTACCAAATAACTCCTCGAAATATTCAGAGTCGCCGAAAAGTAGTAGAAAGCGGTTTGGTTCTGCTTCTGAAGAGACAATATTAAAAGTTAACGGCCTTTCGGATAGCATGAGTCTCGGGCAGACGGAATTAGATGCTCTTAAAAATGAAATAATCAAAGAGGTTAAAAAGGAAATGCACAAAATGAAACAGGATATTATAGACGGTAAGTGATCCATAAAAAATTTTCTTATCGTTTATCTTACCATGAGCGGTCTTAATGGGCTCAAGGGGGACAGTTATAATTTCAAAAATAATTTTGCGGGGTTTTCATTATTTTTTTTCGATATTTTCAAAGTGGTATTTTTTCTTTTACACACAATTATCACCCTCAGGCAAATTCTACCGAAAGAATCAACTGAGTTATATTTTAAAATATAAAATACATTAGCAATATCATTGAGCCACACTTTTAATAGGTTTTTATTTATTTTCAGCTATAAAATCAGAATTAAACCGAAGGTAATTTCTATCATTTGCACCTAAACTTATGCGCAATATCGTCGTTAATTTTACATGTACCTATAAGTCGACGCCATTAAAATTGTATTATTTATAATTTCCTAACGTAAAAAGCGTACGTTAAATGTAAAAAAAATATGAATGTTTCCTATTGGCTGTTCTGTATGTAAAATAATGGAAAACTATGCAGTATTGTTTAGTAGAGTAATAATTATTACGGTTGAAAATTTTAAAATTTTATCTGGTTTGTGTTTGTTTTTATTTGAGTTTTTCAATTTATTACTACAATATAAGTATCACAAGTTGGAATGAAAAATGTTGGGTTTTTATTATTCACTGCCGACTTAAAACAGACACAGAACAGCTAAATTTTAATATAGTGCTACATAGATGTCGTAAGATAGAGCACACACTCACACACCTACACATAATACACATACACACTGTATATTCATAAGTTTGACTGTTCATTTCCATAAATTGAATTTTTAAAGCATTAACTTCCTCGTTCGTTTTGTTCTTCCTCTAAGCTAAAATGTCATCTTCTTTTAGTATTTAACGTTCAGGGTTGTAAAGGACAATGTTGAATTCCAAATTAAAAAAAAAAAGTTTCAATTGAGGCGTCACACTATCAGAAACAATTAGTTTTTAAATTTACTAGTCTACAATTACGTGTTTAATCAACCCTGTAAATTATAATTTTACAATCAATTGGTTAGTTTCCACATTTTTTTAAAAAATTGTACATAAAGTAGTATTTTAAAGGACTTCCAAACATAATTTATTATTTAGAATAATCCAAGTACGTTGGGCCAAATGGTTGATTATAAATCTGGGAGAGATAAGTAATATACGAAATTTTGAGTGGATATCAGCATATTAACAACCGTGACATCATTAGATTAGTACCCATTCCCACGTGGAACATCCTATTGACAGTTTTCTTGACCATTGATATTTCAACCTTCTACTTTTTTAATGAATTCCTGACCATCCGAGAGTCAGTATTATTCCGACAATCAGTAAAAACTTTGAAAAATAAATCAGACCAAATTTTAAGCACAGGCTAAGCTGTAGACAGCCAAGACTAGGAGCGAATGAATTTTGCCGGTTGCATTTTCAAAGGTACAAAATCATTATTAAATTGTTTTTACAAAAAATAGCAATATCATTTGACTTGCAAAATTCAGTTTACCAGTTGATCTGCATTGATCGACCTTCGTACGTTACGTACCTTTCGCAAATTTATAATCATGGTCAAATTTAGGTGAAAAGCAGTGATAATTTATAGGGAGTTAATATTTGGTACAGATTGCGCTATTTAAATATTGCGTCCCAACGTGGGGCAACATTTTTTAAATTATGTAATATTCGCTCTATTGCAAGGGTTGCTACAAATTGAAACTTGACAGCATACATTTTACAGATTGGACTGAGGAGATCTTTTTAACAAAACTTACAATAGATAAGTACGTAAATCTTTATTTGTGGTATCGTCGCAGAAATCATACTTAGTAATAAGATTGAAGGTTTTCTATCTGTACCAGATGTCGACTCTCGATATACACTTTTTTTCTAATGTGCCTAGACTAGAAGGTGAGTAAGTAACCATTTTTGAATAACTCAATAATTGGAATTAACTTTAATTAAACCCCAGTTTGATCTTAAATCTGTACAGACAATCGGCAACACTTGCCATAAATATTGGTTACTTACTTACATCATTTGGCTATGAACTATTGTAAATATCTTGCATTTCTACTCATTGCACTTGTTGCCTTTAAGTAATTGCATTTGTTAAGACAATATTTGTAAGAGTCGTCATTTAAATATTGAATGGCGATAATTTGTGCCAATGAAATGTTGATTTAAAGAGAACGATATTCCTCATCGTAGAAATGCATGATATGTGGCCTAAAGAGAAAATAGAGTGGTTAATTTAAAAACAAAGAAACAAACAAACACGATTTTGTTATTTTGTACTGCAAATACGAGAAAGGAAATGTAAAGAAGAGATGTGTTTAAAAATATAGTAAGTACTATGTCGAGTTTAATAGTTGCTTCAAATAGTTTTAGTAATCGCCCGCCATGTATACATCGAAAATCAAGAACAAATCGATATCGAGGCTTAAAATAGACTGTTTTGAGTCTAAGGGTCGCTTTAGACTTTGTCGATAATGTACGTTTTTTCAAGCTGGTGTTATATCTGCAACTTTGGGAAGTTCCCAGTGAGTGAAATTGTTAAAATAAAATTAGTCCACCTTTCATTTCTTGCCCAAGTTGTAGGTACGCCACTGGTACTGAATGCTCAATGAAGCTCAAATGCGCGGTAAAGCTACACCGAAAGTCAAAGCATATTGAAGTTAAAGGGATCCTTATCAGCGATGGATACTGCGATTGAGTCTATTTTTTGCCTCGATTTATTTGTGAATTTTGTACGAACCATTTTCATTAAAATAAAAAGCAGACATGCGAAGGGAATTTTGCGAAAGTTCCGAAATTTGTATAACGCTCGTTGTATTTGTAAATGCCTGGTATTGAAAGAAAGTTAATTTTAATATTATAATCATTAACAAATTTTGAAAAACCGCTTTATATAAAAAGCTCTTGATTAGTTTCGTTTACGATGAACGTTTGTGATATTTTATCGGCATTTATTTTATCGAAAAAAAAAAAGAAGTGTTTTTATAAAAATACTGTGTGGTTTTTACATTTTTAATTGATGATAATAATAATTTTGTATTGTGATCTCAAGTCAAAATTTTGCACAATGTTTTTATTATATTTTTTAACATTGTATTTAACATTGTGTTACAGATTTTACTATGTATTTATAATAAATATATTAAAAATATGCTGTTTTATTATTTGGATTCTTTGTAGGTTGCAGAGGTAGGACGATCCTGAACAAGGATTTGGGCGTTAATTACTTTCAAAACTTAAAATTGAATGTCGCGATGTTCTATTTTTTAGAGGAAGAAGAAACCAGCAACATCTTAAAGTTAGCCTATTGGAGGATCAGGGGCTTCACAGATATTAACAAAGTATTAACTACTTTGGATGTATGGTAAGGTTATTTTTTACCCTCTCGTCGGTGGTGAGAAGGATGATTTTTTAAATCTTTCATGTTATGATCTACGTCAAAATCACGTTTATTTCATCGACGACGTCAAATGATTAAATTCTGACGTTAGTGTGACGTTGTTTTATGACCTATTTTTGACGTCAGAAAATTAATGCTATTTCAATGTATTTGAATAAAAAAAATTATATGTTTCGTTACTTTGTTGATTGCAGTTTGCAGATGGTTGTCGTAGTTCGTATATTACGCTGCGTCGGTAAGGTGCCTTGTTTGAAGTTTTGGCATTTTTATATTTTGGGTTTAGAAGCAAGAATTATTGTATTCAAAGGTAATCTAATAATTTGGTAAGTTTTCTTATGTTGCTCCTTATTGTTTCCTAAAAATATTCAATTGTTACATGAACCACCTGAGGGAATCCCTGTTGTTTAATGTAGTTGTTAGTTTATTTTTTGTATTTTCAGTATTAAAATTTTATCAATTTAAATGGCAGACAAAATAAATTCTTACGTCTTAAAATATGTCGCGAACGTCACCTTATGGACGAGACTATTTTTTAATAATTAGCTTGAAAATAGAGATTTGTGTGCGGTTTAATTAGGAATCGGTTTTTATGATAAATTCCGCTGAAAAAGAGAAATCTGTACGTAAGTTAAAAGTTAAGAACCAGGTTTTTTAATAATCGCCTTAAAAATAGAGATTTATGTCGAGGAGATATTGGAGATTTGCATTTTAGTTTTCAGCCTTTTAATTTAAGTGGTTTTGTTTTCTGCGTCTGATTTGAAATTTTTGTTTTCTGTGTATTGACTTCCGCATTTTTATTCTCGGCATACTAGTTGTATTCGGCTTAAAATCTAAGATTACGAATTCAGATGGTACCAGGCTCTCAGTGTTGGCTGAGCGCTGCCGATAAACTCACCATGGTTGCGGTATTCATTAACGATTTAAAAATTTTATAGGTCGTTTTTTACTGCATAGTTTTTGAGTAAAATTCCGAAAACGCTCTATATGAAAAACAGTGAAAAGTAAAATAGGGGTAACCCTCCGTTGTCATACTGGGTAGAATCGACCCGTTCATCAACTTTGGGCCTCAATATCTTTTTAGATACGCCCCTGGCGTCACACGGGTTTTAATTGTCATATATGTAAGGTTTGACAAACCTTTTTACAAATATAAAGATTAAAATTTATGGAAATTCGGGTAAATAAGACCAAATCCCGTACAAAGTTGAAAACGGTTATTGTATTGGCTGTTTCCATAAGGTTAGCCCCACCCATGACGTATTTTTAACTTCTATAAGTAATTTTAGACATAAATTGCACTTGAAACCGACAGATCTAGAAAAACACAGAAATCTGAGAGAATTAAAAACATTTCTGAAACGGCTCCAACTCGAAAATTACGGATCTAGAAAGACGCAGATCTTAGCATTTCTAATTAAATTTAACTGCTGGCATATATTTGCTACGGAAAATGTACGTAAGTGGAAGTAAATCAGCTCAAACAAATACTCTGACTGGATAAAATTCGGTGCGGTCATGCCGGGTTTGATCCCCGGCCAAGTCGAAAAGATTCTGTGAGCGGACTTGCTTTAGAGGACGAATACGAAATGTTTCCGGCGAGTACGTTGTGCAGATATGCATCCTGACTTCTAGATAGCGTTCAAGCGAGTTAAAACTTGTAGTCAAGTTACGCCTACAAGAGAGGCGAAACCGTGGTACTCCTAAATAAATCCTCCGCAAAGGTAAGGGCCTCGGAAGCCCCACCGGAAAATTACAGCTCTATAAACCAAAGTCGTTAATAAATAAGGTAGTAAATTATCCGTTATCTGTCAACCACTGATGCGCATGAATGGATTAATGAGAGATATTTTAAAAAAGACATTGCTAGCGAATATGTTACCTATGAGCAACACAGGACTTGAAGAGAAGAGTTTCGAGGTTTTAGAAGAGCGAGAAAACTGGAAAATTACGCATCTTCAATGCCGCCCTGAGTCGAAAATCATAGGTCATGGTAGCGAGAATCTTATTAATCTATTTATGCGCGTCAATGGTAAACAGATGCGCCCTTTTTTAAAAATTAGTGATTTATATATGAAATATCCTTCAGCATGAGGATATTTTTTCGAGCCTGAAGTTAAACGTATTTATTTAATGGAGCTACAGCAAACCGGGGGGTATGGAATACCCTCCAGTGCACCTTGTACTCTTTGTTCACGTATCAAAATTGAGGAGTTACCCAGTAGCCAATGCTGGGGGTATTCTATACCTCCATGCCTCTCAGACGGGAGAATTATCGACAACAAATTAATAAGGAGATAAAAATCTCTGGTCAAACAAATTATTATCTATTTTTTTAATTATTGTTAATATTAAAAATCTAAAATTTATAATTTTATTATATTTATTACAGAATTATTACTGATTTGATTGGCTTATAAATTAATTTTAAATATAAGTATGAATAACAAACGTAGCCATATCTGCAGTCGCCAACCTTCTGTCTTGTAGGTTGCTTTTTTTAACTACACTGTTAAAAAAATATTTTATTGTGAAAATCATAGCTTATAATTGCGAATAATTGTATTAATCTAATCATGCGCGTCAGTGAGAGACAGATGACAAATATAATAAAAAAATTAAAGAAGTGGGGGGGGGTTGATTTTACGAAAATTTTTAATTTTTTTCTTTTTTGTTTCGTTTTGTAGCCGAATAAAAATTCATTGGGAAATATTTAAAAAAATAAATGGTGGTTTCCCCATTGTTGCGGATCCACTGGAAGTTTGAATGTTTTGATATATCTACTTTTTTAAATCATACATTTTGACGATTTTTATTTTGGAAGAATAGTATAAAATCAATATTTTCGCATTTTGGAAACCTCTGGTTTTAAAGAGACTACCTAAAGAGGGGACTAAACACAAAGCAAACCGAACAAAACTATCGACCTCGGTGTGCATTGGGTACATAAAATTGATAAACGCGATGGGCGACCAGTAAGTTCCGTACTTTGTTAACGGATAGCTCGGCCAGTGTTTACAAAATTTCACAAAATAATTTCGTCTTGTATTAAGAAATCAATAAGTCACAGAATAAAGGTGGGTGGTTTCACATTTTAATTTTCTCATTTTCCAGTATTGATTTTAACTCAGGAATTAACGAAAAACAAACTTTTTATCAGAAAGAACTTTTCTTTCTCCGCAAAATTACAAATTTTTTACAATCTCGCCGATACGGAATTGGTTCAAAAATTTAAATTTTTGAATATTTATTTAAATTCTCGACATAATTTTCATTCTTCGATTTTAAATCGGGCTTATCGCAAAAAATTTGTTTATTTATAATTATGACATAATAATCACTCTTTTTAGGTTTGAATTATTTAAAACCGGTTTTAAATTTTATTTGTGAATCCGTACGAAAATAATTAAGGCGCGTGTAATTTCATACGAAGTTTTAAAAGTTTTAAAATAGACCTTTCAACCACTCAATTTTGTAACAATAAAGGACTTCAACACTTGGATGAACTTGAAAATTTAAAATTAAAATAGTTCGTCCTGTGACAAACAAATGCGTTTCAACAGGAAACATACATTTTGGATTTTACGGCAAGAGGTTCCATAAATCAAAAACCGAGTTGATATTTCAATATTTACTTTCTAATTATAAACTCAAGGTGTTTAATTGGGCGAATGTTTCCGGTTAAGCTATGTAACTTTATTATTCAAAAATTCATATTATTCATCTCCAAGTTACTTTTTTCAAACTTTCATTTTCGCCAAGCATACGCATCTTTTTAATTCACATACGCACTAAAAGCAGACCTGACCTAATTTGTCAGTTTATTCTTCGTTGGGGGTTGTCCCCAAAAATACCAAAAATCGGTAGGGTCGGAATGGCGCCTTTGGTTTTATTGCCCAATAAAAAGGAAAGAAAATATTTTTTTAATTCCCCTGCCAACATATTTGATTGACTTGGCATTTTCGGGAAACTTTCTCTTCGGTGTCGTTTTGTATCGATTTTCCCTGATAGATTGAATTATGTTGTGCGCCTAATTCAATATTTTCCATAATCAAATGTGTTATGAAAATAAAATTTTTATTTTGCAATTTAATGCAGTTTAATTGCCACTAAATTTCGCATACTTGTATTGCACATTCTGCAAATAATATTGTCCAGTGCTTCTAAAACTGTCGATTTAAAATGTCATCCATCTGCGTGGACGTACACTTGTTGCGGGAAAATTAGTAAATTTTACTTGAAATTCTTATTATTTTTTTTCGAAAATTTGTCTCAGCATTGGCATTGTTTGAAAATCAAACAATAAATTCCTTCCCAGACAGCACAGAAGCGCGTGCCAAATCATTGCCGGGTTACCTCAAACTTGAACCAGGCAACCAAGAATTTAGAATTTTCGTCCTGTATTTTAAAAAATTAACAAGGTCGTTTTTCGAAAATTACAAGTAATTTTGAAATCAACTTTTTTTTCTTGTAATGAAAAAGCGACCCATATATGAAGCGATGTAGTCATCGTGACATTCGAGTAAAGGTTAACGCAATTATGTGATGTTTACTAATTTGAATGGAGTAATCGCATCCATCGTCTCGTTTATTTTTAGTAATTAATTTATGCGGCTATTTATTATTGGCACTCATTTAAAAAGTTTTTGATCAATTATTTTGTCCAAAACAAAAGAAATCGCGTTCTCTACTTGCATACCCGAAAATTGGAGCAGAGATGTATTTATAAAACGAATGATCTGGGAGAACTTATTTTTGGTACACACAGTGTAGTCGAGTTTTAAACAGGAAAACGTTCTAATGTCTTTATCTAACATATGTAATGTTTACAGACAGAGTAAAAAATCGTCAAGTTTTGCCATCAGAGTATGAGGAGGATCGAAGGTAGAATGGCGCTGTCATGGATTTAGCGGAATCTGTTGACGACTTAATTTGTACGTTTGACGGAACAGGTGATACAACAATGGATACCCTAGCCATGTTCGTTTTTGGATGGATCCTAGCCGCTCTGTTTTTATTATGGTTGGGAAAACTGGTCTATGCCAAATTCGTTTTAAAGGATGCCTCCGCCGATACGAAAACGAAAGTCGAATCCGCCAAAGTGTCAGATAAAAGTGCCGAGAAAGCGGGTGTAGATTTAACCGACACCAAGCAGGTCAAAAAAACAAGCAGTGCGCCCAAAAGTGCTAAAAGTGGTTCCGGTTATGTGCCTCCTACACCGCCGGTTAGGAAAAGATTAACGCGACAATCACCAGGACCTGATTTGAAAAAATCCAAATATTTTCCAGCACCGCAGTGTACGGGTGCCGATAATGTTAGTGTTTTGTGGGTTAACGATGTTTTTCAATGGCTCTACAACGATTTAGTTATTGTCAACGAATTGCTTAGTGTTTGGATACAATTTCTCAACGACTATAGTAAAAAATCCGTTACCGAGGTGAGTATTTCCATTTTATTTCTTTGCCAACATTTTCGGGAGTTTTTGGGCGTCTGACAAACGATTAATTGTCTTTTGGATGCATTTTCACACTAAATTGTTATCATTGTTCTCTAAACGTTTTAATTTTCTAGCCAACCTCCCAGCAGGTGTCCAATGATTTTTTTAGAATAATATTTGGGGGGGGGGGGGGGCTTTTTGAAATTGTTTTTGACCGCGTAATTCGTCCGCTTGTAACTCCGCTTCGGATTTACGTTTGTTTGTTGTGAAATCGATATGCCATTAACTTGGTTTCTGGAAGAACCATCAAGTGTTTCTTAAATATTTAATGATATCGTAAAGTCTCTCTCTCTCTCTCTTTAAAAATTTAAAATCCAAAATATACCACCGGCAGAAAACGTCTGGTCGTCCATTTTGAAACTCCGTGTGGCATTGATAAATTTGCATTCGATCACTAATCGAGGTTTAGTGGGATGTTGCGGTGCACGAGCTAAATTTAAAGTTGCAATTCCAACGATGACGCAAAGGATGATGTAATCATTGGCACGTTCGGCAATAAGTTTTACATTTTTGGATTCACAGCTAATAATAACAATGGACACGTAATGAGATTGCAATTTATAGACACATAAGACATTATATACGATTTTATTGAACCATCTGGGTCGTTCAACTCAAAAATTATTGACTAACACGAACATAGTAACAAATTTTTTCCAAACTTTGCTGTTTACTTGGAAAATTTCCAAAAGAGAAATGTATATTATGAATTGATCGCCGAGAAGATTTCCATTGCAAATCTGCTCTAAGTGCAGTGAGTCATACTGCATCACGGTCTGCTGGAAGAACTTTCATCTGCAAATTTTTCCGCATTTTCTTCCAAAAGGAACTCGCAGACATGTCGGTGTCATTTTAAAATCAATAATACTGCAGCAATTAATTTTTTTATTGTTATTAGCGGAAAGTAGAGCCGTATTTGTTTTTAGTAGACTCTGCTCGAACGGAAAGTTAAATTTTCACGTAAATAACGAGCCAATTCCAGCTTGATGGTTTCATGAGTGCTGATGATGACGTAAAGCCGAAACCGGTTTATTAATAAAAATATATCGTAATGAAAGTGTTTAAGGGTATAAAATCCCATGGCGGGGATGCGGCGGCTGCGGCTGGTGCGATCATGCAGTGGTGGTGCCAGAACTTTTTTCAAGTTCAAGGTCATCGTTAGAGTCTGGCTGAAAATAATTATTCATTCGACGTCAAACTTCAGCTGTTTTTCAATTTTGAGCCGAATTCAATTTTTTTTACAATTTTTATTTAACTGCTTAAGGCACAGAACTCGGCGCGATGTATACTGAAGAGAGTAGCGTGCCAGCTTTAAAGTATGAGTATTCATAAGAGGGGGGGGCATGGCCCCCTTTAAACCAACTTATGGTGTTTTAAAGCGATGTCCTTACTAAATACCTATTTATTTATTTAAAATTTTGGTTTCTTGTCAGAAATGCCCCCCCCCCCCAAATTATAAATATGACCGCCCTGCTTTAAAACGTTACCTTCTGGTGGTTATCGAGAAAATTTCTTGAAGTTGCGATCTCAAGCTGTTATATATTATAAATAATATATAAATATTTACCCGGCAAAATTTATAGTTCTCGGGAAAATAACCTATAAATTAAGAATGAATGTAAAAATTTTGACCTTATTAAACTTTTAGATGCGTTTTATTCATTTAAATTGCTGTAGATAACAATAAAAATCCGAGTAATACATATTTTTTAATATGTATTTATGGATTACGGTGTAAATATACGTTTATGAATTTTATTTTCATTATTTAGTTCTACACAACTTATCAGACTTCAATCGCATTAAATATAATAGATACAATTGGAAGTACATTTGAAATTGAAAGTAGAATAAAAAATTTCCAACATTTAAATATAATGATTTCAGATTTGTTACTAATCTCTATATAGACATAAATAATAATTGTTATATAGAAAATTAATTTTATGTTTGTTCTATATAAAAATAATAAATGTGCTATATCATGAAAATAATATTTTTGCTATATAAGAATTATTGTTTGTTTATAAATTTTATATATTAAATAATTTTTTTTAATTTACATTTTAAAAAGAAAAAAGAAAATTCCATCATGTTCCTCATAAATATTTTATTTTGATATTATATAGAATAACATATTATGTAGCAATTTTAATTGCTATTCAGCGAACTATTATTATCCATTACTAATATAAATAAAATAATAACAAATACCAAAATGAAATAACTGAATAATTTCGTCGATAACTAATTTATAAATTGACAACATTGTTCAATAGGTATTTGTATTTATCAGCCTAGTATTTATTGACGGTCATTGTCCTAGTAGTTAGGATGATCAACTAGTAACACTACGGTACCCGGTTTTTTCTGAGTTCTTTTCATTAAAGCTGGAGAAAGCAGAACATCTCAGATTTCCAAGGAATCCAGTAATTATCAAGAAAATCGTATGACGTACCCCTGATACAATCATTTAAATGCTGAAAGAATATACACTGACTCATAAAAGTTCTCGGACACTGCTATATGTCACCAATGTAAATTGAACATTTTGAAGGCATTTTTTGTCATATTGAAATCGATTTTATAGCAAAACTTTGTAGATATTTTTTGTTGAAAACTTCATTGTCTTCAATTTTGTTTATATACAATTTTTTAGTACGTCTCACTGTTTCCGATTGACAGCGACTTAAACAAAACTCTGTAAAATGCAAAAAATATTTTTATCTATATCTCGAAAATGGTGAAACAAAATACAAAAATGAATAGGAATTTTGTTCTTGTAAATTTTATTCTCTACATTTTTGTTCATAGATATTTTTCTATTTTGTCACACCGTTTCCGAGATATAGACGAAAATATTTTTTGTATTTAACAGAGTCTTGTCTAAGTCGCTGTCAGTCAGAAACGGCGACACAAAATTGAAAAATGTATAGAAATAAAATTGAAGGCAATGAAATTTGCAACAAAAAAATCTTAAAAATTTTGTTTTAAAATCGATTTTTATTTGACAAAAACGGCTTCAAAATGTTCAATTTATATTGGTAAGATAGGAGTGTCGAGAACTTTGTGAGTCACTGTACTTATCAACCTGTGATTACCTCATCATTTTTATTATAAAAAAAAAATTATGTTATTGCCATGCTGTCTATGCTTGTTAAATTTATTCTAATTTAAAAGGTAATCTGAATCTTGACCCCGACCTCTCGATTTTATCTAACTTATCGCTTCCTTCGCTACATAATTTGTAAAATATTGACTTATTTTTAATATAATTTTATTCGTGATTAATTCAAAACAAGATTAATTAAATTGTAAAATTTTATATTCGCATTTATTTGTTGTTGTTACTAAATTAATATATTGGTTACTGCAACAAACAATTTTAGTTCTGATTAGTAATATAAATAGTTTTGTTAATTTTTTGAATTCAAGTCGACATACCAATACGCAATCTGAAAACCAATTTTTTTTTTATCTTAGTAAAGAAATCTAGGCTTTTCTGCTTCGGCTTCATTGCATTTTATTTATCCAAAAAAACGTTCAATAATAACATAGCGCAGTTTATACATCTCTCTCTAAAGCTACTCTGCTATTCACAAAAAAATTGAATATAAGCAGTTTTTGTTTCTGATTCCATTTATTACTTTATTACTTGGTACAACAAATCGTCGGTGTTTTGTAAAAAGGGCGAATACGCTATTAAAAATAATAGCTTATTCGCCCTTCTTACAATACAGCGACGAAATGTTGTTTGTTGATGTACAAACTAAAAGTAGTTCATTAAAATTGATTTGAGATGTTTAATTTGCGCAAGCATGCAAACCTTTTTGCTAGCAATTTTTATGGAAGTCAATTTAAATATTCGTCTAATTATTAATTCAAGAAAATCGATAGCCTCGTCGCCGTGCATGTCACCTAATTTTCTGCATACAGAAGAACACGCCCTTTTCGGATAGTACATAATACTTCTTGCAAATTCTTTCCACGTTCCACCCTTCTATATTCTATATTTTATAAAACGCCGATTTCCAAGTAATTACTGTAATTGTAATAAAATTGTAGCAAAATCAATAGTTGTATCAAGTAAAAAATCTTTGCTGGATGTGTTTTATGTCCAGCTCATTTGGAAAATAATTTTTTTTTATATCTGCAAAGATTGCAAAATCTTATCTGTACTCTGCGGAACTGACCGCGCAACTTAAAACTTTACAAATTAAATTTAACAATAACTTAAACTAATCTAAGCGGGATCTACATGGAAGCTATTAAAAAATGTATAATATGAGCTGAACCGCTAACTCTTTATTGAGCGAAAAATTTAAGCAATTTTCAAAATTTTGTAGTTCTTCGGGCAATATTCTAAAAATAAACTGATGTAAATCTTTTCTGGAAAATTAATTTTGCATGATTGAGACGAGTTAAAATTCTTTTATGATGCAAAACTGACTCACTAATTAAAATTCGACCAATTTGCAAAGCTTAATCTAATTAAATTTGAACATCTCAACGTTCAAAGGTTTACATTGAAAGATTACAATAAATTACTTAAGGAGTTTACTAATTATAATCTTAAAGGTCGCCCTTCAACTGTGACATTTTTATCGAGATTTGGTAATAACTTTTTATGGTTCGTGAAAGGAATATTTTTTATGGAAAAATATTACCTACATAAAATTCAAAAATTGGCGTACCTATACCAGTTTCGTTTTGACTGTAACATTTAGCATTAATTACCTTTGTGAAAGTGTGCTAATACACGTTCCGATTATAAATTTTAATTATTGAATTTCCTAATATTACTTTTCCTATATGGAAGTTTACATTCAGTATGGCGAGATTAATTTTGATGTGGTTTGCCGGAAAAAATTTCCTCAGAGCAATTTATGTCTATATTTCCGTATCTTGTTGACGGTTTTTGAAATAATAAAATTTGAAACAGGAAGAATCGTATGCGGAGCTATGTTCTAGAATTTAGTGGGAGGGAGATGTATCAAGTCAGTAAGTAAGTAAGTAATAAGGATACTCATGCCATATTTTTGTATACATAATAATTTTAATGCAATTAAACAAAATTATTTTTATTATTACTTGCAATTGTTACTGCAATTAGTGTAAGTCGCCAACCTTGCTCGTTGTCCGAGTATTAGATTTACGTAAACGGAATTTACTAGAAAAAGATTATGAGGGCACTGTTAAATTGTCGACAGAAATATATAGTAGCTATCATAAATGTTAATTATATTCAATAAATTGAATAAAATTAAAATACAACACCCGAATTGGAAAGCAATTTATTATTGATATAAATAAGTGATTAATTAATTAAACTTATAAATAACGAATTAAATGAAATTATTCTCTCGACGTTTGGATATTTCAGGCAAAAAAAATAAATTATTAAATAAACATGAGCCAATCCAGGGCCATTTCGGCAATTATGTAATAATTGTAATTTATTCATTAGCATTAATGAAATTACGTAATGGGAGTCCTATATGTTTAATTGTAAAAAATATACAGACAAATTTTCGTTACCATTTCAACATTGTAGTGAATTTTTCCCAGCATCCTATAAAAATTATTAAATTACATTTGAAAAAATTAACAAACTGATACTGTTAATAACTCTTTTGTTGCTTAATTACTCGTTCATTAATTAATTACCTCTGAAATACAAAGTCACTTCCTTATTAAAATTACATTTATTTTACATATTTTTTACATATTAGATAAAAATACGCGTAAAAAAGGCCAAGAACTGAATGCGAGTATTCGATTGGCGTGTTTCTATGTTATACTAGTATTTTTGGACATAAATTGCCCTCGAAAATGGCAGATCTAATTAGACAGTGAATTTCTGAGTTGCTTCAACTCTAAAATTAAAATAAATATACCTATGATGTTAACTGTTGCACTTCTAGAAGGCAACCGCGGTCAGCTCCGCCCATTAAAACAATTACTTTAAATATTGATGTTGATCCTGAATTTAATTTGGGGATCAAATTTGAAAGATTTTGAAAGTACCGTTTTAATAAGAAATTCTCGTCCTGTTGCTGCAAATCGATCGATACTACGGAAGCCACAGTTTAAATATGCTTTAATTGAGTGTGCATGGTTTATTCACATTTAAAACAAATCTAGGCAGTTCTAGCTTTGATTGAACTAGTAGTTAGCGCAATCAACTGTTAACTCCAAAGTGTCCGGTTTGAATCCAGGAGAAACTATCTTTCTTATGAACCTCTTCGTGCTTTGGAAGGCACTTAAATTGCCCCCCCCCCCCCCCCCAGACCCCCGTCTGTAACAATGTAAATTGCATAGTTTCTCTAACTTTTTGTAGACATAGTCTTACCTCTTAAATTCGTCGACTATTCACCCGAGATCTCCAGTTTAAGCCCGGGCGGAACCACCGAAATGTCAAGAAAATGTAAATGTCCTCGATAATACACCTCTTGTTGTATTACATAAGTTACAAAATATTTCTTAAATATCTACCTTTTTGTTAATTAAAAAACTAACTGGACTTTCTTTTGTTGCAGCAAGGAGTTGGCGTTGAATTTGTACGAATTCTTCCCGAAACCAATCCACCTCAACTCACCAATCTTTTTTGCGAGTGTGATACAAAAGACGACGTGGTGAGTATTTACCTATTTTACTCTATTCCTGCAACTGTTGACGTTGGCGCACAAGGCGGCGATTAGAGGAACTGTTGGTTTACATTTTGTAGTGACTTACAGTCGCAATAACTCGAAAACGGTGGAAGATATCAAAAATGTTGCAGACGCCAAAATTGTTCAGCGTGAAAATGTGAACATTTTACGTTAAAATCGCTTTGAAAACTTTCAGCGTTTTACAGTTATTTGAAAAATTGCGCGAGCTCTTGTGGTTTTCGATATCAACTTGTGTTTAAAATTCAACCCACCTTAAAATGCGGCCTTTTTACGAGCAGTAGGAAATTAATTGTTTTACTTGAATGTTTACACTTCCATCCCATTCAATTTCGTGATACAAAACCGACGGACCATCACTAATTTATTTCATTTGGAACATGACGTGCTACGCTGTTTTAAGGAACCAATTAAAACGGGGCAGTGTGAAGAGATTTAAAATGATTTAAAAGCAAGAATAATATACTTCGAGCATATCCAAATGGATTTCAAATTTTACACTTGATCTGCGACTGTGAAATTAAAAAGAACGAAAAAATTGCGGTTTTCAATTTATAATTCAACAGTTACAATTGGCGGAGGAAGGGGAATTTCAATTTACGCTTACCACAATAATATTATATTGAAGAGTAAACAAGGACGAAAACTTATTGTAAATAATTCAAAATGGTGCACTTAATTATACACGCCAGTTGCTAACAATTGGCCATAAAAGTTTAACGGTAGTAATTTTTTTTCTTTGTTTTTTATTTGGCGTAATTTACTTGTCTTACTAATTTATGTTTTATTATTTTCTTTTTTTTGGCAAAAGAAGTAGGCAGTTATTGATTTATGCGGCATTGCCCCAGTCTTTGCAAAGAGGAAATGTTTAGTTTTCTGAATTTCTCAGCTAGGCTTTTTCTTTCCGGTGAGCATCCGCACGTGCGGATTTAAAAGTTGTACAGTATAAAAGTAAGAAAAGAAGTGATCCAGCTTGAAGTAAGACTTTGCAGAGAATCAGAGAAGCTTCCGAGTGGAATGAAAGCATAATTTAGTATTTTCTTCAGTGGCAGATCCAGTTTTTTTGGATCTCTTTTTCTTATATTCACAAATTTGATTTATTCCGAAACAGTACTCTAGCATAAAATTTGCTTTTAGTTTAGATTGATCGTGCGTAATTATTTTGTGGACGCACAGACCACACCCGGCCGGTGAAGGGTTAAAATTATGGGAAATTTGCATTTGCAACGTTACAATAAGCCTGATATACTCCTCGAAGATAAAAAATTCTCTATTTAATTCTATTTTCAGACCATAACATGCGACTGCGAATCAACTCCAGCATTTCAGTTGAAATGTTTTCGCCAAACTGGCGACAAAGTCGAAACATCTCATTACCGTGTCAATGTGAATCGATTCAGGGCACGGTTAAATATTTCATGCATCACCGACAAGCTACTGGCTGATCTAAAGTGCGATGGATGGCCCGAAATTAAAGTGTCTCTTGCAGCCGTCGGTAACATCAAAAATAACCTCGACGAAACGCATCTTCAAGAAGTTATTACGTAGGTGAAATTCATTTTTATCATTTAAGAATAAACGTAAGTTTGATCGAATCCAATAAATTGATTGAAGATTCGGACACATAATTGTTCAATTGTTCTTACTTGACGTTTTTGCAGGGAGATTATTGTAAATGCTTTGAGAAACACGGAATTGCATTTTAATCTAGCACAATATCCAACTTGCCCAAGGCTGGTTCGTCATGTGGCTACCGCTGGCCATACGCTTCCGGTACATTATGACAGTATGGTAGGTCACTTCCTGTTTCCTAATAATTTTAATTACAGTCAATAATTGAGAATTGATTTTAGATAAACGCATTTACATCCACACCAAATCATGCAGCCAATCGCCACGTAGCAGGCGATAAGCGTCTTCTGGTAAAGATCATTCGTGCATCTCAGCTGGGATCCAATCAGGGATGCAGCGAACCATATTGTGTCGTCGAAATGGACGAGCCTTCGCAGAAAAATCAAACCTCGGTCCAAAAAAACACGGATTCTCCGTTTTGGGACGAACATTTCCTCTTGTAAATATTCCTCCTGCAGCTCAATGTTCCATTATTAACTTTGTTTCGTCTTCAGCGATTTATCTCCAAGCACAGCCGAGTTACTGTTTGAAGTGTACGATCGAACCACGAAACGTTTCTTGGGCCTGGGCATAGTGGGCGTGGAAGAGCTACTAATAAATCCATCACAAAGACAAATCATTACATTACAAAGCCGTCCTTACGAGAGCGATTCCATTACTGGAACCCTCACAGTCGAAGTACTTTCTCATTACTTACAAAACTTTACCAGCAGCTAAATCTTTATTTTTAGTTCCTATTTATTGAAGGAGCAGATATTCCAAATTTAGGCACCAACCAACCGTATAAAATTAAAGAAACCTTGCAAGGTGCTCCTCCACACTTAAGTCCTACACAACACGTGTTATTCCAAAACGGTAACTATAGACCCAAATTGTACTTTCTAGTTTCAAAACGGTCCATTTGTTTAGATTCCTTAATGAATGGAAATCACACCACTTACGGTGACTTTGACCACAGTAAACAGCAACTTAGTCCAAACAAAAATCCTATGGTCATTCACAGCGTTCAAAGGGTGAGTTATTGGGTCTAGCCGGAACCTGTTGATTTAACTTTAACGATCTTTCAGAATCCATCTCAAAGGCTTGTGAAGGTAAGGTTTTCAGTATTTTAATTTTTCAGTAAATTTAAAACAAAGCTAACGTTTTCGATTTGATTGTGAAATTTTGTTTGATTTACTAATTACTAACACAGGTTGAGCTAAGTAGTGAAGGCAGTTGGAAGGAAATCGAACGAGTCGAAAAGCAGATTGAACCCGAGTCCGAAATTAGTGAGATTCACGAAGTTAAAGACATTACGAATGGTTCCATCAGTTTGCCAGACTCAAACGGCAGTGCCAGTAAAACCGGAACTTTAGATAAGGTAGGCGCAGACTGATTCGTTCTTTAAATTTGACAATTGTAAGTAAAATAGTTTGCAGTTTGATGAGTTTAGTTTACTTTTGGTTTAAAAGCCCCAAGAAAAGAATGGGAAAGTACACTTGTACATTTTTTAGCAGGGGGATTATTCCTTACCTTCTGGAACTATGCATTCTCCAATAGGAGTGCCGCTTGACCCAAATCTCGATTTTCGAGGAAGACCAAGGAAAAGGCGAGACTTCTTTGGGACAATTAAAAGAAGACTTAATAAATCAAAGGCTCGTTCGAAATCTGCTGGACCTGGCGAAAATAATATCGGTCGGGACGAATCTCTAAATAGATCCATATCTGCCGACAGAAACCGAACTGATGATGGTGAGTAAATCATTTTCATGCTATGCGAAACACTTATTTTACTTCTTTCTTCTTTTCTTCCCTTCAACTTACTTGGTTTTGCTGTTCCTTGTAATCTTTTTTATTTGGTTTTAAGGCGAAATTTCTCTTTCTGATATAATTTTTAAGTTGTTTGCTGTTCTTGCTTTCCGAAATTAAAATTATCAGGTGAGCTAGTTCGTCATGTCGATTGCATTAGGGATGTTTAAAATGCTGCCAATTTGCTTTCTTCATATGACATTTCATATTTGCATTAGGTTTACGGCTACATATTCCAGGAAGAGAAGAAACATCGAGGAGATCGAGCTTGTCAGAAGCGTCTGGACTTAGTAGTGCATCCACGCGAACTTACATAAACGAAGCCAGTACTTTGGTACTGGAAACAATAGAAAATGGAATCAAAAAGCATTACTTGGTTCCGCTGTCACTTGCCCAAAAGTCAAAGTGGAGGAAAAAAGGCACCAAACTTCACATATTTAACGATCACACGTTTATAGCAAAACATATTTCCGGGTAGGTTCTTTCAATTAAAGTTTTTTAGAAATATCTTAACCTCGTCCTTTTTAGTGGCACAATTTGTCAAGTTTGCAGCAAAAGCGTAGCTAGAAGACTTGGAAAGCAGGGTTACGAATGTCGGGATTGTTTTTTGAAATGTCACAAACACTGCCATGTCAAAGTTAACGACAACTGTCCACAATCGACCATCCACAATATAGAATTGTAAGTGTTTACTTTTTTAAAATTATATTACTAGAAAATATTAGACCGTGGCGTAGGGTTACGTATCAGGTCAGATTACCAATCTAAACTGGTCGCGTCAGCCTAAATTGTGAAGCTGGACATTTAGAAATCGAAATTACAACTTGAAAGTGTTATTTATACCAAAAGGATAACGTAAAAGTGGACTGTAGCTATATTTTAGGTTACCAATTCTTTTGATTAGTAACTCAAAATAAACCAATCGGTTCTCTATTGGGCAGACAGGGGACGACAGAATATTCTGCACCTACATTTTCAATTTAACCTTTCCAGTTTTTTTTTGGAACCTAAAGTTTATTTCATAAACCCAGTAAGCATAACCTAATATTTTCAGTTTTTTTTTAAATTAATTTAGTTTATGAAATAAATTTTAACTATGGGTAGCGTCCAAAAAATTACCTACTACTTTGTAGCTGAGTTGTAGCAATTTATTAACAATTTATTTTTTCCTATGGGTCTCATCTACCTGTTTTGAGTGAATAATGGGGTAAGCAGAAGCGCTAGTGTATTATAGTGTTGATTTAAAGCATTGCATGACATCACAATTTGTTATAAGTTACATTTGTTTGAAAAAATTACTATAATCATCCATCATCAGCGCATTAAACCGAAACAGGAAAATTTTCCTGACGGTGCTTACTTTTTTTAAAGTCGCCCTATGTGCAATAAATCATCATAAACTTAAGCAAACAAATTGAAATGTAGCTTAGAAATTAACAGTTTAGTTGAAATTATCGGTGCTTCCCCGCGTAGGGAATTCTTATAACCTTCAAAATGCATGCATGTGATCTTAATGAATACTTTGCACACCTGTTTTAATTCACCGTGTGCTTATTTTAATTGTTCATTAGGTAATTCATCATCACACTATTGTTTCCTGCCCTATTATTTCATTATCTATTTGGGATTAATTGAAGTGTTCCTCTTTCAGATCGTACATCTCCAACCCGTACACGGACAAAAACATCAGGATGTTATAAAAATGCTAATATTATCATTTTATAGTTCATAATTTTTTAAACGGGTAGAGTAGAAGTTATAAAATTTTAATATCTGCACAACTAGCTTTGTTTGTAATCTATCCACATGAAACAATCATCCACCTTTTAAACGAATCATTGTTTCGTTATATTTACTTAAAGACACTTTTGTAATGTTTGTTTATTTTAATTTATTTGTAAATAATTTTTGTTGTGGTATTTCAAATATTTAATTATTGTTTGATTGTATTATTTATTTGACTCGATATATCAACACGTGTCGGTACGTCATGGAAATTACGCCATCTTTGTTTTTAATATTTCAACTACTACATATTCTCAGGCACCTTAGTTGTGCAGTTCATTGCTTATATTGTGTCACGTCGTCGTTAAGGATCTTATTCTACTTGTTGCAAAATGCGCAATTTAGTATTTCAAGTGGATACAGATTGGGTCCGACAGCTTCATGTGTTGGGCAACTTTTGTGCCTACAAACATATTTTTCTGGAAGCAAACCTTCAGCAAAAGCAGTCACTGCGTTTGCTTGGCCTGAATGTATCTTAAAACGCAAGGCCAGGATGGAAAGGGTAAGGTAAGGGTAAGGGACGGTTATTATGGTAATTCTAAAGAAGAAAAGGCTTACTGCTAAATGCTTTTCTAAAGACGAAAATTCATGTACTTTAACTCCAATTGTTTAAATTTAAAGAAAAATATTTTTTAATATTGAAATAAAAAAGTAAAATTTATAATGTATGTAAAGTGCCTGTAAGTTTTGGTAGCTTCTGTTATTATATTATTTTGTTGTACTTATAAAAATACTTTTGTTACTTCTTATTATTAACTACACGTTAAAATATTGTGCTAATTTTGTTAAATTTATTCACAAAATAAAAAAAAATTAAAATTGTGTTATTAACAAGTGTTCTCGAGGTAAGAGCAACAAATTCATTGCGATGCAGCAAGGATTCACGACTTGAACACACAACCAATCATAATGGACCTAGGATATTGCTAGTCTCAAGTATTAGCAAGTACTGTTGTGTAGTCTTGCTTGGCTCGGTCAATGTAAAAACATGACTTGGGCGGGGATATTCTTATTGCAAAACGTACGCTAGGAAACGCTGGGAAAACTACGCTAACTTCTATGTATTTGTTGGGGTGAAAAATCAACGATATCGTCTTTTTTTCAATAAATTTAAACGATTTAGATGGTCTTCTGATATCATAAAACAACGTATTCGGATGCGAATTTACAAGGGCTAAGGTAACTTACTCTTTCACACTTTACCGCCAAAAAATATTTAAAATATCATACTTACGTGAAATCTGCGCACAGCATTCGATTTTCCAGCCCAAATTAAGCTAGAAACACCCGAAGAAGATATGCATTTCGAACTTTTATTTTTTGGGGTGAAAAAGTAGCAAAGGGGTTAACCCGATTTCCTTGATTCACGGACTACTGTATAGTTTTTATCTATACAGATGGCTGGCCAAATGGCAATAGACTCATTCCGTTTCCTAGTAATTTCCCATTGCAACATTCAAATATTTCTGATGAAGATACATTCTGTATCGAAATATTAAAAATCTTAAGAATTTCTATCGTTTGTTTAACTTGTTTAGTTTTTGAGTTTTAAATATATTGCTCTGTATTTTTTTTTACTTTAAATTAAATTTAATAAATAAAACAAATTAAGTATTTCTTTATATTTTAATTTCCAAAAACTCCAAATTTTCTATCACCACCGCTTAACAATCTCTCCGTCGACCTTCATATTCCATATCACTCTCCCCGCCAACCTTAATTTCTCGCGCAAATAATAAAATTTAAAACAAAATAAAAATACAAAATTCTACTTTAACAAACAAAAATAACGGTTTTGTACAAACTAAATATTTAAAATTACTAATACAAAAAAAATCACAACAATATATTTTCACAAGTTAATAATCCTAATTTATTTTTATTTTTATCATTACTTTTGTGTTATATCGATCGAAAAATTTATATAAAATATGTTTCTCGTGCAAAAAATCAGTTTATTTTTTATTTTAAAATGTTTTATCGCAGTTATTGCCCTAGATGAAAATGCGTTGTTTCCGTATTTGCCAAATGTTGTAAATTCCACCGAAAATGATTTATGTAAAACGGAAAATAAAATTTACGAAACAAATTTGGAAAATTTAACCATGTGGGCGTACGAAAGTGAGTATTTTGTTTATTTCTAATTCAAAGGATTGGCAATTTATTGGCAATAAAACAATAAAAGTTTGTAAATTAATTTGCAATTCAAGAGATTCTCGGTATTGCTTTTTAGGTAAATCATCCGTTTCGCTCATCCGCAATCGCGGAAGTTTATTGAGCTGTTATTTTACAGCCCTTAGGAATTGTTTAGTAATCGACAAACAAAATTTAAATTTTGTTTGTCCTTTTGCCAAACAGATTAGACCATGAACCTGAACTTTGTTCAATTTTTTTTGAAAAATGCAAGAAATAATAATTATTTATCGCTTTTATTTATAAATCACTTTTTTATACAACTTGAAATTATTTATAAACTGATTCGGTTAATTTACAAATTTTATGATAATAAATTAAATAATGAAATCGTTGCATGTTATGCGAAAAAGCTAAACAAGTTAAATTTTTTTAATTTTTATTGGGCAACTTAGAAAATTGCTTTTTTATTGCCGTTACATTGACATCAAGAAAGTCCAGTTTTAATAAACAACTCCTTAGAAAATTGTGGGTCAAGATAAAATAATTAATAGTACTAATTATTAAAGTCTTTAAGAATTTATTTTTTTTCTTGAAGTGTTGGATGCTTCCGCCAAAAATACGTTCAGCATTCTCCAAGGAAGCAATACACATTTAGGAGACTGGGAAGAATGCATAAATGTAAACGGACCCTTTTTGACCCAATATTGCTTGGTTGCCCTCACAGCCAACGTTACCATTAATTCATCGAGAGATCCTTTCTCGTTACATTATGGTCCATACGAATCACTCTTGGAAAAATTTCGGGTAGGTAGCGCCCGAAACGTCTTTTCAATTTTTAATATATGAATCCTATAACAGAAATCTGATGATATTTCCAAAAGGAGCCGAAACGTTGTTAATATTGGAGTGTGTTTACCTGCTTCGTGCTCGTCAGACGATATAACCAATTCTTTCAATAATTATTTGAAAAAAGTCAAAACTTCTATGGCGCACGCAAATGTAACTTACAGTGTTGCAATTGACAGTAAACTCTGCCAAACCAGAGAGTCGGCCAGGAAGCTGGATGGATGGGATATTTTATTTTGGTAATTTTTCAGTAAATTTTGAGATTATTTAATTTTTTTTAAAATTTTTTTAGTGTACTTTGTGTAGGATTAACAATGATTGTAACGTTTTCAACGCTGTACGATTTTTATCAACCAATCAAGGAAGAGACCAGAAAACAAAACATTTTAAACATATTTTCTGCACGGAGGAGCTTCATTGGTTTATTTCAATCTGATGCTGCCCAATCGGATTTGAGAATTTTGAATGGATTAAAATCGATATCTTTGGGTGTGGTAGTTTATGGCCATAGGTCGCTAATAATGACGCTGGAACCAATCATAAATTTTGGTGCTATAGAAAACGTAATAAAATAATTAGCTGGTTTCTTTTCTTTGTAATATTTCGACGAGGGCCTAATAGCAGGAATGATCCCTCCAATCAGAATGAAGCTAATCCAGAACCAATAAGAGCAAAGCGTGTTGGAATTTTTTTACATGTTGTTGTTTGTGTTTTGTTTACATACTTGCACAAGTTGACTTTAATAATTAAATTGTTTACCCCATTTGGTTTATTTAATTGCGCATATTATCCGAAAGCGAATATGTCCCCAGGAAGAATTTGTCAGTTTTTGTGGGAAAAAATTTAATTCTACCCTTAGTAATTTTCGGCAACATTTAAAAGCCAGTCACGGTTATGTTGCTGCCTGAAGAAATTAAAAGCCTTTCTATGATTGATTAATACGAAGTTGCAGAGTTTTTTCAAAGACTCTGAGTTGACATGGAAACCAACAGCAGCTGATCTCCACTTTTTTTATTTTTAGACTCTGACTCTAGTTTACAACAGTAATTTGAAAATAATCCATAGCGCGCTTTGCTCTCATTGGTTGTTGCTCAGCTTCATTTTGATTGGAGGAATCATTCCTGCTATTAGGCCCTCGCTTAGAATATAAAATAGGAAGGAAGGAAGGTATGCATATCAAGGCCGAGTCAAGTTGGTGTCCTATGGTAGCCGGTTGATATAATTGCCAGGGGTGTAGCATATTTACTAAAATGTTTTGAACACAAGCCTGACGAATAAGTTGGAAACCAATATTCCAGAATTTTGATACTTTTCAACTAAATAGCCTTCCTCATCTCATTTTTTGGAAATAAAAATTATAAAAACGGTGTTTAATGTAAATAATTATATAATATTACTTCGTAATATGTACGCCAATGATTCAAGCAGATTATGGTCAGTAACCTCACAAATTAATGTTTTTGTTATAAAATTAGTTAAATAACTCTAAGTACTTACTTGTGCCAAGTTATACCACAATTAATAGTTTTTTTAATCCTAGAGGTCCCACAAACACTGCAACTCACCATAATTCAACTTTAAAATTTAAAAATATTAGTCACCGATTACGAACGTGGTGCACTGGGCGGAGCTTCTACCCACGACTTTTGACTCGTACTTGATACATGTGTTATAGTCCATTTGCTCCTTCCTTCCTATTTTATATTCTAAGGGCCCTCGTAATATTTCGTATTTTAGTTCACCAGCTCTCCTCTTTCGGCGGCAAATTTGAATAGTGGAATGGTCGTAGATACATTTTTCACCATCCCCGGGTTACTGTTAAGTTACAGTTGGTTAAGCAATCTCGATAAGATAAAGAATCCGCTACAAATAATCTTTTTAAGATACATAAGGTGACATGCAGTCCACTTACACCAATGATATTATTTCGTGTAGATAATGTAAAAATTTTCAGACTAACTCCGGCGTATGCTTTTATTGTTTTTTACGGCGCTACCTTGTGGTTTTTTGTGGATCAGGTCCAATGTGGAATCAACTCCTTCTTGTAGAATCGGAAGATTGTAGACAAAATTGGTGGAAAAATTTACTATATATTAGTAATTATGTTGATGTGGAGTCGACCGTAAGTTTTGTTAAAAAAAAACAAAATTAAATTACATTACTGTTTCAGTGTATGCCCATTTTATGGTATATATCCTGCGATTTCCATTTATTCATAATGGGAGTGATCATCATGATGGTTCTAACTAAGAACAAGAGTCATGGCTACATCCTGATTTCTTCTCTTCTCATAATATCTCTCGTTGCGTCGTTTGGTCAAATTTTATATTATGGAATTTCGCCTATTATTGAGTACTAGCTGGATACCCGGCTTCGCCCGGGGTCTCTTTAAAAATAAAATACTTTGCATTAGTCTACGTACTCGAACGTTTTCCAATCTTGCTTTCCGTTACTCGTTTGTTTCATACGAACGGACTTCAGCAATGCGTACACACAACAAAACAGTAATTTTGGTTTTTCTTTTGTCTATCTATATATAGTTATGGATACCCGGCTTCAGTCGGGGTGTTATTAAAAATAAAACGCTTTTTTTATGCCTGAAGTATTTTGATGTAGGCTCTTGGACTTCGTGCAGCAACATTCTGAAAAAGAATTAAAACGGGTAGAATGGATGATAAAATTTATATATTTATTTAAACCAAAGTAACAATATTTAGGTACACTCTGTAGATATATTTATCATAGCTGACCCAACGGACGTTGTCTATTATTATTTTATCGTAATGCTAAAGGATACACAATATTTTTGGTAGTTCCATTCGGTGAATAAATGTACAAAGTTTTTGGTGTGCCAACTCGGGAGCAAGCAACATACAATTGGCCGTGTGAAAAACACGAATTCTCCAAATTCAAACCCGCAATAGTTAATGATTGCCCTTGTGCTTTGTTGATTGTAATCGCGAAGGCAAGACGCAAGGGGAATTGAAGCCGCTTGAACTGGAATGGTAAATCGTTGGTAATCATCGGTATGTGGGGAATCAACACATCTTCCCCTTTGAATTTGCCACTGATGATTGTTGCCTCGATCAAATTTGGTGTCAATTTTTTTATGGCCAGTCTGGTTCCGTTGCACAGTTTTGGCGCGTTCAAGTTTCTAATGAGTATAACCGGTGACCCAACTTTCAATCTCAATGTGTGTGGTGGCATTCCAGGTGGCTCTAGTGAATTTAGAAATTCGGTAGGATAATTGACTGCTTGTTCTTGCTCCATCAGTGTATCTATTGATTTGTATTTGACTGATTGTCCGGGCAATTTCAATTGAATTTGTTCATTCAGCTTGTTCACATCGTCATTTTTGGGGGCTAAAATTGCACGTTCGCACAGCCAATCAGGATTTTTGTAGTTGCTCGTTAAATCTTGGAAAACCTTGTTTACAACAGCTTGAATGTTCGGCTGCATTTGACAAAAATTGGGCGGAAACGAAATCTCATTTGTAGTGCGATCAATTGGAATTTTGCCATTTCCGATATCCAAAAGTTGTTTTGAAAACGTTTGGGCAGTCGCATCTTGTAGTAAATGCACACGCATGTTTGTCGAGAGCGTAATTTTTTCAACTCGGTTCCATAAATACGATGCTTTTAAGCAAGCGTTCAGTTCATCAGCAGGCGTTGATCGAGGTATAACGGGCAAAGTTTGGCGAAAATCACCCGCAAGAAGTATCAGAGCGCCTCCCATAGCTTGGTTTTTTCCTCGGAAATCGCGCAGAGTCCGGTCCAGCGCTTCGAGCGATTTTTTATGGGCCATAGTGCATTCGTCCCAAATGATAATTTTGCACGTTTTAAGGATTGTGGCCATACCAGAATTTTTGCTGATGTTACATGTTGGTGTTTCGGTCTGGTTGAAATTCAACGGAAGCTTGAGTGCTGAATGTGCTGTACGTCCACCGTGGAGTAGCGTTGATGCAATTCCCGATGATGCCACTGCGAGTGCGATTCCATTCTGCATTCGAACCGACGCCAATATCAAATTGATAAGAAATGTTTTGCCTGTACCTCCCGGAGCATCAAGAAAAAAAATTCCGCCATTTGCGTCGGTTAGACCTTGCATGATTTTGTCGTAGGCATTTTTTTGATCAGAAACTAAAAGTCTTGTTTGCGTTTCCACAAAATGTTGTTGCTGGGCTACGTCGAAGTGCTGTTCTCGCACCAGGTCTCTGTCTTGCACATCATTTCTGTCTCGTATGAATACATACATCCATTTTTATATATATAGATTTGGAGTTGCATTTAATATGTCGTCCGAATGCTCCTGATTTGGATCAATAAATTTTGAAAAATACAAATACAGGGTTTGCTACAATTTCGGTTTTTGAAATTTTGCTATTGTCGAGCAACCTGCGGACGCGACGGTACTGTTTGTGTTAGAATCTCGTTAATCTATTCATGGGCGTCAGGTAATCCCACATATTTTATTAAAGTTTGTTGAAAGCCGTTCTAAAGTAGCCTATCTTCTTCGCAGCATCGTGATTATCTTATACACCAAATTTCATAAAGATTGGTCAAGCGGTCTAGGAATCTATAAGGAACATACATACATACCTACATACATACATACATCCATTTTTATATATATAGATTTTCCGGGAATACTAGACCAATTGAAGAAAAATCAGACTTTTACCTTAGTTTACACAAAAACTCACAACCGAGCCGGAATATACCTCTTGGGAATGATCGGAGGAATAATTTATCACAACTACAAAAATAAAATCAAAATGTTTTCTTAGGGTTAGCAACGAAATTTTGCGTTGAGAAAAATTAAAACTGCTTACTTTTTTGCAGACGAAATCTTATAGAAAATCTAATAGAAAACATACAAATTCAGAATGGATATTAAAAACGAATAGTAATATATCATTTTTTGCGCCCCCGGGTGGACGCACTGGCACACACCTATAGTTACGCCACTGCAAATATCTAGTGAAAATTTATTTATAATGTTTATATCGCAAATCTTGGTAGATTTCGTCCAAGAGTCTTTCCATAACATTTTCGTGTTGAAGTAAGTTGTGATTTATAATAATAACAATAATAATGTTTATTAAGTTATCAAGGAATACAAAAAATTATATCCTTAATTAAAAATAAATGGTAAATGTTCAACAGAGCTGTTTTTCAACTATACCAGGATGGAGAAGGATCATAGAGATTCAAGAGATGATCGGTTAACTTGGATTTGAAAGTTAACGTGTGTGACATGTTCTCTAAAACCTATATCGTGTGCGAACCGGAAACATTGGTCTTGGATGATTTGTAGCTAATTCTTCATTTGATCCGTGAGGAAACGATAGTAAACAGTCATGCAGTAATCAATGTGACACAACACGGGCGTTACTACAAGGTTCCATTTGACATTAGAGGGAAGGAAGTCCTTATATATGTACAGAGCCTTCAACTTGAAAAAGCAACTGCTGGTGACCTTATTAACATGGTCCGTAAATGAAAGATGGTTATCCCAGATCATCCCCAAGTTCTTCACATTAGTGCAGAAATTGATGACGCAACCATTAAGGTCAACTTCTACGTTTTTATTGTTCATTGCAGTACTATAACCATTGGGACTACCAACGCACATGTATTGTGTTGCAACACACCATTTTGGTATGACCATCTTTGAATATTTTCCAGATTTAGGTTTAGAACTTCAATAACATGGTTGATGTTGGAGGGGCGGTCGGATATGTGTAATTGGGTGTCATCGGCAAACAAGTGAAAGATGCAGTCTAGCATGAGAATGCGTTTAAATTGCCACGTTATTAATTTAAATGTATGGGTTGGCGGAACGCACTTTCAATTCAAAGGAATAAATAATGCACTATTATAGTGCGTTTTTGTATTTATTATTATGCCGACTAGTTTCGAGACGTGCAATGTCCCATCCTCAAGGCAATCATCAAACTGTTAATAACTTTCTGCTATGCATGCATTAATATTGTAACGTGTGTTTTGTCGAGTTGGGTGTGCATCTATGCATGCATAGCAGAAAGTTATTAACAGTTTGACGATTGCCTTGAGGATGGGACGTTACACGTCTCGAAACCAGTAGGCATAATAATAAATACAAAAAACACACTATAATAGTGCATTATTTATTCCTTTGTTTAATTTAATTATTTTTTAGCAAAGTACCATGTTATTGATTTGCCGAATTTTGGTGTACATGTTTATTTTTTGATTGCTGGAAATAATCACAAGTCTTTTTTTTTGTTCCAGATTCTTATTTATTTATGATGTTTGTCAGTTGAAATTTATAAGTTAATTGGCGTATTGAAAAATAAAGTCGTTGTGAATTTGTTGGAAATATAAGAAATTTCAACAAAGAAGGACCTTTACAAGGGATATGGAATTTGATAGTGGAAAAAATAAAAAGCTGAGATGAGATTAAAGAGAATATTCGAGCGATACATTAACAATATGATCACGAGTTGAACTTGAATAGCAAGCAAAGTTGTCTACGTGTAAGGTCTTAAATTAAAACATAAAAGTGATTACAACGTCATTATTATTACTTGGAATGAGTTTTGCATTAAAAAGTCCTTTTTTTAGGTATTGCAATCGAGACAGATGAACTAAAATTAGTAATTGGTTTTCTGCAATAGAAGTGTGACTTTCGTATCATGAAAAATCAGAAGTAGCTACGTCGGCAGAGTAGCAGTTCAATTAAATATTGGTGTTCATTACGAGACTATTCTGAAATAATCGATGCCTACTCAAATGTTTTAACGAAGTGATGTTAAAATTTAAGGTAAGACATGATTCACGAAGGTAAATAATTAATATTATTGGCAGGTGTCATCTTGAGCTTTGCTGATAAATCATTTTTACAATAATATATTCAGTTACCGATCTCCAACTTTACTACCACCAAAATAAGAAACCTATCAAGAACAGTAATTTCAAAGTTTCTATTCTCCCACTTAAAGTTAGATAACATGAGTTCCCTACTAGTATTTATAAACATTAATTTACCTTTTACAACAAGGATCATCTATTAGGCGATTAAATGTGAAATGTCCTATTTATTTGTAGGAAATTTACTGTATCTCCACTAAGTCAGTTATTTCAATAAATTGGAGGTCTGTCGGAAGGAGTAAGGCTTCGGAATTCCCTCGATAACTACAAATAACAATATAATTTTGCTCTAACATGTAAAACTTATTAAAAAATTTTTTCCCATAGTTTTAAAGTAATAGGATTAATTCGTAACATGTGAAATTATATAATGAAATATCTTAATGATGTACATGTTAATTAAACTGCAAAAATTGAAAAAAAATGATTTTTAACTTACGTAATTATGTTTAACATGGCAGCTTGGAATCCTGATCGTTTGTAATATCGGTAGCATCCTTGTTCATGTGATCCATTTGTTTTCCTGCTCCTTGGTCATTGGTTGATCCCAAGTAATCGATGATCGCCAGATTTCTGGCAATAGGGTTTTTAGGTACATCAGAAAGCATGATATTAGACTGAGGGGGTCAAAGACTATCATCAGCTAGCATTCGATCAACGTTCGTTCATTAAGTAGAAAAAGACATCATCTTTCGTCGATCGCCAGATCGAAAAATCGACAGGTTTACGATATTATTTAACCTTTCAGCTCTCACGGTTCAAAGTTAACTAATGGAGTTGGAAACAAATTTCTTAATTAGGAAGCCAAGTTGTGCGTAAATTTTCACGTCTATCTTGGTCAACCGTGAGCACCTACCTTTCGGTATAGAAAGTATCCAGCCAGTAGTCGACGTAGTTGGATTTCTCGAATCGCCAATACTGCTCTAGGGTTAATATCGATGAACTGCAGAGCGTTTTCTTTCTAACTTTCTTACTCTGAAATTTTATGTCGGGAAGAATTCCTAGTGTTGTTACTCGACGTTGCAAGATGCTCTGGCGATTTCGTGCGAGGCAAAGATAGTCCAATCCAGTCGTGTTTCGGGAGACAAAGTGTGTAATTATTTAGGCCGAATTCATGATTTGGCATTTTTAGTATGGGAAGATCAACGGATCATAGTTGAAAGTTTTGGCAGGCATATCTGTGACCGTCAGGTATTATGTACCTTTTGCTTTTGGGATGGTGGTCGGGTATCCGAATGAAAACTCACCTTCTTTCCATTTAGTCTCTTGTTGTTTCTCTCGACTATCGTAAGTGCAGTGGTATTAGCGAGCCTTCGAGACCCAAAATTTGAGCTATTTCTTCATCAATCATGATCGTCGTGGAGCCTTCTTCCAGGAATGTGAATGTTCGAAAGTTTGTCTTTTGGTCCATATAATACAACGGGAATAATTTGAAAGAGCTTCTGGGTCACTGTCAATCGGTGTTCAGACAGCACATTGGCTTCTTCAGCATTGGGGGTTTACTTTGAGATATATAATTATTGAATTGGCAATCTAAAATGAAAGTTGCATCCTACACAAATATGGCAAACCAGGTTATTTCTGCAATTCGTTGAATTAGCAACTATATGATGAGCATTTTAGACAGTTGGTGAAATCGAATACAATTAAGTTTCATTTTTCTATACCACTTGGCCAGAAGTTGAGATTCTAAAAAACTTCCATTTATCTCCTGTATTGTATAAGAAAAGAGAGTGACTGCTTTGTTGTTACCAAGTGGATGAAAAATCTACCGCAATTCAGATATTGGAGCTATTTTACGATACCACTTTTGGTGTACAAATAAACAATAAAGTATTAAAATTTGTGCGTAAAACGCACACATTTATATTTAATAAATAAAAATTTTAGATTTTAAAAACACTTTAATTGGCAAATAATTAGAAACCCAGCATCGGATGTAAATGAGAGCCTGAAAAGGGCAGTGTTAAATAAACGTATTATAGGTTTCAAAAATATCCTGGCTACACGATTTCTTCGACCACTCTGATAAATCACAGAAGCGATTACACTGCACCCGGTGGTCGTTGGCCGCCTATTCAATAATATGTTATTGACCCATCCATCATCTATAGATCTCGTTGGCAAGTTCAAACAAATAGAGAATCCACAATATTTCTTTGAAATATCTATAAAAACAAAAAAGTTATTGTTCAAATTAATAAAACGTTAGAATTTATCAATAGTCTCGTTATTTGATTATGCGGCTTGTAATGCAAGTTCCTTTACAAACAAGAAACTGCATAGTCACTTATTGCAATCTAAGTATAGAAAGGTGTAAAATTCGTCTGTAAAAAATATCAAAAAAGTTGACAAAGTAAATATTATGTAACTATTCCTACTGCGATGCTCGCTAGGCTCGTTTATAAATGAAAGCTCAAATTTTGAAAACAATCTGGGCTTGCAATACTAGGAAATTATTTAAAATCAATTATTATTACAATCTATCACGTGCAATTCGATAAAAAAAGGTAGATAAAAAATGTAGGATTGTTATAAAAATTAACACAACAACTTAAAAATTTTCATTCGAGAGTTAACATAATTTGCAAAAAGATTTCATCTTTTTTAATTAGTTAACATGATTAGCAATGGTTTTCGTTCACTTTTAATTGCGTATATCTTGATTTCAAATTCGAAATTGTAACAAAATCTATTTTGAGGCAAAGTTTTTTAAAATTAAATTTCGCAACAAATCGATTAAAACGCATTACTAATGGCAATAAACAGAGGCGTGTAAAGTACCTTTATTTAAAGGCATTTCAATGTAACGAGGCATAATTTTGGTGTTTATCCCTAGTCGAAGGTTTGAGATTTCGAGGGTAGTAGAATGCTGTTACGCAGTAGTTAAAGCGCTAGAAGCCGTTAATCGGGTTTAATGAACCATTTGTGGTGTATTTTATTAAATTTAATAGTTTTCAATGCATTCCGATTACTGAACTAAAATAATTAGCTATTACCAATACACGGAATTTTCAAGGGGAGCATTTTTAGTTATTACGGAAGGTGGGGGTGAAATATTATAACAGATTGGGCATTTTAAGGTTGGATTAATACCAAAAATCGATTCAAATTTCAAATTTTCATAAACGCGATGAGAGAAAGGGAGATAGCGATATTAATGTCAAACGAAGCGATGGCTTGCAACGTCGCGTCGTTTAGTAACCAAATTTGATACATGATTTCGGTGATTTAATCGTTTTGGAATTACTTCTTTTAACAAAAAACGATCATATTATAAATTACTAATGTGCAATTTAGGTATTTAATTTAACGCATTAAAGTTTTTTATTGACGCGATTGTTTTAAACCAAAAGAACGCGCTTTATTTCGACTTTACTTCGACTACTCGGTGTAATTTTTTAATTATAAGTGGTAAGTAATCACAGTTACTTTTTAATTAATTTGTTATTGTAAATTATTATCCCCAAATATCGTTAGGTTTTTCTCAACTAAAATCTTTCTTCTTTTAGATCGAAAATTACTGGAACGGAAGGACTTCATTGTAAAAGATTGCATCAAATTTTCATAAGCAAATCTTTCCAAATGACCGTCATCTTCGTCCTGCTTCAAATTACCGGTAAGTGATTGATAATCAATTCCCGTAAAAATTATTTATTGAAATTTTGTTATTTGCCCGTTAAGCTCAACAATAAGTAAACAAACATTAAGTTTACAGGTTATAAATTAATATGTAATTATTAAATTCGCCGTTTAAATCTGCCTGAATGCATTTTATAACAAACGAAATTAAGTTTTAATTTCTTATCTAAAATAAAAAAGTTTTTTCAGAAACTGATTCATTTGATAAATATGACGTTTTAAAACCCAGGTATAATAAAAAGGTCAGTTACAATTGTTTTTAAAATTAAATTCGTTCGCGATCGGCAACATGTGTGAATATTGTTTTTTGTAGCGCACGTTTGTTACCAATTTGTGGCGGTTAAAATCGAAAAGAATGTGTGTGCATTTATTATTGTGAAAACTTAAAACAATGCCAGCAATTAATAGTAAATTCGGTTTCGCTTTTGTGGTAAAACATTTTGGTTGTCTGGGTGTTGTCTTATTTTAAGGATGGCAAAAATGACACATCATTCCCGGTAAGTGCGATTGAAATTGACTTGAATTTAGCTTGCAAAATACAATTTTATGTTGGTTAAACTCGAGACTGTTTTAAACGGACTCATTTATTAAAAAACGATGACAGTTGAACGTTTCAATTGTTTTTAGGAATAAAATTTCGATAAGGATGTCAATTTTGTTTTTTGTGGCGTCTTGATAAGCGAATGCGAACACTACTTGTTGCATTTAAAATAAAGAATAAAATGTGAGTGCAATAAATTTGTGAAATATGATGGTAATTATTATAAATTTGAAAATTGAATTTGGCTATGATGCATGTAATTATTCTTCGCTGTTGATATTGTTAATTTCAACAAACATTGACTTAATTTAGAAACACACCACTGCAAAACTATTACATGACGATAATTTAGAATGCAGCCAACGGTAATTTGGTGTTTTCGTTACAAGTTTCGTCTTGAATTTGTTGCAAATTTTTGAATCACATTGTATCGAAGTCTGCACTACGTATACTAGTAAACTTGTACACAAAGTTGTATTAACATATCAAATCAAAACTTTTAATGGTGCATTTATAGAGAATGTTTCGTAATTGCTTAACGATGCTTTTCACAACCAAATAAAAGAACATAATGCATTATTCGTTTCCTTCTTATTCGATAACATTTTTGATTGGAGCCCTGCACATACAATTTCTTGTTTTATGGATTTTTAAAGAATTTTTTCTCTTTCAGGAAATCATCTGCCAAGAAATATTAACAGTTTAATAAATCGTGTAATCGGGTTATCGATAATAAATTTTTTAAATTCGCGAACGGTATTGTAATAGAAGTGGCTAGTACGAAATTTTTTATGCTAAAGCTTATTAGAAGCTCGGAAATTTTGTTTGTGATAAAGTGTTCATTTTAATATGTTTTCAATCGAAATCGATAAAAAAATATGTGAGTGTATTATTACGTGTCGTTGGACTTCACAATTGACTTTATGGAACGAAGGGCTGGAATTGGACAACGCAATTGGCAAAAGGACACAGTGATAAAGGTAAGCAGCAACGATACTTTTCTTCTTTTTTTTTACAAACGTTTTCCAAGCAATCTTCTTTTCCTGTTCTTTTTTATGACCAATCTAATTCTATTGAGAATAAGTGTCAATAATGTCTTTTCTTTTCAGGTAGGTTCCACGGCGAGGAGTACAGCTTTAAGCAGTAAAAAAGGTTAGTAAAAAATTGTTCCCCATGTGATTTAGAAAGTGCAGTGAAACAAGAAGTGCTGAAATATAGTGTGATATAATAATTGTGTACAATAGATAATTTTCTGAAATTTGCACAAATTTTAGAGAACATGAAATAATTAAAAACAAGCGGATTAAGTTTTTATAACAACAAAATAACCAGCGGTGTGGCGGGCTTCAAACACATACGGATGGGTTGGTGAGCGGAAAACCGTGGTAGCATTACTGGTCGGGCCGGATAAACCAGATTTCGCGTAATTTTTCAATCTCTATTAACGCCGCGTCGCAAGTGATCGGAATGACTAAAATTGCAAGCGATAAATGCAATTTAATATTCAAAATTTTCATCTATTTACTACATTTTTTGTCGAGATAGATATTATAAAGATATAATAAATTATTATTATGTATGATTTCACAGTATTACAAAATAGGCATCGTGTAGGCACTTAGAAAATTAGAAACGTTGCAATCACGTACAAAATAAAATTTTGGCAGTTCCAAATTTCAACGTTGTAATCTCCATTTTATTATTGATCTATTGATGAAGGCAACGGGAACCAATAAATCGTTTAAATACCATCCCGATCTAATTGATCTTCTTGTATGGTTGGCCAATCTAATATATCAGAATAAAAATCTTGATATTCTTCAACTACGTACTTAGTAACTTCTCGAATATGTTGAATTTTCTTGTAATAATCGGTAAAATCTTTAAATTTTGCTGACACAATTTTTAATTTTACACCAAACGATCGGGCTACCTCAAAACTATACGAAAACATGTTTAACTCAATTTTGGTCAAAATATCAGTAATTTCCTTTTTGCACTTAGCTATTCAATTGTTTTCAACAAAGATTAATAATAATTTATTGAATACAAATATTACACATAACTCTGAAATACGCGATTTTCAAAATAATATAAACTTTTTTACTTGCCCAAGTATGTAGAATAGAATGTTCGCCCTGTATGCGACCGCTATAATGTGCATATTTAGCCTTTACATTATTGCTGCTTGTAAGCAAATCTCAAACTTCAAATTTTTGGCAAATAATATCAACACATACGACTTTTTTAAATTAAAATTAAATAAAAATATAATAATGCATTTTCTCAATTTTGGAGTGTCAGGTTCACTTTGGTATGAGTGAATAAAATTCGGAAATTAATTTTTGTTTACTTAAACCTTTTACTTCACGAACATATTCAAACCAGAACAAGGGCAAATTTGTTATGAAAGGTCCTAAAAATAACAAAATTTTAAATTTGTCGATTTCTGTAGGTACATCCTATTGCTAAAAGAAATTATATCAAAATTATTGGAGTTCATAGAACTCCGATTTTGGACCAAGACACAGTTTTTGTTATAGAGTTTCATTTCTGTTCATCTGATGAGAAAATGGTCTACAAAGAAGTGAAACTAGACTCACGCAATTATCTGTAAATCTATGTATAAAATAACTTTGTAGATATAATAGGGCTCTAGCTCGACGTTTTCAAACATTTTTTTGCCATTTATTATTATTATTCCAGGCTCAATATTTACATTATTTAATTTATAGAAAACAAAATTTCATGTCTAGAAAAAAAAAACTAAGCAGTAAGTATAACACTTATGGCTTTTCGAAATACTCACATTTTTGGTGAAAATTGTTTTCTTGTTACAAGTTAGGGCCCTAAAATAGCTACAAAACTGTTTTATACATTCATTTATCTGTAAACTAATTTGGCGTCAGATGAACAGAAAAAAACTCTACGTCGAAAACTGGAAGCAACGTTTTTTGGGTAAAATTTTGAGTTTTATGAAGCACTGTGGCTCTAAAACCAGATAAACTAGGGCAATATTTTTTTTTATACTTTTACGCAAAATGTTATCTAGTTTAATTTTGATAATAGGACCTATTTTGGGTAGAGGATATGTACAAGAATGGTCAATTTAAGATTTTGTGATCTTTGGGAGACCCTTATTGACAAATTTATTGCTGTTTCGGTTTGAATCTGTTGTAGAAAACTTGAGGATTTTATCTGATACTAAAGTAACGAGTTTAAGCAAAAAATAATTTCATATCCGGATTATTTCCATGCAAAAGCACCTAACGACTGGACTATAATATACAGATATCTGATATCCTATTAATCTACTAAAAAACGTAATCATTTTTACAGTCATCTTTAAAACATTATAGAAATTTTTATATGAGTAAATGAAGGAACGAGATTTTAAATTCAAATAACTTTGAATTTGTTCGGATTTTTTTAATAATTTTACCATCGATATGTAGGCAAATGGAACTTATACTAAACGCAAGAATCGTTAATTTTCAAAGTAAAAAATAAAAATAAAGTCATGTCAAAGTAAATTAAACATTCTTGCGTTAGTACAAGTTCCATTATGATATCTTTTCAAGATCGTACAGGCACTACAAAATTAAATTCATATTTTGAGTACAAATTGCGACTGAACAAATTTTTTTAGAATTTATTTTTATAAACAAAATTACCTAAAATAATAGTTCTACAAGAATGTTACTATAAATACACTGTATTACAATTTTTTTTCACAAAGTCTCACCTACCGAACAGCCTTAATAACAGCTAAACTTTAATTTTAATGGAAAAAATGCATTGGTTAGGGATAAATAGAGATTAATGTATTGGCCAAAATCAAATTCGATTTATTTATAATTCAATTTCAACCTGTTGCGTATTTTTCTAGTACTTTAACCTTACAGAGGCCCATGTGAACATTTAAATGAATATAAAAAAAGAACCGTTGAAATAAAATATGATAAGGCACCAACTTATGTTTAATAAACTTGAATAAAAGTTTAATGGATTACCAATAAAAGGGCCTCTATGCATTTACAACTTTATATTAAAGTGGTAGTCGGCTTCCAATCGAATTATAAATTTTGCAAACTATTTTTTTCGAGAGATAGTAACAACTTATTGTACAATTACTCACAAAATAACCCAGGAACCGAATAAAATTGCAATAATTTCCATGTAATCCAAAAAATCAAAATACGTTCAAGAAGATTCAGATGATGTCGACTTCTTGATTATCATGTCTAATAAAACATATTATTATTATCAAATTTAAAAATTCTTTTGTTTTTTAATTATATTGCAAAATAAAATTTAACTTACATTTTTCGAATGCATATATTATGACATCGTACCAATAATTATGTGGTGTTGATAAATTCTAATCGGTAGAATGGTGATTTTGAGTTGTACATTCTGGTCTGTCGTAATTAATTGTGAAATCTGAATCGTTACTTTTTAAGATTCTGAAAATTGAAATTACATTAAAACATTTAATTTTTTAAGTATAAATTTAAATATTAGGTTATTAATGCTCGACTTCTTCACCTCCAGATACCCATCAAATAAATTACCAAAGTAACCAATGAAATTTTTCATTTGTTACTGAAAAATTTGAATCGTTATCAGATTCAGATCTTATAATAGACATTTCTAGGTGAAGAAATCGGGCACAAGTATGAAATTTCCGTTTGTTAGACAGTCAATGTCTCTTACATTTTACCAACACCCTTGTTGTTTTTATTAACTACATAATAATGGAGATTTTTCAACCAACTAAGGTGTTAATCAAATGACTAATTTCTTTTGATCAACGTTTAGAAGATACATTATTCTTTATCGGGATCTAGAAAAATTACCCATTTATACATTGTCAATACCCAAAAATACATGGTTATCGATATTTACTAATAAAATAAGACGCGTTACAAAATAACTCGAGACAAAACACACAATCTTCAAATCACCAGTGTTGGATTTGAAGATTTACATTATGTTACACTTTCAACTATGAGATCACCTTGCACACTATATCGGCAATATAGTTGTAATTTTAATATGTTTGCAATTTTCAGAGATGTATAATTTTGTCTCTCATTTGAATTTTGTGCCAAAAAAATACTTGTAAAAAGTAAAAGTCGTTTTATCTTGTGACAATTTTATTGGCAAACATTTTGATAATCATGTATTTTTTGTATTGCAATGTGTAGAAGGGGAATTTTTCTAGATCTTGAAAAAAAAAGAAATATTATATACCTACCTTCGAAATGTTAATAACAAAAATAGACATTTGATTAACTAACACCTTTGTAGTGACTAGAGGTATAAGAGCCACTGCCAGAGGTGTGGCATTGAGGTTATGTATAACGATAGATAATAAACGAATATTAAATTAGTACAAGTGGCGACGAGGATTAAACATATAAAATAAAATGGGTAGTGTAGAAAAGAGTCAAATTGGTCACTTTGACTGTGTGAACGATCCCGCTACAATAAGCCAAAGGTGGAAAAGATGGAAAAGGCAATTTACATATTATATCGAGGGAGAAGGCATTGAAAGTAGTTCCAGAAAGAAAGCTTTACTTTTACATGTGGCAGGTCCTGAGGTGCAAGATGTGTACGAAACTTTAACCATTCCAGTAGTGGCAGCAAACGGGTGTGTTTACAAGGCAGCAATGGAGGCATTGGACAAGCACTTTACACCGCAGACAAACAAAACCTACGAAAGACACATGTTCAGAAAAATGGAACAAAATAGTGAAGAAACCGTAGACCAGTTTGTTACGAAACTTAAGCATCAAGCGAAAAATTGTGAATTTTGCGATGAAGACGAAGAGATTCTGTCACAATTAATAGACAAATGCAAGTCTAGTAAATTAAGATTAAGGTTAATCGAAAAACCAGGAACCTTAACAGAAGCAATGAGTACTGCAAGAATTATGGAAGCAAGTTTGAGGCAAGTAGCTTCTATGGAAGAAAAAACTGTGCATAAAATTCAAGAAAGAAAACAAAAAGAAACTAAGAAGCCACAAACCGATGTGAAATGTTATCGATGTGGGAAGCAAGGCCATATGAGCTTTGACAAGAAGTGTCCAGGAAAGAAAATGATGTGTAAGAAATGCTCGATTCAAGGTCATGCAACCGAAATGTGCAAAACAAAAAGTGGCAAATGTAAGAAAAGTTACCAAGTCGAAGATGACGGTGATGAATCAGATGAGTATACATTCAAAATTGATAAACCTTATGTTAATAAAATAAATAGCGATGAAGCTATGGTAGATGTTAAAATAGGAGGAGTACAATTAAAAATGTTGGTAGACTCGGGAGCAAATTGCAACGTTATCGACTATGAAACTTGGCAGTATCTTAAAAAGAATAAAGTCAAATGCACAAACCAAGTAAATTTGCAAAATGAAAAAAAAATTTGTCAATGTTTATGGTTCGGGAAAGATTACGATAAAGGGAAAATTTACAACCACAGTTGAATCAAATAAGAAACAAATAGAAATCGGAATGACGGTAATTCAAGATAAAGGAGTACCAATTTTAGGTAGAAAAGCTTCGATTGAAATGGGATTTTTAACAATAAATAAAGTAAATAAAATTCATGAAACACAAAATGATGAGGTATCGGAAATAATAAACAAGTATTCCGAAGTGTTTAGCAAAGATAAGATTGGGAAATTAAAGAATTTTAAGTTAAAACTACCAATTAACAAGGAGGTAAATCCGATTGCTCAACAAGCTAGAAGAATACCATTCCATTTAAGATCAATGGTGGGAAAAGAAATAGATAAGTTGGAACAAAATGACATAATTGAAAAAGTGGAAGGGCCAACACAATGGGTATCGCCTGTAGTAATTGTACCGAAAAACAATGGTAAAGAAATCAGATTATGTATCGACATGAGAAGAGCAAATGCAGCTATTCAAAGGGAAAGATACCAATTACCCACATTTGAAGAAATTGTTCAAGAATTAGGTACAGCTAAAATTTTTAGCAAAATCGACATAAAAATGGCTTATCATCAAATTGAACTAGGGAAAGAGTCACGAGACATTACAACGTTTAGCACGTATAAAGGTCTGTATAGATATAAGAGATTATTTTTTGGAATATCGTGTGCTCCAGAAATGTTTCAGCGAATAATTAATCAATTAATAATGAATTGTAAAGGAGTAATTGCATTTATAGACGATATACTTATATTTGCAGAATCTTTAGAAGAGCATAATAAAAGATTACAATTATTCCTAGAGAAAATAAAAGGAGTAGGGTTGATATTGAATGAAGAAAAATGTGAATTTGCAAAAGAAAAGATTAAGTTTTTAGGAAACGAAATTTCGCCGGATGGGGTAAAACCGAGTAAAAGCAATATGCAAGTTATCCAAGAATTTCGAGAACCAAAAAATGCAGAAGAAGTAAGGAGTTTCCTAGGATTAGTCAATTTTAGTGCAAGACATATAAAACACTTAGCAACGCTAAACGAACCACTAAGAAGATTAACAAAAAGTGGAACCACATTTGTTTGGAGAAAAGAACAAAAAGAAGCGTTCAAAACATTAAAAGATGCAATCACGAATTGTCAAGTTTTAAAAATATTTGACAGGAACTCCAGGACCAAAATTACAGTAGACGCTAGTCCAGTAGGGCTGGGAGCAATTTTAATGCAAGAAGAGCAGGTTGTCGCATATGCAAGTAAGAGTCTCACAGATGTAGAACGAAGATATTCGCAAACCGAAAAGGAGGCTTTAGCTATTGTGTGGGGGTGCGAACGATTCAAAATTTATTTGCTAGGGGCAGAGTTCGATCTAATAACGGATCATAAACCATTGGAGTTTATATTCTCAGAAAGGTCGAAACCGTCAGCAAGGGTCGAGAGATGGGTACTGAGAATGCAAACTTTTCAGTATAAAGTTATATATGTGAAAGGAAAGGACAATATAGCAGATCCTCTATCTAGGCTATTGAAATTGGAAAAACAGCAAGAAGACAAAGATTGGATTAGGTGGGTTGCAATCGCTTCAACGCCGAAAGCGCTAACCACGAGAGAAATAGAAGAAGAATCCGCAAATGATGAAAAATTAAAAGAAGTGAGGAAAATTTTGAAATATGGAGGAGAGTTTAGTGAGGATTTGAGAGCATTCAAACTAATAAAAGAAGAACTGTGTATGGTAGGCAAAATTATTCTGCGAGGAACAAGAATTGTAGTCCCGCGAACAATGATAAAAAGAATTTTAGAATTGGGACACGAAGGACACTTAGGAACGACAACAATGAAAAGAAACTTAAGAACTAAAGTGTGGTGGCCTAAAATGGACGACCATATCGACAAGTTTTGTAGAACATGTCATGAATGTCAATTAGTTTCAGCTCCAGGACCACCGGAACCAATGAAACGAACCAAATTGCCGGAACAGCCATGGCAGCACGTAGCAATTGATTTTCAAGGACCGTTACCATCAGGTGAGAATATTTTGGTAGTAGTTGACTATTATTCGAGATACGTGACTGTCGAATTGATGAAAAGCATAACAACAAATAAAATGTTAGAAAAACTTGAAGAAATGTTTTCAAAATTTGGTTACCCAGAATTTATACATTCAGATAATGGACCACAATTTGTTAGCAACGAATACGAAGCATATTGTGCAGAAAAAGGAATAGGTAAAATACACACAACACCGTTGTGGCCACAAGCAAACGGTGAAGTAGAAAGACAAAACCGGGCAATCTTGAAACGGTTAAAAATAGCACAAAGTAAAAAGAAAAATTTAAAAGAAGAACTTGAGACATATTTACTAATGTACCATACGACACCACATTCAACTACGAATAAAACACCGGGTGAATTGTTTTTCGGTAGAATGTTACGAAATAAGTTGCCACAAATCGCAACGAAAAGCTTTGGAGATGAAGAAGTTCGAGAGAGAGATTTTGATCAAAAAGAAAAAGGAAGAATTTATGCAGATCAACGAAGACATGCAAAGTCAAGCGATATCGAAGAAAGAGATATGGTATTGGTAAAACAAACACCAGGAAATAAGTTATCAACAACATTTGGCAATGAGAAACATGAAGTATTACAAAAGAACGGAAGTGAAATAACTTTAGAATCACCAAAAGGGAAAGTATTTAAAAGAAATTCTAGTTTTGTGAAAAAATACCAAGAACCAGAAATAAATGAAGATCGTGAAAGTGATACGGAAAATAAAGAAAGTGATTTGAAAGACGACGGAAGTGAAATGGAGACCGGGAAAAAAAGAACGAGAAAAATGCCCAAATATTTGAATGACTATGAATTGAAATAATTGTCAAGTTTGTTTATGTATTTCTTTTTATGTGTTCATTTTTTTTTATGTATTCATTTTTTTATACGTTCATTTTTCTATGTATTCGAAAAAAAAAAAAAAGGAAAAAGTATTGTAGTGACTAGAGGTATAAGAGCCACTGCCAGAGGTGTGGCATTGAGGTTATGTATAACGATAGATAATAAACGAATATTAAATTAGTACAACCTTATATGGTCAAAAATTCCCCATTGTTTGTTTTACAGAGTGTTTTCAAAATCGACCACCAATTCTTTCTTTATGATTAACTCGTGGAACAATAATATAATGCCGATTGAACTCCATTTATCGATAACCAAAAGTTCATTGTTTCGGAGTCAAACCTATTGAAGTTAAAGTTTTCAAAGTGTATTTAATTGATATTGGCAGAACCGCTTGAGATAGAACATTCGAATTTGGAACATTCCAGCCCACAAGTGTGGATAACAAAATTTTAAATAGACCTATCACATAACTTTTTATTCCAAAAGTGCAATATCTTTTTAATATTTCTCTTAGTTTTAAAATTGACTAATAAAGTTACAAGAAATTTAAAAATAAGTAATTTAGGTAATGATTTTCCAGAAAGAACAAAAAAGAAAATTGAAAATTGTATCTCCCAAAGGGTGCACTTTTGTGTTAGATCAGATTAGATCCAAATAGTATTCGACCTTTTTTGTAAAAGGACCGATGAAATTTTATAGTAAACTCGTGTGAGAGTGTTGTAGCTGATTGAACCCAATTTATCTAATCCAAATGTGCATCTTTTCGAAAATAAGAGCTCTTCATAGTTATTGATTACAAGGAAAAATAGCTTGGGAACTGTTGTACGTCCTACGAATTTTAAAGCTGCCAACACATTTATTCCACAACATGCTACTCGACGCGACGAGATAAAATGTAAAGCATTTGTAGAAACAAATTTAAATAAGTTGTTGCACACAAATGCTTTACATTTTGTCTCGACATGTCGAGTGACATAAATGTGTTTGCAGCTTAATAAGCCACGTCTGATCGTAATATTATGACCTCCAATTTATTGAAATAACTGACTTAGTGGAGATACAGTAAATTTCCTACAAATAAATAGGACATTTCACATTTAATCGCCTAATAGATGAACCTTGTTGTAAAAGGTAAATTAAAGTTTATAAATAGTAGGTAACTCATGTTATCTAACTTTACGTGGGAGAATAGAAACTTTGAAATTACTGTTGTTGATAGGTTTCTTATTTTGGTGGTAGTAAAGTTGGAGATCGGTAACTGAATATATTATCGTAAAAATGATTTATCAGCAAAGCTCAAGATGACACCTGCCAATAATATTAATTATTTACTTTCGTGAATCATGTCTTACCTTAAATTTTAACATCACTTCATTAAAACATTTGAGTAGGCATCGATTATTTCAGAATAGTCTCGTAAATGAACACCAATATTTAATTGAACTGCTACTCTGCCGACGTAGCTACTTCTGATTTTTCATGATACGAAAGTCACACTTCTATTGCAGAAAACCAATTACTAATTTTAGTTCATCTGTCTCAATTGCAATACCTAAAAAAAGGACTTTTTAATGCAAAACTCATTCCAAGTAATAATAATGACGTTGTAATCACTTTTATATTTTAATTTAAGACCTTACACGTAGACAACTTTGCTTGCTATTCAAGTTCAACTCGTGATCATATTGTTAATGTATCGCTCGAATATTCTCTTTAATCTCATCTCAGCTTTATATTTTTTCCACTATTAAATTCCAAATCCCTTGTAATGGTCCTTCTTTGTTGAAATTTCTTATATTTCCAACAAATTCACAACGACTTTATTTTTCAATACGTCAATTAACTTATAAATTTCAACTGACGAACATCATAAATAAATAAGAACCTGGAACAAAAAAAAGACTTGTGATTATTTCCAGCAATCAAAAAATAAACGTGTAGATGCACACCCAACAAATTACAAAAACAGCAGAAAAATTCTTCTCAACAAAACACACGTTACAATATTAATGCATGCATAGCAGAAAGTTATTAACAGTTTGACGATTGCCTTGACGATGGGACGTTGCACGTCTCGAAACTAGTCGGCATAATAATAAATACCAACCCATAAGTTTAAATTAATAACGTGGCAATTTAAACGCATTCTCATGCTAGACTGCTTCTTTCACTTGTTTGCCAATGACACCCAATTACACATATCCGACCGCCTCTCCAACATCAACCATGTTATTGAAGTTCTAAACCTAAATCTGGAAAATATTCAAAGATGGTCATACCAAAATGGTGTGTTGCAACACAATACATGTGCGTTGGTAGTCCCAATGGTTATAGTACTGCAATGAACAATAAAAACGTAGAAGTTGACCTTAATGGTTGCGTCATCAATTTCTGCACTAATGTGAAGAACTTGGGGATGATCTGGGATAACCATCTTTCATTTACGGACCATGTTAATAAGGTCACCAGCAGTTGCTTTTTCAAGTTGAAGGCTCTGTACATATATAAGGACTTCCTTCCCTCTAATGTCAAATGGAACCTTGTAGTAACGCCCGTGTTGTGTCACATTGATTACTGCATGACTGTTTACTATCGTTTCCTCACGGATCAAATGAAGAATTAGCTACAAATCATCCAAGACCAATGTTTCCGGTTCGCACACGATATAGGTTTTAGAGAACATGTCACACACGTTAACTTTCAAATCCAAGTTAACCGATCATCTCTTGAATCTCTATGATCCTTCTCCATCCTGGTATAGTTGAAAAACAGCTCTGTTGAACATTTACCATTTATTTTTAATTAAGGATATAATTTTTTGTATTCCTTGATAACTTAATAAACATTATTATTGTTATTATTATAAATCACAACTTACTTCAACACGAAAATGTTATGGAAAGACTCTTGGACGAAATCTACCAAGATTTGCGATATAAACATTATAAATAAATTTTCACTAGATATTTGCAGTGGCGTAACTATAGGTGTGTGCCAGTGCGTCCACCCGGGGGCGCAAAAAATGATATATTATCTACTATTCGTTTTTAATATCCATTCTTAATTTGTATCTTTTCTATTAGAGATGGAAAACCACTCAATTTTTCCGGCAATTTACGAAATGCGATAGACACAAACCTTGCCAAAATTTTATTTTAAACATCGAAATTATTACGTTTTCAACACACCAACAACAAAACCCTGGTAATGGTATTAACTTCCAAGCATAAGGCCGCAACCCCACTACAGCCACCTACTAACATTTAACTAATTCATTGGTACAAATAACAAATAAACCACTTTTATTGGTTGGTGCTCGACGCTTGCTGTAGTGGGGCTGCGGCCTAACTAAATGGCTATTTGTGAAGAAACGATAGATGTAACCATATCTTAAAGTGCGTCACATTCAGGCACTAACGGGATCCAGACTGTCTGCTATTAGTAAGAAATTATTTCATGTGAAGACACATGAACAAAGCGACCCAGCGTTGTTCTGTTCTTTGACCACTTGCAACCTTCAAAGGAGTCGAAATATTCGAATCCGACGTATGAGAACGTGGCTACTTGGACAGGGGGGGGAGTGTTCGGCCATTTGGGGTGGAGCTAGTTTTTGCATGCTTAACAGTTCGATCGTATAGCTTGTTCGTGATTTTCGTGTAAGTATTTGCTGAGATTCGTAACCGCGCGGTTGAGAGGTAGAATAACTGGATTCATGGCATTATACGTAACGCCTACAACATTCACAACGAAAAATTTACTTTTCTTCTCTCAAGATCTGTATGTTGGCAAACAAATCCTTTAACATGACAGCTTGGAATCCTGATCGTTTGTAATATTGGTAGCATCCTTGTCCATGTGATCCATTTGTTTTCCTGACTATCATCAACTACCATTCGATCAACGTTCGTTCATTAAGTAGAAAAAACATCATCTTTTGTCGATCACCAGATCGAAAAATCGACAGGTTTACGATATTATTATTTAACCTTTCAGCTCTCACGGTTCAAAGTTAACTAATGAAGTTAATCTCGGTCATCCGTGAGCACTTACCTTTCGGTATCGAAAGTATCCAGCCAGTAGTCAACGTAGTTGGCTTTCTCGAATCGTCAATACTGCTCTAGGGTTCTAAAAATTCTAAAACACTTCTATTTATCTGCTGTATTGTATAAAAAAAGAGAGTGTGACTTTGCTTTGTTGTTACCAAGTGGATGGAAAATCTACCGCAATTCAGCTATTGGAGCTATTTTACGATACCACTTTTGGTGTACAAATAAACAATAAAGTATTAAAATTTGTGCGTAAAACGCACACATTTATATTTAATAAATAAAAATTTTAGATTTTAAAAACACTTTAATTGGCAAATAAATAGAAACCCAGCATCGGATGTAAATGAGAGCCCTTAAAAGGGCAGTGTTAAATAAACGTATTATAGGTTTCAAAAATATCCTGGCTACACGATTTCTTCGACCACTCTGATAAATCACAGAAGCGATTACACTGCACCCGGTGGTCGTTGGCCGCCTATTCAATAATATGTTATTGACCCATCCATCATCTATAGATCTCGTTGGCAAGTTGAAACAAATAGAGAATCCACAATATTTCTTTGAAATATCTATAAAAACAAAAAAGTTATCGTTCAAATTAATAAAACGTTAGAATTTATAAATAGTCTCGTTATTTGATTATGCGGCTTGTAATGCAAGTTCCTTTACAAACAAGAAACTGCATAGTCACTTATTGCAATCTAAGTATAGAAAGGTGTAAAATTCGTCTGTAAAAAATATCAAAAAAGTTGACAAAGTAAATATTATGTAACTATTCCTACTGCGATGCTCGCTAGGCTCGTTTATAAATGAAAGCTCAAATTTTGAAAACAATCTGGGCTTGCAATACTAGGAAATTATTTAAAATCAATTATTATTACAATCTATCACGTGCAATTCGATAAAAAAAGGTAGATAAATGTAGGATTGTTATAAAAATTAACACAACAACTTAAAAATTTTCATTCGAGAGTTAACATAATTTGCAAAAAGATTTCATCTTTTTTAATTAGTTAACATGATTAGCAATGGTTTTCGTTCACTTTTAATTGCGTATATCTTGATTTCAAATTCGAAATTGTAACAAAATCTATTTTGAGGCAAAGTTTTTTAAAATTAAATTTCGCAACAAATCGATTAAAACGCATTACTAATGGCAATAAACAGAGGCGTGTAAAGTACCTTTATTTAAAGGCATTTCAATGTAACGAGGCATAATTTTGGTGTTTATCCCTAGTCGAAGGTTTGAGATTTCGAGGGTAGTAGAATGCTGTTACGCAGTAGTTAAAGCGCTAGAAGCCGTTAATCGGGTTTAATGAACCATTTGTGGTGAATTTTATTAAATTTAATAGTTTTCAATGCATTCCGATTACTGAACTAAAATAATTAGCTATTACCAATACACGGAATTTTCAAGGGGAGCATTTTTAGTTATTACGGAAGGTGGGGGTGAAATATTATAACAGATTGGGCATTTTAAGGTTGGATTAATACCAAAAATCGATTCAAATTTCAAATTTTCATAAACGCGATGAGAGAAAGGGAGATAGCGATATTAATGTCAAACGAAGCGATGGCTTGCAACGTCGCGTCGTTTAGTAACCAAATTTGATACATGATTTCGGTGATTTAATCGTTTTGGAATTACTTCTTTTAACAAAAAACGATCATATTATAAATTACTAATGTGCAATTTAGGTATTTAATTTAACGCATTAAAGTTTTTTATTGACGCGATTGTTTTAAACCAAAAGAACGCGCTTTATTTCGACTTTACTTCGACTACTCGGTGTAATTTTTTAATTATAAGTGGTAAGTAATCACAGTTACTTTTTAATTAATTTGTTATTGTAAATTATTATCCCCAAATATCGTTAGGTTTTTCTCAACTAAAATCTTTCTTCTTTTAGATCGAAAATTACTGGAACGGAAGGACTTCATTGTAAAAGATTGCATCAAATTTTCATAAGCAAATCTTTCCAAATGACCGTCATCTTCGTCCTGCTTCAAATTACCGGTAAGTGATTGATAATCAATTCCCGTAAAAATTATTTATTGAAATTTTGTTATTTGCCCGTTAAGCTCAACAATAAGTAAACAAACATTAAGTTTACAGGTTATAAATTAATATGTAATTATTAAATTCGCCGTTTAAATCTGCCTGAATGCATTTTATAACAAACGAAATTAAGTTTTAATTTCTTATCTAAAATAAAAAAGTTTTTTCAGAAACTGATTCATTTGATAAATATGACGTTTTAAAACCCAGGTATAATAAAAAGGTCAGTTACAATTGTTTTTAAAACTAAATTCGTCCGCGATCGTCATCATGTTTCAATTGTTTCTTGTCGCGTTAACATCAAAAAGAATGTAATGTTCGTGTAATTATTATTGTGAAAACTTAAAACAATGCCAGCGATTAATAGTAAATTAGGTTTCGCATTTGTGATAAATATTTTGTTGGTTACCGTAATAACCACCCTCGGCGGTGTCGTTTATCAAGGATAATTTGAATGCATATAAAATGACATTTAATTCCCGGTAAGTGCGACTGATAGTGACTTGATTTTGGCTAGTAATTGTAATTATTTCGCATTTACAAATTGGGTATAAAAGTAAAATAAACTTGTTGAAAACTGACTCATTTATTAAAAAATTATGACAGTCGAACTTTTCAATTGTTTTTAGAAATAATAAAATTTTGTTGGCGAATGTCAGTTGTTTCTATGGCGTCTTAATAAGCGTTAACTTGTTAAAGAATAACATGTGAGTGCAATCAATAAATTTGTGAAATATTGTAATGGTAATTTGGTAATTATAAATTTGAAAATTGAATTTGACGATGATGCATGTAAAGGTTGTGAATTTCTTCACTGTTAATATTGAATTTGAACAAACATTGACGTAATTGAGAAATTCACCACTCTCGATCCCTTTCGAAATGCAACCGCTAGCAAATGAATTAATTAGAATTTAGGCAACGGTAATTTTGTGTTCTTGTCATAAATGTTTTGTCTCGAGTTTGTTGCAAATTTTTGTACATGTAAACTGGTACGCGTAGTTATATTTATCTCAAATCGTAACTTTTAATGGTGCATTTATAGAGAATGTTTCGTAATAAAAGAAGGAAAAACACAAGAAACTCTTCGGCATGCTTGCACTTATTATTGGTTTCCCCGTTATCAGTCGTCGAAGAATTTAAGTGACGACTCTGAAAAATAAGTTATTCCTTCACTATTTTGAAAGTAAAGGCTGTTATAATGTAATTTAAGAATACAGGGCTTGGAACGAAATACTCTTATTACTAAAAGCTACTTTGTTTTTACCCTGCGGTAAAAGTAACTTTTTTAATAAAACTTTCGTCCGGAGCCCTGCGCATACAATTCATTTCTTGTTTTATGCATTTTTAAAATACTCTTTCTCTTCCAGGAGATCCTCTGTCGAGAAATATTTACAGTTCAATAAATCGCGTAATCGCGTCATCGATAATAAAAGTTTTCAATTCGCGAGCGGTTTTGTAACAGAAGTGGCGAGTACGAAATTTTTTATGCTAAAGCTTATTGGAAGCTCGGAAATTTTGTTTGTGATAAAGTGTTCATGTTAATATGTGTTCAATCGAAATCGATAAAAAATATGCGAGTGTATTACGTGTCGTTGTACTTCACAATTGACTTTATGGAACGAAGTGCTGGAATTGGACAACACAATTGGCAAAAGGATACAGTGATAAAGGTAAGCAGCAACGATAATTTTCTTCTTTTTACAAAAGTTTGGCAAGCAATCTTCCTTCCCTGTTCTTTTCTATGACCAATCTAATCCTATGTTCTTTTCAGGTAGGTTCCACGGCGAGGAGTACAGCTTTAAGCAGTAAAAAAGGTTAGTAAATAATTGTTCCCCATGTGATTTAGAAAGTGCAGTGAAACAAGAAGTGCTGAAATATAGTGTGATATAATAATTGTGTACAATAGATAAATTTTCTGAAATTTGCACAAATTTTAGAGAACATGAAATACTTAAAAACAAGCGGATTTAGTTTTTACAACAACAAAATAACCAGCGGTGTGGCGGGCTTCAAACACATACGGATGGGTTAGTGAGCGGAAAACCGTGGTAGCATTACTGGTCGCGCCGGATAAACCAGATTTAGCGTAATTTTTCAACTGCTATTAACGCGTCGCAAGTGATCGGATCGACTAAAATTGCAAGCGATAAATGCAATTTAATATTCAAAATTTTCATCTATTTACTACATTTTTTGTCGAGATAGATATTATAAAGATATAATAAATTATTATTATGTATGATTTCACAGTATTACAAAATAGGCATCGTGTAGGCACTTAGAAAATTAGAAACGTTGCAATCACGTACAAAATAAAATTTTGGCAGTTCCAAATTTCAACGTTGTAATCTCCATTTTATTATTGATCTATTGATGAAGGCAACGGGAACCAATAAATCGTTTAAATACCATCCCGATCTAATTGATCTTCTTGTATGGTTGGCCAATCTAATATATCAGAATAAAAATCTTGATATTCTTCAACTACGTACTTAGTAACTTCTCGAATATGTTGAATTTTCTTGTAATAATCGGTAAAATCTTTAAATTTTGCTGACACAATTTTTAATTTTACACCAAACGATCGGGCTACCTCAAAACTATACGAAAACATGTTTAACTCAATTTTGGTCAAAATATCAGTAATTTCCTTTTTGCACTTAGCTATTCAATTGTTTTCAACAAAGATTAATAATAATTTATTGAATACAAATATTACCCATAACAATACGCGATTTTCAAAAAAATATAAACTTTTTTACTTATTATTTTATTTAGCCTTTACATTATTGCTGCTTGTAAGCAAATCTCAAACTTCAAATTTTTGGCAAATAATACCAACACATACGACTTTTTTAAATTAAAATTAAATAAAAATATAATAATGCATTTTCTCAATTTTGGAGTGTTAGGTTCACTTTGGTATGAGAAAAATTTGATTCGATTTATCTAATATTAGTCCAGTCATTACGTAGCGTAAAAGTGTTCCGAGTGAATGAAATTCGGAAATTAAATTTTGTTTGCTTAAACCTTTTACTTCACGAACAAAATCTTAAATTTGTCGATTTCTGTAGGTACATCCTATTGCTAAAATAAATTATATCAAAATTGTTGTTCTGGTCTATCTAGTTTCTGAGCTATTATAGACTTCATAGAACTCCGATTTTGGACCAAGACACAGTTTTTGTTATAGTTTCATTTCTGTTCATCTGATAAGAAAATGGTCTACTGAGAAGTGAAACTAGACTCACGCAATTATCTGTAAATCTATGTATAAAATAACTTTGTAGATATAATAGGGCTCTAGCTATACGTTTTCAAACATTTTTGCCATTTATTATTATTATTCCAGGCCCAATATTTACATTATTTAATTTATAGAAAACAAAATTTCATGTCTAGAAAAAAAAACTGAGCAGTAAGTATAACACTTACGGCTTTTCGAAATACTCACATTTTTGGTGAAAATTGTTTTCTTGTTACAAGTTAGGGCTAAAATAGCTACAAAACTGGTTTATACATTCATTTATCTGTAAACTACTTTGGCGTCAGATGAACAGAAAAAAACTCTACGTCGAAAACTGGAAGCAACGGTTTTTGGGTAAAATTTGGAGTTTTATGAAGCGCTGTGGCTCTAAAACCAGATAAACTAGAGCAATATTTTTTTTATACTTCTACGCAAAATGTTATCTAGTTTAATTTTGATAATAGGACCTATTTTGGGTAGAGGATATGTACAAGAATGGTCAATATAAGATTTTGTGATCTTTGGGAGACCCTTATTGACAAATTTATTGCTGTTTCGGTTTGAATCTGTTGTAGAAAACTTGAAGATTTTATCTGATACTAAAGTAACGAGTTTAAGCAAAAAATAATTTCATATCCGGATTATTTCCATGCAAAAGTACCTAACAACTGGACTATAATATACAGATATCTGATATCCTATTAATCTACTAAAAAACTTAAATCATTTTTACAGTCATCTTTCAAACATTATAGAAATTTTTATATGAATAAATGAAGGAACGAGATTTTAAATTCAAATAACTTTGAATTTATTCGGATTTTTTTAATAATTTTACCATCGATATGTAGGCATTTGTATTCTTAATAGTTTGGTGTATTAAACTCATTTTTGGAAAAGTAGTGACATGACAGGTTTTGCATCTATCTAAGCGCCTGAAATGTCAAAACAAGTTAATAAAACAATTATATTCTTATTTAAATTCGTAACTCACGTAATTGTAAATCAAAACTATTGAACGAATATTTATGTAGTTTGTGACAGTTTTGTTCTTATCGTGTAAAATTTATTTTCAAGAGGGATGCAATAAGTTGTTTGTTTATGAAATTTGTTTCTCAATTTACGAGTTGTATTTGTAGTAGGTTGTAAAGTAAATGCACTATACTCGTATTTCTTTATTAGATGCTTATCGGTGACGCGTTTCGGCTTATGAGGCCATAATCATACCGAACTACAATTAAAAAGTTTAAATTATCAGATCGTCATATTGTACTTACATACGTGTCTGTCCAGGGATGAAAGGTGAACCTCTATTATATAAATTTTAACAAATATAAATTCTTCATTGATTCTCAATTGTTTATAATTCCATGAGGTACAAAATAAAACTTTCCTTTTTATATTACTTTATATTCGTTTTGAGCACCCAACTTGGAATTATTGAGAAAATAAATCATAGGATTATAGTTATTAACATGTGATAATATATATTATGAAGTTTAAAATTTGTACATGTTAAACTAGAATAATTTAATGTCACAACTTACAATCTTAGATCAAAATATTGAATTCAATGATTATAGTTTGTTGTATCGGACAACCTGGAATTATTATGCGAAAGAACTTGAACAGTTATGCAATTAAGCTCAACAATATTTCAATAGTCAAATTACTCTAATATTACCGATCAACCAAACTACAACAAACTATAATCATTCAATTCAATAGTTTCGATGTAATATTGTAAGTTGTGATATTAAATTATTCTTATTTAACAAGTACAAATTTTAAAATTGATAAATATGAAATATGTAATGAATTGTATTTGTGGCCGTGTACTCCCTTTGAAATGAGCTTTGAAACGATGTGTCATTTAATATACTCTCTACATTTAAAAAAAAGGTTTGGCAGGGGTCTCACTCGTTTGGAAATCCTGAAAGTTATGAAACTCGGCAGTCAACTTGTTAAATTCGTACTTAAATATGTTTTTGTATTATAAAATTATTCTATAATTACCATGGCCCGGACTTTGATGATCTTGAAACAGGCAAAATATGCTCATTTAAATGCACTAAAAATTGCAAAAATTTATAATTTTTATATTTAAAACAGAAATTTAAAAAATACAACATGAAATAGTGAAACTTATTTAAAATTTTACCTTTATTTATTTTTATATTTTTTGTGGGAAGTTACCACCTAAATCTACATATTAGTTTGCGTAACTCTAAAATTAAAAGAAGTGTGTCACTGCAGTCTTTGTTGGAGGAGTTGATGTACGTATATCGAAAAATTGCGTTTCAAAATGAATTTTTGTATCTGAAACCTGTAACAGGTTAAAAATAAAATATTGGATTAAATGAGAAAGAAAAGATAACTTCTTTGCCATTTTTGAAGTCATCGAAGTCCGGGCTCCGATAATTATGTTTTACATTATTTTATTTCTAAAATCTACCAAGTTTCAAATAGTAGGGCGAAATTTTGAAATTTAATTCGAGATAACCTGGAAAAGTTGGGCAATTTGGTATAGAAAATTTATTGGGAATCATGTTAGCTACCCTCGTAGGTGAAGATAAACTGTTTCCTTAATACAATTTATTTCAAAATTAAATAATTTATTCCAGATTAAATTTCAATTCTGTTCTATTAATAGATACATGTATTAATGAGTATAATATAATTTCAAGCATTTCTATGTATTGAAACCACCCAATTCTGTGCGTCAGCTTAAACAGTAAAGTTTATCAAAAACATTTTTTCATTTCTATTTAAAGTATAGCATCAGTTCATTCCATAGGAAATGGGAACTCTCTCGTTTTCAAAAAATTTGATTCTTTGTGTATTATAATGGGCCTAATATTTTCGTAGTTGAAAGTTACTTTTGTTTAAGTTTTGATGTTTTCTAACGGCTGCCATATTTGTTTAACGAGGTTGCATTTTCACTCGAACTTCTTATTTTAAAAATTTGAATTTTTGCATGTCAGTTCTTGCAGGAATGGAAAGAATCAACAAGTTAATATTTTTTCTACACGAAGGTGGGACCTAGTTGTATTCATAAAACAAATATCAACACTCTCATTTCCTAACAATTCTCCAAGTTTGAAATTTAACTTAAATTTGTGTCTTCATCAGTAGTAACCTCGATGACCTAAGCTACTGTTGGTACTTTGAGCATTAAGGCAAATCATCAATCTTGGGAGACCTGTGGCTTAACGACGACGTGCCTTTCAAATCTTTTTGAGAAATTTGAGTTTGAGATTCGATAACTAGCAAAAACATTGCAAACAAATTGTTTATCTAAATTTAGTTTTCAACATAAGTTTATTAAAATCTAACTAATTTGAATATAAATAATGTTTATTATTATTGGTACTTCTTTGCAAAACGAATGATTATTTTTCTTAATATTTATTTATAGTACAACATGTTTCGCACGAATTTACATATGAAGCAAGTTGATTAATTAAATAAAGGTATTATAAAGAGGGGGGAAAGGTCAGTTGATTGTGTTTATTTAACAAATGTTTGTTTTGTTTGGTAGCTTTTTGTATTTCGTATGATTCCCATAGTATTCTCTTGAAACACTTGTCTTTATGTATTAATGTAAGATTTTTGTTTTATCATGGTTAATTTTTCGATTTTTATAATTCATCTCATCTGCTGTAGACACTTGTTGATGTACCATAAATTCGTCCGAAACTTGTGCTATTAATAAAAATTAGGAAAAAAACAAAATAACCTTTCATTTTGGAAAGAAGTACCAATCATAACAAAAGTTCAAGCATTTAGCGGCATGCAATCAATTTCAAACACACTTTGCACAATTAAGGATGAACGGTAGACACATTGTTTTAGGCTCTTTAGTCTTCCTGAATACTGTATATGGGGCATTCTGAGTCAAATCAGATGTTCATCTGCCCGACCCCTTTGGATTTGTTTAAGAAATTATTTTTATGCTTCTTTTGGGCTAATTTGAAGCCTGAATTTTTTCGAAATTTTTATCGCTTTTTTTATCCGATAAAATCTGGGTTTTAACATTCATTTTTTAGAAAACATCGATTTCAACCCGTTTTAAATTAATGAATTTTTTTGTGTGAAATCAGGGAATCAACCCACGTATATTCATCCAGCAAACAGAGTGGGCAGTGATTATCTTCTATTTCTTTTTAATAAAAAATAAAAATCGCGAAGTCAGGAAAAAAAGAATTTTTTGTTCAAAAATAGAAAAAAATAAAATAAAAATAAAACATCTCTTGGTACATAAAATTTGATTTTTTTTTTCATATTTTGAAGATAGTCACAGAAGTTTAGTAATCGTGTCAGATAATAGCAATCATGATGCGATAGCTGTTCAGATTTACACACAAATAATAATTGATTATATTAAGTCAATCAATAAAAGTATCTACTCTTTTTGCGGTGGGTCATCATTTTGTTCTAATTTTCACATAAATGTAGCTCTCTCTCTCACCAATAACTTGTCGGATCTCGTTTTTTAGCTCCAAAGTCGTTGGTGTTGGTGTACACCTTTTCTTTCACGTAACATCAAAGAAAATAGTTCTCATTGCTGAAAATGATTTTCTTGTAAAATTGAGTTGCACCGCTTTAAATTTAAAATTCAATTTGCAAATGTACGGCGAAGTGAATGGTCCCCCACGCTTCAGTTTGAATTTTATAGGCACGTAGATGCAAATCTTGCCTCATAATTCGCCATATGGAGGTGTTTGAAAAACCCAAGCAAATGGATTCTTGCTTTGTGTACGACATCTTGACTAAAATTGCCCGTAACGTAAGTCGATCTTGAAACACCCTTTATATCCAAAATTAATTTATTTTCAAGTTTATAATAAGTCCATCCTATTGATATTGTACTTTAATCTTATATTAGTGCTATTTAAATTTGCTGGGTATTAAATCAAAATTAACATTGGAAAATTAGTTATTATTATACAAGTTCATGCTCAAATCAATTTGGACTTACGGAATCCAACTCTGGGGGACAGCAAGTAATTCAAATATTGAAATATAGAGCAATTACAATTCAAAACATTAAAAATCAACACAAACGTTCCTTGGTTTGTACCAAACAACTTTATTGAAAGTGACTTGAAGATAATCGATGTTATAAAAATGAAATGCAAATTATAGCAAATGATATCGAGAGTGGTTAAGTGTTTGCTCCAACAATTTAGCAGTTTAGCAGAACGAAAAACTAAATTGAAAATTGTATCTTCCAAAGGGTGCACTATAAGGTTTGTTCGTTTGTCATGCACTAAGCTACACCGAGAAATTAGTGTCAAAAATGGCGTTCGTTTGTCAAGGTGTAAGAATACCAATCGTGTTTGTTTGTCCAGTGGCGGGTACACCGGCACCGAAAGTGTCACACCAACCTACACCGTCTTTTTGCCGGTGTAGCTAGTGTACTAAAAAGTGGTGTAGGAATACATAACCAAAAAATACTATTGTCAATCAATTGCTGGAAAGAAAAAGGTATTGCAAATTTCGCAATCTTTTTGTAAATAAGTGCTTTTAACGAAAGATACTGGATTCATCTTCTGAGTTACTTATATTTATTATAGATAACGAAAATCTTACTGATCACACACGTTACTAACCTGTAAATCTAAAATTGCACTTTGAAATTTCAAAAAATCGTTCGTTTGTTATCCGTAGGTGTTTCTACACTAGGTAACACCACCTCCACTTTGTAGTTCGAACTACGCAACACTAACTTTTTCGGTGTAGCTTAGTGCATGACAAACGAACAAACCTTTTGTATTAGATCCAAATACTACTCCAGGGCCCTGTTTCATAATGAAAATTTACTAATATTACAAGTTACAAGTGACTTTAAATAGTCTTCAAATCGTTAATCTGAACAGCTAGCTGCGTGGCTTTTGGTACTTATTAATGAAATAACCTACTCTAAATGCATAGCCAAAAATTATCTTCCATTATTTTATAATATTAATAATATTCCACTTGTACTTTCCAACTAATAGTATTAGTAATATTATGAAACGCGACCCAGGAGTTTACTCTAGTTGTTGTCGGCCGATTCTAGCAACAATCTGTAGACAGCGGTTCGAAACTCCAACTTTTCTCTGAAAACAACCGATAATGTTTTACAATAAACTCACGAGAGAGTATTAAAGCTGATGGAATTCAATTTATCTAATCCAAATGTGCATCATTTCTGAAATAAAGCTCAAGTCGTTGATTACAATGGAGCAAAGTTACTTATTTTAAAATTTCCTATTACCTTAGGTATTTAATTTTAGCATTTACTTAGACAAAGATTAAAAAGATAAGATACCCTTTAACAATATCATGTTGCGATTGATTAATTTCCAGTGTGCTTTTTATTTCAAGACTTTGTAGAATTGCATCTTCTTTAGATGCATGTCAAACATTTTTTTGAATTTTCTCAAACGGTTGAAAATAAATAAATGTTTGAAACCGCAAGTTCAGTTTCAGAAGTATCTTCAAAATGTGCACTGTTTTGGATATACAAAAATTGAGTTCAGTTGGCATAATATTGTTCATTTTAATTTAGTGATTAGTCTACCACCGTAAAATGTTGGTGGTAATTTTTAGAGACACCTGATATATTTAGAATTAGATTAATATGAACGAGATTGAGGAACATACAAACAGAACAAATCGTCACTCTTGAGAGCGTATGTTTCGATTTGTAATTATTAATCGTATTTCTTTAATTTTTATTTAATATGAATTCCTTTGTTGAATTTTCAATCTTGCGAGCCGAGATTAACATGAATCACGATGCCCTAAAACCTGTCGCACAGATAACATTGCTCAAACCATAGTAGCTGAATTTGGAAACTTTCTTTCACTCACCGTATTTACCAGACGTTGCACCAATTGACTACCACTTCTTTCAGGTATTTGACTAATTCTTGCAAAAGAAAATATTCAATTCTCAACGAGCTGTGGAAAACACTTTTCTTGCATTCCTCATCGTCGCTTGCTCTTCACCCTTCCGTGCTACAGGCATAAAAAAGTTTTACCTTTAAGATCGCAAAACTGTGTAGATAAGTTAGATGCATAATTTAATTTATTCATTATAATATTGCTTCTTGTTTGAGATAATATAATAAATTGAAATATTTTATCAAAAATCGGACATTTTATGTGTAATGACCTAATGCATAAAAATTTATGCAAAAATTAAATTAAATTTTATAATTAATTATAATATCGACAACCTCAACGAACTAGAACTGGATACTGACTCTTTATCTAATTTAACATGAGAGAAAAACAAGCTTGGAAATTAATTTCTTCTAGGGCCCTTCACTCATGGAGCTATTAAAAAAGTAACTAAATTAGTTGTAAACTTGTAGTTACAAACTAGTTTGTGACTAAGCTCCTCACAAGACGCTACTAAAATTATAGAATTTCCTTAAAAAATAGGATATTTTTTTACTTATAGAAATATTCAAATTTATAATGTTAAAGGGGTGAATTTTGGGATCTACTAGGATGGCGACAAACAAGAATTGTCCTGCGTGAGTCATTACCGATTCTTTACGCACCGATTACTAACTAGTTTCATCATGTGTGAGTCGTCATTGAAATACAAAGGACTGCGATGCCAAAGCTACCGATTAGTGTTGCCGGTTAGGTACTAGTTTCTTTTTAGTAGCTCCATGTGCGAAAGGCCTAATAGTAATAATAAAATATGGTGAACAGTAACTAAAACTTAACTTACCTTAAACTTTCACACGACTTTGTTAAATTAATTGGTAACAAGTATTTCAAAATCACCTTGTAAATAAACACCAATATTTGGTTGATCTGCTGCTCTGGCCATGTTTCTGCATCTATTTCTTCACGATTCTCAACAGTCATTCATATTGTACAAAGCCGGTAACTAATTTTGCTGTATCGGTCTCAATAATTGCAATACAATCAAGACTACTTTCAATATAAAATTTATTCTTATACTTTTCCACTTTCCAATCTCATTGCACGGCCCTTCTGACATCTTCAAGAACTATGTATATTGAAGAAAAGAGGATAAATCGTTCTTAAAATTTGTAACTCAATTTTAACCAAATTTTATCATAAAACTCATCGACGAAATTCTGCCTTTTCTTGCACAAAGCAGCTACTTGTTTATCAAAGGCATCAAAAATAAATAATATCCTAGAACACACAAAACATGTAATTTTCACCTAATCGATAATTTCAACATACCCATCGATTGTTTCTAGTAATCAAATAAAGTTGTATACCAAAATTCAGCTAGACAATAATTTTTCCTGTTTAATAATTTAAAGTAACTCGGCAACTCGACATGAAAAAATGATTTCCACAGTTCAATAAACTACTTAATTTCTGCACGAATTTTCCGACAGCCTACATCATAACCTAAATTGGTTCCCAATACGTACGAATTCCTTCAAAATTAATAAGGTGGAATTATTATTTAATGTATTAATATCTTAACATCGGCAAGAATATATTATTAGATTATGAAATCGAGCGAGATTAGAGATACAAACCAACACTAACACCATTTTTATTTTATATTTGAACGGACTTTGTATGTACAGGGTGGTTCAAATTCGAATGTTCTTATGGGGAATTCGGTAACTATAAGAGTTATGGAAAAATGGATGGCGCATCCTCGATCTCTTTTTTTGAGAAAACCTTAACGGTGAAAACCGGAATCCGATATGTTTTTTCGTTTTCGAGTTATGGCCAAAAGTTCGCTTTTTCGACTTTTCGTTAAATGCCGATATCTCGGTTGTTTGTAAAGTTATAGAAAAAATATTTACACCTTTTTTGGACATTTTTTTGAGGAGAATAAATTGGGCCGAAAGGATTTTAAATATCTTCATTTGTTTCCGAGTTATAATATTATATAGTTGTGTTTTTTTAAATGGAAACCATAGTTGGCTATGACATATTTAATTAGAGTTTTTTATGCTCTTTTTAATTATATACAACATGTGGGGTCTATTCTTTCATTTTCATCCCGTTATATTAAAAACTGTTAAATAAAAATAAACGATAGGAAAATTTAACGGTGGCTTTGTGAAAACAAAACACAAAATCATTATTGAAATCTACAACAATTGTCTCCAATTGTTTTTAATAGGTTTTTTAGCACCTCCTCTATTATTTACCTTTTATTTCACAAGGTGAAAGGGTATAGCCGGATATGCATGTAAAAAGTGCCCCCAGCGATTTTTAAAAATCCATATAACTGACCGATTTCTAATTGAAAAAAACATTTTTTCTCAAAATTTCAGCTTTTAAACCCGAAGGGGCACGGCATAATTAAAAAAAAAGCATTTTTCAGTATTTATTTTATTGTAACTATTCTACTGAATATTTTTTAACAAAACTTTTTTTGGTAAGAATTATCGGTAAGAGACGTTAAAAAATATTTTTTTGGTAAGTTTTTAGCCATCCCTGTTGTTAAAAAAAAATAAAGAAGTTTTTGTCCTTATATTTAAATATGTTCCTTTCATATGTCACTCACGAATTTTTCACAGAAAACTCCTTTCTAGCTCTTCATTATATGGTAAAATTTTCAACTTGATCCATTTGGTGGAACACAGTCAAAAAAAATAAAATCGATTTTTTTCATATTTCTTCGAATGCTATTTACTATTTTTTATACTTGTAAAATATTTGTTTTACTTAAAAATACATTAAAGATCGTTTTTAAATATTTCATACTATTTGGAATAATTATTTAAGGTTAATATAATATTAATATTTATTAATATTTAATTATATAATAATAAGCAGTTTTAATTTTATTTATGTAATAGGATCCAAAAAACCCACTAATATACTATGTGTATCTATACTTAATCATTTTTAATATAATATAATAAAAAGCAAATTTTTATGTTACCTACTCATTTTGATTTCTATTTTTTTGCTTTTTTAAAATAAAAAAGTTTTTGTCCTTAAATTTAATTATGTTCCTTTTGGGTGTCATTCACAAATTTTTCACAGAGAACTCCTTTCTTGCTCTTCCTTATATGGTAAAATTTTAAACTTGATCCAATTGGTGAAACATAGTGAAAAAAAATAAAATCGCTTTTTTTCATATTTTTTTCGAATGTTATTCACTATTTTACTGGTAAAATTTTATTTTTAATTTGAAAATACATCAAAATCTGATATAATCTTTCATACTATAGGGAATACCTAATTATTCACAGTTAATAGTATAAAAACAAAATTTCCAATTTTAGAAATTAAAAATTAAAATGAGTAGGTAATGAAAAATTTGCTTTTTAATTTATATTAACCTTAAATAATTATTCCCAATAGAATGAAATATTTAAAAAAGAATTTTATTGTATTTTTAAATAAAAAAAATATTTTTTGCAAGTATTAAATAGTAAATAACATTCGAAGAAAATATGAAAAAAATCGATTTTATTTTTTTTACCATGTTCCACCAAATGGATGAAGATGAAAATTTTACCATATAATAAAGAGCAAGAGAAGAGTTTTTTGTAAAAAATTTGTGAGTGACACCCGAAAGGAACTTATTTAAATATAAGGACAAAAGATTTTCTATTTTATAAAAGCAAATTAGAAATCAAATTGAGTAGGTAACATAAAAATTTGTATTTATTGTATTATATCAACCTCAAATAATTATTCCCAATAGAATTAAATATTTAAAAAAGATCTTTAATGTATTTTTAAGTAAAACAAATATTTTACAAGTATAAAAGATAGTAAATAGCATTCGAAGCAAATATGAAAAAAATCGATTTTATTTTTTTTTACTGTGTTCCACCAAATGGATCAAGTTGAAAATTTTACCATATAATGAAGAGCAAGAAAGGAGTTATCTGTGAAAAATTCGTGAGTGACATATGAAAGGAACATATTTAAATATAAGGACAAAAACTTCTTTATTTTTTTTTAACAACAGGGATGGCTAAAAACTTACCAAAAAAATATTTATTAATGTCTCTTACCGATAATTCTTACCAAAAAAAGTTTTGTTCAAAAATATTCAGTAGAATAGTTACAATAAAATAAATACTGAAAAATGCTTTTTTTTTAATTATGCCGTACCCCTTCGGGTTTAAAAGCTGAAATTTTGAGAAAATAGTACATTATGCACCAAGGGAATAAAGTGATCCTTTTTTGGCCTGAGGGTAAAGGTTTGTTTTCACGAGGCGTAGCCGAGGGCAAAAATTACCCTCAGGCCAAAAAATTCACTTTATTCCCGAGGTGCATATACTGTTTTTTGCAATTGTGGGAGGTAAAGTACTCACTTCGACAATAATTACGAAATTTTAATTAAAATTTGTTCTATAAAGCACGTGGTTGATAGTACCAAAGTAAATGAAGCATAGTTGGTAATATTATTATTGCCAACTAGAATTTTTCCACTAAAAATTTTTTCACTAAAAGGTACTAGAATGGTTCAGTTACATTTGTACCTTTGAAGGAATAAGACGTGTCAAAAGGCTAAAACGTTGAAGTCGTTGACCATGTGGTCGCAGTATTCTATGATCAAGGCGGTCACCAAATTAGAAAATAAGATTGACCTCTGCAATTTCCACAAGTTATCCGCTTTTATGAAGCGGAAAAACGAAGGATATGTTCCGAAAAAATCGCGCGTCGTAACCTCTGACCACGTGGTCAAATTTTTAAAAGAGGCGCATCGTGGGAATTTTTTGGTAGCTAAAGTAAGTGCTTTTTATTTATTTACCAATTTATTTCACTGTAGGTTGCACTAATATTGGAATCACAAATTACGGTCAAGTTAACATAAATATAAATGTTACAAAAAAATGAGAATTAAATTGATAATAAAATCTGGTGACTTCTTTTTTGCCCGGCAGTAACTTCTTTTTTACCCGGCAGTAACTTTTTTTTGCCCTAGGGCAAAAAAGTACCACTTTACACCCGCAAATCGGGGTCTAAAGTGAGTACTTTAGCCCCGCAATTGCAAAAAATGTTTTTTTCAATTAGAAATCGGTCAGCTATATGGATTTTTAAAAATCGCTGGGGGCACTTTTTACATGCATATCCGGCTATACCCTTTATTGGAAATTCCTGATTCAGCTTCAATTTGACGGGTTGAAATGGAAAGATTTGCATCCACAGCTCCTAGGATTTTCTTCAGCTGCTTGTATATTATAATTTTTAATTATAAAATAAAAGGTAAATAATAGAGTAGGTACTACTAAAAAAACCTATTAAAAACAATTGGAGACAATTGTTTTAGATCTCACTAATGATTTTTTGTTTTGTTTTGACAAAGCCAACGTTTAATTTTCAGATCCTTTATTTTTATTTAAAAATTTTTAATATAACGGGGTGAAACTGAAATAATAGACCCCACATGTTTATTAATAATGTTTATTATTATAACATAATTAAAAAGAGGATAAAAACTCTATATAAATATGGCATAGCCTACTAAGGTTTCCATTTAAAAAAACACAACTTTATATTATAACTTGAAAACAAATGAAGATATTTAAAATCCCTTTATCCCAATTTATTTTCCTCAAAAAAATGCATGAATAAGGTGTAAAATTTTTTTCGATAACTTTACAAACAACCGAGATATCGGCATAACGAAAAGTCGAAAAAGCGAACTTTTGGTCATAACTCGAAAACGAAAAACAGTATCGGATTCCGGTTTTCACCATTAAGCTTTTCCCTAAAAAAGAGATCGAAGATGCGCTATCCATTTTTCCATATCTCTTATAGTTACCGAATTCCCCATAAGAACATTCGAATTTGAACCACCCACCGCATATAAACCACGTTTTCGCATATTTTTCGGGTCAAGTATTGAATAATGCTAAGATAATTAAAAATAAGCATAAGTCAGATTGAATATTTTTTAAATGTTAAAACTGCTTATACATATGAGCATTTTTACGAACGTTCTTCATGAAATCCAGTGCACGAATGTTCGTTCAAGTTTGGTTCACAAAAGTACCTTTCTTCAAAAGCCATTTGTATGTACCAAACGTAGATTAACTTTTTTCAAATGTGTGAGCTAAATATTGTCCGGTTGACGGTGGTCGGACTTAAAACTGAATATTATATGTAATTGTCTATTTTTCTCTTACATAATATACAGCCAAACACCTTTGAAAATCTCGTTAAATATGGAAACTTTCCTCATAAATAAAAAGCAGTGGAAATCCGCTTCTTTGCTATGTTTTGCTTAGTTTTAATCGGTCAGTAAACAAATTAAAATATTAAATTTCTAGCAACGTTTCTAATTTTCGGGTAGACATTTTCGATAGTATATAATAGTATTCAATAGTAATACGGTAAAATACTTAATGAATTTTGCGAAATCTACGTGGTACTTGTCTCTATAAACAAAATAGTCATATCAAAATCAATTAATCTGAGACGCCCCATTTTCGAATAATGCTATAATATTCAAATCAAGTAGCGAAATGACCGGAAACGAAATATCCTAGTAGCGAATTGTCCGGTAGGGAAACACCCAGCAATCATATCGGGAACATAAAAGTTATTACCTGTGATAATAATATTGCCTACAATAATTTTATGTACAAACTTTTGTGATATTGACAAAGGGTATAGCCGGATAAGATGGTGAAAAGTGCCCTTGCACCAATTGAAACATGTAAAGCGGCATTCGATAGAGCATGAAAAAGTACCATTTCAATGTAAGTTTAAATCTCCTACCCCTATTATTAGGGTAGTAATATGCAATTAAAGTTTTTTTGGTTTTCTAACCATAACTTTTTTTTTAGTTCATAGAAAATTTTTTCATAGAATATTTTTCATAATTTTTGTGCTACATTTAGGGCTTTAAAAAAATTAAAAAAGATTTTTAAGTCCGATTTTATACTGAAGTTAAAAAGGTTCCACTCCTAGTTTTTCACAGTTGCAACATATTATTATAGTCAGTATGTCTGAATTTTTTGAAAATTTTAAAAAGGGTTCGTCATAGTTAAAAAACGGAAAATCCAAAATATTGAAATTTATAGCACTATAATATAGTACCTACACTTACTAGAATTATAATCAAACATATTCATAACTCATATGAACATAGGAAGTAACTTATTGTCCAATGATTTGTGAAGGAGTCGATATTTTTGCCCTTCCATGGACTGCTTCCGCGACCCAACGAACTTCTGTAACCCTACGAGAATCATTAGATTTAACTGTCGTTAATTGATTGCGTTTTCTTTCAGCGCAGGCATCAGTACCGTGTATAACCTTGATTTTCCAAATCTGTTTTGATATCTCTAAATCCTCGATCCACAATAGAAATGTCACCAGATCTCATTAACTTTTGTATGATCAAGTTATACTTCAGGATAGCTTGATTTTTAAATAATATCTTTGGAAAACGTTTAAATTCAGATTTGGGACTTGACGATGAAATACTGGCACAAATGCCATCTCAGCAAAGTGTTACTAATACATTGGCGTTCGAAGTTGAGACGAAACGTTTAAGAAGAAGAAAGATCCCGTTCCAAAAATTGGAATCACCGACCTTCTTGATTTCCCAGAACTTACAGAATGAGATTTTAAGATATTTTTTACTGAATCATACCAATTATCTCAGGCTGTTTCGTACCTAGCAGAAATGATAGATACTAATAATAAAATAAATATTCAGTATCTTAAAGAAAACGCCAACGTTATAAAAGTTGAAAAACTTATAGGTGCTACGTAGATTATTTGCAAAATTCAAATGGCTGCTCTAGAATAAGAAGATATTTCGGCGAATATTCAAATGGCAACCGTACTGTAGGATGCTACGCACATGTAGTTGAGACAATTTATTATCTTTCACATATGCAAAATATCTCTCAAAAATCATAAAACCAGAAGAAATATCGAGTACAATTTTTGTTACTCAAGAAGTGAATCTTGTGATCAATGAAGACAGCGATGAAGACTAAATTGTGTTAATAAAAAAAGTTTTAGAACCAAGTTATGAATTTGTTTGATGATAATTCTAGTAAGTAGTATACTGTATAATGTTATAAATGTTTACAATAATATAAACAATATTGTATTTTACAATTTTATATATAATTATGGTTTACGAAGAATGTATACTTGTAGATCAATGAAATCTAATAAAATAATTTCAATATTGTGGATTTTCCGTTTTTTAACTATGACGAACCCTTTTTAAAATTTTCAAAAAATTCAGACATACTAACTATAATAATATGTTGCAACTGTGAAAAACTAGGAGTGGAGCCTTTTTAACTTCAGTATAAAATCGGACTTAAAAATCTTTTTTAATTTTTTTAAAGCCCTAAATGTAACACAAAAATTATGAAAAAATTTACAAAACCTTATTATATTATTTATAATCTTCATAATTTTTTTTATAATTTTCTATGAACTAAAAAAAAAGTTATGGTTAGAAAACCAAAAAAACTGTAATTGCATATTACTACCCTAATAATAGGGGTAGGAGATTTAAATTTGCATTGAAATGGTACTTTTGATGCTCTATCGAATGCCGCTTTACATGTTTCAATTGGTGCAAGGGCACTTTTCACCATCTTATCCGGCTATACCCTTTTTTATTAATTTATTTAGATTATTTATTTATTTTTGTTTTTATTTTGTGTTTGTTTATTAAAATAAATTCCAAATTTGATTTAATATGTATTTTTAGATTTTTTCATACTTCTCGATAATATGTGCATTTATAATTATGTATTTCTACCATGTAGTTAATATTTATATTTTTGAATTATAATTTATTTAACATTTTATTTGACTTGCACAATAATTCAGAGAGCTTGTTCCAGTTTAACTATATCTGCTGTTAGAGATCAGGAAAACTAAAACAAATACCCCTACATATACTAATTTGGAAGTATTCTTTCTATAGTTACGCCTACAGTACAAAAAAAGGTGCTCTGTATATTCGGAATAATACAAGAGAAGAAACTTGCCATCGCCAGGTTTCAAGGACCGGACGATATAGATCGTAGATACGACAGATAACTACAGAAGCCGTTGTCGACCAGATCGAAAACACTTAGGTTACAGCAAACTTGTATATTATTATTCTTAATTACTACTATTACTACTACTTAATTACTAATTACTACTACTGACCTGGAAATCTGCAAAATCATTACTGATCATGAAATACTGAATGATACTGAAATCATTGATGATAATTAACCGCCAAAGAGGAAGCCACCACCTGCTTGGAAATCTGTAAGTGAGGATGTCGTTTTGTTCGGCTAGCAGCTCTCCGGTAGCAAGCAGATCTTGGATCCAACTGGGAAGACCGCAGCCTACAACGTTCAGCTAGGAAGTACTTCGGTATGTGAAAATTCGGTTTTCTATTATTGTAAATTAATAATTTTGGATTTTCTATTTAGTTAATAATTAACAGACAACATAGAAGCCACCGCCGACTTGGAAATCTGCAGGTGGGGATCTTGTTTAGTACAGAAGCAAGAAATTCTTGCAGACAACGGGAGGACCGCCGTCGACATCCTTTAGCTGGGATCTACTTATGTAAGGTCTAATTCGGCTTTTCATTATTGTTAATTATTTTTAATTCAGGAATTTATTTCTAGTTGATAATTAACAGCCAACGAGGAAGACTCCAGTATCATGGAATACTGCAAGGCGGGAAGTTGTTTCGGCTGTGACTGGGTACAACTGAGAGTACCGATGTCGACGTCCTTCAGCAGGAGGAAGCTTATGTAAGTTTACATAGTAGATACATACGTATTTTTATTTTTGTGCATTATTAATTTTGGAATTTAGTTATAGTTAAAAATTATCAGCCAACGAAGAGGCCACCAACGATTTGGTAATCTACAAGTGCAAAGTCCTTTGTCGCAGCAGCAGCTCCGAAAGCAAGCAGTTTCTATGTATAACCGAGAGTACCGACACCGACTGCTTTCAGCAGGGGAAACTTGGGTAAGTGCATATTAGTTTCATTAATATTGTGAATTATTAATTCAGGATTTTATTTCTAGCTGTTAACTAAGGAAACAACGAAGAATACATCGACGACATGGAAATCGGGCGGTGGAAAAGTCGTATCTTCAAGGATGCAGCGTTGGCAAGTACCAGATCCTGGTTGCAACTAATTGACAACGACGTTTATAGCGAAACAAAAATTTAGGTACGTTCTAATACAGAATATTAAAAGGTTAATTATTAATTTAGGAATTTATTTCTAGTTGTAAATTTAGCTGGCAACGAAGAAATGCTCGTCAACCTGGAAAACTGCAAGTACGGAATCCGCATCACTCAGGATGCAGCGTCGAAAAGTGCACTTCCTGATGAACACCAACGACCCCGTTCAACTGGAAGGAAAAACTTAGGTAAATGAAAATTTGTATTAATTAAATTAACTATGAATTATTAACTAGTGAAAATATATTAAGTTATATAAAAATTATACTAGTAAGTTAAAGAACTTAGGCGTTTTATTAATTGTTAATTTAACTAGTACAATTTTTATTTAACAAGGGGTTATGCCTACTTAGAAATTCAAAATAATCGATTTTTCGAAAACCTCATTTTCTTGAAGAATATAATGTTATCCATGTTTGGTAAAAATTTTACATCGATCTGATTATTGTTAACAAAGTTATACTGCTTGATATACAACATTGCGTTGTAGTAACTTCGTATATACTAATTTATTGTTTTTCGCCTATGAGTAAAAATTATGTTTGCCACACTTATGACACATAAGCACAAAATTTATGATAAGTATTTCTAGAACGTTTCTAGTTTTCACGGGTCATAAATAATTATTGGTTAGGGTTGCAAAATATTTTTTTATAATTTTACTTTACTTTAGTGTAAACTGCATTTAAAAGTTCAATCGCCGTTTTTGAAAAACTACATTTTCAAAGTCGGTGGGCAACATATTTCAAAAACTAGTGCAGATACCCATTTTAAATTTTGTGTACTTCTTTTAGACATCAAAATCTTGTCCTTAACGGAGGGATTTTTTATTTGAATGCGTATTTTTTATGTTATGGGTGAAAAATAACTCTTTTTTTTAACAAAAATCGATATGGTAACTTTGAACAGCTGCCATTTTGTCAAAATTCAACTTTTAGAAAAATGGCTCCGTTAAGGACGAGATAAACTTATGTATTTACTATATCTTTTTGAATTTTTGATTTTTGATAAACCGATTCCGCATAGATTTGCCCACCGCAAAATGCATTTTTAAAATAGGGTCGTCGAACATCGGCTGTGGATGGATAAATTTTTAATAATTTTGTACAAAAAAAATACATTGTATTTTTAAAATAATGTTCTTTTGAATAAAATAATTGTTGTGCCATAAAATATATACACTTTTCCAAAAAACAACAACAAATAGTCGCATTTTCTTGACCTCCTAAGTAGGCATAACCCCTTAATGTATTAATTATTCGGGTATTTATTTCTAGTTGCTAATTAACAGCCAACGAAGAACATCCCGCCGACTTAGAATGCTGCAAGTGGGGACTTCGTTTTGTCCGGCACGCAGCTCCGGAAGCAAGCAGTAGCAGGATACAGCTGGGAGGACCGCCGCCGACGTTCTTCAGCTGGGAAATACATATGTAGGTAAGCGAATAAGCGGGTTTTTATTATTGTTAATTATTGCTGTAGGATTTTATTTCTAGTTGATAATTAACAGCCAACGAAGAGGACTCCACCGACTTCGATAGCTGGAAGTGGGAATCTAGTTTCGTCTAGGAAGCAGCTCCGTAAGCAATAAGTTCCTGGAAACATCTGGGAGGACCTCCGCGGACGTCCTTCTGCTGAGCAGAACTTCGGCAAGTGAAATTTTGGTGGTCTGTTATTGCTAATTATCAATTTAGGAATTTATTTCTAGCTGATAATTACCAGACAACGTGTAAAGCCACCATCGACTTGGAAATCTGCAACTGGGGATGTCGCTGCAACCAGGAAGTGGATCCGGAAGCTAGCAGCCCATGGACACAACAGGAAACGACGCCGACGTCCTTCGGATTTGGAGAATTTTAGGTAAGTGAAAGTTCGGAATTTTCTTATTATTTTAATGTAGCAATCTACTTTTAGTTTCTGATTGGCAGCCAACGAAGAAGCCAACCACCGTCTTGGAAATCTGCAGGTGGAGTTGCTGCTTCAACGAGGATGCAGATCAGGAAGCAAGCAGCTCCTGGACACATCAGGACACCACGCCGACTTCCTTCAGCATTGTAAAACTTCGGTAAGTGAAAATTCGGTGTATTATTATTGTTAATTATATTAATTTAAGAGAACTTTAGGTATGAACAAACTTGTTTTATTCAAATTTTAAATACCTAGCTAATTTATAAATTATGTTCAAGGAATAACATTTTCTATAGAAGGACTTTCCATCGGCTTCCAGGACATGGAATAAAATCATGGAAAATCACGACGACAGATTTTACAGAACAACTGCCATGATGAGCAGGTGTACAATTCTTATCAAGTTTGTTAATATTTTTTGTAAAGTGGTCGATGACGGCGAATGAGTCGTACTTATTACGGCTCTAACGTGATTCAGGGTTGTGCAATATTTGCAAATGCTTTGTCAGTATGTGTTTTCCAGTTGAACCGTGAAGTCGATGTCCTCCACTTCCCACAATTGCGAGCAGGTAAGAACAACGTTTGCTTATTAATATTTTTGATTACTAATTGAGACTTAGCTGTAATTGCTAATTATTAATTTAGGAATTTATTTCAAGGAAGCAATGATGTAGTGGGTAAAGAAGATGAACCACCCTCTTGGGAAGTATGCAAGTGGAATAGTTGCCGGAATGTGGTGTAACAGAAGACACCTGGTAACCCAGGAAGACAGATCATTAAGCCCGGCTGACTTGTAAGGCTAAGGGAGTAAGGTTAAGAATAAAATATTATAAATTAGAATAAAATATTCTAAATTAGTAATATACTTATAATTGATTAAATATCGTGAAAATTAGTAATATAGAAAAGTTACTCCAGGTATTTCAACTAGGAAAGGAAGCGGACTTGGAACAAACAAAGATCCATCTTTGAAGTCATCACCTGGAATAAAACACATGGACAGTCAAGACGGTGGATCCAAGAGAAGGGCAAGACGAGAATAGAAGGAGAGGCCACATTCGAGGACGGACGCGAACGTGGATACCAGTAGAGTACTGAGAACAACCTCCATCGGGAGGGAAGAGGTTAGGTAGGTGCAAATTCAAATAATTTTTATTGCTAATTTTTAACTTATCAGATTTTTTCTAGCGAATATATGTGCGGCGATTGAAGATGAACTAATCCACCTGGAAATCTGCAAAACGAAACGACGCCGACGTCCTTGAGCATGGAGAAACTTAGGTAGGTGAAAATTCGGATTTATAATATTGTTAATTATTAACTTAGGATTTTATTTCTAGTTGATAACTAGCAGCCAACGAAGAAGCCACCACCGTCTTAGAAATCGGCAAGTAGGGTCGTCTTGGAAATTTTCAAGTGGGGTTGTCGTTTCAACCAAGAAGCAGATCCGGAAGCAACCAGCTCCTGAATACAACAGGAAACGATGCCGACGTTTGAAAAACCTAGGTAAGTGCAGATTTGTAATAATTTATAAGTTAAATAATAATTTAGTTTTTATTTCTAGTGGACACGTTAGATGTCAATGAAGAGCAGGCCATCGACTGAAAAATCCCAAAATGGGGAAGACGCATCTCGCAGATTGCAGCGTCAGAGGAACGCAATTCCTGTGGAGCACCGACGACGAAGTCCATCGGATTTGGAAAAACTTCGGTAAGTGCAGATTTGTAATAATTTTTAAGTTAAATAATAATTTAGTTTTTATTTCTAGTGGGCACGTTAGATGTCAATGAAGAGCAGGCCATCGACTGGAAAATCCTAAAATGGGGAAGACGCATCTCGCAGATTGCAGCGCCAGAGGAACGCAATTCCTGTGGAGCACCGACGACGCCGTCCATCGGATTTGGAAAAACTTCGGTAAGTGCAGATTTGTAATAATTTATAAGTTAAATAATAATTTAGTTTTTATTTCTAGTGGACACGCTAGATGTCAATGAAGAGCAGGCCATCGACTGGAAAATCCCAAAATGTGGAAGACGCATCTCGCAGATTGCAGCGTCAGAGGAACGCAATTCCTGTGGAGCACCGACGACGCCGTCCATCGGATTTGGTAAAACTTCGGTAAGTGCAGATTTGTAATAATTTATAAGTTAAATAATATTTTAGTTTTTATTTCTAGTGGACACGTTAGATGTCAATGAAGAGCAGGCCATCGACTGGAAAATCCCAAAATGGGGAAGACGCATCTCGCAGATTGCAGCGTCAGAGGAACGCAATTCCTGTGGAGCACCGACGACGCCGTCCATCGGATTTGGAAAAACTTCGGTAAGCAGATTTGTAATAATTTATAAGTTAAATAATAATTTAGTTTTTATTTCTAGTGGACACGTTAGATGTCAATGAAGAGCAGGCCATCGACTGAAAAATCCCAAAATGGGGAAGACGCATCTCGCAGATTGCAGCGTCAGAGGAACGCAATTCCTGTGGAGCACCGACGACGCCGTCCATCGGATTTGGAAAAACTTCGGTAAGTGCAGATTTGTAATAATTTATAAGTTAAATAATAATTTAGTTTTTATTTCTAGTGGACACGTTAGATGTCAATGAAGAGCAGGCCATCGACTGAAAAATCCCAAAATGGGAAAGACGCATCTCGCAGATTGCAGCGTCAGAGGAACGCAATTCCTGTGGAGCACCGACGACGCCGTCCATCGGATTTGGAAAAATTTCGGTAAGTGCAGATTTGTAATAATTTATAAGTTAAATAATAATTTAGTTTTAATTTCTAGTGGACACGTTAGATGTAAATGAAGAGCAGGCCATCGACTGAGAAATCCCAAAATGGGGAAGACGCATCTCGCAGATTGCAGCGTCAGAGGAACGCAATTCCTATGGAGCACCGACGACGCCGTCCATCGGATTTGGAAAAACTTCGGTAAGCAGATTTGTAATAATTTATAAGTTAAATAATAATTTAGTTTTTATTTCTAGTGGACACGTTAGATGTCAATGAAGAGCAGGCCATCGACTGAAAAATCCCAAAATGGGGAAGACGCATCTCGCAGATTGCAGCGTCAGAGGAACGCAATTCCTATGGAGCACCGACGACGCCGTCCATCGGATTTGGTAAAACTTCGGTAAGTGCAGATTTGTAATAATTTATGGGTTAAATAATAATTTAGTTTTTATTTCTAATGGACACGTTAGCTGTCAATGAAGAGCAGGCCATCGACTGAAAAATCCCAAAATGGGGAAGACGCATCTCGCAGATTGCAGCGTCAGAGGAACGCAATTCCTATGGAGCACCGACGACGCCGTCCATCGGATTTGGAAAAACTTCGGTAAGCAGATTTGTAATAATTTATAAGTTAAATAATAATTTAGTTTTTATTTCTAGTGGACACGCTAGATGTCAATGAAGAGCAGGCCATCGACTGGAAAATCCCAAAATGTGGAAGACGCATCTCGCAGATTGCAGCGTCAGAGGAACGCAATTCCTATGGAGCACCGACGACGCCGTCCATCGGATTTGGAAAAACTTCGGTAAGTGCAGATTTGTAATAATTTTTAAGTTAAATAATAATTTAGTTTTTATTTCTAGTGGGCACGTTAGATGTCAATGAAGAGCAGGCCATCGACTGGAAAATCCCAAAATGGGGAAGACGCATCTCGCAGATTGCAGCGTCAGAGGAACGCAATTCCTATGGAGCACCGACGACGCCGTCCATCGGATTTGGAAAAACTTCGGTAAGTGCAGATTTGTAATAATTTTTAAGTTAAATAATAATTTAGTTTTTATTTCTAGTGGGCACGTTAGATGTCAATGAAGAGCAGGCCATCGACTGGAAAATCCCAAAATGGGGAAGACGCATCTCGCAGATTGCAGCGTCAGAGGAACGCAATTCCTGTGGAGCACCGACGACGCCGTCCATCGGATTTGGAAAAACTTCGGTAAGTGCAGATTTGTAATAATTTATAAGTTAAATAATAATTTAGTTTTTATTTCTAGTGGACACGTTAGATGTCAATGAAGAGCAGGCCATCGACTGAAAAATCCCAAAATGGGGAAGACGCATCTCGCAGATTGCAGCGTCAGAGGAACGCAATTCCTGTGGAGCACCGACGACGAAGTCCATCGGATTTGGAAAAACTTCGGTAAGTGCAGATTTGTAATAATTTTTAAGTTAAATAATAATTTAGTTTTTATTTCTAGTGGGCACGTTAGATGTCAATGAAGAGCAGGCCATCGACTGGAAAATCCTAAAATGGGGAAGACGCATCTCGCAGATTGCAGAGCCAGAGGAACGCAATTCCTGTGGAGCACCGACGACGCCGTCCATCGGATTTGGAAAAACTTCGGTAAGTGCAGATTTGTAATAATTTATAAGTTAAATAATAATTTAGTTTTTATTTCTAGTGGACACGTTAGATGTCAATGAAGAGCAGGCCATCGACTGAAAAATCCCAAAATGGGGAAGACGCATCTCGCAGATTGCAGCGTCAGAGGAACGCAATTCCTGTGGAGCACCGACGACGAAGTCCATCGGATTTGGAAAAACTTCGGTAAGTGCAGATTTGTAATAATTTTTAAGTTAAATAATAATTTAGTTTTTATTTCTAGTGGGCACGTTAGATGTCAATGAAGAGCAGGCCATCGACTGGAAAATCCTAAAATGGGGAAGACGCATCTCGCAGATTGCAGCGCCAGAGGAACGCAATTCCTGTGGAGCACCGACGACGCCGTCCATCGGATTTGGAAAAACTTCGGTAAGTGCAGATTTGTAATAATTTATAAGTTAAATAATAATTTAGTTTTTATTTCTAGTGGACACGCTAGATGTCAATGAAGAGCAGGCCATCGACTGGAAAATCCCAAAATGTGGAAGACGCATCTCGCAGATTGCAGCGTCAGAGGAACGCAATTCCTGTGGAGCACCGACGACGCCGTCCATCGGATTTGGTAAAACTTCGGTAAGTGCAGATTTGTAATAATTTATAAGTTAAATAATATTTTAGTTTTTATTTCTAGTGGACACGTTAGATGTCAATGAAGAGCAGGCCATCGACTGAAAAATCCCAAAATGGGGAAGACGCATCTCGCAGATTGCAGCGTCAGAGGAACGCAATTCCTATGGAGCACCGACGACGCCGTCCATCGGATTTGGTAAAACTTCGGTAAGTGCAGATTTGTAATAATTTATGGGTTAAATAATAATTTAGTTTTTATTTCTAATGGACACGTTAGCTGTCAATGAAGAGCAGGCCATCGACTGAAAAATCCCAAAATGGGGAAGACGCATCTCGCAGATTGCAGCGTCAGAGGAACGCAATTCCTATGGAGCACCGACGACGCCGTCCATCGGATTTGGAAAAACTTCGGTAAGCAGATTTGTAATAATTTATAAGTTAAATAATAATTTAGTTTTTATTTCTAGTGGACACGCTAGATGTCAATGAAGAGCAGGCCATCGACTGGAAAATCCCAAAATGTGGAAGACGCATCTCGCAGATTGCAGCGTCAGAGGAACGCAATTCCTGTGGAGCACCGACGACGCCGTCCATCGGATTTGGTAAAACTTCGGTAAGTGCAGATTTGTAATAATTTATAAGTTAAATAATAATTTAGTTTTTATTTCTAGTGGGCACGTTAGATGTCAATGAAGAGCAGGCCATCGACTGGAAAATCCCAAAATGGGGCAGACGCATCTCGCAGATTGCAGCGTCAGAGGAACGCAATTCCTATGGAGCACCGACGACGCCGTCCATCGGATTTGGAAAAATTTCGGTAAGTGCAGATTTGTAATAATTTTTAAGTTAAATAATAATTTAGTTTTTATTTCTAGTGGGCACGTTAGATGTCAATGAAGAGCAGGCCATCGACTGGAAAATCCCAAAATGGGGAAGACGCATCTCGCAGATTGCAGCGTCAGAGGAACGCAATTCCTGTGGAGCACCGACGACGCCGTCCATCGGATTTGGAAAAACTTCGGTAAGTGCAGATTTGTAATAATTTATAAGTTAAATAATAATTTAGTTTTTATTTCTAGTGGACACGTTAGATGTCAATGAAGAGCAGGCCATCGACTGAAAAATCCCAAAATGGGGAAGACGCATCTCGCAGATTGCAGCGTCAGAGGAACGCAATTCCTGTGGAGCACCGACGACGAAGTCCATCGGATTTGGAAAAACTTCGGTAAGTGCAGATTTGTAATAATTTTTAAGTTAAATAATAATTTAGTTTTTATTTCTAGTGGGCACGTTAGATGTCAATGAAGAGCAGGCCATCGACTGGAAAATCCTAAAATGGGGAAGACGCATCTCGCAGATTGCAGAGCCAGAGGAACGCAATTCCTGTGGAGCACCGACGACGCCGTCCATCGGATTTGGAAAAACTTCGGTAAGTGCAGATTTGTAATAATTTATAAGTTAAATAATAATTTAGTTTTTATTTCTAGTGGACACGTTAGATGTCAATGAAGAGCAGGCCATCGACTGAAAAATCCCAAAATGGGGAAGACGCATCTCGCAGATTGCAGCGTCAGAGGAACGCAATTCCTGTGGAGCACCGACGACGAAGTCCATCGGATTTGGAAAAACTTCGGTAAGTGCAGATTTGTAATAATTTTTAAGTTAAATAATAATTTAGTTTTTATTTCTAGTGGGCACGTTAGATGTCAATGAAGAGCAGGCCATCGACTGGAAAATCCTAAAATGGGGAAGACGCATCTCGCAGATTGCAGCGCCAGAGGAACGCAATTCCTGTGGAGCACCGACGACGCCGTCCATCGGATTTGGAAAAACTTCGGTAAGTGCAGATTTGTAATAATTTATAAGTTAAATAATAATTTAGTTTTTATTTCTAGTGGACACGCTAGATGTCAATGAAGAGCAGGCCATCGACTGGAAAATCCCAAAATGTGGAAGACGCATCTCGCAGATTGCAGCGTCAGAGGAACGCAATTCCTGTGGAGCACCGACGACGCCGTCCATCGGATTTGGTAAAACTTCGGTAAGTGCAGATTTGTAATAATTTATAAGTTAAATAATATTTTAGTTTTTATTTCTAGTGGACACGTTAGATGTCAATGAAGAGCAGGCCATCGACTGGAAAAACCCAAAATGGGGAAGACGCATCTCGCAGATTGCAGCGTCAGAGGAACGCAATTCCTGTGGAGCACCGACGACGCCGTCCATCGGATTTGGAAAAACTTCGGTAAGCAGATTTGTAATAATTTATAAGTTAAATAATAATTTAGTTTTTATTTCTAGTGGACACGTTAGATGTCAATGAAGAGCAGGCCATCGACTGAAAAATCCCAAAATGGGGAAGACGCATCTCGCAGATTGCAGCGTCAGAGGAACGCAATTCCTGTGGAGCACCGACGACGCCGTCCATCGGATTTGGAAAAACTTCGGTAAGTGCAGATTTGTAATAATTTATAAGTTAAATAATAATTTAGTTTTTATTTCTAGTGGACACGTTAGATGTCAATGAAGAGCAGGCCATCGACTGAAAAATCCCAAAATGGGAAAGACGCATCTCGCAGATTGCAGCGTCAGAGGAACGCAATTCCTGTGGAGCACCGACGACGCCGTCCATCGGATTTGGAAAAATTTCGGTAAGTGCAGATTTGTAATAATTTATAAGTTAAATAATAATTTAGTTTTAATTTCTAGTGGACACGTTAGATGTAAATGAAGAGCAGGCCATCGACTGAGAAATCCCAAAATGGGGAAGACGCATCTCGCAGATTGCAGCGTCAGAGGAACGCAATTCCTATGGAGCACCGACGACGCCGTCCATCGGATTTGGAAAAACTTCGGTAAGCAGATTTGTAATAATTTATAAGTTAAATAATAATTTAGTTTTTATTTCTAGTGGACACGCTAGATGTCAATGAAGAGCAGGCCATCGACTGGAAAATCCCAAAATGTGGAAGACGCATCTCGCAGATTGCAGCGTCAGAGGAACGCAATTCCTGTGGAGCACCGACGACGCCGTCCATCGGATTTGGTAAAACTTCGGTAAGTGCAGATTTGTAATAATTTATAAGTTAAATAATAATTTAGTTTTTATTTCTAGTGGGCACGTTAGATGTCAATGAAGAGCAGGCCATCGACTGGAAAATCCCAAAATGGGGCAGACGCATCTCGCAGATTGCAGCGTCAGAGGAACGCAATTCCTATGGAGCACCGACGACGCCGTCCATCGGATTTGGAAAAACTTCGGTAAGTGCAGATTTGTAATAATTTTTAAGTTAAATAATAATTTAGTTTTTATTTCTAGTGGGCACGTTAGATGTCAATGAAGAGCAGGCCATCGACTGGAAAATCCCAAAATGGGGAAGACGCATCTCGCAGATTGCAGCGTCAGAGGAACGCAATTCCTGTGGAGCACCGACGACGCCGTCCATCGGATTTGGAAAAACTTCGGTAAGTGCAGATTTGTAATAATTTATAAGTTAAATAATAATTTAGTTTTTATTTCTAGTGGACACGTTAGATGTCAATGAAGAGCAGGCCATCGACTGAAAAATCCCAAAATGGGGAAGACGCATCTCGCAGATTGCAGCGTCAGAGGAACGCAATTCCTGTGGAGCACCGACGACGAAGTCCATCGGATTTGGAAAAACTTCGGTAAGTGCAGATTTGTAATAATTTTTAAGTTAAATAATAATTTAGTTTTTATTTCTAGTGGGCACGTTAGATGTCAATGAAGAGCAGGCCATCGACTGGAAAATCCTAAAATGGGGAAGACGCATCTCGCAGATTGCAGAGCCAGAGGAACGCAATTCCTGTGGAGCACCGACGACGCCGTCCATCGGATTTGGAAAAACTTCGGTAAGTGCAGATTTGTAATAATTTATAAGTTAAATAATAATTTAGCTTTTATTTCTAGTGGACACGCTAGATGTCAATGAAGAGCAGGCCATCGACTGGAAAATCCCAAAATGTGGAAGACGCATCTCGCAGATTGCAGCGTCAGAGGAACGCAATTCCTGTGGAGCACCGACGACGCCGTCCATCGGATTTGGTAAAACTTCGGTAAGTGCAGATTTGTAATAATTTATAAGTTAAATAATATTTTAGTTTTTATTTCTAGTGGACACGTTAGATGTCAATGAAGAGCAGGCCATCGACTGGAAAATCCCAAAATGGGGAAGACGCATCTCGCAGATTGCAGCGTCAGAGGAACGCAATTCCTGTGGAGCACCGACGACGCCGTCCATCGGATTTGGAAAAACTTCGGTAAGCAGATTTGTAATAATTTATAAGTTAAATAATAATTTAGTTTTTATTTCTAGTGGACACGTTAGATGTCAATGAAGAGCAGGCCATCGACTGAAAAATCCCAAAATGGGGAAGACGCATCTCGCAGATTGCAGCGTCAGAGGAACGCAATTCCTGTGGAGCACCGACGACGCCGTCCATCGGATTTGGAAAAACTTCGGTAAGTGCAGATTTGTAATAATTTATAAGTTAAATAATAATTTAGTTTTTATTTCTAATGGACACGTTAGCTGTCAATGAAGAGCAGGCCATCGACTGAAAAATCCCAAAATGGGGAAGACGCATCTCGCAGATTGCAGCGTCAGAGGAACGCAATTCCTGCGGAGCACCGACGACGCCGTCCATCGGATTTGGAAAAACTTCGGTAAGTGCAGATTTGTAATAATTTATAAGTTAAATAATAATTTAGTTTTTATTTCTAGTGGACACGCTAGATGTCAATGAAGAGCAGGCCATCGACTGGAAAATCCCAAAATGTGGAAGACGCATCTCGCAGATTGCAGCGTCAGAGGAACGCAATTCCTGTGGAGCACCGACGACGCCGTCCATCGGATTTGGAAAAACTTCGGTAAGCAGATTTGTAATAATTTATAAGTTAAATAATAATTTAGTTTTTATTTCTAGTGGACACGCTAGATGTAAATGAAGAGCAGGCCATCGACTGAAAAATCCCAAAATGGGGCAGACGCATCTCGCAGATTGCAGCGTCAGAGGAACGCAATTCCTATGGAGCACCGACGACGCCGTCCATCGGATTTGGTAAAACTTCGGTAAGTGCAGATTTGTAATAATTTATAAGTTAAATAATAATTTAGTTTTTATTTCTAGTGGATACGTTAGATGTCAATGAATCTGAAAATGGGGATGACGCATCTCGCAGATTGCAGCGTCAGAGGAACGCAATTCCTGTGGAGCACCGACGACGCCGTCCATCGGATTTGGAAAAACTTCGGTAAGTGCAGATTTGTAATAATTTATAAGTTAAATAATAATTTAGTTTTTATTTCTAGTGGACACGTTAGATGTCAATGAAGAGCAGGCCATCGACTGAAAAATCCCAAAATGGGAAAGACGCATCTCGCAGATTGCAGCGTCAGAGGAACGCAATTCCTGTGGAGCACCGACGACGCCGTCCATCGGATTTGGAAAAACTTCGGTAAGTGCCGATTTGTAATAATTTATGGGTTAAATAATAATTTAGTTTTTATTTCTAGTGGACACGTTAGATGTCAATGAATCTGAAAATGGGGATGCCGCATCTCGCAGATTGCAGCGTCAGAGGAACGCAATTCCTGTGGAGCACCGACGACGCCGTCTATCGGATTTGGAAAAACTTCGGTAAGTGCAGATTTGTAATAATTTATGGGTTAAATAATAATTTAGTGTTTATTTCTAATGGACACGTTAGCTGTCAATGAAGAGCAGGCCATCGACTGAAAAATCCCAAAATGGGGAAGACGCAACTCGCAGATTGCAGCGTCAGAGGAACGCAATTCCTATGGAGCACCGACGACGCCGTCCATCGGATTTGGAAAAACTTCGGTAAGTGCAGATTTGTAATAATTTATGGGTTAAATAATAATTTAGTTTTAATTTCTAGTGGACACGTTAGATGTCAATGAAGAGCAGGCCATCGACTGAAAAATCCCAAAATGGGAAAGACGCATCTCGCAGATTGCAGCGTCAGAGGAACGCAATTCCTGTGGAGCACCGACGACGCCGTCCATCGGATTTGGAAAAACTTCGGTAAGTGCAGATTTGTAATAATTTATGGGTTAAATAATAATTTAGTTTTTATTTCTAGTGGACACGTTAGATGTCAATGAAGAGCAGGCCATCGACTGAAAAATCCCAAAATGGGGAAGACGCATCTCGCAGATTGCAGCGTCAGAGGAACGCAATTCCTATGGAGCACCGACGACGCCGTCCATCGGATTTGGAAAAACTTCGGTAAGCAGATTTGTAATAATTTATAAGTTAAATAATATTTTAGTTTTTATTTCTAGTGGACACGTTAGATGTCAATGATGAGCAGGCCATCGACTGGAAAATCCCAAAATGGGGAAGACGCATCTCGCAGATTGCAGCGTCAGAGGAACGCAATTCCTGTGGAGCACCGACGACGCCGTCCATCGGATTTGGAAAAACTTCGGTAAGTGCAGATTTGTAATAATTTATAAGTTAAATAATAATTTAGTTTTAATTTCTAGTGGACACGTTAGATGTAAATGAAGAGCAGGCCATCGACTGAAAAATCCCAAAATGGGGAAGACGCATCTCGCAGATTGCAGCGTCAGAGGAACGCAATTCCTATGGAGCACCGACGACGCCGTCCATCGGATTTGGAAAAACTTCGGTAAGCAGATTTGTAATAATTTATAAGTTAAATAATAATTTAGTTTTTATTTCTAGTGGACACGTTAGATGTCAATGAAGAGCAGGCCATCGACTGAAAAATCCCAAAATGGGGAAGACGCATCTCGCAGATTGCAGCGTCAGAGGAACGCAATTCCTATGGAGCACCGACGACGCCGTCCATCGGATTTGGTAAAACTTCGGTAAGTGCAGATTTGTAATAATTTATAAGTTAAATAATAATTTAGTTTTTATTTCTAATGGACACGTTAGCTGTCAATGAAGAGCAGGCCATCGACTGAAAAATCCCAAAATGGGGAAGACGCATCTCGCAGATTGCAGCGTCAGAGGAACGCAATTCCTATGGAGCACCGACGACGCCGTCCATCGGATTTGGAAAAACTTCGGTAAGTGCAGATTTGTAATAATTTTTAAGTTAAATAATAATTTAGTATTTATTTCTAGTGGGCACGTTAGATGTCAATGAAGAGCAGGCCATCGACTGGAAAATCCCAAAATGGGGAAGACGCATCTCGCAGATTGCAGCGTCAGAGGAACGCAATTCCTGTGGAGCACCGACGACGCCGTCCATCGGATTTGGAAAAACTTCGGTAAGTGCAGATTTGTAATAATTTATAAGTTAAATAATAATTTAGTTTTTATTTCTAGTGGACACGTTAGATGTCAATGAAGAGCAGGCTATCGACTGAAAAATCCCAAAATGGGAAAGACGCATCTCGCAGATTGCAGCGTCAGAGGAACGCAATTCCTGTGGAGCACCGACGACGCCGTCCATCGGATTTGGAAAAACTTCGGTAAGTGCAGATTTGTAATAATTTATAAGTTAAATAATAATTTAGTTTTAATTTCTAGTGGACACGTTAGATGTAAATGAAGAGCAGGCCATCGACTGAAAAATCCCAAAATGGGGAAGACGCATCTCGCAGATTGCAGCGTCAGAGGAACGCAATTCCTATGGAGCACCGACGACGCCGTCCATCGGATTTGGTAAAACTTCGGTAAGTGCAGATTTGTAATAATTTATGGGTTAAATAATAATTTAGTTTTTATTTCTAATGGACACGTTAGCTGTCAATGAAGAGCAGGCCATCGACTGAAAAATCCCAAAATGGGGAAGACGCATCTCGCAGATTGCAGCGTCAGAGGAACGCAATTCCTGTGGAGCACCGACGACGCCGTCCATCGGATTTGGAAAAACTTCGGTAAGTGCAGAATTGTAATAATTTATAAGTTAAATAATAATTTAGTTTTTATTTCTAGTGGACACGCTAGATGTCAATGAAGAGCAGGCCATCGACTGGAAAATCCCAAAATGTGGAAGACGCATCTCGCAGATTGCAGCGTCAGAGGAACGCAATTCCTGTGGAGCACCGACGACGCCGTCCATCGGATTTGGTAAAACTTCGGTAAGTGCAGATTTGTAATAATTTATAAGTTAAATAATATTTTAGTTTTTATTTCTAGTGGACACGTTAGATGTCAATGAAGAGCAGGCCATCGACCAGAAAATCCCAAAATGAGGAAGACGCATCTCGCAGATTGCAGCGTCAGAGGAACGCAATTCCTGTGGAGCACCGACGACGCCGTCCATCGGATTTGGAAAAACTTCGGTAAGCAGATTTGTAATAATTTATAAGTTAAATAATAATTTAGTTTTTATTTCTAGTGGACACGTTAGATGTCATTGAAGAGCAGGCCATCGACTGAAAAATCCCAAAATGGGGAAGACGCATCTCGCAGATTGCAGCGTCAGAGGAACGCAATTCCTATGGAGCACCGACGACGCCGTCCATCGGATTTGGTAAAACTTCGGTAAGTGCAGATTAGTAATAATTTATGGGTTAAATAATAATTTAGTTTTTATTTCTAATGGACACGTTAGCTGTCAATGAAGAGCAGGCCATCGACTGGAAAATCCCAAAATGGGGAAGACGCATCTCGCAGATTGCAGCGTCAGAGGAACGCAATTCCTGTGGAGCACCGACGACGCCGTCCATCGGATTTGGAAAAACTTCGGTAAGTGCAGATTTGTAATAATTTATAAGTTAAATAATAATTTAGTTTTTATTTCTAGTGGACACGTTAGATGTCAATGAAGAGCAGGCCATCGACTGAAAAATCCCAAAATGGGGAAGACGCATCTCGCAGATTGCAGCGTCAGAGGAACGCAATTCCTATGGAGCACCGACGACGCCGTCCATCGGATTTGGAAAAACTTCGGTAAGCAGATTTGTAATAATTTATAAGTTAAATAATATTTTAGTTTTTATTTCTAGTGGACACGTTAGATGTCAATGAAGAGCAGGCCATCGACTGGAAAATCCCAAAATGGGGAAGACGCATCTCGCAGATTGCAGCGTCAGAGGAACGCAATTCCTGTGGAGAACCGACGACGCCGTCCATCGGATTTGGAAAAACTTCGGTAAGTGCAGATTTGTAATAATTTATAAGTTAAATAATAATTTAGTTTTTATTTCTAGTGGACACGTTAGATGTCAATGAAGAGCAGGCCATCGACTGAAAAATCCCAAAATGGGGAAGACGCATCTCGCAGATTGCAGCGTCAGAGGAACGCAATTCCTGTGGAGCACCGACGACGCCGTCCATCGGATTTGGAAAAACTTCGGTAAGTGCAGATTTGTAATAATTTATGGGTTAAATAATAATTTAGTTTTTATTTCTAATGGACACGTTAGCTGTCAATGAAGAGCAGGCCATCGACTGAAAAATCCCAAAATGGGGAAGACGCATCTCGCAGATTGCAGCGTAAGAGGAACGCAATTCCTATGGAGCACCGACGACGCCGTCCATCGGATTTGGAAAAACTTCGGTAAGTGCAGATTTGTAATAATTTATAAGTTAAATAATAATTTAGTTTTAATTTCTAGTGGACACGTTAGATGTAAATGAAGGGCAGGCCATCGACTGAAAAATCCCAAAATGGGGAAGACGCATCTCGCAGATTGCAGCGTCAGAGGAACGCAATTCCTGTGGAGCACCGACGACGCCGTCCATCGGATTTGGAAAAACTTCGGTAAGTGCAGATTTGTAATAATTTATGGGTTAAATAATAATTTAGTTTTTATATCTAGTGGACACGTTAGCTGTCAATGAAGAGCAGGCCATCGACTGAAAAATCCCAAAATGGGGAAGACGCATCTCGCAGATTCCAGCGTCACAGGAACGCAATTCCTGTGGAGCACCGACGACGCCGTCCATCGGATTTGGAAAAACTTCGGTAAGTGCAGATTTGTAATAATTTATAAGTTAAATAATAATTTAGTTTTTATTTCTAGTGGACACGTTAGATGTCAATGAAGAGCAGGCCTTCGACTGAAAAATCCCAAAATGGGAAAGACGCATCTCGCAGATTGCAGCGTCAGAGGATTGCAATTCCTATGGAGCACCGACGACGCCGTCCATCGGATTTGGAAAAACTTCGGTAAGTGCAGATTTGTAATAATTTATAAGTTAAATAATAATTTAGTTTTTATTTCTAGTGAACACGTTAGATGTCAATGAAGAGCAGGCCATCGACTGAAAAATCCCAAAATGGGAAAGACGCATCTCGCAGATTGCAGCGTCAGAGGAACGCAATTCCTGTGGAGCACCGACGACGCCGTCCATCGGATTTGGAAAAACTTCGGTAAGTGCAGATTTGTAATAATTTATGGGTTAAATAATAATTTAGTTTTTATTTCTAATGGACACGTTAGCTGTCAATGAAGAGCAGGCCATCGACTGAAAAATCCCAAAATGGGGAAGACGCATCTCGCAGATTGCAGCGTCAGAGGAACGCAATTCCTATGGAGCACAGACGACGCCGTCCATCGAATTTGGTAAAACTTCGGTAAGTGCAGATTTGTAATAATTTATAAGTTAAATAATATTTTAGTTTTTATTTCTAGTGGACACATTAGATGTCAATGAAGAGCAGGACATCGACTGGAAAATCCCAAAATGGCGAAGACGCATCTCGCAGATTGCAGCGTCAGAGGAACGCAATTCCTGTGGAGCACCGACGACGCCGTCCATCGGATTTGGAAAAACTTCGGTAAGTGCAGATTTGTAATAATTTATAAGTTAAATAATAATTTAGTTTTTATTTCTAGTGGACACGTTAGATGTCAATGAAGAGCAGGCCATCGACTGAAAAATCCCAAAATGGGGAAGACGCATCTCGCAGATTGCAGCGTCAGAGGAACGCAATTCCTATGGAGCACCGACGACGCCGTCCATCGGATTTGGAAAAACTTCGGTAAGCAGATTTGTAATAATTTATAAGTTAAATAATATTTGAGTTTTTATTTCTAGTGGACACGTTAGATGTCAATGAAGAGCAGGCCATCGACTGGAAAATCCCAAAATGGGGAAGACGCATCTCGCAGATTGCAGCGTCAGAGGAACGCAATTCCTGTGGAGCACCGACGACGCCGTCCATCGGATTTGGAAAAACTTCGGTAAGTGCAGATTTGTAATAATTTATAAGTTAAATAATAATTTAGTTTTTATTTCTAGTGGACACGTTAGATGTCAATGAAGAGCAGGCGATCGACTGAAAAATCCCAAAATGGGGAAGACGCATCTCGCAGATTGCAGCGTCAGAGGAACGCAATTCCTGTGGAGCACCGACGACGAAGTCCATCGGATTTGGAAAAACTTCGGTAAGTGCAGATTTGTAATAATTTTTAAGTTAAATAATAATTTAGTTTTTATTTCTAGTGGACACGTTAGATGTCAATGAAGAGCAGGCCATCGACTGAAAAATCCCAAAATGGGGAAGGCGCATCTCGCAGATTGCAGCGTCAGAGGAACGCAATTCCTGTGGAGCACCGACGACGCCGTCCTACGGATTTGGAAAAACTTCGGTAAGTGCAGATTTGTAATAATTTATAAGTTAAATAATAATTTAGTTTTTATTTCTAGTGGACACGTTAGATGTCAATGAAGAGCAGGCCATCGACTGAAAAATCCCAAAATGGGGAAGACGCATCTCGCAGATTGCAGCGTCAGAGGAACGCAATTCCTATGGAGCACCGACGACGCCGCCCATCGGATTTGGTAAAACTTCGGTAAGTGCAGATTTGTAATAATTTATGGGTTAAATAATAATTTAGTTTTTATTTCTAATGGACACGTTAGATGTCAATGAAGAGCAGGCCATCGACTGAAAAATCCCAAAATGGGGAAGACGCATCTCGCAGATTGCAGCGTCAGAGGAACGCAATTCCTGTGGAGCACCGACGACGCCGTCCATCGGATTTGGAAAAACTTCGGTAAGTGCAGATTTGTAATAATTTATAAGTTAAATAATAATTTAGTTTTTATTTCTAGTGGACACGCTAGATGTCAATGAAGAGCAGGCCTTCGACTGAAAAATCCCAAAATGGGAAAGACGCATCTCGCAGATTGCAGCGTCAGAGGAACGCAATTCCTGTGGAGCACCGACGACGCCGTCCATCGGATTTGGAAAAACTTCGGTAAGTGCAGATTTGTAATAATTTATAAGTAAAATAATAATTTAGTTTTTATTTCTAGTGGACACGTTAGATGTCAATGAAGAGCAGACCATCGACTGAAAAATCCCAAAATGGGGAAGACGCATCTCGCAGATTGCAGCGTCAGAGGAACGCAATTCCTGTGGAGCACCGACGACGCCGTCCATCGGATTTGGAAAAACTTCGGTAAGTGCAGATTTGTAATAATTTATAAGTTAAATAATAATTTAGTTTTTATTTCTAGTGGACACGCTAGATGTCAATGAAGAGCAGGCCATCGACTGGAAAATCCCAAAATGTGGAAGACGCATCTCGCAGATTGCAGCGTCAGAGGAACGCAATTCCTGTGGAGCACCGACGACGCCGTCCATCGGATTTGGTAAAACTTCGGGAAGTGCAGATTTGTAATAATTTATAAGTTAAATAATATTTTAGTTTTTATTTCTAGTGGACACGTTAGATGTCAATGAAGAGCAGGCCATCGACCAGAAAATCCCAAAATGAGGAAGACGCATCTCGCAGATTGCAGCGTCAGAGGAACGCAATTCCTGTGGAGCACCGACGACGCCGTCCATCGGATTTGGAAAAACTTCGGTAAGTGCAGATTTTAATAATTTATGGGTTAAATAATAATTTAGTTTTTATTTCTAATGGACACGTTAGCTGTCAATGAAGAGCAGGCCATCGACTGAAAAATCCCAAAATGGGGAAGACGCATCTCGCAGATTGCAGCGTCAGAGGAACGCAATTCCTGTGGAGCACCGACGACGCCGTCCATCGGATTTGGAAAAACTTCGGTAAGTGCAGATTTGTAATAATTTATGGGTTAAATAATAATTTAGTTTTTATATCTAGTGGACACGTTAGCTGTCAATGAAGAGCAGGCCATCGACTGAAAAATCCCAAAATGGGAAAGACGCATCTCGCAGATTGCAGCGTCAGAGGAACGCAATTCCTGTGGAGCACCGACGACGCCGTCGATCGGATTTGGAAAAACTTCGGTAAGTGCAGATTTGTAATAATTTATAAGTTAAATAATAATTTAGTTTTTATTTCTAGTGGACACGTTAGATGTCAATGAAGAGCAGGCCTTCGACTGAAAAATCCCAAAATGGGAAAGACGCATCTCGCAGATTGCAGCGTCAGAGGATTGCAATTCCTATGGAGCACCGACGACGCCGTCCATCGGATTTGGAAAAACTTCGGTAAGTGCAGATTTGTAATAATTTATAAGTTAAATAATAATTTAGTTTTTATTTCTAGTGAACACGTTAGATGTCAATGAAGAGCAGGCCATCGACTGAAAAATCCCAAAATGGGAAAGACGCATCTCGCAGATTGCAGCGTCAGAGGAACGCAATTCCTGTGGAGCACTGACGACGCCGTCGATCGGATTTGGAAAAACTTCGGTAAGTGCAGATTTGTAATAATTTATAAGTTAAATAATAATTTAGTTTTTATTTCTAGTGGACACGTTAGATGTCAATGAAGAGCAGGCCTTCGACTGAAAAATCCCAAAATGGGAAAGACGCATCTCGCAGATTGCAGCGTCAGAGGAACGCAATTCCTGTGGAGCACCGACGACGCCGTCCATCGGATTTGGAAAAACTTCGGTAAGTGCAGATTTGTAATAATTTATAAGTAAAATAATAATTTAGTTTTTATTTCTAGTGGACACGTTAGATGTCAATGAAGAGCAGACCATCGACTGAAAAATCCAGAAATGGGGAAGACGCATCTCGCAGATTGCAGCGTCAGAGGACCGCAATTCCTATGGAGCACCGACGACGCCGTCCATCGGATTTGGAAAAACTTCGGTAAGTGCAGATTTGTAATAATTTATAAGTTAAATAATATTTTAGTTTTTATTTCTAGTGAACACGGTAGATGTCAATGAAGAGCAGGCCATCGACTGAAAAATCCCAAAATGGGAAAGACGCACCTCGCAGATTGCAGCGTCAGAGGAACGCAATTCCTATGGAGCACCGACGACGCCGTCCATCGAATTTGGTAAAACTTCGGTAAGTGCAGATTTGTAATAATTTATAAGTTAAATAATAATTTAGTTTTAATTTCTAGTGGACACGTTAGATGTAAATGAAGGGCAGGCCATCGACTGAAAATCCCAAAATGGGGAAGACGCATCTCGCAGATTGCAGCGTCAGAGGAACGCAATTCCTGTGGAGCACCGACGACGCCGTCCATCGGATTTGGAAAAACTTCGGTAAGTGCAGATTTGTAATAATTTATGGGTTAAATAATAATTTAGTTTTTATTTCTAATGGACACGTTAGCTGTCAATGAAGAGCAGGCCATCGACTGAAAAATCCCAAAATGGGGAAGACGCATCTCGCAGATTGCAGCGTCAGAGGAACGCAATTCCTGTGGAGCACCGACGACGCCGTCGATCGGATTTGGAAAAACTTCGGTAAGTGCAGATTTGTAATAATTTATAAGTTAAATAATAATTTAGTTTTTATTTCTAGTGGACACGTTAGATGTCAATGAAGAGCAGGCCATTGACTGAAAAATCCCAAAATGGGAAAGACGCATCTCGCAGATTGCAGCGTCAGAGGAACGCAATTCCTGTGGAGCACCGACGACGCCGTCCATCGGATTTGGAAAAACTTCGGTAAGTGCAGATTTGTAATAATTTATGGGTTAAATAATAATTTAGTTTTTATTTCTAATGGACACGTTAGCTGTCAATGAAGAGCAGGCCATCGACTGAAAAATCCCAAAATGGGGAAGACGCATCTCGCAGATTGCAGCGTCAGAGGAACGCAATTCCTGTGGAGCACCGACGACGCCGTCCATCGGATTTGGAAAAACTTCGGTAAGTGCAGATTTGTAATAATTTATGGGTTAAATAATAATTTAGTTTTTATTTCTAATGGACACGTTAGCTGTCAATGAAGAGCAGGCCATCGACTGAAAAATCCCAAAATGGGGAAGACGCATCTCGCAGATTGCAGCGTCAGAGGAACGCAATTCCTGTGGAGCACCGACGACGCCGTCCATCGGATTTGGAAAAACTTCGGTAAGTGCAGATTTGTAATAATTTATGGGTTAAATAATAATTTAGTTTTTATATCTAGTGGACACGTTAGCTGTCAATGAAGAGCAGGCCATCGACTGAAAAATCCCAAAATGGGAAAGACGCATCTCGCAGATTGCAGCGTCAGAGGAACGCAATTCCTGTGGAGCACCGACGACGCCGTCGATCGGATTTGGAAAAACTTCGGTAAGTGCAGATTTGTAATAATTTATAAGTTAAATAATAATTTAGTTTTTATTTCTAGTGGACACGTTAGATGTCAATGAAGAGCAGGCCTTCGACTGAAAAATCCCAAAATGGGAAAGACGCATCTCGCAGATTGCAGCGTCAGAGGATTGCAATTCCTATGGAGCACCGACGACGCCGTCCATCGGATTTGGAAAAACTTCGGTAAGTGCAGATTTGTAATAATTTATAAGTTAAATAATAATTTAGTTTTTATTTCTAGTGAACACGTTAGATGTCAATGAAGAGCAGGCCATCGACTGAAAAATCCCAAAATGGGAAAGACGCATCTCGCAGATTGCAGCGTCAGAGGAACGCAATTCCTGTGGAGCACTGACGACGCCGTCGATCGGATTTGGAAAAACTTCGGTAAGTGCAGATTTGTAATAATTTATAAGTTAAATAATAATTTAGTTTTTATTTCTAGTGGACACGTTAGATGTCAATGAAGAGCAGGCCTTCGACTGAAAAATCCCAAAATGGGAAAGACGCATCTCGCAGATTGCAGCGTCAGAGGAACGCAATTCCTGTGGAGCACCGACGACGCCGTCCATCGGATTTGGAAAAACTTCGGTAAGTGCAGATTTGTAATAATTTATAAGTAAAATAATAATTTAGTTTTTATTTCTAGTGGACACGTTAGATGTCAATGAAGAGCAGACCATCGACTGAAAAATCCAGAAATGGGGAAGACGCATCTCGCAGATTGCAGCGTCAGAGGACCGCAATTCCTATGGAGCACCGACGACGCCGTCCATCGGATTTGGAAAAACTTCGGTAAGTGCAGATTTGTAATAATTTATAAGTTAAATAATATTTTAGTTTTTATTTCTAGTGAACACGGTAGATGTCAATGAAGAGCAGGCCATCGACTGAAAAATCCCAAAATGGGAAAGACGCACCTCGCAGATTGCAGCGTCAGAGGAACGCAATTCCTATGGAGCACCGACGACGCCGTCCATCGAATTTGGTAAAACTTCGGTAAGTGCAGATTTGTAATAATTTATAAGTTAAATAATAATTTAGTTTTAATTTCTAGTGGACACGTTAGATGTAAATGAAGGGCAGGCCATCGACTGAAAATCCCAAAATGGGGAAGACGCATCTCGCAGATTGCAGCGTCAGAGGAACGCAATTCCTGTGGAGCACCGACGACGCCGTCCATCGGATTTGGAAAAACTTCGGTAAGTGCAGATTTGTAATAATTTATGGGTTAAATAATAATTTAGTTTTTATTTCTAATGGACACGTTAGCTGTCAATGAAGAGCAGGCCATCGACTGAAAAATCCCAAAATGGGGAAGACGCATCTCGCAGATTGCAGCGTCAGAGGAACGCAATTCCTGTGGAGCACCGACGACGCCGTCGATCGGATTTGGAAAAACTTCGGTAAGTGCAGATTTGTAATAATTTATAAGTTAAATAATAATTTAGTTTTTATTTCTAGTGGACACGTTAGATGTCAATGAAGAGCAGGCCATTGACTGAAAAATCCCAAAATGGGAAAGACGCATCTCGCAGATTGCAGCGTCAGAGGAACGCAATTCCTGTGGAGCACCGACGACGCCGTCCATCGGATTTGGAAAAACTTCGGTAAGTGCAGATTTGTAATAATTTATGGGTTAAATAATAATTTAGTTTTTATTTCTAATGGACACGTTAGCTGTCAATGAAGAGCAGGCCATCGACTGAAAAATCCCAAAATGGGGAAGACGCATCTCGCAGATTGCAGCGTCAGAGGAACGCAATTCCTGTGGAGCACCGACGACGCCGTCCATCGGATTTGGAAAAACTTCGGTAAGTGCAGATTTGTAATAATTTATGGGTTAAATAATAATTTAGTTTTTATTTCTAATGGACACGTTAGCTGTCAATGAAGAGCAGGCCATCGACTGAAAAATCCCAAAATGGGGAAGACGCATCTCGCAGATTGCAGCGTCAGAGGAACGCAATTCCTGTGGAGCACCGACGACGCCGTCGATCGGATTTGGAAAAACTTCGGTAAGTGCAGATTTGTAATAATTTATAAGTTAAATAATAATTTAGTTTTTATTTCTAGTGGACACGTTAGATGTCAATGAAGAGCAGGCCATCGACTGAAAAATCCCAAAATGGGAAAGACGCATCTCGCAGATTGCAGCGTCAGAGGAACGCAATTCCTGTGGAGCACCGACGACGCCGTCCATCGGATTTGGAAAAACTTCGGTAAGTGCAGATTTGTAATAATTTATGGGTTAAATAATAATTTAGTTTTTATTTCTAATGGACACGTTAGCTGTCAATGAAGAGCAGGCCATCGACTGAAAAATCCCAAAATGGGGAAGACGCATCTCGCAGATTGCAGCGTCAGAGGAACGCAATTCCTGTGGAGCACCGACGACGCCGTCCATCGGATTTGGAAAAACTTCGGTAAGTGCAGATTTGTAATAATTTATGGGTTAAATAATAATTTAGTTTTTATATCTAGTGGACACGTTAGCTGTCAATGAAGAGCAGGCCATCGACTGAAAAATCCCAAAATGGGAAAGACGCATCTCGCAGATTGCAGCGTCAGAGGAACGCAATTCCTGTGGAGCACCGACGACGCCGTCGATCGGATTTGGAAAAACTTCGGTAAGTGCAGATTTGTAATAATTTATAAGTTAAATAATAATTTAGTTTTAATTTCTAGTGGACACGTTAGATGTCAATGAAGAGCAGGCCTTCGACTGAAAAATCCCAAAATGGGAAAGACGCATCTCGCAGATTGCAGCGTCAGAGGATTGCAATTCCTATGGAGCACCGACGACGCCGTCCATCGGATTTGGAAAAACTTCGGTAAGTGCAGATTTGTAATAATTTATAAGTTAAATAATAATTTAGTTTTTATTTCTAGTGAACACGTTAGATGTCAATGAAGAGCAGGCCATCGACTGAAAAATCCCAAAATGGGAAAGACGCATCTCGCAGATTGCAGCGTCAGAGGAACGCAATTCCTGTGGAGCACTGACGACGCCGTCGATCGGATTTGGAAAAACTTCGGTAAGTGCAGATTTGTAATAATTTATAAGTTAAATAATAATTTAGTTTTTATTTCTAGTGGACACGTTAGATGTCAATGAAGAGCAGGCCTTCGACTGAAAAATCCCAAAATGGGAAAGACGCATCTCGCAGATTGCAGCGTCAGAGGAACGCAATTCCTGTGGAGCACCGACGACGCCGTCCATCGGATTTGGAAAAACTTCGGTAAGTGCAGATTTGTAATAATTTATAAGTAAAATAATAATTTAGTTTTTATTTCTAGTGGACACGTTAGATGTCAATGAAGAGCAGACCATCGACTGAAAAATCCAGAAATGGGGAAGACGCATCTCGCAGATTGCAGCGTCAGAGGACCGCAATTCCTATGGAGCACCGACGACGCCGTCCATCGGATTTGGAAAAACTTCGGTAAGTGCAGATTTGTAATAATTTATAAGTTAAATAATATTTTAGTTTTTATTTCTAGTGAACACGGTAGATGTCAATGAAGAGCAGGCCATCGACTGAAAAATCCCAAAATGGGAAAGACGCACCTCGCAGATTGCAGCGTCAGAGGAACGCAATTCCTATGGAGCACCGACGACGCCGTCCATCGAATTTGGTAAAACTTCGGTAAGTGCAGATTTGTAATAATTTATAAGTTAAATAATAATTTAGTTTTAATTTCTAGTGGACACGTTAGATGTAAATGAAGGGCAGGCCATCGACTGAAAATCCCAAAATGGGGAAGACGCATCTCGCAGATTGCAGCGTCAGAGGAACGCAATTCCTGTGGAGCACCGACGACGCCGTCCATCGGATTTGGAAAAACTTCGGTAAGTGCAGATTTGTAATAATTTATGGGTTAAATAATAATTTAGTTTTTATTTCTAATGGATACGTTAGCTGTCAATGAAGAGCAGGCCATCGACTGAAAAATCCCAAAATGGGGAAGACGCATCTCGCAGATTGCAGCGTCAGAGGAACGCAATTCCTGTGGAGCACCGACGACGCCGTCGATCGGATTTGGAAAAACTTCGGTAAGTGCAGATTTGTAATAATTTATAAGTTAAATAATAATTTAGTTTTTATTTCTAGTGGACACGTTAGATGTCAATGAAGAGCAGGCCATCGACTGAAAAATCCCAAAATGGGAAAGACGCATCTCGCAGATTGCAGCGTCAGAGGAACGCAATTCCTGTGGAGCACCGACGACGCCGTCCATCGGATTTGGAAAAACTTCGGTAAGTGCAGATTTGTAATAATTTATGGGTTAAATAATAATTTAGTTTTTATTTCTAATGGACACGTTAGCTGTCAATGAAGAGCAGGCCATCGACTGAAAAATCCCAAAATGGGGAAGACGCATCTCGCAGATTGCAGCGTCAGAGGAACGCAATTCCTATGGAGCACCGACGACGCCGTCCATCGGATTTGGAAAAACTTCGGTAAGTGCAGATTTGTAATAATTTATAAGTTAAATAATAATTTAGTTTTAATTTCTAGTGGACACGTTAGATGTAAATGAAGGGCAGGCCATCGACTGAAAAATCCCAAAATGGGGAAGACGCATCTCGCAGATTGCAGCGTCAGAGGAACGCAATTCCTGTGGAGCACCGACGACGCCGTCCATCGGATTTGGAAAAACTTCGGTAAGTGCAGATTTGTAATAATTTATGGGTTAAATAATAATTTAGTTTTTATATCTAGTGGACACGTTAGCTGTCAATGAAGAGCAGGCCATCGACTGAAAAATCCCAAAATGGGAAAGACGCATCTCGCAGATTGCAGCGTCAGAGGAACGCAATTCCTGTGGAGCACCGACGACGCCGTCGATCGGATTTGGAAAAACTTCGGTAAGTGCAGATTTGTAATAATTTATAAGTTAAATAATAATTTAGTTTTTATTTCTAGTGGACACGTTAGATGTCAATGAAGAGCAGGCCTTCGACTGAAAAATCCCAAAATGGGAAAGACGCATCTCGCAGATTGCAGCGTCAGAGGATTGCAATTCCTATGGAGCACCGACGACGCCGTCCATCGGATTTGGAAAAACTTCGGTAAGTGCAGATTTGTAATAATTTATAAGTTAAATAATAATTTAGTTTTTATTTCTAGTGAACACGTTAGATGTCAATGAAGAGCAGGCCATCGACTGAAAAATCCCAAAATGGGAAAGACGCATCTCGCAGATTGCAGCGTCAGAGGAACGCAATTCCTGTGGAGCACTGACGACGCCGTCGATCGGATTTGGAAAAACTTCGGTAAGTGCAGATTTGTAATAATTTATAAGTTAAATAATATTTTAGTTTTTATTTCTAGTGAACACGGTAGATGTCAATGAAGAGCAGGCCATCGACTGAAAAATCCCAAAATGGGAAAGACGCACCTCGCAGATTGCAGCGTCAGAGGAACGCAATTCCTATGGAGCACCGACGACGCCGTCCATCGAATTTGGTAAAACTTCGGTAAGTGCAGATTTGTAATAATTTATAAGTTAAATAATAATTTAGTTTTAATTTCTAGTGGACACGTTAGATGTAAATGAAGGGCAGGCCATCGACTGAAAATCCCAAAATGGGGAAGACGCATCTCGCAGATTGCAGCGTCAGAGGAACGCAATTCCTGTGGAGCACCGACGACGCCGTCCATCGGATTTGGAAAAACTTCGGTAAGTGCAGATTTGTAATAATTTATGGGTTAAATAATAATTTAGTTTTTATTTCTAATGGACACGTTAGCTGTCAATGAAGAGCAGGCCATCGACTGAAAAATCCCAAAATGGGGAAGACGCATCTCGCAGATTGCAGCGTCAGAGGAACGCAATTCCTGTGGAGCACCGACGACGCCGTCGATCGGATTTGGAAAAACTTCGGTAAGTGCAGATTTGTAATAATTTATAAGTTAAATAATAATTTAGTTTTTATTTCTAGTGGACACGTTAGATGTCAATGAAGAGCAGGCCATCGACTGAAAAATCCCAAAATGGGAAAGACGCATCTCGCAGATTGCAGCGTCAGAGGAACGCAATTCCTGTGGAGCACCGACGACGCCGTCCATCGGATTTGGAAAAACTTCGGTAAGTGCAGATTTGTAATAATTTATGGGTTAAATAATAATTTAGTTTTTATTTCTAATGGACACGTTAGCTGTCAATGAAGAGCAGGCCATCGACTGAAAAATCCCAAAATGGGGAAGACGCATCTCGCAGATTGCAGCGTCAGAGGAACGCAATTCCTATGGAGCACCGACGACGCCGTCCATCGGATTTGGAAAAACTTCGGTAAGTGCAGATTTGTAATAATTTATAAGTTAAATAATAATTTAGTTTTAATTTCTAGTGGACACGTTAGATGTAAATGAAGGGCAGGCCATCGACTGAAAAATCCCAAAATGGGGAAGACGCATCTCGCAGATTGCAGCGTCAGAGGAACGCAATTCCTGTGGAGCACCGACGACGCCGTCCATCGGATTTGGAAAAACTTCGGTAAGTGCAGATTTGTAATAATTTATGGGTTAAATAATAATTTAGTTTTTATATCTAGTGGACACGTTAGCTGTCAATGAAGAGCAGGCCATCGACTGAAAAATCCCAAAATGGGAAAGACGCATCTCGCAGATTGCAGCGTCAGAGGAACGCAATTCCTGTGGAGCACCGACGACGCCGTCGATCGGATTTGGAAAAACTTCGGTAAGTGCAGATTTGTAATAATTTATAAGTTAAATAATAATTTAGTTTTTATTTCTAGTGGACACGTTAGATGTCAATGAAGAGCAGGCCTTCGACTGAAAAATCCCAAAATGGGAAAGACGCATCTCGCAGATTGCAGCGTCAGAGGATTGCAATTCCTATGGAGCACCGACGACGCCGTCCATCGGATTTGGAAAAACTTCGGTAAGTGCAGATTTGTAATAATTTATAAGTTAAATAATAATTTAGTTTTTATTTCTAGTGAACACGTTAGATGTCAATGAAGAGCAGGCCATCGACTGAAAAATCCCAAAATGGGAAAGACGCATCTCGCAGATTGCAGCGTCAGAGGAACGCAATTCCTGTGGAGCACCGACGACACCGGCCATCGGATTTGGAAAAACTTCGGTAAGTGCAGATTTGTAATAATTTATAAGTAAAATAATAATTAAGTTTTTATTTCTAGTGGACACGTTAGATGTCAATGAAGAGCAGGCCATCGACTGAAAAATCCCAAAATGGGAAAGACGCATCTCGCAGATTGCAGCGTCAGAGGAACGCAATTCCTGTGGAGCACTGACGACGCCGTCGATCGGATTTGGAAAAACTTCGGTAAGTGCAGATTTGTAATAATTTATAAGTTAAATAATAATTTAGTTTTTATTTCTAGTGGACACGTTAGATGTCAATGAAGAGCAGGCCATCGACTGAAAAATCCCAAAATGGGAAAGACGCATCTCGCAGATTGCAGCGTCAGAGGAACGCAATTCCTGTGGAGCACTGACGACGCCGTCGATCGGATTTGGAAAAACTTCGGTAAGTGCAGATTTGTAATAATTTATAAGTTAAATAAAAATTTAGTTTTTATTTCTAGTGGACACGTTAGATGTCAATGAAGAGCAGGCCTTCGACTGAAAAATCCCAAAATGGGAAAGACGCATCTCGCAGATTGCAGCGTCAGAGGAACGCAATTCCTGTGGAGCACCGACGACGCCGTCCATCGGATTTGGAAAAACTTCGGTAAGTGCAGATTTGTAATAATTTATAAGTAAAATAATAATTTAGTTTTTATTTCTAGTGGACACGTTAGATGTCAATGAAGAGCAGACCATCGACTGAAAAATCCAGAAATGGGGAAGACGCATCTCGCAGATTGCAGCGTCAGAGGACCGCAATTCCTATGGAGCACCGACGACGCCGTCCATCGGATTTGGAAAAACTTCGGTAAGTGCAGATTTGTAATAATTTATAAGTTAAATAATATTTTAGTTTTTATTTCTAGTGAACACGGTAGATGTCAATGAAGAGCAGGCCATCGACTGAAAAATCCCAAAATGGGAAAGACGCACCTCGCAGATTGCAGCGTCAGAGGAACGCAATTCCTATGGAGCACCGACGACGCCGTCCATCGGATTTGGAAAAACTTCGGTAAGTGCAGATTTGTAATAATTTATAAGTTAAATAATAATTTAGTTTTTATTTCTAGTGGACACGTTAGATGTCAATGAAGAGCAGGCCATCGACTGAAAAATCCCAAAATGGGGAAGACGCATCTCGCAGATTGCAGCGTCAGAGGAACGCAATTCCTATGGAGCACCGACGACGCCGTCCATCGAATTTGGTAAAACTTCGGTAAGTGCAGATTTGTAATAATTTATAAGTTAAATAATAATTTAGTTTTAATTTCTAGTGGACACGTTAGATGTAAATGAAGGGCAGGCCATCGACTGAAAATCCCAAAATGGGGAAGACGCATCTCGCAGATTGCAGCGTCATAGGAACGCAATTCCTGTGGAGCACCGACGACGCCGTCCATCGGATTTTGAAAAACTTCGGTAAGTGCAGATTTGTAATAATTTATAAGTTAAATAATAATTTAGATTTTATTTCTAGTGGACAGGTTAGATGTCAATGAAGAGTAGGCCATCGACTGAAAAATCCCAAAATGGGGAAGACGCATCTCGCAGATTGCAGCGTCAGAGGAACGCAATTCCTGTGGAGCACCGACGACGCCGTCGATCGGATTTGGAAAAACTTCGGTAAGTGCAGATTTGTAATAATTTATAAGTTAAATAATAATTTAGTTTTTATTTCTAGTGGACACGTTAGATGTCAATGAAGAGCAGGCCTTCGACTGAAAAATCCCAAAATGGGAAAGACGCATCTCGCAGATTGCAGCGTCAGAGGAACGCAATTCCTGTGGAGCACCGACGACGCCGTCCATCGGATTTGGAAAAACTTCGGTAAGTGCAGAGTTGTAATCATTTATAAGTAAAATAATAATTTAGTTTTTATTTCTAGTGGACACGTTAGATGTCAATGAAGAGCAGTCTAATGACATGGAAAATCGTAAAATCGGGAAGACGCATCTTGCAGATAGCAGCGTCAGAGGGACGCAATTCTTGTGGAACACCGGCGACGCCGACCATCGGGTTTGGAAAAACATAGGTAAGTGCAGATTTGTAATAATTTATAAGTTAAATAATAATTTTCTGTTTAATTGATATACATTTTGTTATCATTCTTATGTAATAATAATTTTGTAAAGTGGTCAATTAATTTGTGTTACGTTTATGCAGGACCGATGACGACGAATGAGTCGAACTGATTATGCGTTTAACGTTCTTAATTGGTTGTGAAATATTTGCAAAGGCTTTGTCAGTACGTGTATCCTAGGTGAACGTTGAGTCGATGTGCTCCAGCTCCTTCAATACTGCACAGGTGAGAACCACGTTTGTTTATTAAAATTTGAAACAAAGTTGAGAATTGGTCTTAATTTCTTTGTTTCCGAATGTTATGTAATAAATAAGGTTAATTTGTTTTGCAAATTATTAATTTAGTAATTTATTTCTAGGAGACAATGATGTAGCGGGAGAAGAAGAACCACCTACCCGGAAACATGCGAGCGGAATAGTTGTATGCCTCCGCCTGGAATGGCGGAAGTTTACAAATCCTGGCTACCACTAGTGAACACCGAGGACGACTATGTACACCAGGAGTAGAAGAAAATTCTGTTTTCGTCTTATGTTTTAGCTTTTAGAAGTTCAATTAGTTTAGACGACGATTAGGTTTTGTTATGAAATTGTTAATAATTTATATATTTTTATTTCAAGAATCACATCTGGAGCTACAGAGAAGCAATTCAGTGTGAAAAAGGTTTTTCGTTGTACATTATGTACACAGAAGAAGTAATAGGTTCACCGTGACGGAGGAACTCGGGGATGCACATGAAAGGGGTTTGTTATAATTTATATTACTAACTGATGAATTTTATTCCAGAAAATACTTTTGCGGCGCAAGAAGAGGACACTTACATGGAGAAATGTAAGTGGAGAGTGTGGTTTCGGGGGTGTTCAACGGTGTGGAAGTGCCAAGCCCTAAAAATATATAAACGGGGGTTTGGTGTAATTTAACAAGGGGGAGGAACTCTGTTCCCACCTTTCTCAAGCGACAAGAACACCCCTCCAACGGATAACCGGACCAGAGATTCGGATGTCGGTCGATTAGAGACATCTGTGCAAGGATCATCGAGGATGCGGGGGGCCGTCTACGGCCAATAAGTTAGTAAAGTTAGTTTTTGAATTTTTGATTTAAAATCGCGGAACGTCGAGCGTGTACCAATACACTCTCTTGTAAGTAAACAGTCGGTTGGGAGGCAAGTACCGAGGTATTGTTGTCCCCCCCTTTTGAATTGAGTCAGATTTTATATTAGATTTAATTCTTGATTATGTTAAGATTTAATAGATAAACTTTAAAATTATTAACTAGTGAGAAATCTATAAAATATTAAAAATTATACTGGTTAAATAAACTTTAATAAAACAATATTAAAACTATCTTATTGTTTTATTAAAGTTTATTTAACTAGTATAATTTTTAATATTTATAGATTTAATAGATATTTACATGCTTTTGATTTTCGCGGTGTCGCTAGTAATTGTAGGTAATGTAGAGTAGGTAGTATTAGATTATTTGTTGATAAGGGTCTCGTGGTCCTTGGGTTTGTTCTATAAGAAGGTATCGCACGTTCTTGGAAATGTAGTATAGGTTCGACTTGGAATAGCGGGTCCCTGTTGTGTATAGTATAACCATTTTAAGTCCTGTATGGCACATCATTAAACGGGAAGATTCCGTTTCGTAATTCCCCATAATTTTAGGCGCTTCCTATGTTTTTTTTATCTTATGTGTGGTTAGGGTCACTAGTCAATTGTCGTAGATATCTTGATCAGGAATCTCCGTGGGAAGACTTGCATCTGTTCCCGAGGTTAGGGTATGTTGTAATTGTAGGACTTGTACTGATAGGGTTAGATTTTGTCATTGTAGTATTTTGGGCTGCGTTAATATGGGTATGTTCAATTATGGTCATGTTCAATTGTTCTGAATATTATTAAAAAGGATGTCATTGGGTAGCCATAAGTCTGCTCCGGAGGTTAGGTGTAATTGTAGGAATTGAACTGAACGGGTTGAGATCATTCCTCGTGGTCAGGGACAGAAAATAAAGAATACTTACTTCGGAGTTTTTACTTTTCATTTTCGATGCCTTATAATATATGGGATAACATGGTTAGGAGTTAGGACTATAGGGAAATCACTTAATCGTAGGAGTTTTGTGGGAATATAATATAAATCATTAGGTTGTCCTTATTTATTTTGTAATTATGTTAGAAATCAGAGATAAATGAAAACAAAATGTCAAAGTTTGAAAAATTCAATCTTTAACATAGCAACGACCGTGTTTGATAACAAAAACAAAAAGATGTAAGTGGATTTTCGGTCGCAATGATCTATCATATAGATAGATACTCCTCTCACATTACGCTATCCAAAGATTAACGCGGGGCATCCAGCCAAAAAACATACATGCAGATGGTCTAGCCACTGCATGGACCGCAAGGTTTTATCGTGCAACTAGTTTATCCTTGGCAAGGATAAAACTTTGCGGTCCATGCAGTGGCTAGACCATCTGCATGTATGTTTTTTGGATAGCGTAATGTGAGAGGAGTATCTATCTATATGATAGTTCATTCCGACCGAAAATCCACTTACATCTTTTTATTTTTGTTATCAGAGATAAAGTTCGCTTCGGGATTTTTACTTCGTTTTTCGGTGCGTCATACACGGGTTAAGATGGTTTCGGCTATAGTAAAATTGATAGTAGAATTTATGTGCGTAAATATAAATCTTTAGGGTATCTTAACTTTCCGTTACTGTGCATGCGAATTCTGACGTAAAGGTGTTCTGACGATGATCACGATCCTCCTGTAAAGTTGGAAGTAACCAATTTTAACGTTGGTTACTTGCAAGTTTATAGAAGGGTTATCATGGCCAGAACACATTTGCGTCAGAATTCGCATGCATAGTAACCGTAGCCTTAGTAATTTTTTTATTTCGTGCGCCACTCTTTAATTAAGACATCGTCGGGGTACGGAGAAAATTTGCCAAGTCCGCCTTTTAGGTAAACGAAGTTTATATATTTCTGAAAAAAGTTAATAAGTCCCATGTACATCGACTTAGCCAATTTCGATAGTTCTTATGGGAAACTCGGTAACTATACAAGATATGAAAAAACGGATGGCGCATCCTCTCGATCTCTTTTTTCGAGAAAAGCTCAATGGCCAAAACCGGAATTCGTTATCTTTTTTTGTTTTCGAGTTATAGCCAAAAGTTCGAATTTTAGACTTTTCGATAAATGTCGATATCTCGGTTGTTTTTCATGTTATCAACAAAATGTTAACACTTTCTTCGGGCACTTTTTTAAGATCAATAAAATGGGATAAAGGGATTTTAAATATCTATCTCAGTTTCAGAGCTATAACATAAACTTGTGTTTTTTTTTAATGGAAACCATAGATAAAAATGATATTTTTAAATAGCGTTTTTTATCCTCTTTTCAACGATATAATATAATGTGATATATAACAACAACAAAAATATTATAGAAGATCGAAAAAATATCATTTTTAGTAAAAACAAACAATCAAAATATTAAATTCTAACAAAAATTAAAGTAAGGATCAAACCGTAGTCTATTGTTTTTAATACATAATTTGGTTAAAACAAAACACTACCAAACCATTATTGAAATTTAAAACATTTACTACAATTTATTTATTTATTTTTTTTTTAATTCAATTTTAAAATAAAATATTATAGTTACTAAGATTTGAAAATTTAATGACAGCAACTAACGTCCATATTCATAGACAAGGCCTTACTGATACTTAAAACAAATTCGACGCGAAATGCCTTACTTAGAACTTAATACTTGTCTATGAATCTCGGCGTAAGCAAATATTGGCTTACTGAAAAACAATTGGTGTAAATGTTTTAAATGTCAATACCTAATGGTTTAAATGTGTAGTGTTTTGATTTAACCAAATCACGTATTAAAAGCAATTATACTACGGTTTGATCTTTACTTTAATTTTTGTTAGAATTTAAATTTTTTTTTATTGTTTTTTACTAAAAATGTTATTATTATATTTAATTTTTCGGTCTGCTATAAATTTATAATATTTTTGTTGTTGTTATATATCATAAGTTTATGTTATAACTCTGAAACTGAGATAGATACTTAAAATCTCTTTAGCCCATTTTATTGATCTCAAAAAAGTGTCCAAAGAAAGTATTACCATTTTTTTCATAACTTGAAAAACAAGCGAGATATCGACATTTATCGAAAAGTCTAAAATTCGAACTTTTGGCTATAACTCGAAAACAAAAAAAGATAGCAAATTCCGGTTTTGGTCATTGAGCTTCTCTCGAAAAACGAGATCGACGATGCGCAATCCGTTTTTTCATATCTTGTATAGTTACCGAGTTTCCCATAAGAACTATCGAAATTGGCCCACCCTGTACTTTCTAAATCAGTGTTTCAGCTATTTAACTTTTATTAAATTATTTAAAAGTTATTCTAGTTAAATGATCAACAATTAATAAAACGACTATTGTGTTTTACTAACTGTTGTTCATTTAACTAGTAATTAATTAAGTATCGTAACTTGTGAAAATTAATAATAAGTTCAACTATAAAACTATTTATATTGCATGTTTTATTAACTTGTTTTAAATAGTTTTATAGTTGAACTTATTATTTAACTAGTATAATTTTTAAATAATTTAATTATTTAGTTAATTATTCCGCCGAGGTAGACTTCGATGATGATCGTCGAAGTGCATCTGGGGATTTATTCTCCGGGTGTAGTTCGGAGATCATTCGCTGAGTACACCAAGATGTTACGCTGCAGTGTCCGCCAACGGTTCACTACCTCGAGGACTACCCACGGGCTGGATCATGCTGTGCTCCGAAGGTGGAAGGATGGGCAAGAATCCCCTGATACATCTGGTGAACACGGAAGAAGTTGTTTCAGCAAATCGGAGAAACTTTGGTTAGAAAACTTCTGTTTTATCAAATAATTCTATTACTATTTTATAAGTTTTATTCTAGGAGTGCGAACTGCAGAGAAGAAAGAAGTTACCACCATCTAGGAAGAATATTTGCGAAGAAGTTTCGACCTTCACGTTGCACCTGGCGCTGGGATGCAGATGTCGGAAAGCACCGAAAAGCCATGGAAAAACCCGGTTAAGCGAAGCAACTTTGGTAAGTTCTAAACGGGTTTGTTTTAATTATTATTACTAATTCATGTGTTAATTCCAGAAACTTCATCTGCAGCGTAAGAACGGGAAGAAATTGGAAAGAAGCAAGTGAAGAGGATTGTATCGGGGGTGTTCAAAGGTGTGGAAGGACCAACCCTCAAAATATATAAACGGGGTTTGGTGTAATTTACAAAGGGGGAGGAACTCTGTTCCCACCTTTCTCCAACAACAAGAACGCCCCTCCCCATGGGTAACCGGAGGTATAATAGGTTCTTCGAGTGCAACGTCGGGTGGTACCGCCGAGGTATACTTCGATGATAATCGTCGAAGTGCATTTGGGTAATTTATTCTCCAGGTGTACTTCGGAGATCTATGGTTGAGTACACCAAGGTGTTACGCTGCAGTGATCCGCCAACGGCTCACTACCTCGAGAACTACCGACGGGCTGGATCCCCATTGTTCGCACGAGGCCACGAGTCCCAAGCGGCAATAAGTCCAAACGGCGACCAATGGGGCCTGTCCACCCGTGCGGAAGGTCTCGAACCTGTGCTCCCAAGGTGGAACCCATTTGTAGCGAACATGGTAACACTCGAACGCTGCATTTCACAACGTCGTCGAATGGGTATCGCCGAAGTTACTTCGACGATGATCGTCGAGTGCATCTGAGGATGTACTTCGGAGATCCATCGTCGAGTATACTAAGGGGATACGCCTCGGTGGACCGCCGTGGGTTCACTCCTCCGGGATCTACCCACGGGATGGATCCCCGTTGTTCTCCGCGGCAGCGGCGACCTGCGGGGCCTGTCCACCCGTGCGGAAGTTCCGGCCAAGTGCACCCAAGGTGGGACATTGATCAAAAGACCCCGGGGGTCTTCAAGGCAGGGACAACCTCTCAATGGGGGTGTCCTTCCGCCACGGACAAGAACCCTGGGGTCTCGAAGAGGGGGAGGCGTCGAAGACAGAGGGGATCCTCTGTCTAATGGCGAGGGAGGCAAAAGTGAAAGACACTCCCTATTGCACGCCATTTTTTTTAACTTTTTTTTCTCATTTCCCCTTACCCCCCTCCCCCTCTGCCCCTTACCCCTCTGCCCCTTACCCCCCTCCCCCTCTGCCCCTTACCCCCCTCCCCCTCTGCCCCTTACCCCTCTGCCCCTTACCCCCCTCCCCCTCTGCCCCTTACCCCCCTCCCCCTCTGCCCCTTACCCCCCTTACCCCCCTCCCCCTCTGCCCCTTACCCCCCTCTTCCCCTTACCCCCCTCCCCCTCTTTCCCTTACCCCCCTCTACCCCTTACCCCCCTCTTCCCCTTTTTTTTTTTTTTTTTTTTTTTTTTTTTTTTTTTTTTTTTTTTTTTTTTTGGTGCGCTGGGAGTGGGGAAATCCTCATGGACACCACCCCGATGTTCTGGGGTGGTAGTGTCGGACTCTTACCGACTAAAACCCCACTCCTTGAAGGTGCCGGGAATCGCTTTCGCATTTCTTCCAGCAGTCTCCTGCCTTATACTTGTTGGACACTAAGACTTCCTGTTTGATCTTTCATCCTGTCGTAATCGTCCTGGGCTTTGGCTTTGTGTGATATTATTCCCACCAACATCTTTGATATCACTTCCCATTTCTCCTGGGTATCTAGCATCAATCCCACCATGTTGGAGGGGGTGAGATCTTGCCCCAGTTGGGTTTGGGCGGCGTTTCTCCAGTCTCTCCACTCTTTGCATCGAAAGACGGTGTGCAGTGCGTCATCTTCCTCTCCGCAGAAGTCGCAGTGCGGAGTTGCTGATCTTTGGAAGCGGTATAGATAACTACGGAAGCAGCCGTGGCCACTAAGGACCTGGGTAATTTCGTAATTTAGCTCGCCATGGTCTCTGTCTACCCACGGTGCTATGTCTGGGATAAGTTGGTGGGTCCATCTGCCCTTGCTGGATTCTCTCCATGAGGTCTGCCATCTTTCTAGGATTTCAGCACAGCGTAGTTTAAAGAGGGTCTTGTTCGCGGATCTGTACTTGGCATCACGCATCTCTGCCTTAAGGTGGATCGGCATGAGGGATGCTATTACCAATGCCGCATCTGTTGACGTTGTTCTATATGCGCTGCTGATCCTGAGGGCACATTTCCTCTGGACTTTTTCCAACAGGTGTCTGTAGGTTACCTTTTGCGTTGCTGAGACCCATATTGGGGCTGCATATAGCATAATTGACTCGGCCACCGAGCAAAGGAGCCTTCTCTTGCCCTCTCTTGGACCCCTCATGTTAGGCAAAATCTTGTTTATGGCATCCATAGTCGCCATCGCTCTTGCCGCTGTTCTTTCTATGTGGGGTTTGAACGTGGGGCCTCTGTCCACATCCACGCCCAGTACTCTGACTTGGTTGCTTGTTTCGATGATCTGTCCGCCCATTTCAATTTGGACGGGTGCGGTCCATCTGTTGCCCGCGATGACAACCGCCTCGGTTTTCTCGGGGACCAGTTGGAGCCTCCACGCTGTCATCCACTCTTGGATTGCCTTTATTGCTTCACTGACCAGTTTAGCCAATTCCTCCTCTGTTTTTGCCTCCGCCACTATTGATATATCGTCCGCGAAGCATACGATGCTCACCCCAGGTGGTAAGGGGAGCCTAAGGACGCCGTCGTATAACACGTTCCAGAGGAGGGGGCCCAGCACTGAGCCCTGCGGGACTCCGCTGCTTATTGATAGTTCGTGCTGCCAGAGCTTTTCATTAATCTCGAGTGTTCTGTCTTGGAAATAGTTTCCCAATATGTTTAGGAGGTAGGTTGGAATTTCCCTCCTTTCTAATTCTGCCATGATGAGCTCCCAACTGGCCGAGTTGAAAGCGTTCCTGACATCCAGGGTGACGATGGCCGCCAACCGTTTGATCTTTCGTCCCCCCCCCTTTGCTGCTCTTATTTTTTCCATTATATCTTCGATGGCGTCGACTGTGGACCTCCCTTTTCGGAATCCGAACTGCCTGTCCGAGAGGCCGCCTGTCTTGTCGATTTCTTGACTGAGTCGGTTTAGGATCAGCCGTTCAAAGAGCTTTCCGACATGATCTAGTAGGCATATCGGTCTGTAGGAATTATCGAGCTCCAAGGGCTTGTTCCCCTTTCTCAGGAGTAGCAGTTTTGCTTTCTTCCATGGTTTAGGGTATGTCCCTTCTTTCAGGTACCCGTTGAAGACCTCTAGTAGTGCCTCAGGCCTTTTTTCTGCTAGCTCTTTGATGATTTCAGTTGGCACACCGTCCGGACCTGGCGACTTGTTATTGGGCATCCTCTTTGCAGCTACCCCCAACTCCTCTTCGGTCAGGGTCGGAATCTCTCCCTCGACCTGCCTTGGGGTGAAGGCCATCTTCGGATGTTCTGGGAAGAGGGTCCGAATGATTCCTCTGAGGCGAGCCTCGGTGAGGCCTGGGATGGATGGTCTGCCCAGTTTCTTTGTTACTATTCGGTACGCCTTTCCCCAGACATCTTTGTTAACGTCCTCAATGAGCTTGTTCCAGTGGTTTTTCTTGCTTTCCCGGATTAGGTTCGTTAGAAAGTCTCTATTGCTCTTCAACTCTGCTTTTGCCTCTTGGCAACTGGGCTCTGGGAAGTCTCCATGCCATCGCAGTGTCGTTCTGCGCAGTCGCAGATAGGCTCTTCTGGCCGCTACGCAGTGCTTCCTTGCTTGGGCAATTTCATCTGACCACCAGTATGCCCCCCTTCTCGCTATTGGGCCTTTCTTTGGCATGACGGCGTCGCACAGTCTCTTTAAAAACTCGTCCAAACCGATGGTTTTAACTTTGTCCAGTAGGTCGGGCCTCTGTAGGTGTTCTTGGAGGTCTTGCCTATTGATTTTGTTCCAATTCCAACCTGTCGGGAGGGGGGGTCTATCTGAGGAAGTCCGGCCGACGTCGAACGCGATGTACCTGTGGTCGCTTGCCGTCTCCTCGTCCATCACCCTCCAATTTGTAACCCAGCTTGCTACATCTGACGAAGCCGCCGTGACATCCAAGATGGACTCGGTCTCTTGCTTCTCGAATGTTGGAGTGTTGCCAACATTGCACACGGTGCAGTCAAGTTCCGCCAGAGTTTCCATTAGAACAACTCCTCTGGCATCGGTTTTGGGTGACCCCCACTCTGTCGCCTTGGCGTTAAAGTCTCCTCCGATCACGAGGGGCTTGGATTGTGACCTCATGCTGTCCTTCATGTTCCAAATTTGGTTGGAGAATTCCTCCAAGGAGGAATTGGGCGAGAAGTAGCAGGAGTATGCCACTAGTACTGGTGTCTCTACCCCCTCTTCCCCTTACCCCCCTCTACCCCTTACCCCCCTCTTCCCCTTACCCCCCTCTTCCCCTTACCCCCCTCTACCCCTTACCCCCCTCTTCCCCTTACCCCCCTCCGCGACAGACCTAGTTATTATACCTTATTAACCATATCTGTCATGCATATCTGTCAAGCTTTTTCTTTTTTTCTTTTCTCGCTTTTCCCCTTTTTCCTCCCCCCCCTTCTCCTTCTCCTCCTCCCCCTTCTCCTCCTCCCTCCTTCTCCTCCTCCCTCTTCTCCTCCTCCCTCCTCGGGCTCCTTCGAGCCCCCATCTCCTCCCTCCTCCGTTGGTGGTTGACACCAACCACGAAGGAGGGTACCAAGTACCCTGCAGTGGTTCCACCTTGGGTGCACATGTCCGGGATACATCCCGTGGGTAGATCCCGGAGAAGTGAACCCACGGCGGGCCACTGAGGCGTATCCCCTTAGTATACTCGACGATGGATCTCCGAAGTACACCCTCAGATGCACCCGACGATCATCGTCGAAGTAACTTCGGCGATACCCATTCGACGACGTTAAAGTGCACCGTTCGGGCGTAACCATGTTCGCTACAAATGGGTTCCACCTTGGGAGCACAGGTTCGAGACCTTCCGCACAGGTGGACAGGCCCCATTGGTCGCCGTTTGGACTTATTGCCGCTTGGGACTCGTGGCCTCGTGCGAACAATGGGGAACCAGCCCGTGGGTAGTTCTCGAGGTAGTGAGCCGTTGGCGGATCACTGCAGCGTAACACCTTGGTGTACTCAACCATAGATCTCCGAAGTACACCTGGAGAATAAATTACCCAGATGCACTTCGACGATTATCATCGAAGTCTACCTCGGCGGTTACACTCGACGTTGCAGTCGCTGACGTTGCTCACCCTGAAGTTTCCTGCTCCGAACGTAACCTCGTCCTGAACTCGTTGAAGCCGTCGTCCGTCGATATTCCAACAACTGGTTCCTTCGTGGATGGACATCCTCTTTCCTAAGGCAATGCGATGATCCAGCATCCGGGGACATCCTGTATAGATCATCCTCTTCTTACCATGATTTTGTAACACCGCACACCGAAAGCCTAAATCAAATAATAATGTTTAAATTAATAAATCACAACATATTAAAATCAAGTATTTTTATTTACCTATCGGTGGATGATGTTCCAGTTTCCGTTGACTTCCTGTATGGATCTTCCTTTTCGTATTGCTATTCTGCAACACCCCGCACTTAAAGCCTAGAACAAATAACGTTTAAATTAATAAATCACATTTACATCCAACGGTTTTATTTACCTTAGTTTGCTCTATCGTTCGTTGGGGTGCCAGATCTGGTTCCTTCCTGGATTCTTCGTCACGAAAAGCCTAAGAAAAGAAGAAATGTTAAGCACGCCCAACCCCGTTACCAACGCGCGGCCTTTCTTCCCAGAGGATCCCGAATACGGGCGTGGGTTCCCGGGGTTCGCAATGGACTACTACCTGTCTACCTACGCCTACGGTATCCTACTACACGTAACCTACACCTAAACGCGCTTGGATCAGACCGTATAATGTGGGTGCTCGGACCGCACATTGCACGGCACTGCAGGTTGGAAACCCACGCACGGTCTTCATGGCCGCTTGGTAGCGTAATCCATGAAGTTCTTCGGGAGGATTCCCACCGGCGATAATATGCTTTTTGGAGTCGTACTTACGGTCCCCTTTGCCCAACGAGTTCGGCCATGATACAACCGCCCAGTTGTAAAAGTTTACCAAGAGGACAACCGAACCTCGAACGCCCGTCAGATCCTTTCACGGTTGCGGCGTACCAGACTGGGCTGGACCTATTGGTAACTCTACAACACTCGGCCGCACACGGCTTTTGCTCGAAGAGTTTATCGGGGCCGAACTCACGCTACACTTGCATGGGGGGCACGCCGGCAAGTAACCCTATGCTACTTACGCGTGTAAGCACATTGTTTATGGCAAACCCCAATAGCGGGTCCGGATCGGGCACCTAACAAATCTAATCGATCGCGGGGGTTACAGGCAAAACTTGGCAAGTCCGAAATGATGGAGATGTCACAGTTTTAAACTAAAATCAGTAGTGACCACAATTTGGTCTTCAAGTTTACGCTGTATGCGCGTTCGACAAACTTACGCAAGCAGGCAAAGAAAAAAAATTAACCTACAATAAATTATAATAAGCAATTCAAAAATATTTTACATGTTGGAGAATAATTAAATTTTTAATATTTCTCTAACATGTAAAACATTTAAAAACTTTTAATAATTAACTATAAATTATTAACTAGTGGGAATATAAAAGTTAAATAGCTAAACAACACTGATTTAGAAAGTACATGGGACTTAAAAAACTTTTTTCAGAAATATATTAACTTCGCTTACCTAAAAAGCGGACTTGGCAAATTTTCTCCGTACCCCGACGATGTCTTACGTTTGGGGTGGTCAGAACAGTAGTGAATCAAGTCCATTTAAAAAAAATTTTCTTATGATACCTAATGTCCCACGGAATAAGGTTTGAAATTCATATAAAATTTTTATGGAATAGATTAACTGCTATTTCAGTTTCTAGTCCATGAAAATTGTAAATGAATTTAAAACCTTATTCTGCAAGACTTCAGGGATCATAACAGAATGTTTCTTTCGAATGGACTTGATTCAATCCTGTTCTGACTACCCCATTTATTAAAGATAAAAAAATTAGTAAGGCTACGGTTACTATGCATGCGAATTCCGACGATGATAACCCTCATATAAACTTGCAAGTAACCAACGTTAAAATTGGTTACTTCCAACTTTACAGGAACGGGTTATCATCGTCAGAGCACCTTTTCGTCGGAATTCGCATGCATAGTAACCGTAGCCTAAGACAACCTAAACATTTATATTTACGCACAAAAATTCTACCATCAATTTCACTATAGTCGAAACCATCTTAACCAGTGTATGACGCATCGAAAAACGAAGGGAAAATCCCGAAGCGTACTTTATCTCTGATTTCTAACATAATTAGAAAATAACAAAGATAACCAAGGACAACCTAAAGATTTATATTATATTCCCACAAAACTTCTACGACATAGTCCCAGTTTTTCAATCGCGAGTTAACCCAAAATCAATAGTTAACTTCGACTCCTGACCAATCAAAATAGTCATAACTGTAGGTTAACCATTGAATTTGGGTTAACTCGCGATTGACAAACTGGGACTAAGTGATTTCCCTATAGTCCTAGCCGAGGTCCTAACTCCTAACCATGTTATCCCGTATAAGGCATCGAAAATGAAAAGTAAAAACTCCGAAGTAAGTATTCTTCATTTTCTGTCCCTTTTCTAATATAATATATTTTACGATACATACTACTAACTACCGGACCACGAGAAATGATTCCAACCCGTTCAGTTCAATTCCTACAATTACAACATACCCTAACCTCCGGAACAGACCTATGTCTACACAAAAACATTCCTTTTACCTAGTTGAACTTACCCATAATAACGCATCCCGTTCAGATCAATTCCTACAATTACAACATACCCTAACCTCCGGAACAGACACAAGTCTTCCCACGGATATTTCTGTTAACAATAATTGAACATATGGCCATAATAACGCAGCCGAAATACTACAATGACAATAATTAATTAATATTATTAACTCGTGAAAATATAAGTATAATTAAATTAAAATAAAACGAGTTAAACAAACGATAAAAGATTAAATTATATAATTATAAATTAAATTATAAAATCTTATAATTTAATCTTTTATCGTTTGTTTAACGCGTTTTATTTTAATTTAATTATACTTACAATGACAATATCCAACCCGTTCGGTTCTATTCCTGCAATTAAATTATACCCTAACCTCCGGAACAGACCCTACTCTTCCCACGGAGATTCCTGATCAAGATATCTACGACAATTGACTAGTGACCCTAACCACACATACGATAATAACACAAAGGAAGCGCCTAAAATTATGGGGAATTACGATACGGAATCTTCCCGTTTAAAGATGTGCCATACACGACTAAAATGGTTTATACTATACACAACAGGGACCCGCTATTCCTCTTCGAACCTATACTACATTACAAAGAAGGTGGGATACCTTCATATTGAACCAACCCAAAGACCACGAGGCCTTGATCAACCAATTATCTAATACTACATACTCTACCTACTCTAGACACTACTACTACTAGTGACACCGCGAAAATTTAACACCCTTATTCATAGACTCCGCTTTATAAATTGACCCTTATCAACCGAGTAAATAGAGTTGCAACAAAAACAAATGCGACGCGAAATGCCTTACTTAGAACTTAATATTTGTCTATGAATCCGGGCGTTAAGCATTTATCTATACAATATGTAATTAAGAATTAAATCTAATATAAAATCTACATCAAATAAAAAAGGGGGGACAGAAATCTCTGGTTCCTAACTCCCATCCGATTGTTTAATTACCCGAGAATAGTGAACGCTCGACGTTCCGCAATTTATATAAATCAAAAATTCAAAAACCACCTCTACTAACTTATTGGCCGATGACGGCCCCCCGTATCCTCGATGATCCTTGAACAGATGTCTCTAATCGACCGACATCCGAATCCCTGGTCCGGTTATCCGTTGGAGGGGTGTTCTTGTAGCTTGAGAAAGGTGGGAACAGAGTTCCTCCCCCTTGTTACATTACACCAAACCCCCGTTTATATATTTTGAGGGGTTGGCCCTTGCACACCGTTGAACACCGCCGAAACAACACTCCCAACTTGCATCTCTCCATGTAGGTGTCCTCTTCTTTTGTTGAAGATGTATATTCTGAAATAAAACACGTAAGTGAGTAATCAAAATTATAACAAAATCGTTTTGAGCTTACCGAAGTATGTTCGTCACATTGAGCCTACTTCTCCAGTGTTCATCGGTGGGCACTTCTTTGCTCCCAGGATAGTTAACAGCTACAATAAAATTTCTAAATTAGTGACAAAAATTTTCGTTAAACCAAATTTTTTCTTAAGCAAGTTCCTCCGATCTGATGATTCAACTTTTTCCGTGTTCACCTGTGGTATCCAGAGCTGCATCGTGGGTGCTGCAACAACTTCCTATGGAGTGGAACCTGCTGCTCCAGCAAAAAATTACATATTTAAGTATTAAAAATTATATTAAACTATATTGGACTCTTACCTAAGTTTCTCCGACCACCTGAAAAACACCTTCGGGGTCTTCGTGTGTTATCCATGATCTGCTTCCATCAGCTGCTGTATTCTGTATACCTCGGCGTTGCACACGATGACTCCGCTCACCCAATTCTACCTCTGAACACCTCCGGTTATACGGGGTTGCGCCGCATAAGTATTTTCTGGAATAAAATTCATAAGTTAGTAATATAAATTATAACAAACGTATTTTGTGCATACCGGAGTTCCTCCGTTACGGTGAACCTATTACTTCTACATAGTAGTACTACATAGTGTACAACGAAGAACCTTTTTCAGATGCGATTCCTGAAATCAAAATTATATAAATTATTAACAATTTCATAACAAAACCTAATCGTCGTCGGCGCGTCCTGGACGATGCGGCTTCTCCACCTGCAGATATCCTAGTCGATGGTGCCATCCTCTTTTTTGGCTGCGAATTTTGAAACTATAAAGAAATTCCTAAATTAATAATTAACAATATTAATGAAGCAAAACTATTACACCGCACATTCCGGACACTACAACGAACAACGTAAATGATGCAATACATTTTTTGTAAACAACAAACAACCAAATGTTGTCCACAAATTAATAGAATTTCAAATTACCAGAACACACCTGAATTTCCACCAAGATGAAAATACCTAAACCGAAAAAGCAAAGCAGAGCTTTGTCCGTATCCTCGAACGTATTCCAGGTGTTGCCTCCTTCTATTCCCGTCTTGCACCTCTCTTGCATCCACGATCTTGACTGTCCATGCGTTTTTTCCAGGTGTAAAATCCTTTGTTTTGTTCCAGGTCTGCGCCCTCGCTGCAACCTTTCCGAGTTGAAAAACACTGGATTTAATTTTCTACGTTAGTAATTAAGAATATTTGAAATATTATGCCATTCTAACCTCACAAGTCTCCCGCACTTGATACATGACTTCCTGGGTTAGTCGGTGTCTTCTGTTACACCGTAATCCGGAAACTAGGCCAACCTAGAAGGAAACAGTTATAAAGAATTACATTAAACTTACTTAAAACTAATTGAACTTCTAAAAGCTAAAACATAGACACAAAACCGAATTTTCTTCTGCTTCAGGTGTACATAGTCGTCCTCGGTGTTCACTAGTGGTAGCCAGGATTTGCAAACTTCCGCCATTCCAGGCTGAGGCATACAACTATTCCGCTCGCATGTTTCCGGGTAGGTGGTTCTTCTTCTCCCGCTACATCATTGTCTCCTAGAAATAAATTACTAAATTAATAATTTGCAAAATAAATTAACCAAATTTATTACTTCACATTCGGAAACAAAGAAATTAAGACCAATTCTCAATTTATATTAATTTTAATAAACAAACGTGGTTCTCACCTGTGCAGTATTGAAGGACCGGAGCACATCGACTTCACGGTTCAACTAGGATACACGTACTGACAAAGCCTTTGCAAATATTTCACAACCAATTATGAACGTTAAACGCATAATCAGTTCGACTCATTCGTCGTCATCGCTCCTGCATAAACGTAACACAAATTAATTGACCACTTTACAAAATTATTATTACATAAGAATGATAACAAAATGTATTTCAATTAAACAGAAAATTATTATTCAACATATATAGATTATTAAAAATCTGCGCCTACCTAAGTTTTTCCAAACCCGATGGACGGCGTCGTCGGTGCTCCACAGAAATTGCGTCCCTCTGACGCTGCAATCTGCGAGATGCGTCTTCACTATTTTAGGATTTTCCAGTCGATGGCCTGCTCTTCATTGACATCTAACGTGTCCACTAGAAATAAAAACTAAATTATTATTTAACTTATAAATTATTACAAATCTGCACTTACCGAAGTTTTTCCAAATCCGATGGACGGCGTCGTCGGTGCTCCACGGGAATTGCGTTCCTCTGACGCTGCAATCTGCGAGATGCGTCTTCCCCATTTTCGGATTTTCCAGTCGATGGCCTGCTCTTCATTGACATCTAACGTGTCCACTAAAAATAAAAACTAAATTATTATTTAACTTATAAATTATTACAAATCTGCACTTACCGAAGTTTTTCCAAATCCGATGGACGGCGTCGTCGGTGCTCCACAGGAATTGCGTTCCTCTGACGCTGCAATCTGCGAGATGCGTCTTCCCCATTTTGTGATTTTCCAGTCGATGGCCTGCTCTTCATTGACATCAAACGTGTCCACTAGAAATAAAAACTAAAGTATTATTTAATTATAAATTATTACAAATCGGCACTTACCGAAGTTATTCCAAATCCAATGGACGGCGTCCTCGGTGCTCCACAGGAATTCCGTTCCTCTGACGCTGCAATCTGCGAGAAGCGTCTTCCCCATTTGGGATTTTCCAGTCGATGGCCTGCTCTTCATTGACATCTAACGTGTCCACTAGAAATAAAAACTAAATTATTACTTAACTTATAAATTATTACAAAACTGCACTTACCTAAGTTTTTCCAAATCCGATGGACGGCGTCGTCGGTGCTCCACAGGAATTGCGTTCCTCTGACGCTGCAATCTGCGAGATGCGTCTTCCCCATTTTGGGATTTTCCAGTCGATGGCCTGCTCTTCATTGACATCAAACGTATCCACTAGAAATAAAAACTAAAGTATTATTTAATTATAAATTATTACAAATCTGCACTTACCGAAGTTATTCCAAATCCGATGGACGGCGTCGTCGATGCTCCAAAGAAATTGCGTTCCTCTGACGCTGCAATCTGCGAGATGCGTCTTCCCCATTTTGTGATTTTCCAGTCGATGGCCTGCTCTTCATTGACATCAAACGTGTCCACTAGAAATAAAAACTAAAGTATTATTTAATTATAAATTATTACAAATCTGCACTTACCGAAGTTATTCCAAATCCGATGGACGGCGTCGTCGATGCTCCACAGGAAGTGCATTCCTCTGACGCTGCAATCTGCGAGATGCGTCTTCCCCATTTTGGGATTTTTCAGTCGATGGCTTGCTCTTCATTGACATCTAACGTGTCCACTAGAAATAAAAACTAAATTATTATTTAACTTATAAATTATTACTAATCTGCACTTACCGAAGTTTTTCCAAATCCGATGGACGGCGTCGTCGGTGCTCCACAGGAATTGCGTTCCTCTGACGCTGCAATCTGCGAGATGCGTCTTCCCCATTTTGGGATTTTTCAGTCGATGGCCTGCTCTTCATTGACATCTAACGTGTCCACTAGAAATAAAATCTAAATTATTATTTAACTTATAAATTATTACAAATCTGCACTTACCGAAGTTTTTCCAAATCCGATGGACGGCGTCGTTGGTGGATGCTCCAAAGAAATTGCGTTCCTCTGACGCTGCAATCTGCGAGATGCGTCTTCCCCATTTTGTGATTTTCCAGTCGATGGCCTGCTCTTCATTGACATCAAACGTGTCCACTAGAAATTAAAACTAAAGTATTATTTAATTATAAATTATTACAAATCTGCACTTACCGAAGTTTTTCCAAATCCGATGGACGGCGTCGTCGGTGCTCCACAGGAATTGCGTTCCTCTGACGCTGCAATCTGCGAGATGCGTCTTCCCCATTTTGTGATTTTCCAGTCGATGGCCTGCTCTTCATTGACATCAAACGTGTCCACTAGAAATAAAAACTAAAGTATTATTTAATTATAAATTATTACAAATCGGCACTTACCGAAGTTATTCCAAATCCAATGGACGGCGTCCTCGGTGCTCCACAGGAATTCCGTTCCTCTGACGCTGCAATCTGCGAGAAGCGTCTTCCCCATTTGGGATTTTTCAGTCGATGGCCTGCTCTTCATTGACATCCAACGTGTCCACTAGAAATAAAAACTAAATTATTATTTAACTTATAAATTATTACTAATCTGCACTTACCGAAGTTTTTACAAATCCGATGGACGGCGTCGTCGGTGCTCCACAGGGATTGCGTTCCTTTGACGCTGCAATCTGCGAGATGCGTCTTCCCCATTTTGGGATTTTTCAGTCGATGGCCTGCTCTTCATTGACATCTAACGTGTCCACTAGAAATAAAAACTAAATTATTATTTAACTTATAAATTATTACAAAACTGCACTTACCTAAGTTTTTCCAAATCCGATGGACGGCGTCCTCGGTGCTCCACAGGAATTGCGTTCCTCTGACGCTGCAATCTGCGAGATGCGTCTTCCCCATTCTGGGATTTTTCAGTCGATGGCCTGCTCTTCATTGACATCTAACGTGTCCACAAGAAATAAAAACTAAATTATTATTTAACTTATAAATTATTACAAATCTGCACTTACCGAAGTTTTTCCAAATCCGATGGACGGCGTCGTCGGTGCTCCACAGGAATTGCGTTCCTCTGATGCTGCAATCTGCGAGATGCGTCTTCCCCATTTTGGGATTTTCCAGTCGATGGCCTGCTCTTCATTGACATCTAACGTGTCCACTAGAAATAAAAACTAAATTATTACTTAACTTATAAATTATTACAAAACTGCACTTACCTAAGTTTTTCCAAATCCGATGGACGGCGTCGTCGGTGCTCCACAGGAATTGCGTTCCTCTGACGCTGCAATCTGCGAGATGCGTCTTCCCCATTTTGGGATTTTCCAGTCGATGGCCTGCTCTTCATTGACATCAAACGTATCCACTAGAAATAAAAACTAAAGTATTATTTAATTATAAATTATTACAAATCTGCACTTACCGAAGTTATTCCAAATCCGATGGACGGCGTCGTCGATGCTCCAAAGAAATTGCGTTCCTCTGACGCTGCAATCTGCGAGATGCGTCTTCCCCATTTTGTGATTTTCCAGTCGATGGCCTGCTCTTCATTGACATCAAACGTGTCCACTAGAAATAAAAACTAAAGTATTATTTAATTATAAATTATTACAAATCTGCACTTACCGAAGTTATTCCAAATCCGATGGACGGCGTCGTCGATGCTCCACAGGAAGTGCATTCCTCTGACGCTGCAATCTGCGAGATGCATCTTCCCCATTTTGGGATTTTTCAGTCGATGGCTTGCTCTTCATTGACATCTAACGTGTCCACTAGAAATAAAAACTAAATTATTATTTAACTTATAAATTATTACTAATCTGCACTTACCGAAGTTTTTCCAAATCCGATGGACGGCGTCGTCGGTGCTCCACAGAAATTGCGTTCCTCTGACGCTGCAATCTGCGAGATGCGTCTTCCCCATTTTGGGATTTTTCAGTCGATGGCCTGCTCTTCATTGACATCTAACGTGTCCACTAGAAATAAAATCTAAATTATTATTTAACTTATAAATTATTACAAATCTGCACTTACCGAAGTTTTTCCAAATCCGATGGACGGCGTCGTTGGTGGATGCTCCACAGGAATTGCGTTCCTCTGACGTTGCAATCTGCGAGATGCGTCTTCCCCATTTGGGGATTTTCCAGTCGATGGCCTGCTCTTCATTGACATCTAACGTGTCCACTAGAAATAAAAACTAAATTATTATTTAACTTATAAATTATTACAAATCTGCACTTACCGAAGTTTTTCCAAATCCGATGGACGGCGTCGTCGGTGCTCCACAGGAATTGCGTTCCTCTGACGCTGCAATCTGCGAGATGCGTCTTCCCCATTTTGGGATTTTTCAGTCGATGGCCTGCTCTTCATTGACATCTAACGTGTCCACTAGAAATAAAAACTAAATTATTATTTAACTTATAAATTATTACAAATCTGCACTTACCTAAGTTTTTCCAAATCCGATGGACGGCGTCGTCGGTGCTCCACAGGAATTGCGTTCCTCTGACGCTGCAATCTGCGAGATGCGTCTTCCCCATTCTGGGATTTTTCAGTCGATGGCCTGCTCTTCATTGACATCTAACGTGTCCACTAGAAATAAAAACTAAATTATTATTTAACTTATAAATTATTACTAATCTGCACTTACCGAAGTTTTTACAAATCCGATGGACGGCGTCGTCGGTGCTCCACAGGGATTGCGTTCCTTTGACGCTGCAATCTGCGAGATGCGTCTTCCCCATTTTGGGATTTTTCAGTCGATGGCCTGCTCTTCATTGACATCTAACGTGTCCACTAGAAATAAAAACTAAATTATTATTTAACTTATAAATTATTACAAATCTGCACTTACCGAAGTTTTTCCAAATCCGATGGACGGCGTCGTCGGTGCTCCACAGGAAGTGCATTCCTCTGGCGCTGCAATCTGCGAGATGCGTCTTCCCCATTTAGGGATTTTCCAGTCGATGGCCTGCTCTTCATTGACATCTAACGTGTCCACTAGAAATAAAAACTAAATTATTATTTAACTTATAAATTATTACAAATCTGAACTTACCGAAGTTTTCCAAATCCGATGGACGGCGTCGTCGGTGCTCCACAGGAATTGCGTTCCTCTGACGCTGCAATCTGCGAGATGCGTCTTCCCCATTTTGGGATTTTTCAGTCGATGGCCTGCTCTTCATTGACATCTAACGTGTCCACTAGAAGTAAAAACAATAATTATAATTTAACTTAATAATTATTACAAATCTGCACTTACCTAAGTTTTTCAAACCCCGATGGAAGGCGGCGTCGGTGCGCCTCAGCAATTGCGTCCCTCTGACGCTGCAATCTGCGAGATGCGTCTTCCCCATTTTGGGATTTTTCAGGCGATGGCCTGCTCTTCATTGACATCTAACGTTCCACTAGAAATAAAAACTAAATTATTATTTAACTTATAAATTATTATAAATCTGCACTTACCAAAGTTTTTCCAAATCCCATGGACGGCGTCGTCGGAGCTCCACAGGAATTGCGTTCCTCTGACACTGCAATCTGCGAGATGCGTCTTCCACATTTTGGGATTTTTCAGTCGATGGCCTGCTCTTCATTGACATCTAACGTGTCCACTAGAAATAAAAACTAAAATATTATTTAACTTATAAATTATTACAAATCTGCACTTACCGAAGTTTTTCCAAATCCGATGGAGGGCGTCGTCGGTGCTCCACAGGAATTGCGTTCCTCTGACGCTGCAATCTGCGAGATGCGTCTTCCCCATTTTGGGATTTTTCAGTCGATGGCCTGCTCTTCATTGACATCTAACGTGTCCACTAGAAATAAAAACTAAATTATTATTTAACTTATAAATGATTACAAATCTGCACTTACCGAAGTTTTTCCAAATCCGATGGACGGCGTCGTCGGTGCTCCACAGGAATTGCATTCCTCTGACGCTGCAATCTGCGAGATGCGTCTTCCCCATTTTGGGATTTTTCAGTCGATGGCCTGCTCTTCATTGACATCTAACGTGTCCACTAGAAATAAAAACCAAAATTATTATTTAACTTATAAATGATTACAAATCTGCACTTACCGAAGTTTTTCCAAATCCGATGGACGGCGTCGTCGGTGCTCCACAGGAATTGCGTTCCTCTGACGCTGCAATCTACGAGATGCGTCTTCCCCATTTTGGGATTTTTCAGTCGATGGCTTGCTCTTCATTGACATCTAACGTGTCCACTAGAAATAAAAACTAAATTATTATTTAACTTATAAATTATTACTAATCTGCACTTACCGAAGTTTTCCAAATCCGATGGACGGCGTCGTCGGTGCTCCACAGGAATTGCATTCCTCTGACGCTGCAATCTGCGAGATGCGTCTTCCCCATTTTGGGATTTTTCAGTAGATGGCCTGCTCTTCATTGACATCTAACGTGTCCACTAGAAATAAAAACTAAATTATTATTTAACTTATAAATTATTACAAATCTGCACTTACCGAAGTTTTTCCAAATCCGATGGACGGCGTCGTCGGTGCTCCACAGGAATTGCGTTCCTCTGACGCTGCAATCTGCGAGATGCGTCTTCCCCATTTTGGGATTTTTCAGTCGATGGCCTGCTCTTCATTGACATCTAACGTGTCCACTAGAAATAAAAACTAAATTATTATTTAACTTATAAATTATTACAAATCTGCACTTACCGAAGTTTTTCCAAATCCGATGGACGGCGTCGTCGGTGCTCCACAGGAATTGCGTTCCTCTGACGCTGCAATCTGCGAGATGCGTCTTCCCCATTTTGGGATTTTTCAGTAGATGGCCTGCTCTTCATTGACATCTAACGTGTCCACTAGAAATAAAAACTAAATTATTATTTAACTAATAAATTATTACAAATCTGCACTTACCGACGTTTTTCCAAATCCGATGGACGGCGTCGTCGGTGCTCCACAGGAGTTGCGTTCCTCTGACGCTGCAATCTGCGAGTTGCATCTTCCCCATTTTGGGATTTTCCAGTCGATGGCCTGCTCTTCATTGACATCTAACGTGTCCACTAGAAGTAAAAACAAAAATTATTATTTAACTTATAAATTATTACAAATCTGCACTTACCGAAGTTTTTCCAAATCCGATGGACGGCGTCGTCGGTGCTCCACAG